>QJPP01000479.1:0-635308 GCA_003996215.1 Jaltomata sinuosa | reverse complement strand
TATAAAGAAAAGAGAAGAGACTTGTATTCATAATAAAGAGAATGGATTCTTACAATATAGTGAAAACAATCTTCAATTATCCAAGAACAAGAAAAACCAAGATCCCAAGAACGATTCAAGAACAAGCTTGAGGAGAAGGAAACCGTGTGTAGCGCGTTTCCTCTCTCAAGAATCGCTCAAAAACACTCCTAAAATTATTGGGTAATGTATGTAAAAACTATTGGAAAGGTTTAAAAGCATAATAATAAAATAAACCTAACATAGGGTATTTATAGGAGTCTAGGAAACCAATCCCAAAAACGTCTGGATTCCGCGTCGCGGACTGCCCAGGTGTGACGGCCAGGCTGACGGACCGTCACTGGCTTGACGGACCGTCGCCTGGGCCGTCACCCTTAGGCAGTCCACTGCCTTCACTTGACGGTCACTGTGACGGACCGTCACATGTGTGACGGGCCGTCACTCAGGCCGTCACTCTTATCCAGAACGCTCTTTTTCGCGTATTTCCTTCCGTTTCCACGTTTGTCTCCATTTCCTGAAAATACAACATAAAAACATCAAAAACGACAACGGTTGCTTGAAAACGTACGATTGTTCTTAGTAAAAAGGAGTCGAAAGTGCCGTAAATTGGCGGCACATCACCCTTCTTCAAAATCCGGTGATTAAGCACTATACCCTCTTTGACCATGAAGTGACACTTCTCCCAATTTAGCACTAGGTTTCACTCTTCACACCACTTTAACACCCAACCTAGATGATCTAGACAATCTTCAAAAGAGTCACCTACCACCAAAAAGTCAATCATAAATACCTTTATAGTGTCCTCCACCATGTCGAAAAGATAGACATCATACACCATTGAAAAGTTGCTGGTGCATTGCAAAGACCAAACGACATCCTCTTGAAGGCAAACGTCCCATATGTGCATGTGAATGTGGTTTTCTCTTAGTGTTTGGGGGCAATAGAGATCTGATTATACCCCGAGTAACAATCAAGAAAATAGTACCAACCTCTACCTGCAAGACGGTCTAGCATTTGGTCCATGAATGGCATTGGAAAGTGGTCCTTCTCAGTCCACGCATTCAACTTCCTGTAGTCCATACATATGCGCCAGCCTGTGACTGCCCTCATCGGAATCAACTCATTCTTTGCATTAGGAACCACTGTAATCCCTCCTTTATTTGGTACGCACTGAACCGGGCTCACCCACTTGCTGTCAGAAATCGGGTAAACCATACCTGCATCCAGCCACTTTATGATCTCCTTCTTGATGACTTCTTGCATAGGATGATTCACCTACGCTGATGCTCAATAGATGGAACATAATCAGGCTCGATCTGGATTTTGTGAGTACAGATTCCAGGCAGAATCCCAATAATATCTGCTATGGTCCACCCAATAGCTCTCTTAAACTTTCTCAATACTGAAACTAGAGCTTCAACCTGTGCTTCACCTAAATCAACAACAATGATTATGGGAAAAATCTGATTATCTCCCAAGAATATGTATCGAAGATGAGATGGAAATGCTTTGAGCTCCAAGACTAGAGGCTCCTCAATAGATGGGCGAGCATGTGGCGTTTTCCTATTCTTCAGGTCTAAGTCTAGCTTTTTTGGTGCATAAGTGTATAATCCCAACCCTGTAAGTGTTGCAACCATTTCGTCATACTCATCAATGTCGTCACCTTCAAAGTTCATAATGTCTGCTGCAAGGGCTTCAACACAAAGTCTCTCCTCAATAGGTATAACCAGCTGTTCCTCATCAACAATATCAATAACTAACACCACTTTCATATCATCATGGTGCTTCATCGACTTGCACACATTGAAAGTCACCTCCTCATCATTTAGCCTGAACTTCATCTGACCTGTTTCCAAGTCAGCCAAATCATGCCCAGTAGCTAAGAATGGTCGCCCCAAGATGATGGGCACCTCGAAGTCAACCTCGCAATCCAAAATAACAAAATCTGCAGGAAAGATAAACGTGTCAACCTTTACCAATACATCATACAAAATTCTCGTAGGCCTCTTCACCGTGCAATCTGCCATAAGTAACCGCATTGTAGTTGGAGAGGGGGATCCCAAGCCCAACTAATTATAAACTGCAAGTGGCATCCGATTTATACTAGTACCCAGATCACATAAAGCTTTGGCGAAATAGAATGCTCTAATAGTGCACGGAATGGTGAAGGCTCTAGGATCTTCCTTCTTCTGTACATCGAATGAGATGCTATTGCACTGCAGTGGTGCAAATTATTTACTGGTTCAAAGCTAACCGTTCTCTTCCTCATAACTAGATCCTTCATGAATTTTGTGTAGCCAGGCATTTGCTCCAAAGCTTTGACCAAAGGGATATTTACTGACAGCTGCTTTAGCATGGAGATGAACTTATGGAATTTTCCATCCTCAACCTTTTTCTTTAACCTCTGGGGTAAGGTGGAGGAGGCAGTGGCATGGGTTTTAGGACTGGTGTAACTTTTTTGCCCTTCTCCTTCTTTTCAGAAGGCTATTTTTCAGACGACCCTTCACTACTATCTTTCTCTTCAGACTTGGCTACCTTCTCAGCATTATCCTTTTCAGCTTTGGCTGGCTCATTGATAGAAATAGGCATGGAAGGATCAATAGTCTGCTTACCGCTCCGAGTAGTCACCTACATAACCTGTCGATCATTCTTCAGATTTTGAATGGTGTCACTTGAGAGAGTACCCTTTTGGCGTGGAAACATGTTGGTTGACAACTGATGCATCTGTGTCTCAAGCTACTTGATGGAGACATCATGGGACTCCACCATCTGATTAATACTTAAATGTTCGGCTTTTATCTCCTCCATACTTGCATCTGTAGAGTCAACCTTTTGGAATACTTTGTTGATCATTTCTCTCATAGTAGGTTGTCCAGCCCGCTCTAACGAGTTGCAGGCAGAACGTAGAGACCACTTCTCTCATTCTTGTACCCATCTTTCTTCTACCAGTCACTATCTCTATCTCTATCTTTGTAATCGGCCCGATTTTATTAGTCACCCCTATCTCTGTTTCGACCTTGATTTCCTTGGCCAGAGGTCCAGAAACCCATCCCTTGATCATTCAGATAACTTACTTCTTCTTCGGATGAGTAACCGTCTGACCTTGGTGCTTTACCTTGAGAACCTACGGATTTAACTTTCTCTACTTCTTCAGCCAGAAATTTCTTTGCCAGCAACCCTAGTGTCATGTTCATCTCAGCCTGCGTCTGTTTAATGTCTTCTATTTCATTTGGATCTACAGACTTGCCGACTGTATAAGTACCTGCTGGCATTTCTGCCTCTCTCGTATTCCATGCTCGATTTGTCTTTGCAACCCTATCCAACATCTTTGCAGCCTCTGGATATGTGTTTTCCATGAATGCACCTCCAGTCACAAAATCAGCTACAACTTTAGTATTTGCATTCAGGGCCTTATAGAATATCTCCATCAGATGCCTGGAAGGAATTTTGTGTCTCATAACTTGCTTCAACTTCTTCTTGAACCTTAGCCATGCCTCATATAGTGCTTCTGCAAGTAGCTGCTTGAAGTTGTATATCTCCTATTTCAGCTGCAACATCCTCGATGGTAGAAAGAATCGCTTCAAGAACTGACTCTTCAGCTCATACCAAGTGTTTATGGAATTGTCAGGCAGTTCTGAGAGCCATGCAGTTGCCTCATAAGTCAATGAGAATGGGAATAGCCTTAGACTGATAGCCTCCTGTCCCACTCCTGACATGTTGTATGATTTTCTAATGCTCACAAAGTTATTCACATGTAGGATTGCATCTTCCGTGGGATTCCCTGAATAAAGTCCTTTCAGGTTCAGCAGCTGGATCATGGCGCTAGTGATATCAAACTTCATCCCATCAGCCAGTGGTGGGAGCACTATGGGTCCAGTGGTGCCATAATCCTCATCATCATAATCGTCTACATCATAATACAGAGGGGAATGCCTTTGCTACTGCATCTATAGGCCCCTATTATAAGGCACAGGTCGAGGTACTACCTCATCCCGGACACCCTGTTCTCTTCCTTTTCTTGCTCGCTCAGCTGCAGCATTTCGAGCTGCAAGATCTTTTGCAATTTTAGCATCTTCGGCAGCAAGGGCATCTTCGCCTTCTTTTAAGCGTGCTGCTTCTTCCTTTTTCTTCTGCTCGGCTTCAGCTAGTAACCGAGATGTAATCTTCTCTTGAGTTTCATTCTCTCCATCCTTAGCCATATTTCTTAGTGTTTTGGAGAGCTACGGATCGTAAGGGATCAATGGATTGCCTTGACTCCTTGTACTTGGCATGCACAAGTATGCTACCTATATCAAAACATAAACAACAGAAAAAATAAAATCAGGAAATAAGGACTAATAGTGAATTAAACACAATCTCTCTTAATCCTAAACCGTATTCTCCGGCAACGGCGCCAAAATTTGATGCACCCAAATTACACCTCCAAAAGAAGTATAAAGCGGTCGTTGTTCAAATATAGAACCCAACTAAAGGTTGAGGTCGATCCCACCAAGAATATGGTAGGACTAGGGTCAATCAGTGTTTACTCAGTCTTTTAGTCATTTATTTCACGCAAGGGGTGTTTTTGAAGTAACAAATAATGACAGTAACTTAGATTAGTAACAAGTAACATAGATTAATTTCAATAGTTGTTATCAATAAGAGAAGTGACTAGGGTAGTGCTCCCCATGAGATCATAACTTAGTAAGGCTTTTGTACTTGGTAAACTAGTTTGATGCTTAGCATGCAGAATCGGTAAGTTAGGTTCGCCTAATTCCTTGGTCCGGCCGTGGATGTCGCTTTACTAACCCTTACCCTTGATCCCAGATTAGCTATTCCCGGATAAGTTCAAGCTATTAGATGAGGGTTGACAGCCTCAAATCTCATTGTTAACAACCCTTTTCCCATCCATTACTTCCTTGGTCCGGCAAGTAAGGATAAGGCGAGTTCTAATGTTGCGCACTATTAAAAAGCAATCAAAGCTAAGGGATGAACAATACATGCATAAACACCTCTCTATATTACCTAAGTATATAACCTACTTTATTAATCCTTCATGGTTCCCACAACCCTAGTTGTGGATTTAGCTACTCATGTTCATAAGCATGCAATTAATGTTTGTTTTAGCATCTTCAAGAGATACTTACAAATAAGAATAAAGAAAACCAGAATCTTGAAGAATAATCTCAAGAACACTCCAATACCAAGAACTTGTGTCCGAGATCAATACCAAAATCAAAGTAACAAAATATCCGAAAGTAACTTGAAATAACTCGTGAACACCCGAAAATAAAACCTAAGGGAAAGTATTTACAGACAAAAAGAAATCCTGTCCTAAACAAACTAGGAAACTAGGCTCGGCAGGGACTACGGGTCTGAGGACGGTTCATGGTCTTCTGGGGTCAACCGTGGTCCTGCTGGTCAATGACTTCTGGCTTGAGGAATGACGGTTAGAACCACGAGTCATCCTTCTAAATGACGGCTAATCCTTGGACTCGTGGTTTCTTGGCCTCCTTTGGTACCTTCTCTGCTTCAGTGATGACGAGTCACAGAGATGGACTGTCTTTTGGAAGTATGGTCCGTTCTTCAATCTGTCATTCTTGCTCCCACTTTTCAACTCTGCGGAACCTCTGTTTACGTGTCCTCAGGATGGGCCCGTACTTGGAAAGTACGGACCGTCTTTTGAGTCGTCTTTTCCTCCACACTTAGCACCTCTTTTGGACTTTAGATGACGTGTCAAAAGGACGGGCCCTTCTTTTGAAAGGATGGACCGTCAACATAGTTGTGTAATCATTCCTGCCTTGCATAATTTCTGAAGTTTGGATTATGTGTCCATATGATGGGCTCGTGGTTTGAAAGCACGGCCCGTCAACTGCCCCGTCTTCCCTCTAATGTTCCAGTTTCTACTTAGTTTCCAACATTTATCTCAAGGATCCAATTTGCATGCACACTTAACCAAAAGCATCAAATACACAAATAAAATGCTAAAGAACTTGCAAAAATCCTAAGTATTAAGAGTCAAAAGTGGCGTATTTCTATGCCATATCACCATCGCATCCACGATGCCCGTGTCATAGCCCATCGAGGCACCAGGGATTAGGGACAAGGCTGCCTGAGGGTTTCGATGGTTCATTCCCATGGGCCGTCACTCCGATGACGCCCATCGTGACTGCCCATCGGGCAGAGGGGATTTTCTCGACGGCCACTGGCTGGTTTCCACGGCGCGTCCCATGGCCCATTGCGACCACGACACCCGTGGCGGCTGCCCGTGGTGGCCACACGTCTACCTAAAGTCCTAGATTCTGAGATTTTAAAAGGATCGAATTTCAGAGTGTTACAATATCTCCCCCTTGGGATCATTCGTCCTCGAATGAAGTCTAGACAAGGGGAACTAAGAGAGAAGACAGCCCAACCAGCAATCCAAACAAGGAAATCAAGGAGTAATCATAAGAACTGAACTTTTCAACTAGAAAACATGATAAACTAACTTCGTAAAACATGGATGCATGCTAGTATCATGAGAGTAACTGAGGGAATAGAATCGGGTTGGACATACTACGGAGGAAACTAGTACCTCAAGCTAAAATTGAATCGGAAGGAAAGAGATGAGGGTATTTGGCCTTCATGGCCTCTTCCGCTTTCCAAGTAGCTCCTTCAACAAGCTGATTTCTCCAAAGAACCTTTACCAAAGAAATTTCTTTATTCCTCAACCTCCGAATCTGACGATCAAGGATCTCCATGGGAACCTCCTCATAGGTGAGAATATCCTTCACACCCACATCCTCCAAAGGGACAATCAAGCTCGGATCACCAACACACTTCTTCAACAAGGAAACATGGAAAACTGGATGAACCACTTCCAAAGCTGTTGGCAACTCTAACTCATAAGAAACACTACCTACTCTCCTCAGAATCCAATAAGGACCTACAAAATGGGTACTAAGCTTTCCTTTCTTGCCAAACCTCATCACACCCTTCATGGGTAACACCTTAAGGAAAACCCAATCATCAACTTCAAATTCCAACTCCCTTCTCCTCACATCCACATAAGATTTCTGTCAATTCTGAGCGGTCTTTAACCTTTCCTGAATAAGCTGAACTTTCTCCATGGTCTCATGCACATAATCTGGACCAACTAAGGCGGCCTCACCAACCTCGAACCAACCAATAGGAGATCTATATCTCCGGCCATAAAGTGCCTCATATGGAGACATCTGGATGCTACAGTGAAAGTTATTGTTGTAGGCAAACTCAATACGAGGTAAATGATCATCCCAATTACCCTTGAAGTCAATCACACATGCTCTCAACATATCCTCCAAAGTCTGAATAGTGTGCTCTTCCTGACCGTCTGTCTGAGGGTGAAAAGCTGTGCTAAGCTTCACCTGAGTACCAAGACCTTTATGAAATGATCTCCAAAACTGAGATGTAAACTGAGGACCTCTACTAGAAATGATGGATAGGAGAACACCATTCAATCGAACTATCTCCCGGATGTAGAGTCTGGCATAATTGTCTGCTGAATCACTAGTCTTAAGAGCCAAGAAATGGGATGACTTAGTCATCCGGTCGACAATCACCCAAATGGAATCATATTGCCTTCGAGTATGAGGCAAACCAGTAATGAAGTCCATATTGATTGCTTCCCTTTTCCAAGTGGGAAGGTCAATATCTTGAATCATGCCACCTGGCCTTTGATGCTCCACCTTTTACTTGCTGACAGTTGGGACACTTAGCCACAAACCTGGCTATATCCCTCTTCATACCATTCCACCACAAGACTTCCCATAGATCACAGTATATCTTAATAGCACCCGGATGAATGGAATATCTAGAACTATGAGCCTCAGTCAGAATCTGCTGTCTCAACCCATCAATATCTGGCACACACAAGCGACCCTGGTAACGAAGTACACCATCTCCCCCTTGGGAGAAGACCTCCACCCGTTGCTGATAAACTGCACCCTTAAGCTGAAGTAGAATGGGATCCTCGTCTTGCTTTGCCTTCACCTCAGCTTCCAAAGATGATTCAGCACCATTTTGTACAATCACACCACCTTCTGTCGAGTCCATAAGGCAAACTCCCAATTGAGCTAGCCTATGAACTTCCTTAACCAATTCCTTTTTGCACTTCACATGGACAATCTGCTCAAGGCATCTTCCATGACATTGGCCTTACCCAGATGGTAAAGCACACTCATATCATAATCCTTAAGGAGCTCGAGCCATCTCCTTTGTCGCAAATTCAACTCCTTCTGAGTGAACACATACTGGATACTCTTATGATCGGTAAATACATCCACATGCGCACCATACAAGTAGTGTCTCCAAATCTTCAAAGTGAAGACCACGGCTGCCAACTCAAGATCATGAGTAGGATAGTTCTTCTCATGAGTCTTAAGCTGTCTCGAAGCATAAGCAATCACCTTACCACGCTGCATCAAAACATAACCCAGACCAATCCTAGAAATATCACAATACACCACAAAATCATCTAGGCCATCGGGTAGAGCTAACACTGAAGCTGTGGTCAGTCTAGTCTTCAATTCCTGAAAGTTCTCCTCACACAAGTCAGACTATTGAAACTTTACCTTCTTCTGAGTCAATCGGGTCAAAGGGGCATCAATGGAAGAAAAGCCTTCCACAAACTGCCTGTAGTAACCAGCCAAACCCAAAAAGCTCCTAATATCTGATGGAGAAGTAGGTCTAGGCTAGTTGTTTACTGTCTTTATCTTTTGAGAATCAAGCCGAATACCATCTTTAGTCACAATATGACCCAGAAAAGCAACAGACTGCATCCAAAACTCACACTTGCTAAACTTAGCAAACAACTGTCTATCCTTGAGAGTTTGCAACACAACCCTCAAGTGATCCGCATGCTCCTCCTCACTCCGAGAGTAGATGAGGATATCATCAATGAAAATAATCATAAACATATCCAAATATTGTTTGAACATACGGTTCATCAAATCCATAAAAGCTACAGGAATATTTGTTAGACCAAAAGACATCACAACAAATTCGTAATGACCATACCAAGTCCTGAAGGTTGTCTTTGGAATATCACACTCTCTAACACGAAGCTGATGATAACCGGATCTAAGGTCAATTTTGGAGAAGAAATTAGCACCCTGAAGCTGATCAAACAAGTCATCAATCCTAGGAATGGGATACTTATTCTTAATTGTGACCTTGTTCAACTGACGGTAATCAATACACATTCTAAGAGAGCCATCTTTCTTTTGAACAAACAAAACTGGGGAACCCCATGGAGAAATGTTAGGCCTGATGAAACCTTTATCAAGAAGATCCTGCAACTGCTCTCTCAACTCTTTGAGTTCTGCGGGAGCCATTCTAAGGGAGGAATGGAGATAGGATTCCTATCAGGGAGAAGATCAATCACAAAGTCTATCTCCCGCTCGGGAGGAACTCTGGGAAAATCATCGGGAAACACTTATGGGAATTCATTCACAACAGGAACAGACTGAAGGGATGGAGTTTCAGACTCCGTGTCCATAACCTGCACTATGTGATAAATATACCCCTTTGAAATCATCTTCGTAGCCTTAAGATAAGATATGGAACAACCTTTTGAGGAAGGGGGCTACCTTGCCATTTTAGAACGGGTTCATTTGGAAACTTGAAACTGACAACTCGAGTACAATAATCAACAGAAGCATAACATGCATACAACCAATCCATACCAAGAATGACATCAAAATCAGTCATCTCCAACTCTACTAGATCCGCTGAAATGACTCTATGAAGGACTGAGATAGGGCAATTTTGGTAGATTCTTTTGGCTAAGATTGACTCACCAACATGAGTAGAAACACTAAAGGGTTCTAAAAGCAATTCAGAACAAACTTCGAACTTGCATGCCACATAAGGGGTCACAAAAGATAAGGAAGCACAGGGGTCCAACAAAGCATACACATCAAAAGAGAAAACTTTAAACATACTAGTAACAACATCTGGGGAACCCTCCTGATCCTGACAAGAGGACATAGCATAAAGGCAGTTCTGGCGCTGACCACCAGAACTAGAAGCTATGCCCTACTGGGCTGGTCTACCTCCTGAAGCTGCTGGGGTAGACTGAGTCCTACCTCCCTGCCCCTTTCTAACTGAAGGGAAATCCTTGATACAATGTCCAGGTTGACCACAACCAAAGCAACCCTCTTTACTGGCCAAGCACTCACCGGGGTGGTTCTTCTCACACCTACTACAAACGGGGAAAGAAGGGCCCTTAACAACACTTCCTTGAGACTGGGAATAAGAACTAGATCCTCTACCACCCTGATCATGACAAGGCCTCTGAGCCTGGGTAGGAGCACTAGTAGAAGAATGAACGGATCCTGATGACTTCTTCTGGAAAGAAGAGTAATGTCCACCTCCGGACCTGTGATGACCAAAACCTGATCCCTCGGATCTAACCCTCTTATTCTCCCTTGCCATCTCCCTAAGCTTGTCACCCTCAATCTGATAGGCATGAGTTATGAGTCGGGAAATGTTCATATCACTCAACAACAAAGCAGACCTACACTCTTTCTTTACTACATCAGAAACCGCATATATAAACTTGATCATTTGATCATGTGGGTCCACTACCATAGAGGGAGCATATCTAGACAACTGAGTGAACTTCTAACTATACTCTTGCACTGACATCGAAACCTGTCTCAAGTTTACAAATTCCTTCACCTTCGCTTGCCTCAACTTTTGGGGAAAGAACCTATCAAGGAAGGCCCTCTCAAAACACTCCCAAGTCGTGGGGACCACGTCCCTCACCCTAGCCTCCTTCCATTGAGTGAATCAAATATGAGCCACATCCTTGAGTTGATAAGATACAAGCTCAACACAATCCACCCCAACCACTTGCATAACTTCAAAGATCTTCTTCACTTCATCAGTAAAGTTGAGAGGGTACTCACTCACTTTTGAACCCCAAAATTCAGGTGGGTTCATTTGGACAAAGTCACAAATTCGGGCCGCTACCCCACCTTGAGGATGAACGGGGGTAGGATCCTACTGATTGGCCAAAGTCTAGGCTAGTAAATGGATGGCATTCCTAAACTCCTCATTCATGACATCAAGAACCAGAATGGGAGGAACAACATTCTGAGTGGATCAGGGAGGCATAGCACATCGAGAAGGCATAATCTGAAATGTACAAGATGAGGATTAGAGGAACATAAGAGTTAAGCTCTATCGCACGACATGATCATGAAAGAAGTGAAGTTTCCTAAGACACCTCATATCTTCCCTCTCATATGTGTGGCGCGCTTCACACACATGAAAGAGACTCTACTCGATGCGGCTTTCAGACATCCTAGGACTCTTGAACCTGAGGATCTGATACCAAGTTTGTCATGCCCCGAGGCTACCTCCTAGATATAACACGGGACTTGGGACCGCGAGTTCCCCAAGCTAACCCCTTGGTCATAGCATACTCAAGTATAACAAAGATAAGGGGAAGCATAATAGATAAATCTGGAATCACATACATAGGTAATCAAGTCGAATGGAAATATAAAATTCGGAAAGAGACTCGAATACTGTCTATGTCTGAAAAGCCTCTACATGACATAAAGAGTTACTAGGACAAGACCCTAGGTAACTCGAAGTACAAAAATAAGAAATCACATAACTAAAACATATCTAGTCCTCGAACTAAGAGGACTCACCAATAATTGATAGAAAAGTGGTCTGAAAGCTCTAGCCATGTGTCTGGAAGGAAACACCTGAATCTGCATCATCAAAGGATACAACATAAGATATTCGTCAATACTATAGGATGTATCGAGTATGTGAGCGATGCATGAATCATGATAAAAACAGTTTAAAACATGCTTATGAATGAACTTGTTACTTAAAGAAAGTCCATGAATAAATATCAAGGTATAAGTCATAAAACATAAAACAAAGCTTAAGTTTCATAGTATAGAATTATATAACTTCATAACTTGAAAATAACATGTGCGAGTTTCTTTTAACCAACACAAACCATGCTGAGCTACATGGAGTCTGATGTATCCGCCCTATTGAAAGGACCTAATATACCTTGCCAGGGTATAGAGGCATGACATGTGGCGTGATCACTAAATCTAATGCCCAACAGAGAGGACTTAGAACCTATGGGGGCACGTAGTTTTGGGACCCTGGGTACTCTCACCCGATCCAACTCGGTGCTAAATACTACTCCTAAAACATATAACATATGCTCACATACATGTGACATATATGATCCCAAACTTGTTCATAACTTGTTCATACTTGTTCATAACCCGGATCGTCATACTACTCATGAGTTTTAGTTTAGAAAATGACTCATGAGCATTGATGGAACATCGGGTGTCTTGTCTTGCATAATACTTCATAACATGGAAAACTTGCATACTTCATGACTTGTAAAACTTTGCATGACTCTAGTTCAATTTCATAATATATAGATTTTCATAGAATATAGGAACTAGGCATGCGCATGCTTGAAAACCCATAAGAGACATACTATCAAAATCTAATTTACTTAAATCAATCTTCATGCATGTAGAAATTTCCATGGTTAAACTTCAATTCATAAAATAAGAGTTAGCATGTAAAAACCCATGTGAAATCATGCAATTTAATAGTAATTTCATAACCATATCATAAGAAGATCATATTTAGCAAAACCCATAAGAATTAGATAAGAACCCTAATTTTAAAATCATGAAACCAAAATTTGAATTAGGAGTTTTGGGCACAAGGGTGAAAGGAACCCATTGTTGATTACCCACATACCTTGATTGAAGATAACCCACTTGAATTGAAAAGACTTAGGAGGCTTGAACTTGGAGCTTGAGACTTGAAGTTTGGAGAAGAATTTTCCTTTTTGGGAGAAAAGTGAAGTAATGAGAAGGAACTTAGGCTAATGAGGGTGAAAACCCTACTTGAAATAGCCAAAATGACCTCACTTAGGAGTTAAAAGGGTGGGTAATGACTAAAATACCCCTAGGACTTAAATAAGAAATTTAAGGAAAACTAGGCCGCCTCACAGGCCATCCGATGGGGGTCGAGCTCACGATGGCCCATCGGCCAAGGCGTCAGATAGCTTGTCAGGATTGGGGGGTCTTCCGGAGGGTTCTGACGATGTGGCCCCATGGGTCATCGCAGCTACGACGCCCGTGGCATAGCCCATCGAGGCACCGGGGAGTAGGGACAAGGCTGTTGGAGGGTTTTGACGATGGCTTCCCACGAGCCGTCACTCCGATGACACCCATCGTGACCGCCCGTTGGGCAGAGGGGATTTGGTTGGTGGCCGCTGGCTGGTTTTCACGATGCACACCATGGCCTGTTGTGACCATGATGCCCATGGCAGCTGCCCGTGATGGCCACACAGCTGTCTAAAGTCCTGGATTCTGAGCTTTTAACAGGATCAAATTTCCAGAGTGTTACACATAGGCTCGATAAGAAGAAGGAAACTTTGAAAGGTATATTCTTTCCCCAAATATTCCTAAAATGATCTTGCTTCTCCTCAATATGTATGATTTCCTCCCAGGCTATTTGAACTGTGAACTTGCCTGAACTGTTAGACATCCACCATGCCTTGTACAATTCTTGGGTATCTTTAGTATATTCCAATTGGTTCCTGATGTGATCAACAACTTCTAGAGAGAGTAACTGATCTAGTTTGTTGAAATTCCATATCTCAGTATCTATGAGCTCACTAACCTCCATGTTGGGTCTCTCAAGATCCTTAGATGGTAGGATGTAACTAAGTGCCCTAGCTTAGTCCAGTTATCATACCATACATTAGAGTGCCCATACCTAGGTTCCAACCATATGTCTTAGTCAACAAGATCTCTGGCTTTTAGCATCTTCTTCCACAATTGTGAGCCATCTTTCTACTCCAAAATATGTAGTAGAGAGTGTTTCTTGCAGTATTTATTCCATATAATATTAGTCCAAATAGATTTCTTAATTCTAAATATCCACTAAATCTTAACAAACAAAGTTGTAGAAACTTCAAAGAGGGACCTGAAATCTAGTCCCCCTTCATCTTTGGGAAAGTACATCTTTATCCAAGCTACCCAATGTTTGGATTTGACTTCCTCCTTGTTATTCTAGAAAAACTTAGTAGATCATGAATAACACATTTAGGGGGATTAATAGCTGACAGAAGGTAAATAGGCATACTCTGTAGTACACTGGAGATTAGAACAATTTTTTCTCCAAAGAATAGCATCTTTCCCTTCCAAGTTTGTAGCTTATTTTAACCCTTCTTGATGTTGTCATTATAATGGTTGTTTCTTTTTCTGCCATGTAGGATAGGGCATCCCAGATAGATGTAACACACTAAAAACTCTAAGCTAAGAATATGACCTCCATGAGTGTAATGATCATTTTCCTAGTGTGGTGAGTGTTTTGGAGGTGAATAATGTTCCTAAGAAACTCTTATCATCAAGTTAAGTTGAAAGCACCCCAACCAAAAACATTTTCATGTAAGACTAAACTAGGATCAATTTCAAACAATTATAACTCTTAGAATATGAAGAGTTAGGTGACCTAGTACCCATCAAATTAAAGGCTTTTGAGTCTTCTTTCCAACACCACTGATTGCGCATTAATCCGAGTCTGAAGTAAATAGTTATGGGTATTTTACTGCAACATTATCAGTATCTACGAACGGGATAATGACTCGTGGAATAGAACCACGATCGGTACTGTGACGCGTGAAAACAGACCTGAAACTTAAAATTTTCACCCTCAAAATGATGGGTTGGTCCACGACCCATAGACAAAAACCACAGTTCTTAGTATGACCCGTGGAATATCAAATTTCAGCTTTTCTTCCTAGGTTTCCACGACTGACTTTACAGGTCGTTATTTTGGACGACGGACCATCTTGTCAACCATGAAATCACCTTTAGAGTAGTTACTAAATCCTTTAAATCCACGAGCGGCTTGATGACCCATCAACCCATTCCACGACCCGTGGTTCCATCCATGGAACATGATTCTGAAATTTTTAGCAGTTTTCTAGACTCGTTCCTCAGGGGTATTTTAGACGTTTCTCACTCTTTTAACACCAAAAACACATCATTTTAACTATCCTAAACACGTATATTAATCCTTAACCACCTCAAATCCCTCATTCTCTCAAAAATCAAGCGACACTTAGTCAAGAACAGAGATAAGAGGCAATTTTCTTCTCCAAGGCAAGAGTTAGGGTTCTTCTCCAGAGCTTCCAAACCTCCAAGATTTAGTTTAACATTCTCTATTAACCAGGTATGTGGGATTTCAATGAGGGGTTTTTTCACCCTCGTGCCCAAAGTTTTAGATTTCAGCATGGTTTTTACAAGTTATGATTCTAGGGTTCATACCCAACTATGCATGTTTTTACAAGAATTGAATTTCTTATGATACTATATGTTTCCCGTACATATTTAAGTGATAGTACATGAAGTTTTATAGATATTTTCTTAAAATCTCTAGAATTTAGATGAAACAGACTTAGCATGGATTTACAGCATCTTCTGCATGTATTAGCTTCTTTTTCAAGAACTTAGCATGAAATTATAGTATTTTCACATGAATTAACTTTTGTTCAGAATATAGCCTAATATACTAGAACTCTATTTTAAAGCATGAAATTACCCAAGTATCAACCTACAACTTTTCAGAAAAATAGAATGCTTTCAGTCTCAGTATTATTTTGCTTTCTCAGAAAGTCAGTATTTTGAGCTATCCAGTATGTCAGTATTTTGAGCTATCCAGTATGTCAGTTTATTTCTTTATTCATTTACTCAGTTGGGAGTAGTACTTAGCACCGATCGGATGAAGGGATGAAGGTTCACCCGTAAGTTTAGGCTGATACCTTTAGTAAAAGTTTCTAAGTCCCAAAACTACAACGCAGCCATAGGCTATAAAAGGGTAACCCGTCAGTTTCTAAGTCCTTTGTTGGACATCAGATTAGTGGATCAATGCCAGAAAATGTTTGTACTCTTGGAAATGTATGAATACCCTCCCAACCAGGGTTATAGGTTGGCCCCATAGTTAGCTCAGCTTAGGGTATGTCGGTTAATAGTAGCTTGCACAGTTTATACTCAGTTAGTGCATGACCTCGTAGTCAGTTATTCAGTTCAGTATTATTCAATTTTATGCTATCTACTTGGTCATTGCATCAGTTCACCTATTTCAGTATTTTCTGCATGCTCAGTAGAAAGAACTATCCTAAAGGTTTACTTTAAACATGACTTTTGACATGACTCATTATTTTCAGCTCAGTTGCACTATTTCATAATTTACAGACATAATTCATCTTTTAAGTCTATGGATCCCCAAGTAACAGTTTTACTTATCTTAAAATATCATGATCTCACAGTTATAGTTCAGAAACATGATTTACACCCTCTCCAGTAAAAGCGCTTATGTTCTATAGTTTGACTTATGCATTCTCAGATGTTCATGCTTAGTCTAGTTTTCAGCCATACTTTCAGTATATACATGCTTTTCTCATGATTTAAAGTTAGTGCATTATGTCACATGCTCAGTACATTTAAAGTAGTGATCACATACCTTCTTGTGTTGTATCCTTTTGATGATGCAAATTTTAGTGCTAGCTTCCAAGATCATGGTCATGCAGATTGCAACTTCTAGTCAGCAGGGAACGAGTTCTCTTTTTTTTAGAAACTCCATTCAGTTAGTAGTTATAACGGTAATTTCAGTTGATATACATTGATTAAAGATAGTTACAGGTCATGTCCCATCTAATTATAGTCAGTGTTATTAGAGGCTTTATAGGCAATCACTCAGTTAGTTTTATCGGTTTTCAAATGACGATGTATTTCAGTTTATTACAGTACTCTTCAAGAGCTCAGCATATGTTTCGGCTTTCACATAATATTTTTTCAGTTTATATATTTCTATTCAGTTGCTCATAAAGTATGCCAGTATGAAGGGTTAGCTTGGGGCCACTTATGGTTCCAGGTCCTATGTTACATCTAGAGTGTAGGCTCGAGGCATAACAGACTTGGTATCAGGGCACAGAGTTCAAGTGTCCTAGGGTGTGTGTGAAGATGTGTCTAGTAGAGTCTTACTTATGGGTGTGTTGTGCACCACACTTATAATCAGGAGGCTACAAAGAATTTAGGAAATGTTTCCCTTCTTTCATACTCCGAATCGTGCAGTAGAACTATTCCTTAAGAAACTTACATAATTTCGTGCATTGCTCTAATTCCTCCAATCATGTCTCATCTTTGAGGTGGTGGAAATAGTAAAGCTCAGATTACGATCAGTAAGATGCTCTCAGATAGTCATCAGAAAAGTTAAGAGACTGCACAAGGGCTTAAGAGGATCCCACTAGTGCATTAAAGTCTAAGAATCTAAAAGAATGTACCCTTTTTTCACTTGTGCAGTTGAGCCTATAACAGGATGTGCTCTCAGACCCCCTTCCAGAAACTTTACTACGACTAGTGCCTTAGTCGAAAGGTATGGTTCTATAAGCGTTTGGGTAGCACAATCACTCAAGAGTTAATATGGATTGGGATGTTATGGGCCATAAGTAGCAGAATGACCCCATAGCTAGGTGTACGAATTCAGAAGTATAGTACCTATAAGATGGGGATGGTGATGCTAGTTTTATGGAATTGACCTAGTAGGCTTTCCATAATGTCTACAGAGAATTAAGTTGATTAAATTGCAATGAGTATGGTGGTGCAGGTAAGATGCATATGTGACCCCTATATGAATTGGTAAATTATGACTAATTCATGAGATAAAGAAGAGAGCCTTAAGCATTAGAATGGTAGAGGTGTACCCAGAGTAGTATGTTGTTGCATGATATTCAAAAGATTATAGATAGACAATGTTGAGTTCCCTTAGTATGATTTTTAATTCAGTTGACTTGGGTGGATGTGAACTTAGAGATGTGATGTTGGTAGATGAATAAGCGAAGGCCATATTGCTAAGTGTTAGAAGAAGTGGTTAGGTGCGCTAGTAAGAGTATGAGTCCTCTAGTGATATCCTTAAGGGTAAAAATAAAGCTAAGAGATTCCTCAGAAGAAGACCTAGCAAGGGTTTAGCATCTTTAGTTATAGCCTATCAAGGAGAGTTTAGCGTCCAGGAGTACAGTGATACCCTGACCATGAAAGAGTTAATTAATTATAGCCTAGCTGGGAGAGAGATCAACAAACTTAGAGGGGTGACATTTGATCTAAGGGGGAGATGATAGAATGGGGAACCAAGTCGAGTCTTGCAACTCAACTAGTATAGAATTCTAGAAAGGGCTATGATGGGATATCAATCCATTCTTATTCCAGTGGATTTCCTAGCACTTCAGTCAAGATGACCCTATACTCAGACATATTTGTGCCATATTCATGACTAATTTCATGCACTCCATACAGATTCACGTCCATGCTCAGCTCCTAGAACAAATAGAAATTTCTCCAGATGGCAATTCCAGTCTTACTCTATAATTTTATAAATCCCAGCTTTATGCCATGAGACTCATTATTTATGTAAACTCATGTCTCACAGTATGCTCAGTTCTATGTACTCAGTTTAGTCCTCAAGGTATGCCTTAATGGTTAAAGAAATCATTCTACATCATGTATATGCTCAGACCAGATTTCTTAAATAGTTATTGCTTATGATTTCCTTACTCTAACCATGCTTCATATGTCAACAATGTTAGATACTCAGGCCTTTGCACTTGACTTCTCAGACCTCACCTTGAGTGGCAAGATCACGCTAAGTGTAAGTCAAGACTGATCAGTACTCATTCATGCGTGATGCTCATGCTCCCACTTTATTCCTTCAGTGATCTTGGATTATATTGTCATAGTTGTTAGTGGAGGAAGATAAGTAGTAGCCTAGATGGAAAGTACTAGATATTTCTATTTTCGGGTGTACTAGTTTCACCTTAGATTGTAGGTGTGGGCAAAATGTGAGGTAAGGATTGTTCATGTGAAATAGTTAGATGAGAAATTTTAGAATGTCCCTTTATGGAAGTTCATGAAGTTGTAGCTTTTAGATATGCTAGGGAAGAGGAGAGAAGTCTCGTATAGTGTCAGCTACAAAGACTCTATAAGATGATCATAGTAATAGGCTTGAATATCATGATAAAATACATGTGGGCCTTTGCTTTGTACGACTAGTGACCCAATGATTAGAGTTCAAGGTTAGTTGATTTTCATGATAAGAAGGAATACTATTCTTAGAAGATAACACAGGATGCAAGAGATATAGTCAAGATAGGCTTGAACATGGTGAAAGAAGGTAGTTAGACTCAGTTGATGAGAATTTAGTTGCAAAATGGTAAGTGTGGTATTCAGAGGAGTTAGTGTAGTAAAAGGTGCTCCTAAGCTTAAAAGTTGTCAACCATATTGTTTAAGGCAAGAATAGTCTTGTTCTTAATCCCTACCCAGGGTGCTCATACCTTATGTCCAATGGCTTCAACTAGAAAAATAGTAGACTCCTCATAATCGATCAGTTCAGACCTGTCGGTAATCATTCCTAAAGATAGAAGGCCCTACAGTCAGTTCAGTCTATGCTAGTAAGCTCAATATAGAAGAGAATAGTTTTCTTATATTGTTACTCCTCTCAGTTTTATGTTCCTTTTAGCTAACTACGTTTTCTAAGAATGCATTCGTTCTTTATGAGTTGCAGCTAAGCCCCTACCCTCACTACAACACAGTTATCATGTTGGATACTCAGTTTCATGTCCTATCAGTATTCTTATGCTTTCAGTATGCATATATGCCTCATGAACCCAACTAAGTTCATATTTTAGTTAGAAATCATTTACCATGTCAGTACTCTAGCTTTTAGAACTCAGTTGGTGGGATTGCAGCCCTTTCCCTATAACCTCAGCCTAGTTAGTCTTCATTCGAGGATGAATGATCCCAAGGGAGAGATATTGTAACACCCAAAAAACCCTAAGCTAAGAATTTGACCATTTCCATGAGGGTAATGATCATTTTTATAGTGTGGTAAGTGCTTTGGATGTGAATCATGTTCATAAGAAACTCTTATCATCAAGTTAAGTTGAAATCATCCCAACCAAAGAAGTTTTCATGTAAGACTAAACTAGGGTCAACTTAAAATGATCATAACTCTTAGAATATGAAGAGTTAGGTTGCCTAGTACCTACTAAATTAAAGGTTTTTTAGTTTTCTTTCCAATGCCACTGACCATGCATTAATCCAAGTCTAGAGTAAAAAGTTATAGATATTTTACTGTAGCACTGTCAGTTTCTACGGACGGAATGACGACCCGTAGAATACACGGTCCATACTGTGACTCATGAAAATAGACCTAAAACTTAAAAATTTTACCCTCAATATGACGGGTTGGTACATGACCCATAGACCAAAACCACGGTCTGTAGTATGACCCGTGGAACATCAAATTTTAGCTTTTCTTCCCAGGTTTCCACAAGTGACTTTACGGGTCATCATTTTGAATGACGGACCGTCCTGTCAACCGTGGAATCACCTTCAGAGAGCTACCAAATCCTTTAAATCTACGAGTGGGTTGATGAGCCATAAACCCATTCCATGACCCATGGTTCCATCCGTGGAACATGATTCTGAAATTTTTAGCAGTTTTCTAAACTCATTCCTTAGGGGTATTTTAGACCTTTTCCACTCTTTTAACACCAAAACCATATTGTTTTAACTATCCTAAACACATATACTAATCGTAAACCACCTCAAATCCCCCATCCTCCCAAAAATCAAGCGACACTTAGTCAAGAACAGAGATAAGAGGCAATTTTCTTCTCCAAGGAGAGAGTTAGGGTTCTTATCCAAAGCTTCCAAACCTCCAAGATTAAGTTTAAGATTCTCCATTAACCAGGTATGTGAGATTTCAATGAGGGTTTCCTTTCACCCTCATGCCCAAAGTTTTATGTTTCAGCATGATTTTTACAGGTTATAATTCTAGGGTTCATACCCAACTATGCATGTTTTTACAAGAATTGAATTTCTTATGATACTATATGTTTTCTGTACATGTTTAAGTGATATTACATGAAGTTTTACAGATATTTTCTTGAAATCTCTAGAATTTAGATGAAACAGACTTAGCATGGATTTACAACATCTTCTACATGAATTAGCTTTCTTTTCAAGAACTTAGCATAAAATTATAGTATTTTCACATGGTTTAACTTTTATTCAGAATTTAGCTTAATCTACTAGAACTCTATTTTAAAGCATGAAATTACCCAGTTATCAGCCTACAACTTTTCAGAAAAATAAAATGCTTTAAGTCTCAGTATTATTTTGCATTCTCAGAAAATCAGTATTTTGAGCTATCCAGTATGTCAGTTTATTTACTTATTCATTTACTCAATTGGGAGTAGTACTTAGCACCGAGCGGACGAGGGGATGAAGACTCACTCGTCAATTTAGGCCGAGACCTTTAGTGGAAGTCCCTAAGTCCCAAAACATGGCGCCACTGTAGGCTATTAAGGGGTCACCCGTCAGTTTAGGCTTGACATCTAGTCCATTATTAGACATCAGATTAGTGGATCGACGCCAGAAAATGTTTGTACCCTTGGCAAGATATGAACACCCTCTCAGCCAGGGTTACAGGTTGGCCCCATAGTTAGCTCAGCTTGGGGTATGTTGGTTAATAGTAGCTTCCGTAGTTCATACTCAGTTAGTGCATGACCTCGTAGTCAGTTATTCAGTTCAGTATTATTCAATTTCATGTTATCTACTTGGTTATTGCATCAGTTCACCTATTTCAGTATTTTCAGCATGCTTAGTAGAAAGAACTACCCTAAAGATTTACTTTAAACATGACTTTTGGCATGACTCATGATTTTCAGCTCAGTTGCACTATTTCATGATTTATAGACATAATTCATCTTTTCAGTCTATGGATCTCCAAGTAACAGTTTTACTTATCTTAAAATATCATGATCTCACAGTTACAGTTCAGAAACATGATTTACACCCTCTTTAGTAAAAGAGCTTATGTTCTACAGTTTGACTTATGCATTCTCAGATGTTCATGCTTTGTCTAGTTTTCAGCCATACTTTTAGTATATACATGTTTTTCTCATGATTAAAATTAGTGCATTATCTCACATGCTCAGTACATTCAAAGTATTAATCGCATACTGATAAGTTGGTATTCTACCTACTTATTTAGCTTTTAATCTTATGCTTTTGCTAGTATAAAGTGGAAAAATAGTACAATTGACATGGATTACTTCTATTTTGCAAGTTTCTTTGTTTAGAAGTGTTCAGGAAAGATTTAAGTGAAAAGAAGTCAAAATAGAGCTAAATGGAATTTGTTGATCACTAGCATTAAATTTTTCATCGCGACCACAAGCTACAAGGCATGCAACTGCGATGCATATGGAATTAAGGCCACGCGACTATGAGAGTGAAGTCACGTAACCACATAGAAATAGAAGATAAATCCTCACGATCGCGAAGATAGGTCACGCGACCGAGATGAAGTAGTTGTCAACTGCAAGACAGAATTGGAAATTCACACTTTTGGAAACCCCAATCCACATAAAACACTTCTCAGTTATCTCTGAAGCTATCTTTGGAAAATTTCACAATTCCTGACAAGCTTGGAGAGCAAGTTCATCACCCTACACTATAGGAGTAAAGATTTGGATGATTTCTATTATAAAATTCTTAAACTCCATTCTTCAACTCTTGTTCTTAATTGATAAATTGTAGGTGTAATCGTTGAATTGAGATTTGAGTTTTGTATTAGAGGTAATGCTAAATTTGGGTATTAAATTCTTATCTTGTGCTTTCTCTTGATTAATTATCTGGGTCTATTGAATCTTTCATGTTTTAATTTTATAGTTGATGGTTGAAAACATTGACTTAGAATTCAAATTGTGTTCTTGCTTGAGAGAGGAGTTCCTCAATTAAGAAAGGTTTAATAGTGGGGATTTGAGGTTTTCACTCTAGATCAAGGCTAGAGATAATTTGATTATCGGAAACTCTCATCTAAGAGTTGGGGCTAGAAATAGCCCAACTTACCCAAGTTAATTTGATTGGTTATTGCTCACTCATGATGGTTCGAGAGAACCCATGAGGATAGTTGCTTGATTGGTCAAAAGACGGTTAAGCATACCCTTAGCCAAGACTACCCATGTGTTAATTGGGTGCGATTCTTATGAATTGAATTTCCATTCCCAAGTCTCTCTTATTGTCCTTGCTTTGCAAAATCAAGGTGAAGGCCATTGATCAAACCTATATTTTATTTAATTTTCTTTTATCCTTTATTTTAGTTTAAAATCCCCCTATCGTTATCCTTTCTTTTTGTTCATTGAACTTCAATAAGTTGTTTGGATTCCTTATTAGCTCAATCGCAATTACATTATTCTCTGTGGGATCGACCTCGCACCGTTACTGGGGAATTGAGTTTGATTAGCCCTTTTGATTGTGAATTGAAATCACTTTGTAGAGTGTTTGTTCTTTTTTATTTGGTTTGTTGTTTTTGTCCATTGCATAGGTAGACCATGAGCGAGATGGGAAATAACGATAGTGTAAATAATGGGTTCATGGATGCAGCCAATGAACCCATGATTCAATTAGGAGTAGGTGCAATCCGCCTATCCCTATGATTAGAAATGCGGTATTCCACGTCACTAGCACAATGCTCCATTTGATACAAATGAAGGAGATGTTTGGAGGAGCAGCCCACGAAGATGCTAATAGGCACATTTGCAACTTTGTGGAGATATGCCAACCTTTCATATTCCAAAACATACCCCAAGAATCTATCTGACTGTGCCTATTCCCCTTCTCTCTAATGGGGGAAGCCACGACATGGTTGGAGGAATTGTCGGATGGGTCAATCACCTCTTGAGCTGAGTTGGTAGATGCTTTCACTACTATATTTTCCCCTCCATCATGGATGATGCAGTTGAGGGATGAAATTACCAACTATCGCTAAATTCCCGATGAGCCTTTGCATGAGGCATGATTGAGATTTAAGAAGAAGCTCGTGTTGTGTCCTAACCATGGTTTGCCAGACAATGTCTTGCTACAAAGCTTCTTTAGATCCTTGAACTCGATGAATAAGTCTGTGACTAACAATCTTGGAGGTGGCACCTTCATGGATCTACAATTTCCTATTGCCTCGTCCCTTCGAGAGAGAATGACCAAGACTAACCAAGCTTGGCACACAAGGGAGGTGGATGTTCCTACCTCAGGAGTGACCACAACCATTTTAACAAATGAGATGCGAAGAAAGGATGAAGAGAGGGATGAGACCATGGCAAAAATGATGATGCAAATAGACTTTCTAGCCAAGCATATGATGGGGACAGGTGTGCTAAGACCGTGAATGATGTGAGTACACCGGAGATCAAGGCTAGTGATAACGATCTAATGACCATTGTGGATGGTAAACTTTGCTACTTATCGGCGGGTTCTCATCCCAGGTATTATCGCCCGAGGGATGAAAATCAAGGTTGGATTAGGGACAAGGAAAAAAATGGAAATTGGAGGGACCGTGACAAGGATGGTGATAGATACAATCACTGGAGTTCAAACCCATATGTGCCTCCAAATAAATTGAATTCTTTATATCAACTAGCCACAAGCAATCCCGATCATTCAAAGATTAAGGACATGTTGTCCTTGGTTCTAAAGAAAGTAGAAACTACAAACACCGGAGTTAGTGAGCTTAAAAGTGAAGTATCAACACTTTATTAAACCGTGAGCTCTCATTTGGCCTCAATTAAACATCTTGAGGCCCAAATGAATTATCTATCCACTCAAATAAACCCGAGGATGAAGGGAACACTTCCTAGTGACACCACGGCCAATCCTAAAAATGATGCTCATGTCATAGCCATTGTTTCTAGAAGTGGAAGAACAAGTGGTGTAGCAAAAGAGCCAATTGTGGAGCCGGTTATTGTAGCCAAGAAGCCTAATTTTGAAGCTGTTGTGGAGCCGTGTGACAAAGAATAAGAGGCTACATGTGACAAAGATGTTGTAGAATCGGAGGTTGGGGTGAAGCTTGGTGCACCCAATGCCGCGGTGAATGTTGATATTGATGATGAGAGGGAGGAGGTTGAATCTCCTCCCCAAGTTGCCATTAATGTTGAGGAAGACCCTCCTATTTCTCAAAGTGTGTCAGCCACACTACCAAAGGGACTTCTTTTATACCCTTAAAGGTTAAATAAGAAGTAGGAAGAGCACAAATTCAATAAGTTTGTTGACATATTCAACAATTTTTCGATAAATATTCCTTTGGTTGAAGCCTTAATGCAGATGCTGGGGTACTCCAAGTTTATGAAAGAGTTGCTCAAAAAGAAGAAGGTTGTTGATGTGGGCACCATTGAGATATCACACAGCTGTAGCGCTGTGATGACAAGCAATGTTGCTACAAAATGAGATGATCCGGGTGCATTCACTATACCATGCACTATTGGGCTATTTGTGTTCCATAAAGCCTTGTGTGACTTAGAGTGAGCATCAACTTAATGCCCCTAGCGATCTTCAACAAGTTAGGATTGGAACACCCAAACCTACATCCATGCGGATACTCATGGTTGATCGGTCCATTAAGCATCCGGTAGGAATCCTATTTGATGTATTGGTGAAGGTCGACAAGTTCATTCTCCCGGTGAACTTTATGATCTTGGATTGTGAAGTACATGTTGAGGTGCCCATAATCTTAGGGAGACCACTATTAGCCACGAGGAGAGCACTTGTGGATGTTAAACTCGGTGAACTTAAATTCCAAGTTGGAAGTGAAGTAGTGACATTTAACGTTTGCTAACCCACAAAGCCTCCATATGAATTACGGGTAGTATCAGTGATCAATGTTGAGGGTAAGCTTGATTATGCCCTTGAGGAGTGTGAAATGGGCAAGACACCCAAGTTTGAAGAGTTGCCAAGTCGGCAACATGATGATGTTTTGAGCACATTGAAGGAGCAATTCCCCTTCTTGGGGTGCGGCCACGCCAACTGGATTAGCTTGCTATTCGACAACGACTAAGGTTGAGGTACTATTGTCGAGCCGCGATGTAAAATCAAGCGCTTCTTCGGAGGCAACCCAAATATTTTTACTTTATTTTTGGTTACCTTTTGTTGTTTTTGTTTTGTTTTAGGAATGCAGGGAGAAGAAAAATAAACAAGTGGAAAAATAGGGCAAAAAGGGGACGTGCGAAGGACCGTGCAGTTTGCACAAGTCATTGTGCATGTTGCACGACCCAACGCATTCCAAAACATAAACCTAGAAAGAAAATGTAAAGTAGAGGAGACGTGCGATGGGCTGTGCAGTTCACACATGCCCAAGTGCGCATCGTACCTCCTCCGTACCTTAAAATATAAAGTTTGCCAAGTTTGGGGCATGAAAAGGTGAGGTGCAAAGTGACATGCGGTCCGCACAAGGTCTTATGAGAATCGCACATTGTGGCGTACCAAGGTAAGTTTTGAATTTTTAATTAACCTACCCATTGACTGACCTGACCCGAAGATCGAACCGACTAATTTTTGTTCTTTTTTCCCCCTTTAAAGCGCCACCTTCACCCTTATTCTCCCATAACTCTCCCAAAACTCTCCAAAATTCTCTCTCAAAATCCCCCACAAATCCCTTAAACTTCTCCCAAACTCCTCTCCTCCTGTCACCTACACTCCACTGCTGCTCCACCCAAGCACCGCCGTTGTTGTTCTATGGGAAAAATTGTGGTCACCATTGTTGCTCCTTCAAAAGCTTTAATTTTTTCTTCTTTTGATTAATCTTCACTAGTGATAAGTTCTCCGATGTTAAATACATATTTTTATGTTGATTGGGAACTCATATTATGAAGCATGCTTGTTAAAACTGCCATGTTGATTTTGGGTGAGATTTGAAAATTTTGCATCCCCAATTTTGAATTGTATTGTGGATTTTGCTTAGTATCAATTTGGTAGAACTTGAATTGTGATAATGCATGTTGATTGTGATAGTTTTTAGCCTTGAACATTTTTGTATAAGGTGAAGTTTGAGTAACCCACTTGTGATTGATGCATGATTTGGCCCTATGATAGATTGGGTGATGTTATTCTTAAGGGCAAATTGTCATTTTTCACGAGTTTTCGATGAAAATTGATGATTAGGGCTGAAATTTGCTACTACTCGTATACCCATGTTCTTTGTTGAATATTTTATTAGGGGTATGATCTTGTGCGGGGAGGTAGAAATTGTTGTTTGACTATTGGTGCCTAATTGTTGCAATTGAAGGCTTGATGTTCTCGATGATAGACGGGGTAACTTCCTTCTTAAAGGAAGTTGTTGAGCTCTTCTTTTGTTGTTAATTGGGTTAACAGATTCTGGGGAAGTCTGAGTACCCGAATATACTTGTGGTCATACTATGTTTTGCCCCTTTGTTAACAATTGTTGGTTTATTGCATGGCACCAAGTGCCTAAAGCAAATCTTGCTCTATGAATCACATGCGTAATTCAGAAGAACACAAGAAACCAAAAATTCTAATTGTTTCCTTGTGCATTTTGCATGTGATGCATAGATCTCAATGTGTGGAATGCATAAGGCATCATACCCTGTTTAAGGAATGTTGCCAGTCACTGTTTTGAGGGGCGAAGTATGGTGCGATGTGCACTTTTGTTGGTACGGTTCGCATAAACTTCGCACCTCAGCTGCAAAAATCTGTGTAGGTTTTTGTTAGCTCGTGTGAAGTCACGTGCGATGCGCACTTCGTCTGGTGCGGTTTGCACGTGGTCTGCACAAGCCATCAATTATCTACTTTGTTTTTCTACTCCTTTGCATTCCGTTTTTGTAGTTTGTTAGTTTCTTCATTGCGTACAGATACCTGGTGCTTGTTGCTAACCTCCATTTATAGGACTATGCCTTCCAATAGGTGCTACTAGAAGAGGTGTGCCTCAAATTAAGCTTCAACATCCACAAATGTAGGCTTGCCTGCACAAGATGAGGGTCCTATTAAGCCAGTAATGCGATTTGTCCTCGAGCGGATGGAGGCATACTATCTAAAGTTTTGGGAGAAATGACCAATATTAGAAGAAAAAGGGTTGGATGTGGAAGTATTTGAAGCTGATATTCCAAATATCCGTAAGCAGTTTCGGGAACAAATCTGGACCTACTTTGCCAAGACTCCGAGCCTATATATCCCTGAGTTGGTGCGGGAATTCTATGCCTCCTACAAGGCTAGGAAAGACATTCTAAAGCATAAAGGTCCAATAAGCAAGCTCCCATGTCTCGATTCTATTTAGGTGAGAGGAAAGGAAATAGACATCATACATGCGGCCATCCACTCTTCTATATGGGATGATGAACTAGTCCCAAAGTCGTAATACATGGAGCGTGTAGCTATGAAATAGGATCAATATGAGTGGGTTGCAAGTATAATCGCTGAGGGAACCCCTCTTTGGGTTGTTTCAAAAGGTCCCATTCATCGCTCTGACCTCAAGTTTGAAGCTCGGATATGGTTAGATTTTGCATGCACACGACTCATTCTAACCGGTCACAAAACAAAGGTGACTATTGTAACACCCCAGAAATTCTAAGCCAAATCTAAACCGTTCTTCATGTGTTGTTAGACCCAAACTAGATAAATTTTCTATGTATCTAAGTATTAAGACCAATTCTTAAGTTTTGAAGGTGTATTAGATATGATTAAGGGTCATAAAGAACCTCTAGCTCAAAGTTGAGTTGAAAGCTTCCTTACCAATTGAATTTTAGTATAGGATTTTTCAAGGGTTAACTTCAAACGATCATAACTCCTAGAATATTAGGAGTTAGGTGACGTAATACCTACCAAATTAAAGGTCTTTGAATTTTATTTCCAACCCCATCAATCACACATCAATCCGAGTCCAGAGAAAAAATTTATCAGTGTTTTACTAAAGGGTGTCTGTCTGTCAAAATGACAGACAGCAACCACGAGAAGGTTCCATGGCTCGTGGAAGTTTCCACGGGTCGTGAAACCAACTCGTGGAAATCTGTTTTTTTCGTGAAAATCACGAGAAGGTTCCACGGGTCATGAAACCAACTCGTAGAAATTAGTCCAGAGTTCAGAAACTTTGCCCAGGAACCGCGAACCCTTTCCACGAACCGTGATCCATTCCACGGGTCGTGATTCATCTCCGTAGAAGCTTGTGACGAAATTTTCAGCAGTTTTTCAAACTCTTTTCCTTGGGGTATTTTATAATTTCTCACTCTTTTAACTCCTAAGTTAAGTCATTTTGGGAAAATTAGATGGGGTTTTATTTCCACTTAGCCTAAGTTCTATTCCATTCTCTCTCAATCAAGTTCCAAGAGAAGGAAAGGGTCTCCATTCTCCAAGATTCAAGTCTCAAGCTCCAAGATCAAGTCTCCTAAATCTTTTCAATTCCAAATGTGTTAGCTTCAATCAAGGTATGTGGGTAATCAACAATGGGTTCCTTTCACCCTTGTGCCCAAAACCCCTAAATTAAATTTTGATTTCATGATCTTCAAATTAGGGTTCTTATCCAATTCTTATGGGTTTTGCTAAATATGATCTTCTCATGATTTAATTATGAAATTATTATTAAATTGCATGATTTCACATGAGTTTTTACAAGTTAACTCTTATTTCATGAATTGAAGTTTAACCATGGAAATTTCTACATGCATGAAGTTGATTTAAGCAAATTGGATTTTGATAACATGTTCCTTATGGATTTTCAAGCATGTGCATGCCTAGTTCCTATGTTCTATGAAAGTATATGTTTCATGAAATTGAACTAGAGCCATATAAATTTTCCATGTCATGAAATATTATGCAAGATAAGACACCCGATGTTCCATCAATGCTCATGAATCAATTTCTAAACCAAAATTCGTGAGTAGTATGACGATCCGGGATATGAACACGTTATGAACAAGTTTGGCATCAGATATGTCACATATATATGAGCTCATGTTATATGTTTGGGGAGTATTATTTAGCACCGAGAGATGAGGGTTCAGATAACCCAAGTCCAAAACTACGTTGCCACTGTAGGTTGCCCTCTGTGGCTAATGACAGGATCCTTTATGACATGGTTCTAACTTTGGCTAGTTAGGACAACCTTTTTCTCTGTGGGTGCATGACACTGGACTCCATGTAGCTCAGCATGGTTTATGTCGGTTAAGAGAAACTCCCACATGTTTATTTTCAATCTATAAAGTTATATGATTCTATACTATGAAACTTAAGCTTTATTTCATGTTTCATGTCTTATACCTTGATATTTATTCATGTTCCTTCTTTACGTAGAAAAAGTTCATTCTTAAGAATGTTTTAAACTATTTTTATCATGATTCATGCATCGCTGACATACTCAGTACATCCTATAGTACTGACGCATATCTTGCGATGCATCCTTTGATGATTCAGATTCAGGTGTTCCTTTCCAGACACGTGGCTAGAGCTTCCAGGACACTTTTCTGTCAGCTGTTGGTGAGTCCTCTTAGGTTGATGACTAGATATTTTTTAGCTTGTGCTAATTTCTTACTTCCGTACTTCGAGTTAGCTAGGGTTTTGTCCTAGCAACTTCTTATGTCATGTAGAGGCTTTTCAGACATAGACAGTTTTTGAGTGTCCCTTTTGGATTATGTTTCTTATTGAATTCATCTTTTATGGATTTGGTTGCCTAGCTTTCTGTTTATGCTTCCGCTATGTTTCCTCATGTATCCCGATGTTATGCAATTTCCAAGGGTTAACTTGGGGCACTTGTGGTCCCGAGTCCCGTGTTACCTCTAGGGGGTAGCCTCGGGGCATAACAAACTTGGGATTGCAACCCTTTCTCCCCAAAAATCTCAACTTAGTAGTCTTCATTCGAGGACGAATGATCCAAAAAGGGAGATATTGTAATACCCCAAAAATTCTAAGCCAAATCTGAACCGTTCTTCATGTGTTGTTAGACCCGAACTAGATAAATTTTCTATATATCTAAGTATTAAGACCTATTCTTAAGCTTTGAAGGTGTATTAGATATGAATAAGGGTAATAAAGAACCTCTAGCTCAAAGTTGAGTTGAAAGCTTCCTTACCGATTGGGTTTTAGTGTAAGCTTTTTCAAGGGTCAACTTTAAACAATCATAACTCCTAGAATATTAAGAGTTAGGTGACCTAGTACCTACCATATTAAAGGTCTTTGAATCTTCTTTCCAATGTTACCAATCTCACATTAAGCCAAGTCTAGAGCTAAAAGTTATTAGTGTTTTACTAAAGGGTGTCTGTCTGTCAAAATGATAGACAGCAACCACGAGAAAGTTCCATGGGTCGTGGAAGTTTCCACGGGTCGTGAAACCAACTAGTGGAAATCTGTTTTTTTCCTGAAAATCATGAGAAGATTCCACGGGTCATGGAAGTTTCCACGGGTCATGCAACCAACTCATGGAAATCAATCCAGAGTCCAGAAACTTTCCCCAGGAACCACGAACCCTTTCCACGAACCGTTATCCATTCCACGGGTCATGATTCATCTCAGTAGAAGCCTGTGATGACATTTCTAGCAGTTTTTCAGAATCTTTTCCTTGGGGTATTTTTTTAATTTCTCACTCTTTTAACTCCTAAGTTAAGTCATTTTGGGAAAATTAGAAGGGCTTTTATTCCCACATAGCCTAAGTTTTCTTCCATTCTCTGTCAATCAAGTTCCAAGAGAAGGAAAGGGTCTCCATTCTCCAAGATCCAAGTCTCAAGCTTAAAGATCAAGTCTCCTAAATCTTTTCAATTCCAAGTGGGTTAGCTTCAAACAAGGTATATGGGTAATCAACAATGGGTTCCTTTCACCCTTGTGCCAAAAAACCCTAATTCAAATTTTGATTTCATGATCTTCAAATTAGGGTTCTTATCCAATTCTTATGGGTTTTGCTAAATATGATCTTCTCATGATTTAATTATAAAATTACTATTAAATTGCATGATTTCACATGGGTTTTTACATGTTAACTCTTATTTCATGAATTGAAGTTTAACCATGGAAATTTCTACATGCATGAAGTTGATTTAAGCAAATTGGATTTGATAGCATGTTCCTTATGGATTTTCAAGCATGTGCATGCCTAGTTCCTATGTTCTATGAAAGTATATGTTTTATGAAATTGAACTAGAGCCATGCAAATTTTCCATGTCATGAAGTATTATGCAAGACAAGATACTCGATGTTCCATCAATGCTCATGAATCAATTTCGAAACCAAAATTCGTGAGTAGTATGATGATCCAGGGTATGAACACGTTATGAACAAGTTTGGCATCCGATATGTCACATGTATATGAGCTCATGTTATATGTTTTGGGAGTAGTATTTAGCACCGAAAGACGAGGGTTCAGATAACCCAAGTCCAAGGTTGCCCTCTGTGGCTTATGACAGGATCCTTTATGACATGGTTCTAACTTAGGCCGGTTAGGACAACCTTTTTCAGTGTGGGTGCATGACACTGGACTCCATGTAGCTCAGCATGGTTTATGTCGGTTAATATAAACTCCCACATGTTTATTTTCAAGCTATAAAGTTATATGATTCTATACTATGAAACTTAAGCTTTATTTCATGTTTCATGTCTTATACCTTGATATTTATTCATGTTCCTTCTTTACGTAACAAGTTCATTCTTAAGCATGTTTTAAATTATTTTTATCATGATTCATGCATCGCTCACATACTCGGTACATCCTATAGTACTGACGCGTATCTTGCGCTGCATCCTTTGATGATGCAGATTCAGGTGTTCCTTTCCAGACACGTGGCTAGAGCTTCCAGGCCACTTTTCTGTCAGCTGTTGGTGAGTCCTCTTAGGTCGAGGACTGGATATGTTTTAGTTTGTGCTAATTTCTTCCTTCCGTACTTCGAGTTAGCTAGGGTCTTGTCCTAACAACTCCTTATGTCATGTAGAGGCTTTTCAGACATAGACAGTTTTTGAGTCTCCCTTTTGTATTACGTTTCTTATTGACTTCATCATTTATGGATTGGATTTCCTAGCTTTCTGTTTATGCTTTCTCTATGTTTCCTCGTGTATGCCTATGTTATGATATGACCAAGGGTTAACTTGGGGCACTTGTGATCCCGAGTCCCGTGTTACGTCTAGTGTTAGCCTCGGGGCATGACAAATATAGAGGTGGCTATCTCGATTGCTTGTGTCATGGCTGGTCTTCTGTTACATAAGGGATAAATAATAGCTGAATAGCTAAAGAGGAGGGCAAGACAAGAGAATACCTCCAAGGCATTTCCTGTGCTCATTTGCCTCATGTGTATCCAAGCATACTGCCCGCGGATTTGTTTCTTGGATAAAATTAGCCGAGCTAATGGAATGGTTCAATTGGATACTAAGAGAAATAAAGATGCCCCGCTTGTCAAGAAAATACACTTTGCTTAAGTCCCAAGTGCTATGGGAAGATCTGAGATTGTTGCTTCTAATCAATTGGACAATCCAGCCCCATCTCAGGAGGCATCAAACACCACCCACATTGCTCTCCCAATAATATCTACCTCAGGTAATTTTCTTAAACTTGCTCGCCTTGTCCAACATAATAAGGAGCGCTTTCACAAGGTGTCTAAGGACATCCCACACATGATTCAATCCGCCATTAACTTGGATTTGAAGCCGATAGTGTCAAGTGTGAGCAAGCTTTATGCTAGAATGGATACCATACAAGTGGAGGTTGATGAGTTTAGGCAAGTAATACCGTATGTTGAGCCAAATATTCCTAATTAGGATCTTAATCTACCAGCCCCGAACTCTACGTCCTCTCCAAAGGTTGATAGCCCTACCGATGATTGGTGCATGGTTGGGACCCAAATGATGATGACAGTGCCTCAGAAATTCAAACAGTGTTTGATGCACCATCAGCTCAGCAATATCTGAATCCTTCTTATTCACATGTGCCTAAATGGAGGCAGCTACCTAGGCCAAGTTGGTTACCACCGCCACTTTCTTATCATGAAATGATGACCGCCGAGGATAGATGGTACGTGGATGACCCTCTTGGACCCCTTAAGCTACCATGGGACCCTACAATACCCTTGTTGGGGGGTTTTCAAATAGACCCAATGCATGATTACATCCTGCCACTGACATCATCACCACCTTGATCTCATGAGCCACCTCAGCGGAATTACTCAAGGAGGTATCTTCGCCACTTTTAGCATCACCAGGGAGTTTTGCACTCATTCTTATCTGTATAATTTTTGTGCATCGAGGCCTATGCTTAATTTGAGTTTGGGGGGTCTATAATTATTGATCACTCTCTTGTGCTTGATGATATTGCCCTTGCCGGGCCTCTTGATTATGTTTTTGAGCTTAATTGTGCCCTCGTCGGGCTTGATTTTAATTTTTGATTGTGTTGCCGGGTTGGCCTTATACGCCTCATTATTTTACTACCCGTGCTTTGCAAATGCACTAAGGGCCTACGTCGAGGCTTAATTTTTAAATGATTTATGAGCACACAAATTTGGTTATCGCCTTGTTAATAGTAGTTTAACAATAAACTCCAAAAATTTTCTTAATACCACGGTTCTTTCTCAAGGAGCAAAATATTTTCTTTATTTTCTTTTTTTTCTTTTATTTTTGAGTCAAACCGGGTTGGTGTTTTCCTATGATAGATTGAGAGGCAACTTTCTTAAGAGAAAATGTCAAGTTTTAGTTTAATTTGAGTTCGTAGTGTGCTTGTCTCGAAATGGACCCACCAAAAAAATATTTTCTTGGCAAGATGTTTTTGAAAAAGAAAGAAAAAGAGGGTTTCACTCCAATTTCTTCTTCCTAACTCTTGGAATCACCATTCTTGTAAAAACTGAGTTTGGATATTAAATATTTAGCTTAAATGAGTGGGAATTTGACTTACCCATTTGGTATTGTTCTTTATCCTTTAGCACGAGTAGCTAAATTTCTTGTCTAGGGATGTGTTAATAATGGGTGCTTGATAAATAAGTATGGGTGTTCCTAATCTGTGTTTATAATTGCTAATATGACATGGGTCTAGTGATTTCACCATATTTTATCTCTAAAATTGGTGGTTGCAAACATTGATTTAATTAACTTGGTTGTGTTCTTGCTTGAGAAAGGAGTTCACAATTTCGAATGTGAAATTGCTAGTGGTTACTTGGGTTTCCACTTAGATTGAGACTAGAAATAGCTCAATTCACCGGAAACACCCATTTTAAGGGTCTAAAGCTAGAGATAGTATGGCCTCCCCAAGTATATCTTGGTTGTTTAATGTTTAATTCAATGGAGCTTGAAATAAGACTCTTGAATATATGATTGTTAGATCGAAAGATGTATAATCATGCTTAAAACCAAGGCTATCCATGTCGTTTAGCGAGAATTTATATGAATGAGCAATCACCATAACCCGTATTCGAGTCCCATTTGACACACATTCCTAGTCGTCCTCTTTCATTGTTTACACCCGCTTTTATTTTATTGTCTTGCATTTGAATTGAGAATTGTGACAGATTTCCCAATTCCCCCTTCTTTTACTTTTATTGTTTTACAAATAAACTACTCTCGTTATGAAGTCTCTTCTTTACAATCGACTTGGCTAGTCACCAATTCCCTGTGGGATCGACCCCGACGCCCATTAGGTAATATAAATTTGTGTTGCTTAACGATCGCCGATACCTCCATATAGGAGAGTACACTTGAGCGTTATTAAAAATGGCATTGTTGCCGGGGAACAATTTGGCATATTGAGTTAGTTTAGAATTTGAGTTTACTTACTTTAGTTCAAATTTGTGAATATTTGTTTTTATTTTGTTTAGTTTTATTTTGTTAATTGGTTCTATGGCATCTCGAAATGTTAGAAATGTTGGTGGTTACACCCCAGTTTATATTCCCAACTATTATTATTATTATAGAGGACCCCACCTTGGGCAAAGGTGTAGAATTGGCCCTAGGAGAGAGAGGTATTCACCTTCTCGCTCCTATGATGGGTGCAATTTCTATTTGTGTGGTGGTCGTGACGTACATTGGAGCGAATGCCCTAATGATGATCGTCCTCCTCCCCCCTCTTGTGCTAACAATGTTGCGAGTGGTGCTTGTGATATTAATAGGAACCATGACTTAGCAAGCAAAAAAGGCATGTATGCCATGCTCCAAACTCTCTTGGCCATGTAAGATAGCTTAGAAGAGGGTGTGCAATCCATAAAGCAAGGTTTTGTGGACGCAAGCGCTAAAGAAGAAGAGGAGAGAAACCATGTCATGCAACCCATGGAGGATTTGTCTACTCCTCTTGGTCAAATTGGTGAAGAAAACCCTCCAGACCTACTTAATAAACATGTCTCTAATATTGAGCTTATTCAAATTCACTTCGAGGATAATGATGAAGATTTGCAAAATATGGAATTGCCCGAGAGTGAGTTCATACCGGTAGTGCTTGAACCCTAGCAAGAAAAAGACTTTGTATTAGGTAAGGTTATGAGCCAAGAATGGATGTTAAATCAAGCTCACCAACTAGAGGCCTATGGGGAACAACGTGAAAAAATTCTCCCAATGTTCGAGATTTTGTTAAAAAGGCATGCCAAGAGAAGTCAAAAAGAAGGGTTACTTGAAATTGCTATCCAAAACTTGGACATCAATATGAATGCTCGTGTTGAAATGTGTACAATTGTGGATAGTAGTTTTGAGTTTTTCCATATTGAAGAGGAGGACACAAGGGATGCTCATGAATTAAAGGTGTTGTGGCAACCAACCATCCCATACAAGAATCATGACGACAAGATCAAGTAAATGATACTAGAGTTGCAAGGCAAAGTCCAACGTTTCATCTTAAAAGACTCTAGTTCATTCGAAAGTGAGGATGCTATGAATGAGGTAAACTTGAGAGTGGAGATTCCCAAATCCTACTCCGATCACTTTTCAACCTTAAGTTTGATTGAATGGATGAAAGTCAAAGTAATCAAGCTTTTGGAAGACCATAGAAGGAGGATGGATCGAGGTTTAGCCGGTTTTAAGTTTGTCGTTGAAAGAAGGCAAAACAACCTTCCTCACTTGAAGGTGAAAAAGTGCAAAATGCGACACCAAGAAAATGGCCTTCTCATGTTCTCACCTTCACCCCGTGATTATCACCGAAAGTTTGATTCAAGTTTGGGTCGCAGGTTCAAATCCTCAAAGTGGAGATCCAAATGATGACATGACTTGCGCCGCGCCGTGACGTTAAATTGTGCGCTTGATGGGAGGCAACCCATCATTTGAAAAACACTTCTTTATGTTATACTTCACTTTTTGTTTCTTTTTTATTTGATTTTAAGTGCCTAAGAGAATGATAAGAGGAACCAAGTGTTGAGAAACACCAAAAATACCTCTGAAAAATGTGAGTTTCACACCTGGAAGAGTGCCCATCGCACATGCCATCGCATAAGCAACCAGTGAACTGAGCAAAAATATTGCTCTCTGCAAAGTGGGTGCATTTTGCACATGGAATTGTGCATATCGCACCCAACTTTGCATGAAAAAATAGTGCATTATGCAAAATTGGGAAAATCAGATGTTGCTAAGGTATCACGATCGCGAGCCCCGACCATCGCGATCACGATGAAGTGAAATTTTAGTAACTATTCACGACCGCATGGAATTATCATGCGATCGCGTGAGGTTAAGGAATTTTAATTCATCGCAATTATATGATAAGACCACACAACCGCGAGACACCGAACAATTTCCAGGTATTAAACATCCCAAAGAGTCGTTTCAAGAGCAAAAATTAGCTTTGAAACTTGGCTTCTTTTCTCTCCTAAGGCAAAAATAAAAGCTTCCATCAAATTCAATTCCGTAGTATCTTCAACCTCAAAGGTATGTGCTCCATAACCTATTCTCTTCTTGGATTTGCTCTTTGCGTGAAGAAGTTAGTGGCTTTAAGAACCTAAGTGGGTGTCATTTTTGCTTTCAAAATATGTGTGAATTGGGTGTTATGGTGCATAATTGTGGGTGAAATCTGGTTGTGGATGAAGAAGATGTTGGTTTACTATTTTTGGGATAAAAATTGACCCCAATGGGATGTGAAAGGGATGAACAAAAGGGTGTAAAGCACATGTTCGACGAAATGCTTAATTGAAATTTTTTGGGCAAGAAGATGACCCTCGCGATCGCGATACCCAATCCCGCGATCGCGAGGAAGAATTTTCTTGAACTTCACAATCATGATGTACCATTCCACGATCATGATGAATTAATTTTCTAAAAAAAATAAATTGGTCTTCGCGATCATGATGAAAAATCCCACGATCGCGATGACCAATTTTGGCAGTCCCAAAAATAGTAGCTTTTCCCAGCTCTATCCGGGATCTTTTTACCTCATTTCTTTGGCCTAATCATGCCCCAACACATTATTTTACATGCCTATATTGGTGTTTAATAGTTTTGTTTCTCGTGCAAGTACTTAAAGCTCAAAAATGGCTCCAGCGTCGAATGAAATTAAACATAAAGATGCTAACCAAGTGGCCGACGAGAAATACTTTGACCAAGACACCTTTTGTCTCCCTCAAATGCTCACAATTATATGATCATCACTTGACAAAACCAATCACGAGGGATCAGGGCATTATGTTGGATGGGTTGTAAGAGAAATGGGCCGACTTCTATGGAAAGTTGGTTACAAGTGGGTGGTTATGCTTCGCCACCGAGTCCATCAAAGTGAACTTTGCCGTGGTCCATGAATTTTATGCTAATGCGGTTAAGATGGACTTTGCCAATGACTTGGTTGTGATGGTTTGGGGTAAGTTGGTTGGATTTGATTCGATGTTGATCAATGGCTACTATAACCTCCCAAATGCTGACAATGCTACATACAAAGATCGAGCTACAGAATTGGGGACCGATTGGTTTGTGCAACACTTACATAATGGCACAATCCTGCAATGGATAGCCTTGAATACGAGGATTGAGTCCTCTAAGTTCAACCTTGAAGTCCGCACTTGACTTTCTATCATTTGTGCCCGAATCATGCCTTCCAAGAATGAATCTGATGTGACCACCAATAAAGCAAGGATTATTTGTGCTATGATGGAGGGTCTTCTAGTGAATGTAGGGCAGTTGATTGTGTAAGAAATTCAACAAGTGGTGCTAGAAGGTAGCAAAAGTTTGATTTTCCCTTCATTGATTACATACTTATGCTACCAAGCTGGGGTTGCAAAGAGGGATGGAAAAAATAAGAGAAAGCCCAAAAAAATGATTCACCCTTTGAAGAAGAGAGGAGTCGTGCAAGCATCAAAGATGAGGAAGATTGATATGGATTCACCATCATTTGGTCTATTCTCTGAGTCCAGCGAGGCACTTGAGTCAGCCGCTGCTCTGAGGCTATTGGTCCTCTAAGAATTGGGCCCTCGACATTCCGCCATATCTCCAGACAGGTCTATGGGATGGACGCCCAACTTCGCCAGATTTTTGTGGGTCTACCTTCGGGTCCAGGCAAGAGTTCCACTACACCAGCACCCGGTCCATCATCCTCTACTACTCTTAGTGGCCCTACACTAGCTAATGTAGAAAGCCAGCAACACTATAGCAAGGAGAGGTTGTCAAAGGTAGAGAGGCAACAGAAAAAGTAGAGGGACCACGATAAGAAACAAAGCAAGTTGCTCACGAAGATGATGAGCATTCTGAGGAAGCTATGTGGGTCTTAGGGAGAGGATGATGTTGATGAGGCAGATTGGGTCCTTTCTGGGCCTAACAGCTCTGGTTCTGAGTGATACACCCTTCAGGGATCCCCCTCAAACTCTTATATTGTTTTGATATAGTGAGGGCACTACACTGTGTTAGTTGGGGGTTGCTAGCATACTTTATCTAGCCTATTTTTATTTTGGATATTATTGTTCCCTTGCCGGGCTTATTTTGATTGTTTTGGATATTGTTGTGTCCTCATCGGGATTTAGAGTTGTTATGGATGGAATTGATGGTTTAGGTTGTTAATTTCTTTACTTGTAGATTCTTTGGTTTCTTTTTATAGTTACCTTGTTGGATATTTTAGAGCCAAGGGAAGTCTGAGTACCCTATAGGCTAGATAGAACTTGTCAGAGCTGGCAACACTGTATTGCATATGTCCATGTATGAACCGCACGAGCTTCGCACATACTAGACAGAAAGGAAACCTATATCCCTTGGCATGTGCATTGCACGCGCGATCCACACTTTGACATGTGCAAATCGCAGGTGCTTGTATATGGGGATTGGTGTGTTGATGAATCTTGAGTAGCCATATTGATCTAGATAGATTATTTGGCCCTATGATAGATTGGGTGACACTATTCTAAAGGGAAAATCTTCATCTTTTGAGATAATTTCAAATCGTGACTTGTTTCGTACTAATGGAGTTAGTCTTGTATGATAAGTGAAATAGGCATACCATTCTGAAATTTTTTGTGGAAAGTGCATGGCAAAGAATGATGTTTGTGACAACTCCTTTAATCTTTTTGTGACTCTTAACGCATTAGTGGTGATAATTTGAAATTGAAGAATGTGACTCCATTTGTCCTTTTTTAGGAAGTAAAAATTTACCCTTCTTGAATTATTTACATCCCATGTGTGGTGAGGTTTAGTTGTATAATTCATATGCTCGCTTGTGTTAACTAGAACTTGCCCGGTTAGTTGTTCAATGCTAGTCTCAGTTGTGTTAGTTGGAGAAATGATCTTAGGTCTTCTTTGTGATTGTTGAAGCCTACTTAGCCTTAAAAAGCCTACCGTTGCACTGAAATGGTATCATTAGTCACCCCTCTTGAGCCTAATACCTTTTCTTTGGCAACCTCGGTACGAGCCTTGACCCATTTGGAAAATGAATCCCTCTCTTGAACCCGTCCCTCCTTGAATTCTATAAGTGTGAAATCGAGGCTAAAAGCCTAAGTTTGGGGGTTAACAAAGGGTACCTTGGAGGAATGCTCAACGAGCTTGTCTTGGTTTGTTTCCTAAAAAGAATGGCCAAAAAGAAGAAAGAATTTGAAAAAGAAAAGCAAAGAGGAAAGAAAAGAAAGAAATCCTCCAAGGTGAACAAAATGATAAAAAGTGGGGATTCTAATAAAATAAGTGAAATGGTGCCTCGTGTTGAATGGAAAATGAAAGAAATGGCCTTGGTTTTGAATTTAAAAAGTTGTATAGAGTTTGAGGAGGATGTAGTAAGTTGAATCCAAATTCATACCCTACCCTTCCCTGAGCTTACATTACAAGCTTAGAAAAGTCCTTTGAGATCTCCGACCGATTGTTTTTGAGCTAGTGGCGAATGAAAATAAGGGCAAGCTTATGATTTGATACTTGTTAGTATTTGAAATTCCTTGTGAGTGTGATATGTGCCAGGATTTCACGGCACTTTCAACACTTAAAACTAAGGATTTTGGGAGTTGACAAGTATATTTTTGTTGAATTTGATGTCGTTTATTGCATGTACAGGGAAAAGTATTGAAAAGACAAAAGTGCCAAAAAATTGCAGGTTTCTGGGTAAAAGTCATGCCCCACGGGCGTGGGATCCACCATGTCCCATGGGAGAGGCCGTTGAAATGAACCAGAAGGAACCAAAGGCAAAAACTCATCTCCCACGAGCTGCCATGACACCCGTGAGAGACACGATGGGACGTCACAAAGCCCGTCAAATCAAGCAAGTGGAGATTGAAGATAGAGCCAGGTAGCTGATGAGATGGCCATGATGGGCATCACATCCACGACGTCCCATCACATCCACCCATGGAAACAACGCAGAGGATTTAAAGCTCAACTTGAAGGAAGCCCGACGGGCACCCACGATGCTCGTCGCATCCACGACGGCCCATAGGGCATCCTATTGGAAGGACCGCATCCAGCTTTCCCAGTTTACTTAGGATTTGGTCTTTTTTGTCCATAAATACCTTTCCTTAGATTTTATTTTGGGGTTCCCGACTTTGTTTGATATTGTTACGTTGTGTTTGTGTTTTTTTGAGATATCATAACACAGTTCTTGAGAACAAAAGTTTGTTCTTGATTTATTAAAGTGTTCTTGAGAATTATTCAAGATTATGGATTTTTTTACTTCTTCTTGTAAGTATATACTCATGACTGCCCCAACAACTTATGATCGTTTACTTATGGACATGAGTAGCTAAATCCACAACTAGGGTTGTGGGAAATATGAAGAATTATGAAGTAGGCAACGTACTTGGTAATTCTAGGGCGGTGTTTATGCATGTATTGTTCTTCCCTTCACTTTGATTGCTTTTTGATGGTGCGCAATGTTAGAACTCACCTTATCCTTACTTACCAGACCAAGGAGGTAATGGATGGGAAAAGAACTATTCAATAATGGAGATTTGAGGCTACCAACCCTCATCTAATATCTTGACCCTGTCCGGGAATAGCTAATCTGGAATCTAGGGTAAGGGTCAGTAAATCATACACCCACGACCGGACCAAGGCGTGTGGTGAAATTCATCTATCTAGGGGACCATCTATTTAGGTGAACCTATCTTAGCGATCTTGCATGCTAAGCACCAAGCTAGTTTACTAAGTACAATGCCTTAATACGTTATGATCTCATGGGGAATACTACCCTAGTCCCTTCTCTCATTGATAACAATTCTTGAAACTGTTACTTGTTACTTGTTCGATACTAAATTACAATAAATATTTGTTACATAAGACCCCCCTTCATAGGGAAATAAATGGCTAATAGCGCGAGTAAATACTAATTGACCCTAGTCCTACCATATTCCCTATGGGATCGACTCCAACCTTTGTTGGGTTCTATATTTGAACAGCGACTGCTTATGCTTCCAAAAGGAGGTATAATTTGAGCGTATCAAATTTTGGCAGCTCGAATGTTGGCCAAAGAAGAGCAAAAGAAAAAGGCAGTAGAAGATTCCCAAATTACTGCAGATGCTCAAATGGCAGCAGACCTTGCAGCTCGAAATGCGACAGCTGAGAAAGCAAGGCAAGCACGACAACAAGCTGCCCATCAAGTCGCACTCGATGCACAAGCTGTGAGAGATGAGGCAGCAGCTCGATAAAATTTGCTTTAGAATAGGGGCCGACTGATGCAGCAGCCATGACACATCCCTTGGTACAATATGGATGATAATGACGTAGGGTCAAAATGCCTCATAGTATTTATACTGCTGCCCGATGGTGTAAACTTTGATATTACGAGCACTATGATTCAACTGTTGAACCTGAAGGGATTATTTGCTGGCAAGCCCACGGATGATGCGAACTTGCACTTGAAAAACTCTACAGAGATCTGCATGGCCTATAACCTTCCAGGGGTGGATCAGGATGCTATCATATTACGGCTCTTTCCATTTTCATTAACTGGGGAAGTGATACATTGGCTTGCAGAACTACCTGATGCTACTATATTCACATGGCTTGAGCTAAGAAATCAGTTTCTAGACAGGTTCTTCCCTCCATTAAGGATGTTGTAGCTAAAGCAGGAGATCTATAATTTCAAACAGCTTCCCACGGAGGCTTTGTATGAAACATGGATGTGGTTCAATAAGAAGCTGAAGCAAGTTCCAAATCACAGAATCCCTTCACACCACTTGATGGATATCTTTTATAAAGAGTTGAATGCAAATACTAAGGCAGTGTCAGATATAGTAACCGGGGGAACATTCATAGAGAATACTTATGTTGAAGCCTTTGAGATGCTTGATAGGGTTACCAAGATGAATAGGGCCTGGCATACGAGAGACTCTAAAAGCTTAGCAGAAACTTATGTAGTTGGGAAGTCCATTGACCATGAAGAATTCCAAGAGATTAAACAGGGTTTCGCAACTCTACAAACAACTATTGATCTAATTATAAAACAAATTCTTAATGGCAGTCTCGAGAAGGTAAAAGTTATAGGTTCATAAGGTAGAGCACTAATACAGGATGAGTATGACTCTGATGAAAAATTAGTTATCTGAATGATCAGGTGGCGGGTTTCTGGGCCAATGGACAAGGAAATCAAGGTCGAAATAGAGATAAAGATGATAACTACAACTGGTCCAGCTATAGAGAGAGGAGCAGAGGTAGAGACAAGGATGGTGACTGGCACAAAAAGGATGGCTACAAGAACAATAGAAGCGGTCTGTATGTCCCTCCTAGAAATTGTGAAGATAAACCTGAACAACCATCCATAAGGGAGCTGATTAACAAGGTACTACAGAAGGTTGACACTACAGATGAAAGTATGAAGGAGATGTGGGCTAACCTCTTAGGTATGAGTCAAAAGGGGGAGGATCATTCTATCACCATAAAATAGATTGAGACTCAAATGTACCAAATATCTAGAAATATGAATTCACGTCAGAAGGGTACTCTCCCAAGTGACACAATTTAAAATTCAAAGAATGATCAATAAGTTATGACTGTGACTACCTGAAGTGGATAATAGACTATTGATCCTTCTATGCCTATAGCTGTTGATGAGCTAGCCGGGCCTGAAAATGATGATGGCGAGATTGTGGTAGAGTCTGAAGAGAAAGATAGCGGTGAAGGTACAAGTGAGAAGAAGTCTTTTGATGCAAAAGCAAATAATAAAGAGGTTGCACCGGTCTTGAATCCCATGCCATTGCCTCATCCACCTTACCCACAGAGATTGAAGAAAAAAGTTGAGGAAGGTAAATTTCACAAGTTCATCTCCATGCTGAAATAACTTTCAGTCAATATTCCTTTAGTTGAAGCATTAGAGCAGATGCCTGTGTATGCCAAATTCATGAAGGATCTGGTGACTAGGAAGAGAACTGTGAGATTTGATCCAGTTGATAATTGCACCATTGTAGTGCAATATCCTCCCATTCACTGGTGCAGAAAAAGGAAAATCCTAGAGCTTTTACTATTCCTTGCACAATTGGAGCGTTCTGCTTTGCCAAAGAATTGTATGATCTAGGTGCTAGTATTAATCTCATGCCACTAGAAGTGTTTAATCAGTTGGGCTTAGGAGTCCCCAAACCGACTATAATGTGATTTCTTATGGCAGATCGCACAGTGAAAAGGCCTGTAGGAATTCTCTATTATGTACTTGTAAAGGTCTTTTATCTTCCCTGCAGACTTTGTGATCCTTGACTGCGAGGTTGACTTTGAGGTTCCCATCATCTTGGGATGACCTTTCCTGGCCACCGGACGCGTGTTGGTTGACTTGGAGACTAGACAGATGAAGTTTAGATTGAATGATGAGGTAGTTACTTTTAATGTCTGCAGTCTATGAAGCATCATGACAACATGTGCGTGGTTTCTGTTATTGATGTGGTTGTTGAGGATCAACCAATTATGCTTGTTGAGGAGAGACTTGGTGTTGAAGCACTTGCAGCTGTGATTATGAAGTTTGATGGACACAATATTAAAGAGTATGATGATATGGTAGAAGCACTTGTAGGTATGGGGTCTTATAGTTATTCTCCAAAGAAGCTTGATTTGGACCTGAAGAATTGACAGACACTGCCTGCTAGACCATCTATTGAGGAGCCTTCCATCTTGGAGCTCAAAGCGCTTCTATCTCACCTCTGATATGTGTTCTTAGGAGCAAATGACACCTTGCCAGTTATTGTTACTGTAGATTTAGGTGAAGGGCAGGTTAAGGCTCTGGTTTCTGTTCTGAGAAAGTTCCAGAGGGCCATTGGTTGGTCCATTGCTGACATCATTAGGATTCTGCCTAGAATCTGCACACATAAAATTCAGCTTGCACCAGATTGCATTCTGAGTATTGAGCACCAGCGTAGGTTGTATCAGCCTATGCAAGAGGTTGTCAAGAAGGAGATCATCAAGTGGTTGGATGCATGTGTGGTTTACCCTATTGGAGACAGTAATTGGGTGAACCCTATTTAGTATGTGCCTAAGAAGGGTGAGATTACTGTGGTCCCAAATGCAAAGAATGAGTTAATTTCGATAAGGCCAGTCACAAGATGGCGCATATGCATGAATTACAAGAAGTTGAATGCTTGGATTGAGAAGGATCATTTTCCGATACCATTCATGGATCAGATGTTAGATCGTCTTACTGATAGAGGATGGTATTATTTTTTTGATGGTTATTTAGTATACAATCAGATCTTGATTGCTCCTGAAGACCAAGAGAAGACCACTTTCACCTGTCCATGTGGGACATTTGCTTTCAAGAGGATGCCTTTTGGTCTATGCAATGCACTAGCAATATTTCAGTGTTGCATGATGTCTATTTTCTCAAACATGGTAGAGGACACTATTGAGGTGTTCATGGATGATATTTTGGTAGTTGGTGACTCTTTTGATGACTATTTAGCTCATCTCAGTTGTGTGCTAAAGAGGTGTGAAGAATGCAACTTAGTACTAAATTAGGAGAAGTGGCACTTCATGGTGAAAGAGGGTATAGTGCTTGGCCATCGGATCTCTAAGAAGGGTATAGAGGTCGACAAGGCAAAGATAGAGGTGATTGAAAAATTGCCTCCACCAGTTTCTGTAAAGGGGATTCAAAGTTTTTTGGGGCGTGCTGGGTTCTACCGCAGGTTTATCAAAGACTTGTCTAAGATTACACATTCTTGTGCAAGTTATTGGAGAAGGAGGTGAAGTTTGTTTTTGATGAGGCATGTCTGAAGGCATTCGAGTGCCTTAAGGAAAAGTTGATCTCTGCTCCCATTATTATTTCTACTAATTGGTCTCAGCCCTTTGAGGTTATGTGTGATGCTAGTAGAGTGGTGCTAGGGGAAGTCCTAGGCCAAACGCGTGAAAAGATTCTTCATCCCATCTACTATGCTAGCAAAGAACTTAACCCTGCTCAAAAGAATTATACGGTGATTGAAAAAGAGCTGCTTACTATGGTCTTTGTGTTTGAAAAGTTTAGATCCTATTTGCTTGGCACCAAGGTGGTGGTGCATACTGACCATGCAACTCTTAGATACCTCATGGCAAAGAAGGATGCAAAGCCTAGATTGATTAGATGGGTGTTGCTACTACAAGAATTTGACTTTGAGGTCAAGGATATAAAGGGAATAGAAAATCAGGTTGCAGACCACCTGTAAAAGTTAGAGGAAGAAGTTATGCTAAAGCTAAAAGATGAGCAAGAGGTTGATGATTGGTTTCTAGACGAGCAAGTGTTGGATGCCTCCCAAGATTTTATTCCATGGTTTGCCAACATTGCCTACTATTTGGCGAGTGATATGGTACCTCCTGATATGTCGGTACACTAAAAAAGAAAGTTCATGTATGATGTTAAGAAATTTTTCTAGGAGGACCCATTCTTATTTCATGTGTGTGCTGATACTATGATCCGTAGATGTGTGCCTGAAACTGAGATGATGGAAATACTAGAGGCTTGCCATTCATCCCCTGTTGGGGGACATCATAGTGGTATCCGGACCGTGAACAAAATCTTAGAATGTGGCTACTATTGGCTGACCATTCACAAAGACGCCCATGAGTTTGCTAAAGTTTGCAGCATGTATCAAAAGGAAGGAGGCATATCAAGGAGGCATGAGCTTCCTCTTATTCCCATCCTTGTGATAGAGCTATTTGATGTTTGGGGTATTGACTTCATGGGCCCGTTTGTGATGTCTAATGGAAACTGGTACATATTAGTAGCTGTTGACTATGTATCAAAGTGGGTGGAGGCAGTTGCGCTGCCTAGTAATGAGGGTAAGTGTGTCACAACATTCTTGAAAAAGAACATTTTTTTCAGATTTTGGCACACCAAGGGCAATTATTAGTGATGGAGGCTCTCACTTCTGCAATAAGTTGTTTCGTACTTTACTAGAGAAATATGGAGTGAAACACAAGGTATCAACCCCCTATCATCCCCAGACTAGTGGGAAAGTTGAGGTCTCCAACCACGAAATAAAGTCAATCCTGTCCAAGACTGCCAATGCCAGTAGAATGGATTGGTTGCAAAAACTAGATGATGCTTTGTGGGCGTAACGGACTGCATATAAGACACCAATCGGTATGTCACCATATCATCTTGTATTTGGGAAAGCGTGCCATCTTGATGTTGAGCTTGGGCAGTTGAATGAATTGGATGAGTTCCGCCTAAATGCATATGAGAGTTTGGCCTTATATAAAGAGAACATGAAACTATATCACGACCGGAAGATAGAGAAGAGAAATTTCCAGCCAGGTGATTTGGTCCTGCTCTTCAATTCCAGACTTCGCTTATTTCCTAGCAAGTTGAAGTCCAAGTGGATTGGACCATTCAAAGTGGTACAGGTGTTTCCACATGGGGTCATAGAACTAGAGAACCATGATGGCAAGAGGTTCAAAGCTAATGGGCGGCGGATTAGAGCATACTTGGGAACCGCAGAGGAGCTTAAAGCAATTGAAGTTTGGACCCTTAGTGAATATATGGTAACCAAGGAGCTTGATGAAGTTTGAGTAATCAAATGACCTGTGTCGTGCCACGATGTTAAGTCAGGCACTGCATGAGAGGTAACTCATGAGGAAACTTGATGAAGTCTGAGTAGTCAAGTAACATGTATCATGCCGCGATATTAAATCAGGCGCTGCATGAGAGGCAACCCATGAACTAATATGTGTTTAAATATGCAGGAAGTAGTGAGATGGAAAGATTGCAAAATTACAGAAAAAAAGGTTCCACAGGTTCTGCGATGGGCCATCGTTGGTGCCACGCCCATGGGATTAGGGCATGCCAAAAGAAAACGGTAGCAAAAATAGTCTGTACCATTTCCATACCCCACACGACAGGCCATCACGACCCCGACGAGCATGGGAAATGGGCGTGAAGCTAAGTACAATCCATTTGGAAGTCACTGGCTCATTCCCACACCCCGCATAATGGGATGTCGTAACCCTGATAGGCATGGGAATCAAGGTTGAGACACTTAGCTAAGTTATTCACGATGGGCCATTGCATGCCCCATGGGCGTCGCGTAGCCCATTATCTGGGTTGGTCAACAGTTTTAAAATTTTCTTAATTTTTGACCCGACCTAACTCGAAACCCCGTTCCCTTTTTCTCCGCGTCCGTTAAGCATTTAAACTCAATCAAATTGAGGTCAATCTCACAACTCCCTCCTTCTAAGTCTCTCTCCCACAAACGCACGGTCACATCCCAAAATCCCTCAACCCACCATCATCTCCACTACAAATCACTCCCCTCACATCTCATATACTCTTCACAATCACAAGAAACATTAAGCACGTTCATTCAAGCACCCAAGACTCAAGTTTTTTTTCAAACTTTGTGCATTACCAAGAGTAAGTGCACTCTCTCATAGTTTTAAATTGTCTCTTGGTGTGTAAGCATCTATGGGTTTGTAATTGAGCAAACAACATGTTATTAATCATAATAGTAATCCCAAACCCTAGATTTGAATTATGCCTACGTGTGTGATTATGTGTTTGTGTGTATAAATTAAGAAAAAATGGGAATTAGGGTTGTATTGTCGGTGTGAGTAATATGTTGATGTTTGGTCTCTAAATTGGGTATGTTGATCATTTGGGTGAGGTGAAAATCGTGCAAAGTACAAGAATAAGGGAGAGAGTATTGTGCGCAAAACTTGATCCCACAGGCCAGTTGATGGGACGTCTGAGTCACAACGGGCATTAGAAATGGATCAGGGCCTGAAAAGGCTTCTGTCCAGATCCAATGCCCGATCCAATGGGACATCGGACCCACCACGCCCGTGGCAAGAGCCCGTGGGAGAATAGCATGTACTTAAAAACACCACTGCTCTATTTCGATGCATTGTCCCATGGGACGTCAGACCTCTCACGCCCATGGCACAGGGTCGTGGGAGGACAAATATACCTGCATAGTTTACTGTCTTATTTCGACGCCCTATGCCACGGGATGTCGGACCTCCCACGCCCGTGGGAGGCTAAAATCCCAAAAAAAAATTCTAAATGTAATCTTTTTCTGGTTTTTGATTTTTGGTTTTGTTTGCTAACGTTGGTTCCCTGCAGGTACTATATGGCACCACCAACTCTACTTCGACGCGGGGCCCCCAGAAAGCTAAAGATAATGCAGTCAAGTCTCGGCTAAAGGATCAAACTGATTCTGAGGCCGAGAAGAGTGACTCTGACAACTGCCCCCTTGCCAAGATGACAAGATAAAAGATAGTGATGTATCCTTCCCAGTCTGAGGAGGAAGAAGCTAAGGCACCATCTCAAGAGCAGACATCGGTCAAGACTTCCTCCCACTCTGAAGAGAGGGAAGGGTCATCTTCTAGCTCTGTAAGTACTGATTCAGAGAGTACCCCCTACTTCCACCGGCAAAGGGAGGAAAAGAGACTGCAACACCAGTTTCCAGTGGCATGGAAACTGAGATCGAAATTGGGGATGATGCTCAGTCTGGGTCAGAGTTCGGTTCTGCAAAGAAGGCTGAGGGTGATATGGATTTTGATGTAGAACCTACCACTCCTGAAAAGGAGAAGACACCTAAAAGGGAGAAGACACCGCCTACTCCCAAAGCTCCTGGAACAACACTAGTCCTTACTTCTAAAGATGTCCGACACCTGGAGAAAAAAAGGTGGACGATAAAAGGGTCCCAGAAGATCTTTGAGTATGGGTTAGAAATAATGGCAAAAGGGCACATCAAATGCCCTATTACAGAGGAATGGAGAATAAAATCACTCAAGATCAAGGACTTCCCCAAGTTCGATGAATATTTCTGACACTACAACTTGGGCTGGACTAGCAAGCCACTCCCTGATTATGAGCTGAACATCGTGAGGGAATTTTATGCAAACTATCAGGCCATCTAGGAAAGTAGATGCAAAAAGGGCCAGAAAATTGTAGACTTGCCTGCTCTTGAGAGTGTCCCAATATGAAGTGTCCCGATAAATATCTCAGCCAAAACCATAAATAGATTTCTCTTTGAGCCTGAGTTTGTTATTACCACCGACACCTTTGACTATGACTATCGAGTGAAGAATGAGATCAAGTGGACAAAGTAGTTAGCCAAGCGTCTTACAATGATCAAAATACCAAAGTGGCTCAACCAGGACAAGCCACAGATCACAAAGGCTTCTCTGTCATTTGAGGCCAAATTCTGGTAGGCCTTGGTGTGACTCTGGCTTATGCCGACAGGTGCTGACAATCAGTTGACTCTTGAACAAGCCATCCTAGTGGCTAGCCTAGTGTCCAAGTATAATTTGAACTTTGGGCACATCATTGCTAAAGATATCCGGGACAGAGCAACAAGGATTACATCTTCATATCCATTCATGTGCCTCTTGACAAAGTTGTGTGATGAGGCAAAAGTCCCAAAATATTTGGGTATTGATCATGTGGTGCCAGCCATTCGGACCAACCACCAAGAGAGATCTAAAGATGAAAGCAAGGTAATAGGTCTGAGCGGCACATCTGAACCACTCGTACTCACCCAAGAGGCATTTGGACCCACTCCAGATATGACACCTTCTACTGCTGTTGTGCCAACTCCACCAGGTATCCAACTGGAGGAAACTCTAAGGGCCCCATCTAGTTCTGTTGCGCCTCAAATAGAGGATCCTGAATTAGTGTATGCCTTTCACTCGGTGAATTTTTGTAACACGGTCCAGGCTACAATTCAGCTATGAGAGCAGATAATGAAGTTTGCTCAACAGTTCCAGGCCATTGTTGATGCTTCCATATAGAGAGCCATAGCACCTTTTGTTGGGGTGAATGGCCGAATCGATGCACTAGAGGCTAGGATAGATGAGCGACTGAATGAAATGGGTACGACTGAGTTTACTGCGATAAAGTATCAAATAACGGATATCCAAGTAGATGTGTGTAATGACCCAACCCACTAGTGATATTGTTCGCTCTGGGCCTAAACCCGCACGGCTTTAAAATGTGTCACTAGAGAGTAAGGCCTGCTTACTTATATACCCAACATCTCTCCTGTGTTTTTCCGATGGGGGACTTCTAATTCTAATCTGGGGTGTTACATATACCCCCTCTTATGGACTCAGCATCCTCACTGAGATTTGCCCCACCGAATAGGATTTGCCTAGACTCAGGACTGAGGTTTGCCCCACCTTACTGGGATTTACCTAAACTCAGTTTGAACTCTGGCCCATATCGACAAGGCTGACACAGGAGTGGCTCTGATACCATTTGTAATGACCCAACCTGCCATTTCTAATGACCCAACCCACTAGTGATATTGTCCGCTCTGTGCCTAAACCCGCACGACTTTAAAACGTGTCACTAGGAAGTAAGGCCTGCTTACTTATATAACCAGCATCTCTCCTGTGTTTTGCTGATGTGGGACTTCTAACCCTAATCTGGGGTGTTACATACACCCCCTCTTATGGACTCAGCATCATTGTTGAGGTTTAACCCACCGAATGGTATTTGCCTAGACTCAAGATTGAGGTTTGACCTGCCTTACAGGGATTTGCCTAAACTCAGTTTGAACTCTGGACCACATCGATAAGGCTGACACAGGAGTGGCTATGATACCATTTGTAACGAACCAACCCACTAGTGATATTGTCCGCTCTGGGCCTAAACTCACACGACTTTAAAATGCATCACTAGGGAGTAAGGCCTGCTTACTTATATATCCAGCATCTCTCCTGTGTTTTGTCGATGTGGGGTTTCTAATCTTGATCTGGGGTGTTATAATGTGGATGAGTTGAAGAGTCATCCGGCCTCATATTCTTGGGCTCCCGTAGTCTTTCCAAAGGCTCTATTGGGGTCGATCATTAATTTGTAAGACTATGCTAATCTTGACCTCCTCCAGAAGACCCAGCTAAGGAAAAAGATACTGAGGTACCTCCTAATCCTTTGGAACCTCAAAAAAAAGATTAAGCCTGTCCGTGCAGATGATGCCCCATTAAGTCCAAAACTCAGAAGGAAAAGGATGATAGAGCCGCCAAGAGAGCTAAGAAAGCAGAAGACAAAGCACAAAAAGAGTCCCTAGCTATGTAGCAAATTTAGGTTGATGTTGTTGGGACTGGTGGTCTGGCTAGTGTTTTTACCAGCGCTACTAAGGAACCATCTTTAGGCCTCATTATGGGAGTTAGTGTTGATGATGTTGCCCCAGCAGCTGATACTATTGAGAGGACTGTGGAGGAAGTCTCAGTTACTAAGAAGGTTGTGGGCACCAATCTAGCGGGCCCAACTACTACACCCGATGACCGCACTTAGGCATCGTAGGTATGCCTTATATCCCTTATTTAGTTTTTTAGTGCATTAGGGACAGTGCATAACATTTTAGATGGGGTGGGGGCAGCTGGGTCATCTGGTTTTTGTAAAGTCTTTTGGCAAAGTCTGAGTAGCCAAAACACTCACATCATGCCGTGACCTTAAATCAGGCGCTGCATGGGAGGCAACCCATGAGGGTATCCAAATGGTATCCGCATCCTTGGGGTTTTCTTGCCTGTGTTCTTTCCCTAAGGACTTTTTAATCTCTGTTGAATCGGCATATTTAGAATAGATTGTGTGTTTGTAGAAGTGAAGTAGGAACTAAATGCAGCCATGGTCTAATTTTTTAAAGAAAATTTTGTGAAAACTGGAAACCCCTTTAAATTTTTGTGCAATAAGGTGTTAGAACTGACCTTGATGGATTTGTAAATGACAGCATGCATATAACTGAAACAAGTAGCTTAAGCTAAAGCATGAACTAGTAGTCACCTAATCTGTAGTCTATACTCTGTGCCATGTGTGAAGTAAGTTGCTTAGTATATGTTCTTGTTGTACTGGTCAATCCAAAACTTGCCTGGTTAGTCTTACTGTGGTTGTAGAATGGTTTGGTTAGGACATAATCATAGGCCATTTTTGAATGATTCCACTCTAGCCAAAAGACCTACCAAATGAAATTGAACCCCTTTTATCCCTGAATTTGAGTCTAAAGTTAACCCTTTTTGTTGTTAGCCTGTTCGCCTTCCCCGTTTTCTATAAATCTTTGTTTTGGCCCTGGTCCCTCCGTGGACATTGTTCGCCTCAACTCAGGCTAAAAGCTAAGTTGAGGGTGGTTACTATAGGGGTGATTAGGAAGTGTTGGGTATGAAAAGATCGAGTTAGTGTTAAAAAGGGACGATAACGAATGTGGTTTGTGTGGTATAAAAGAAAGAAAAAAAAATTAAAAAAATTATGAATGAAAAGAAAAGTGCAATAAAGCAATAACAGCCACACTCGAAGCCTGATAAAAAGTGAAAAAGAAAGGAGAAAAAGGGAGGAGAACTGTAAGGTCTGAAAGGTGGAGAATAAAGAAGTAATTGTAGTCTCAAGGAGGGCATAGTCACTATACATCTAAATATACCATTCTCGGCCCTAAGCCTATATTACAAGCCTAACAAAGTCCTATAGTGATCCTAACCAAACGGTTTGAAAGAAAAAGCATAGAAAATAAGGGCAAGCCTATGGTATTGTGCATGTACAAATTGAGTTTCTTTGCGAGAGTTAGCTTGTTCCCAGTGCCTGTTTGTTAAATTGCAAGTTTGTGTGATCGGTACTTCTTTGCTGTGAGGGCATTAGACTAGACTGTGATTGCTGATTATTTAGTTTGAATGTCTGCTGTGTATGTTAGCTTGCTCATGAATATCATGTTGTCACTCATGGATCCGTCTTGTGTTGATTTTGATAGCTTGACTGAATGCATAGGTTTTTGATCTGTTAAAAACACAAAAGTGCCAAAAAGTTGTAGGTTTCTGGGTAAAAGTCATGCCCCACGGGCATGGGATCCACCACGTCTCATGGGAGAGGTCGTCAACATAAACCAGAAGGAACTAAAGGCAAAAAATCATCTCCAATGAGCTGCCACGACGCCCGTGAGAGACACGACGGGACGTCTAAGAGCCCGTCAGATCAAGCCAGTGGAGATTGAAGATAGAGCCGGGTAGCTGATGAGATGGCCATGACCGGCATCATATCCATGATGTCCTATCACAATAGCCCATGGAAACAAGACATAGGACTTGGATCTCAACCTAAAGGAAGCCCGATGGGCACCCACAATACCATTCGCATCCACGACGGCCCGTGGGGCATCCCGTTGGAAGGACCGAGTCCAGCTTTTCCAGTTTACTTAGGATTTGGTATTTAATATTTATAAATACCTCCCCTTAAGTTTTATTTTGGGTTTCTCGACTTTGTTTGATATTGTTACGTTGTGTTTGTGTTTTTTTGAGACATCATAACACAATTCTTGAGAATAAAAGTTTGTTCTTGATTTATTGAAGTGTTCTTGAGAATTATTCAAGATTCCAAATTTCTTTACTTCTTCTTGTAAGTATATACTCATGATTGCCCCATCAACTTATGATCGTTTACTTATGGACATGAGTAGCTAAATCCATAACTAGGGTTGTGGGAACCATGAAGGATTAATGAAGTAGGCAACATACTTGGTAATTCTAGGGCGGTGTTTATGCATGTATTGTTCTTCCCTTCGCTTTGATTGCTTTTTGATAGTGCACAACATTAGAACTTACCTTATCCTTACTTACCAGACCAAGGAGGTAATGGATGGAAAAGGGTTGTTCAACAATGGAGATTTGAGGCTACCAACCCTCATCTAATAGCTTGACCTTGTCCAGAAAGAGCTAATCTGGAATCCAGGGTAAGGGTCATACACCCACGATCGGACCAAGGCATGTGGTGAAATTCATTTATCTAGGGGAACAACCATTTAGGTGAATCTATCTTACCGATCTTGCATGCTAAGCACCAAGCTAGTATACTAAGTACAATACCTTACTACGTTATGATCTCATGGGGAACACTACCCTAGTCGCTTCTCTCATTGACAACAACTCTTGAACCTGTTACTTGTAATTATTCGATACTAAATTACGATAAATATTTGTTACTTAAGACCCCCTCTTCATAGAAAAATAAATGGCTAACAATGCGAGTAAACACTAATTGACCCTAGTCCTACCATATTCCTTGTGGGATTGACCCCAACCTTCGTTGGGTTCTATATTTGAACAGCGACCGCTTACGCTTCTAAAAGGAGGTGTAATTTGAGTGTATCAGTGTGAGTGTTTGTTCCTTTGTCCCTTGTGATTGTCTTTGTACATATTGTGTTTTTGGGACTTTTGTTTTTTTTAAGGCGTGCAAATTAGGATAGTTGGTGAAATTGATAAACTCCAAAAATGAGTCAAATGAGCATGTTTTGGTAAGCTAGTGGTTTGAGTCACATCTTGAAGATTGGTTGTTGTCACCCGGTTGATCTTGTAGTTCCATTGCATCCTTGAATTATGTTTTGATTAGAGGGGAATGCTTAGATTAAATTATCATGTGATTGACTAATCATTAGTACCAACCGAAATCATGCTTGATGCTTGAAATGAGTTTCCTTGGCTTATGGTATTGTCATTGCACTTGTGTTGTGTGCCTCTTGAATTAGAATTTTTAGTTGCTTAAGGACAAGCAATAGTTCAAGTTTGGGGGTTTGATAAGTTGGTATTCTACCTACTTATTTAGCTTTTAATCTTATGCTTTTGCTAGTATAAAGTGGAAAAATAGTGCAATTGACACGGATTACTTCTATTTTGTAGGTTTCTGTGTTTAGAAGTTGTAACACCCCGGGATTCGATCTAGCTTCTAAACATAGAAACTCTAAAAATTTTGAAACTTCCAGGGATCACGAGTCAAGTCCATAAGCCATGGATAGAACCACGAGTCATGGAAGTGACCCATGAAACCAGTCCTGCAGATCATCCTCAGGTCTAAGAACCACGAGTCAGGTTCATGATGCGTGGATGGTTCCACAAGTCTAGAACCAACTCTTGGAACTCAGACTGAGGGTTTTCAGTCTTCCCAGGAACCACGAGTGGGTTCCACAAACCGTAGAAGTTTCTACGGGTCATTCTGTTGAATTGTAGAAACTCATCTGCAGCTTGAATTTTTGGGTCATAAACCACGAGAAAGAACCACGAGTCGTGGTTGGGTCTACGGGTCTTAGACTCCATCTGTGGAACCTGAAGCCGAGGTTTTAATCAGCTTTTCTCTAATTAAATCTCAGGGGTATTTTTATAATTACCTACCCTTTTAACTCTTAAGTGAGGTCGTTTTGGCCACTTTTGGTAGAGTTTCTACTCATATTAGCCTAAGACTCTCATTATTCCTTATTCATTTACCAAAAGAGGAAAAGAACTCCTTCAAGCTCCAAGTTCAACTCTCCATTTCTTTTCATCTTTAGATCAAGCAAGCTTCAATAAGGTATATGGGTATTCAATAAGGGGATTCTTTCATCCTTATGCCCAAAACCCCAATTCTTATAAATTGAATTTATGAATTTTAAGTTAGGGTTATTACCCAACTTTTATGGGCTTTTCTATTAAGTATTTTCTCATGATTCTGTAATGAATTCTAAGTTCACTTTCATGATTTACATGGGTTTTGTAATTGATCATTTATCTTATGATTTGAAGGCTAACCCCAGCCCAAATTTTACTTGCATGGCTTGATTTAAGGAAAATTGCATGTATTAATATTATGATCTCAAGTAATTTATGAAATTGTATGCCTAATTCTCCAAGTTATGAATTTAGAAAAAAAAAAGTGAATTATGACTATGCTAATATTTAAGACTTATGATTTGAACTTGAATGGCATTAGATATGTCTCTATGCTTTTCAAATAGTTTTGGTATTTGACATGCCTCTAGTATTATATGTGAGCTATATGTATGTTTTGGGAGTAGTAATTAGCACTGCACAATGAGGGTTCTAGATAATCCAAGTCCAAAACTACGTTGCCAGCATAGGTTAAAAGGGTCCTCAATAGTTGAGAGTGTCTCCTCATGAAGAAGGGTCCTCGTTAGTTGAGAGTGTCCCCTTATGAAAGTGGTTCCACAATTTGATATGTATGGTATCACATACCTTGGCAAGGTTCGGGGTAGCTTTGCCAACTAGGATGATATAGTTGGATACCATGTAGCTCACATGGTCTACTGTTGGTTATAAGAAACTCTCGTATGAATGTTTTCAAGTTTTCTAAGTCTTTTGATACTTTATCTTGAGGTTTGACTTCTATCTCATGCTTTACCTTTCAATTATGATATTTTCTTATGATTTCTCTATTTAAGCATGAACTCAGTTTTTACGTATGTTTTCATCATGATTTTGCGTATCTTATATACTCGGTATATCCTATTGTACTGACTGCATTCTCTTAATAATGCAGATTCAGGCTCCTTTCCTCAGACTCGTGGCTAGACATCACCGGAGATCCAGTTTTTGTTGGTGAGTCCTCATTATTCGAGGACTAGTGTTAGACTTATTTCTATTATGTCTTCCTTTCAGATTTCCGAGTTAGTTGGGGTCTTGTACCATCAACTCTTTATTATAGTTTAGAGGCTTCAGACATAGCTAGACTTGTACTCTGTGTTTTAGATAGGGTTGCCTACCTTCATTTAGTATGCTTCCGCTATGTTTCTTGTATTTATCTGAGTATGCTATGACCAAGGGTTAACTTGGGGCACTTGTAGTCCCAGGTCCCATATTACGCCTAAGGGGTAGTCTCGGGGCATGACAAACTTAGTATTAAAGCCTTAGATTCAAAAGTCCTAGGGTGTCTGAAAGTCGCATCGAGTAGAGTCTCTTTCATGTGTGTGAAGTGCGCTACACTTATGAGAGGGAAGCTACAAGGTGTCTTAGGAAAAACTTCACTTCTTTCATGATCAATATCGTGCGATAGATTTTAACTCTATTAACCCTCTAATCCATTCTTTATGCATTTCATATTATGCCTCATCGCCGTGCCATGCCTCACCGAGCCGCCTGAAATGCTAATCCTCCGATTCCAGACCCTGAGGTCACAAATGTGGAGTTCAGGAATGCTATTCATATGCTAGCTCAGACTATGGCAGCCCAGGCCAATCACCAGGCTCCTATCCCCATCCACCCCCAACATGGAGTTGTGACCTGAGTTTGAGACTTCATTCGCATGAACCCACCTGAGTTCTGGGGTTCAAAAGTTGGTAAGGATCTGCATAATTTCTTGGATGAGGTAAAGAAGATCTTTGGTGTAATGCAAGTGGTTGGTGTTGATGGTATTGAGCTAGCTTCCTATCAACTCAAGGACGTGGATCATATTTGGTTCACTCAATGGAGGAATTCTAGGGATAGGGATGAGGTTCCTATGACTTGGGAATGCTTAGAGAGGGCCTTTCTTGACCGATTCTTCCCTAAGGAGTTAAGGCAAGCTAAGGCCGAAGAGTTTGTGAATTTGAGGCAAGGTTCTATGTCAGTTCAGGAGTACGGATTGAAGTTCACCAAGCTCTCTAGGTATGCTCTTTCCATGGTGGCTAACCCGTGGGATGAGATGAGTAAGTACGTTTATGGAGTATCAAATTTGGTGAAGAAGAAGTGTAAGTCCGTGATGCTTTTGGGCGACATGGATATTTCTCGACTTATGACTCATGCCCATCAGATTGAGGGAGACAAGTTGAGAGATATGGCAAGAGAGAACAAGAGGGTTAGATCAGAGAGTTCAGGTTTTGTCCATCAGAGGTCTGGAGGCCGATGTCGCTCTTTGTTTCAGAAGATATCATTAGGGCCTGTTCATTCTTTAGCTAGTGCTCCTACCAAGGCCCCCAGGCCTCATCATAATTAGACGGGTAAAGGATTTGGTTCCTATTCGCAGGGAAGTGTTGCAAAGGGGACCTCTTACCCTTCTTGCAACAAGTGTGGTAGGAGTTATCTTGGTGGTTTAGTTGGTTCAGGTGAATGCTTTGGATGTGGTCAGGTTAGACACAAGCTTAGAGATTCCCCTTCAACTAAGAAGTGACAGGGAGGTAGCAGGACTCAGTCTACCCCAGCAGCCCCAGGAGGTCAACCAGCCCAGCAGGGCACTACTTCTAGTTTTGGTGATCAGCGCCATAACTGTCTTTATGCCATGTACTCTCGCCAAGACCAGGAGAGTTCACCGGACGTTATTACTAGTATGTTAAAAGTCTTCTTACTCGATGTGTATGCTTTATTAGATCCTGGTGCCTCCTTATCTTTTGTGACCCCTTATGTTGCTTGCAAGTTTGAGATTTGTCCTGATCAGCTCCTAGAGCCCTTTTGTGTTTCTACTCCTGTTGGTGAGTCAGTCCTAGCCAAAATAATCTACCGAAATTTCCCTATCTCGGTCCTTCATATAGTCACTTCAGCGGATCTAGTAGAGTTGGAGATGAATGACTTCGATGTTATTCTTGGTATGGATTGATTGTATGCATGTTATGCCTCAGTTGATTTTTGTACCCGAGTCGTCAGTTTCAAGTTCTCAAATGAACCTGTCTTAGAGTGGCGAGGTAGTCCTCCATCCTTGAAGGGTCATTTCATATCTTATCTTAAGGCTAGGAAAATGATTTCTAAGAGTTATGTTTATCATATAGTTTAAGTTATGGACATGAAGTTTGAAACCCCATCTCTCCGGTCAATCCCTATTGTGAATGAGTTTCCAAAAGTGTTTCCCAATGATTTGCCCAGAGTCCCTCCCGAGCAGGAGATCGACTTTGGAATAGATCTTCTTCCAGATACACATCCTATCTCTATTCCTCCCTATAGAATGGCTCCCTATGGGATGCTCCAGTCTTATTCGTGAGGAAGAAAGTTGGGTCTCTCAGAATGTGTATCGACTACCATCAGTTGAACAAGGTCACAATCAAGAATAAGTATCCCATTCCTAGGATTGATGACTTGTTCTATCAATTTCAGGGTGCTAATTACTTCTCCAAGATTGACCTTAGATCCGGTTATCATCAGCTCCGTGTTCGAGAGTGTGACATCTCAAAGATAGACTTCATAACTTGGTATGGTCATTATCAATTTGTGATTATGTCTTTTGGACTAACGAATGCTCCTGCAGTCTTTATGGATTTAATGAACCGGGTGTTCAAACGGTATTTGGATATGTTTGTGATTGTGTTCATTAATGATATTCTTATCTATTCTCAGAGTAAGGAGGAGCATGCGGATAATTTAAGAGTGATGTTGCAAACTCTCAAGGATCGATAGATATTCGCTAAGTTTAGCAAGTGCAAGTTTTGGATGCAGTCTATTGCTTATTTGGGTCATATTGTGATAAGAGATGGTATTCGAGTTGATTCTCAAAAGAATGACGAAGTAAAGAACTGGCCTAGACCCACTTTCCCCTCCGATATTAGGAGCTTTTGGGTTTGGCTGGTTACTACAGGAGATTTGTGGAAGGGTTTTCTTCCATTGCTTCCCCATTGACTCAATTGAATCAGAAGAAGGTGAAATTTCAGTGGTCTGATCTGTCTGAGAAGAACTTTCAGGAATTGAAGACTAGATTGACCACAGCTCCAATGTTGGCTCTATCCGAGGGTCTAGATGACTTTCTTGTGTATTGTGATGCTTGTAGGATTATTTTGGGGTGTGTTTTGATGCAGCGTGGCAAGGTGATTACTTATGCTTCTAGACAACTTAAGGTTCATGAGAAGAACTACCCTACTCATGATCCTGAGTTAGCAACCGTGGTTTTTGCTTTGAAGACTTGGAGACACTGCTTGTATAGTGTTCACGTGGATGTATTCACCGATCATAAGAGTCTTCAATATATGTTCACTCAAAAGGAATTGGATCTTCGTCAAAGGAGATAGGAGTGTGCATTCGATTTTTCAGTTTCGTTTTGTATTATTCGGTTTCGGTTTTTTGGTTTTTGGTTTTGTAAAAGTGCAACCCAATCTGAACCAAAATAAATTTGGTTTGGTTCGATTTTTCTCTATTTGGTTTGGTTTTTTTGGTTTGGCTATTCGGTTATGTTAATAATTAATGACATAATCAAAGTTATATTTGCATGTTGAAAAAATAAAAATTATATACAAGGAGAAGTAATAATATTGGATGAATTGAATATACTTTCTAATATAAGTCACGAATAAAATATTAAAATACAATACCTAAAAAGTATATCAATAGATGTCTAAACATAAAATATAAACTAAATCGTAATTGCCTTTTTAGTTATTTATTAGAGTATTATTAGAATATTATATATATATATATATATATATATATATAATTTGGTTTTTTTGGTTTTTCAGTTTTTATTTTTCTAAAATGCGAAACCAAACCAAAAAAGGAAATTCTTAATCCGAAACCAAACCAAAAATCCAAAAAAACCAATCCAAATGAAAATTCAGTTTGATTTAGTTTGGTTTCTTGGTTTAATCCAAATAATGCACACCCCCTAAAAGGAGATGGCTTGAGCTTCTTAAAGATTATGATATGAGTGTGTTTTACCATCCGGGTAAGGCCAATGTCATGGCGGATGCACTTAGTAGTTTGTCTAAGGGTAGTGTGTCTTCGATTGAGGACGGAAAGAAGAAATTGGTGAAGGATGTTCATCGACTTGCTCGATTAGGAGTTTGCCTTATGGATTCGATAGAGGGTGGTGTTATTGTTCAGAATGGTTCCGAATCTTCCTTGGTAGCTGAAGTGAAAGAAAAGAAAGACAATGATCCTATTTTGCACCAGCTGAAGTGTGCAGTCCATCAACAAAGGGTAGAGGTTTTCTCTCAAGGGGGAAATGGTGTGCTTCGATATCAGGGTCGATTGTGTGTTCCTGACATAGATAGGTTGAGACAGTGGATTTTGGCAGAGGCTCATAGCTCCAGGTATTCTATTCACCCAGATGCCACCAAGATGTATTGTGACCTATGGGAAGTCTATTGGTGGAATAGCATGAAGAGGGACATAACAAGTTTTGTGGCTAAGTGTCCAAACTGTCAACAAGGGAAAGTAGAGCATTAATGACTGGGTGGCATGACTCAGGATATTGATCTTCCTACTTGGAAGTGGGAAGCGATCAATATGGATTTCATTACTGGTTTGCCTCACACTCGTAGGCAACATGATTCTATTTGGGTGATTGTTGACAGGATGACTAAGTCATCCCACTTCTTGTCTGTTAAGATTATAGATTGAGCAGATGATTATGCTAGACTCTACATCTAGGAGATAGTCAGATTGCATGGTGTACCATTGTCTATCATTTGAGATAGCGGTACTCATTTTACGTCCCAGTTTTGGAAGTCATTTCAGAAAGGTCTTGGTACTCAGGTTAAGCTTAGCACAACTTTTCACCCACAGACGGATGGCCAGGCAGAGCGTACTATTCAGACTTTGGAAGATATGTTGAGAGCTTGTGTGATTGATTTCAAAGGTAATTGGGATGATCACTTACCTCTTATCGAGTTTGCCTACACCAACAGCTTCCATTCTAGCATCCAAATGGCTCCTTATGAGGCACTTTATGGGAGGAGGTATAAATCTCTTATTGGTTGGTTTGAGGTAGGTGAGGTAGCTTTGATTGGTCTAGATTCAGTTTATGAGACTATGGAGAAGGTTTAGATCATCAGGGAGAGGTTAAAGACCGCTCAGAGTCGACAAAAATCTTATGCAGATATGAGGAGAAGGGAGTTGGAGTTTGAGGTTGATGATTGGGTATTTCTGAAAGTGTCACCCATGAAGGGTGTGATGAGATTTGGCAAGATAGGGAAACTTAGTCCCTGCTATGTGGGTCCTTATTAGATTCTGAGGGGAATTGGTACCGTTGCTTATGAGTTTGAGTTGCCAACAGATTTACAAGTTGTTCATCCGGTTTTCCATGTTTCTTTGTTAAAGAAGTGTGTTGGTGACCCGAACTTGATTGTTTCTTTGGAGGATGTGGGTGTGAAGGACAGCCTTACTTATGAGAAAGTTCACATGGAGATTCTTGATCGTCAGATTCAGAAGTTGAGAAACAAAGAAGTCGCTTCGGTGAAAGTCCTTTGGAGGAATCATCTAGTTGAGGGAGCTACTTGGGAAGCAGAAGCAGCCATGAAAGCCAAATACCCTCATCTCTTTCCTTTTGAGTTAGTTTCAGCTTGAGGTAATAGTTTCCTCCTTAGTATGTCCCTCTGATTCTATTCCATCAGTTTTCCTCATGATCTTATTATGCATTCATGTTTTTCGGAGTTAGTTCAGTTATGTTTTAAGTTAAAAGGCTCAGTTTTCATGTTTATCCTTAAGTTTCATGTTTTGTTGTTTGGTTGGGTTGTTTTCTCTCCAGTTTTCCTTGCTTAGCCTTCATTTAAGGATGAATGATCCCAAGGGGGAGATCTTTGTAACACCCCGGGATTTAATCTAGCTTCTAAACTTAGAAACTCTGAAAATTTTAAAACTTCCAGGGATCACGAGTCAAGTCCACGAGTCATGGATAGAACCATGAGTCATGGAAGTGACCCGTGAAAGCAGTACTGTAGATCATCCTCAGGTCTGAGAACCACGAGTCAGGTTCACGATCCGTGGATGGTTCCACGAGCCATAGAACCAACTCGTGAAACTCAGACTGAGGGTTGTCGGTCTTTCCAGGATCCATGAGTGGGTTCCACGAACTGTAGAAGTTTCTATGGGTCGTTCTGTTGAATCATAGAAACTCATCCGCAGCTTGAAATTTTGGGTCAAAAACCACGAGAAGGAACCACGAGTCGTGGTTGGATCTACGGGTCGTAGACTCCACCCGTGGAACCTGAAACCGAGGTTTTAATCAGCTTTTCTCTAATTAAATTCCAGGGGTATTTTTATAATTACCCACCCTTTTAACTCTTAAGTGAGGTCATTTTGGCCACTTTTAGTAGGCTTTTTGCTCCTGTTAGCCTAAGACTCTCATTATTCCTCATTCATCTACCAAAAGAGGAAAAGAACTCCTTCAAGCTCCAAGTCTCAAGCTCCAAGTTCAACTCTCCATTTCTTTTCATCTTTAGATCAAGCAAGCTTCAATAAGGTATGTGGGTATTCAATAAGGGGTTTCTTTCACCCTTATGCTTAAAACTCCAATTCTTCTAAATTAAATTTATGAATTTCAAGTTAGGGTTCTTACCCAATTTTCATGGGCTTTTCTATAAAGTATTTTCTCATGATTCTGCAATGAATTCTAAGTTCAATTTCATAATTTACATGGTTTTTGTAATTGATTATTTATCTTATGATTTGAAGGCTAACCCTAGCCCAAATTTTACTTGCATGGCTTGATTTAAGAAGAATTGCATGCATTGATATTATGATCTCAAGTAATTTATGAAATTGCATACCTAATTCTTCAAGTTATGAATTTAGAAAGAAAAAGTGAATTATGGTTATGCTAAGCTTTAAGACTTATGATTTGAACTTGCATGGCATTAGACATGTCCCTATGCTTTTCAAACAGTTTTGGCATTAGACATGCCTCTAGTATTATATATGAGTTATATGTATGTTTTGGGAGTAGTATTTAGCATTGAGCAATGAGCGTTCTAGATAACCCAAGTCCAAAACTATGTTGCCAGCATAGGTTAAGAGGGTCCTCGTTAGTTGAAAGTGTCTCCTCATGAAGAAGGGTCCTCGTTAGTTAAGAGTGTCCCCTTATGAAAGTGGTTCCACGCTATGATATGTATGCTACTCCATACCTTGGCAAGGTTTGGGGTAGCTTTGCCAACTAGGGTGATATAATTGGATTTCATGTAGCTCACATAGTCTACTGTCGGTTATAAGAAACTCCCGGGGAATGTTTTCAAGTTTTCTAAGTCTTCTAATACTTTATCTTGAGGTTTGACTTCTATCTCATGCTTTACCTTTCAATTATGATAGTTTCTTATGATTTCTCTATTTAAGCATGAACTCAGTTTTTAAGTATGTTTTCATCATGATTTTGCATATTCCATATACTCGGTACATCCTATAGTACTGACACATATTTTGAATTGCATCCTCTTGATGATGCAGATTCAGGCTCCTTCCCTCTGACTCGTGGCTAGACATCGCCGAAGATCCAGTTTCTATGGTGAGTCCTCATTATCCACTTGTGGTATCGTGTCTCATGTTACGCCTAGGGGGTAGTCTCGGGGTGTGACAGAAGCGTCGAGAAAGATTTGAGTGAAAATAAGTCAAAATAGAGCTAAATGGAATTTACTGATCACTGACATCAGAGTACTCATTGCAACCGCGAGCTACAAGGTATGCGACCGTGATGCACATGGAATCAAGGCCATGCGACCGCGAGAGTGAAGTCACGCGACCGCGTGGAAAGAGAAGATAAAGTCTCGCGATCGCGAGAATAGGTCACGCGATCGCGATGAAGTAGTTGTCAGCTGCAGGACAGAATTGAAAATTCACACTTTTGGAAATCTCAATCCACATAAAACACTTCTCAGCCATCTTGGAAGCTATCTTTCACAAATCTCACAATTCTTGACAAGCTTGGAGAGCAAGTTCATCACCCTACACTATAGAAATGAAAAATTGGATGATTTCTATTGTAAAATTCTTAAACTCCATTCTTCAACTCCTGTTCTTAATTGATAAATTATAAGTGTAATTGTTGAATTGAAATTTGGGTTTTGTATTAGAGATAATGCTAAATTTGGGTATTAAATTTTTATCTTGTGCTTTCTCTTGATTAAGTATGTGGGTCTATTGAATCTTCCATGCTTTAATTTTATAGTTGATAGTTGTAAACATTGACTTAGAATTCTAATTGTGTTCTTGCTTGAGAGAGGAGTTTCTCAATTCGGGAAGGTTTAATAGTGGGGATTTTGGGGTTTTCACTCTAGATTAAGACAAGAGATAGTTTGATTGCCGGAAACTCCCATCTAAGAGTTGGGGCTAGAAATAGCCCAACTTAACCAAGTTAATTTGATTGGTTATTGCTCACTCATGGTGGTTTGAGAGAACCCATGAGGATAGTTGCTTGATTGGTCGAAAGATGGTTAAGCATACCCTTAGCCAAGACTACCCATGTGTTAATTGGGTGCAAGTATTGTGAATTGAATTCTCATTCCCAAGTCTCCCTTGTTGTCCTTGCTTGGCAAAATCAAGGTGAAGGTCATTGATCAAACCTGTCTTTTATTTGATTTTCTTTTATCCTTCATTTTAGTTCAGAATCCCCTTATTGTTATCCTTTCTTTTGTTCATTGAACTTCAATAAGTTGTTTGGATTCCTTATAAGCTCAATCACAATTATATTATTTTCTGTGGGATCGACCCAGACTGCCATCGGGAATATAAATGTGTTTTGCTTAACGATCGACGATACCTCCATCTTGGAGAGTACACTTGAGCGTTATCACATACCTTCTTGTGCTGCATCTTTTTGATGATGCAGATTTTAGTGCTAGCTTCCAGGATCATGGTCAGACAGATTGCAGCTTCCAGTCAGTAGGGAACGAGTTCTCCTTTTTTGGGGAACTCTAGTCAGTTAGTAGTTATAGCGGTTATTTCAGTTGTTATACATTGATTAAAGATAGTTGAGGGTCATGTCCCGGCTAACCATAGTCAGTGTTAGTAGAGGCTTCATAGACAATCAGTCAGTTAGTTTTATCGATTTTTAAATGACTATGTGTTTCAGTTTATAAAGTTCAGTTTATTACAGTACTCTTCAAGAGCTCAACATATGTTTCAGCTTTCACATAATATTTTTTTCAGTTTATATGTTTCTATTCACTTGCTCATGAAGTATCCTAGTATGAAGGGTTAGCTTGGGGCCACTTGTGGTTCCAGGTTCCGTGTTATATCAGGGTGTAGACTCAGGACGTGAAAATAGGTTAGAGGGAATTGACCTCTAGAAAATCCAGTAATTCTAGCAATCTCTTGATAAACATATAATATGAGATCTTCTCTATGTTAATTAATTGACCTGATTTCTCCTCATACTCCCCTAGAGTCCGCATAATTTGATCCATGGAAGTATTATCAGCAGAAGTAAAGATCACTGAGTCATCCGTTTAGTGAATTTTATAAATACTTTCTTTGAAATCAGGTTTAGTGGATTTTATGAATACTCTTACTAATATACTCATTTGTATAATGAATTTTATAAATACCTTTCTTTAATTAGCATAATATTTATGTTAGAGCATCAAAACAATTTAATGACAAACACAAAATTTACGAGCTTGATATGTTTCATGGCTTCAAACTGTTATAGGAAATCAAAATAAGGAGATAAACATAATTTCATAATTCATAAGAAAGATTAGTGTTACAAAGAGAAAATCGAGTGAAGGTCTCTGCAATTGATTAACTCCTTTCAAACATTACATGCTCATGAAAAGTCTGTAAGGCATTCATTATGTCTTGTTTCACTACCTCCCATCATTTGATGAAGAAACCCATGGTAAAGCATCTGATCATTATCAGTTGCACACATTTTTAATTATGGTTCTGTGATTAGCTGGATTAACCGAGAAAATAGCTGATTTGATTTTTCATTAACTGATGAATTGAGATTGTGACTGATTTGTTATATCTCATATATTTTATTAAGTTAACTAGCTATTTTAGAGTGTCATATTATACTTTCAGTATAAATTATAAGAATTTAGGAGAAATTTATATTTTTAGTTAACTTGGCCAAAATTGAATGACTTTTATGTAATAAAAATATACAAAAAAAAAATTGTGATAAAGTTTAATTAAGTTGGATGATTTATATGTAACAAAAATTTAAAAAGTATTTATGTGTGATAAACTTTAAGTTTCATGACTTTTGTGTAACAAAAAATAAAAAAGTAAATTTTGTTTGATAACTCAAAGTTGGATGACTATCAATTAGGATATTATTGTGGGAATCAACACGAATATACTTAAGGAAAAATTACACAAATTGTCAAATAAAAGAAAATTAATTACCCTGATTAGCCCATATCTTGACTAATTTTGCAAGTACTCATTCGGCACAACATAATTACAAGTCTGCGCAGGCTTTTTTTCATGCATGATATCAGCATGACCATAACCGTGAACTAGTATTCTATGATACCATATCAGTATATTATGATACTCTGTCAGTATCATATAGGACTGAGCTCTTTTTTGAAGGAATAACCAAGAAATAAATAAGAGAAAAATACTAAAATCACTAACTTATTTATTAAACTCTAAATTGATAGAAAATATATTTTTATAATTTTTTCTCTTTTGCAAATGAAAACAAAACTTATATCTAAAATATAACTCTAGTTTTTTTAGTTATTTTACCAAAATTAACTGCTAAAATGATATAAAAATTTAAACATAAAAATTAGGCTTAAACTCTATTTATTGTATTTTTTTATAACTTTTTTGAAGGAATAAACAATCTTCCATCATACTTGTCAGCATATTAATATACCATGTGGGTATTATACAGGACTAAAAAATATTTTTTTAAGAAATGGACCAGTCTTTATGATAGTCAATCAGAATATATGATATATATCATTTAGGTTTTATGGATAACTAAAATCACTAACTTATTTAATAAAATCTAAATTAATATAAACATATTTTTGTAATTTTTTAATTTTTGCAAATGCAAACAAAACCTATATCTAAAATATGATCCTATTTTTTATATTTTATTTACAAGTAAAACTTGCTAAAGAGATGTAAAATTAAAATATCAAAATGAATATGTCCTTTACAAAATCCTGCCAGTTTATGATACATACTAAGTTGGTATCATAAAGGACTGAGCTCTTTTTTGAAGGAACATATACCGTGTGAGTATCATAGATGACTGAAGAGTATTACTTTTGATGGAACGAACAAGTCATTTATGATATCATGTCAGTATATGTATATACCATGTAGACATCATAAATAACTAAGTAGTATTTTTGTTGAATGAATAAATTTGTCATTTGTGATACACTGTCAGTATATGATATATATAAGGTTGGTATCATATATGCCTTGGTGTTTTCCTTGAAGGAATAAATTATCAGTTCTTTATGATAAGCTGTCAGTATATGATATACCATGTAGGTGTCATAGAGGACTAAGTAGTAATTTTTGAAGGAATAAATCAATTTTATATCATACCATGTCAGTATATGATATATACCATGTGGATTTCATAATATACTATAACAATATACTTTAACTGCTACTGATTTGGTATATTATATGTTAGAGTAAGTAATTTTTTGAGATACAGAAAAAATGTACTATATCAGTTATCTTTTTTTTTCATTGATACAAAAAAAATAAAAAAGTAAAAAGTAAAAAGGGACAAAAATAAAGAATCCAAAAATTGTGTAGAATTAGATTATGGAAAACAAAGAATTTTTTTTTTTAATAAAAATAAAATTATAAAAGGAGAAAAAAGTGAATGAAAATAACCAGAAATTAAAAGAAGAATAAAGAAAGAGGGCAAAAAAGTAAATGAAATTAGATTATGGAGAAAAATGAAATTAAAAAAGGAGCAAAAAGGTAAATGAAATTAGATTATAGACATAAAAAAAAGAACTAAATGAAATTAAAAAAAATAACAAGAAATATATAAAAGGATTAGAGAATAAAAAATACAACAAGGGGATAAAAGGGAAAAAAAAAGGAGTCAAAATTGAGCATGAAATCAGATTTTGATGAAAAAGGAAAATAAAGAATAATATGATTTTAAAAAAAAAAATTGAACAAAAAAGGAGAAAAAGGAGGCAATTACCCATAAAAACTACAATGGGTAAAAGTGTAATTAATTTGATGGGTAGAGAAGTAAATGGGTAAGCAAGAGTAATTACTTTGCTTATGGGTAAAAGTGTAATTAATTTGATGGGTAGAGAAGTAAATGGGTAAACAAGGATAATTACTTTGCTTTTGATGGCCATCTATGTTCTTTTTCCTAAACAAAATAAGAGATAAGAAAAAACAAAATATCTATCATAAAATATGATTGATTATCTTTTGCAAGTCGATACATATAAAATTTTATATTGAAAGAAAATAAAATAATTGAAATTTATTCTTATATAAGCATTTCATCATGAAAACTATCATGAAATAAGAAAAATTCATAGCTATAGGAGAATTTTTTTTTTGGGCGAGGGGGGAGTTTAAATATTGTATCTTACTTTTGTGATCAACTTAAATTTTTAAAAAATGAATAACTAAATATTCTTAAAATTAAAAAATATTCTTATAATTTAATTTTGTTTAATAACAATCTTCAACACTTTTATATTTGCAAATGAGATAAATGAATATATAATCACTCAATCCTTAATTTTTGAATATCTTAATCATTATTTTTTGATTATCTTAATCATAACATGTTTTTTAAATGGGAAAAAGAAAAATATAAATACGAGTATGATCTTATATTATAATAATATTTTTATACCTCATATATGTAATTATAAATTATTACCTAACATTTTTTTGGCTTATTGAGGGGTATTATAAAAAAAGCAACAATAGTAACAAATTTTGGCGGGTAAGATAACAGTCAAAGAAAAGGAGCTTGTTTATCAAGGTCAACTAAGACTATAGTAGAAATACCATTGTCATGACTCTGTTGTAACTTTCTCCATGGGCTTATTCACTTCACCACCAAATATTTATTCATGATAATTAATTAGTCAGGTCAGGCTTCAACTTCATCACAACATTAGAAAGGAAAAAGTACTCTGCTGATAGTACTGCTTTGTAATGGGTTCCCTGGGTATTTGCTTTCTTCTCCTTTGGATGTTGAAAATTGCTGCTGCACAGCCATTCACTGACCCTATTGAAGGTTCTTTTCCCCCCTCCCTACCCTTTTTTGTTTTTTTATAAAAGGGTTGTTCTAGTGTAGAAACAGTTACAATTCTCTTTAAGTGTTGAGAATGGATATAGAGGATATAGTTGATTGTTTTCTTCTTATGCATGTATTGATTAGTGGATGCTCTGAATAAAATTATTGACCATTGGAATTTGAGGAGCAAGCTGAATCTAACCATGGATCCCTGTACTCAAAATGCTCCTTGGGTACCAGACCAAGCAAATCCTAGGGTTGCTTGTGTCTGTCTTGCCACTGTCTGCCATATTACACACTTGTGAGCTCATTTTCATATTTTTCTCTTCTCTGGACCAGTTAATTCTTCTACTTTGAGTGTCTTTATTGCGATATGTTCAGGAAAATTTATGCCTTGGACATCTCTGGCGAACTTCCTAAACAACTATTTCTGCTAAAAGAATTGATGGACTTGTAAGTTATTGTACTGTTACGATGAGTAGTATTGTAATATTCTGTAACTTAAGATAGTTTAGTGATATCATGTTTTCTTTATATAGGAATTTGGGACAAAATGTTATCAATGGAACCGTTCCAGCTGAAATCAGACAGTTAACAAAGATGCAGTACTTGTTAGTAGCACTTAAGCTTCCAACAATTTTCTTATACTTGTCATAGTTGATTCATCTACCACTCTGCCACTTGAAATCGACCAGTTCTCATTGTGATTAAGAACTTTGTGGAACAGGAGCCTTGGCATTAACAATTTCACTGGTCCTGTGCCTCCAGAACTTGGAAGTCTAACCAATTTGGTATCCTTGTATGTAGTCATCTCGCTTTGAGTTGTATTCTGTCGGTCTTAGTGGAGTTTAAGCATTTCTATTTTCTCTGTTGTTTTCCTAAGAAAGATTGCCTCTTTTACAGAAGTTTTAGTTCAAATAATTTCAACGGACCCTTGCCACCTCAGCTTGGAAACTTAACCTCCTTACAGCAGCTGTAAGTATAAATTTCTTTTTGTATTTTATGTTCTTGTATCATTCCTTTTAGCTCACAGATGATGTACATATGAAAAAAAGAGTATTTATTCGAAGAAGTGAATTAGTTGTCTTCTAGAAATTAAAGTTGTATATGTTTATTCTGAATTGACAATCTAGTCTTTGCCACTAGATTTTGATATAATTACTTGTAACTTAGGTATATTGATAGCAGCGGAGTGAACGGTCCAATTCCACGAGAGCTATCAAATTTGAAGTCCCTTGAGATTCTGTACTCTTCGTCTCTAACCATCAGCATTAGTCAACATTGTTCAATACGTTTTCAAGCAAATAATGTTCAACTTAGCCATTCTAACTTGAAGTTGCTTTTCATGTTTCAGGTGGGCATCAGATAATCGTTTTACTGGAAAGCTCCCTGAATTCTTCGCTCACTTTATGAACTTCCAAGTCCTGTATGCATGACTTTGTTGTTCTGCTTTTCTGAACAACTCACATGTCTATTATCTTAAGTTTCCAAATAAATACATCCGTTTTTTACCATCTTCTAGTTAACAGATTTCTTAAAGATTACTTCTTGTTAACAGGAGACTAGAGGGAACACTTCTTGAAGGACCGGTTCCAAGCAATTATGGTTCCCTAATGAAACTGCAAGATTTGTAAGGATTATCACTGTTACAGTATGTGATAGCAATTTTCTGTATGTTCTAATTGCCTTCACAGACTGCTATAACAAAATACATTGTGTTTAGCTTAAATGACACTAAGAGCTTAAACCTGCTAACTTTCTTGTATCATTTAAGCATGGTTTGACTGAAAAATATCTTTCCTAATCAATGTTGTTACGTACTTAGGGTTATGTTGATAAATTTTCACATAATTCATCATCTTTCTCTCTAGCTCAGTGTAATTCCGGTTCAGTAGAACAAGTTGTGGAAACATATCTTTTGTCCAGTTGACAGGAAATGTTGTTTCAGAATTCTGATAGACATTCCCTATTGCTTTTTCTAAATGCAGGAGACTTGGCGATCTGCGTAATGAAGATTCTTCTCTTGATTTCTTGGAGAACTTGACGAGTCTTTCCATATTGTATGTTCTTGGGTCTCAGTGCTTTCACAATAAGACTTCTATTGTTGATTATCATTGAAAATCAGAAGTTAATCAAATTCTTATGTTGTTCACCTGTAGATCATTGAGAAATTGCCGAATTGCTGGCCAACTACCTGAAAAACTTAGCTCTTTTGGGAACCTGGAAATTCTGTAAGTTACTTTGGTAGCATTGATTGTGAGATTCATGCAGTTTGTTGAAAGCAACACCTCTCTCTCAAAGCTTATCCTTCAGATATTAGTTGAAATATAGGAGGTTGTTTCATATATAGACATTAAGATTTCACTATACTTGCAGTTTCTATATAAGCATACTTTTAATCTGATAATGTGTCCCTCTTCTGATAAAATTCTACCACAAAGGGACTTGAGCTTCAACAAGCTAACTGGTCAAATACCAAACTCATATCAAGACTTTGCTTCATTACGGTTCTTGTAAGTTGCCTCTTGGAACTCCTGAATACTATTCTTTGGAAGTCAATCAGCTGAAAGATACCATTAAAATATATATGCATCTGTTGTGTAAATTAGAAATTACTGGAAAAAAAATAATTAACTGCTGGAAACTGGCCTTCCTTGTTAAGCATGTAACTAAAGTGCTTTTAAGATTTGATGAGGATCTGTTTGCATTGGTTCTGTCATGGCTACTTAGATGAAATTGAGTTGTGCATCTCAGATATCTAGGAAGCAACAACTTGAGTGGCGAGCTACCACGCAATATCATGGCTTCCAGTCTCACTGACTTGTAAGTCTTAATCTTTGACCTGATTTTATTAATTGTTTTACATGCCAATCTTATGGATATGATCTAATGCCTAGTACAAATATCCATAAGATTGGCATGTGAGATTTTTTATCAGCTGATCCATCTAGTAAAAATATAATTACATGGATTATCCTTTCTCTAATCCTCAGAGTGTGCATGCTCAGTTTTGAGGATTGAAGAGTTCAAAAAGCCATTCTATACTTTTTAGGTCACTTTTCTCTATGTTTCACTGTCAAGTGCATGCTTCTAACTTATAGAAGTTATTTCTCCCATGGTGAATGGCAGAGATGTCTCTTTTAATTCTCTCTCTGGAGACCTACAACCAAAAAGATCAGGTTTATCAATGTGAGTCAGCTCTCTTCAAGCTTCATGAGATTGTTTATGTTCAAGACAGTAGTTCAATTTTGATTGGTGGTTCCGCCTAAACTATTTCCATTTAGCTCATATGTTAAATTCATGCAGGAATATTTTTGGAACTTCTATTAGTGACAGAACGTCGGATGGAAGGTATGTCACCTCTAGAACTTACAGACTGAAATTTAGGGGTGGGCATGAATACCGAAAAACCGAACCGAACCGAACCGAACTAATTCGGTTTTTCGGTTCGGTTTCGGTTTATTTATTTTTAATAATTCGGTATTCGGTTCGGTTTTCGATTTTGGACTCCCAATAATTCGATTTAACCGAATAACCGAAATGTGTTGTTTACTTGTTTTGCATGTTTCAGTCAATTCATGTTGTTTTGCTTTTCACTGTGATTGTTTTGATTGGTACTGGGTTTATGTTTAGGCCAAGAATGAGTTATTTGTTCTTAAATGTCAGCAATCTAATCTTCTCCATTTATTTTATTTTATGAAAAAGCAACATATTTGGCATTGTCAGTGAAATTTGGTAAACAGTGATATATATATTCTTGAGAATCCTTTGAAAAGAATTAGCATGTCTGAAATAATGACAATAATAATCCCATTTTACTATCACTAATACAGGAGGTTCAAACCATTATGTGTGGGTGAAGTATGAGAATGCTGAATGAACACTAGATAGTTCAGATATATATTGCTTTGATGTTGGATAAGCCATGATATTACTGCTAAAACTAATTTCCACTTTTCATTCCTAAATCCTAACTAGACAAGAATAAAAAGTCTTCCAAAATTGTCTTAAAGAAAAGTGGCAACTGAATAGTTGTTGACTTGTACTCAATTCATTTCCTTCGTTAAGGTCATACTTCTATAGATTCGATAGGGAGGAACTATTAGAGATTCTACTGTTCAGTGCATCCAAAAAATATTGATTCCTTCAGAGTTCCTCTTTTCTCTTTTCTGTTTGTTATCCATCTCAAATGTGTAGATAAAAAATTGAACAGCTGTTAGTTCCAACAGTCAAATTGTCTGCTTCTGCTTGATTTACTGATCTGGTGCATCTATTGAACTTGATTGATGTAGAAAAGCTTCAACTTTATCCTGCCTACAAAGTAACATCAAGTGCATTGACACACTTGGTTCATGTAAGTACACACCTTTCCATTAAGTTTTTACAACAACAACATACCCAGTGTATTCCCACAAAGTGGGGCCTGGAGAGGGTAGAATGTATGCAGACCGAACTTTTAACTTAGAGGTGAAGTAAAGAGGTTGTTTTCGATAGACCCTCGGCTCAAGACAAAAAATGACCAGAAAAAGACGTAATGAGAGTACAAGAGATATAGACAATAAACGAAAACAACAGATAGTCACAAAACTATACTACAACAAAATAATACTATAGTCGAACTACACGAAATACTAGAAAGTAGCAGAAGCTGACGAAACAGGAAACTACAAGAGTAGTCCTACAACTACTAAATAGGGCAACAAGACACTGCACTTCTACCTACTAGTATGATGCAAACACCTTCTACCCTAATCCGTGCCCTCCACACCTTCCTATCTAAGGTCATGTCCTCGGTAAGCTGCAACTGTGCCAAATCCTGTCTAATCACCTCTCTCCAATATTTGTTCGGTCTACCTCGACCTCTCTTAAAATCATCCATAGCCAACCTCTCGTACCTCCGTACAAGGGCCTCCGTGCATCTCCTCATCACATGCCCGAACCATCTCAACCTCACTTTGGGCATCTTGTCTTTCACCGAAGACACTCCCATTTTGTCTCGGACATCCTCATTCCTAATCCTATCCCTCATAGTAAACCCACACATCTAACACAACATCCTCATCTAAGCCACCTTCATCTTCTGTACGTGAGAGTTCTTGACTGGCCAACACTCTGTCCCATACAACATAGCCGGTCTAACTGTCACTCTGTAGAACTTGCCTTGCAGTTTAGGAGACACCTTCTTATCACACAAGACCCTGAAAGCGAGCCTCTATTTCATCCACTCTGCACCAATATGGTGGGTAACATCCTCGTCAATCTCACCATCTCCCTGGATAATAGACCCAAGGTACTTGAAGCTACCTTTCTTCTGGATGGCATACGTATCAAGCCTCACTTCCATGTCAGTCTCAGGTGTCACCTCACTGAACTTGCACTCCAAATTTTCAGTCTTGGTCCTTCTCAACCTAAACTCTTTAGACTCCAGGGTCTGTCTCCAAACCTCCAACTTGACATTAACTCCTTCGTGATTCTCGTCAATCAAAACTACGTCGTCCGCAAATAACATACAGCAGACACCTTGCCTTGAATTGCTGCGTCAAAACATCAATCACCAAGGCCAATAAAAAAGGGCTAAGGGATGATCCCTGGTGCAATCCCATCACCACGGGGAATTGCTCCGAATTAAAATATAAAATAATAAGTGAGGCATATTTTAAAAGTCACACCATATTAGCCTGGTAATAAAACCTATTTGCCATTGAATAATTTAAGGCCGAGGAGGAAGGAATCTTAGATGAGCAAAGCTCACTACATTAGCAAGGGTGATATTAAACTTACATTTCTGCCCCAAAGATCCCATCTTGCTCAATATATTGAAGATTGGGTTGTTCCATTTACTGATCTCCAAATTTACCAGTCTGATTTGTTTATAGAAAGTTCGCTTAGAAGGGTAACCCCGTTTTTGTGCAGTCTTTTTTTTTTAATGAGTGCAGAAAAAAAACAAAAAAAAAGTATACACACTGAAGAATCTGGTTTTAGTACTCATAACCATTGAAGTGACAAAAATTTAACACAAAGGTTGAAAAGAATGGACTGAACCCACAAGACTTGTAGAATATGTTATGTTTCTGATCTTTAATCTGATGTTGGAATGATAAGTATGACTTTTGTGTTAGCTTCCTTTTCAATGAACTCTGGAGGAACAGAAATAGAGTCTGCAGATGGCACCAAATATGATAACGACTCAGAGACACTTAGTGCTGCCTCATTTTACATGAGGCCCAATAATCAATGGGCAGTAGGTAGCTCTGGAATTTTCATTTCCAACCCACACGGCCAAAATTATATAGCTCAGACAGGTTCTCAGATCACAAGCACATTAGACTCTGAAATCTATAAAACTGCCAGAATATCGCCTAACTCACTGAGGTACTATGGCTTTGGATTGAGCAATGGAAGATACGACGTTGAACTTCATTTTGCGGAGATACAAATGGATGATTCTCACTCTTGGAAAGGCCTTGGAAGACGGTTATTTGATGTTTACATTCAGGTGATTCAAACTTAAACCAACATAGCAAGAATCAAACTTCTTGAAAGTCATCAGTAAAGAATTACACATTACTTGTACACTTGAAAGTTTTTCATCAGTTTCTTCTTTAAAGTTCATCTTTTTCTGTTTTCTTGAAATGAATGAAGGGAGAGAAAGTTCTTGAAGATTTTAACATTCAGAAAGAAGCAGGTGGATCAAAAAGAGCTTTAGTTAAAACAATTGAGGCAAACGTGACTAACAGAGTGGTGGAAATCCATTTCTTGTGGGCTGGAAAAGGCACTTGTTGCATTCCTTTTCAAAGCACCTATGGTCCTTTAGTCTCTGCAATCCATGTCACTCAAGGTTTTTTCATTGCATTTCCTTTTGTTATAAATTTTCACTTCTTTTTTCGCCCAAACTGATGATGAGTTCCTGCACTTTTGTTTACTTATGATTGTTGCAGTAGCTAAAATTGGCCCTTCTTCCAAAAGCAAGAAGAAACACGTTGGAATAATCTTTGGAATTGTAGCTGGAAGTGCAGCAGGGATACTGATAGTTTCTTCAATTTTCTACCTCTGGTGGGCAAATAAAGAAACACCAACTCATATGAAAGTTGCAACTGACTCACCAACTAAAGGATAGTTTGAAGGTTAGCTCCATGATGGTTTGACCAAATCATATGATCACAGTGGGACTTAAATTTTCATCATATGTTTATTAGGCTGTTGAAATTTTTTAAGTTTATCACGTTTGTTGATAAATTATTGGACTGTTTTCAATTTTCTTGGGAGTAAAAATGTATCTATATCTATCTATCTATATCTATATCTATCTATCTATATCTATCTATCTATATCTATACTATATTAAAAGTGTGAAAGACCTTATAATGTGATTTAAACTTTTTGTCCTTCATTAAAAGTCTCCACAATAGACAAAACGGTCATTTACTATGTTCTTTAAATTATTATTTAATTATTTTTATAAATTATAAATAAAATATAGTCTTCCACAAATATATACCAACGTGTTGTCTTTAATTTGATTTAGGGTTTTGAATAATTAGGTTTACAATTATTTTATACCATAAATATTATATATTAATGTTGTGTCTTTGATTTAGGTTTAGAGTTGACTAATTAACTACCGTCTACTACAAAGAAAAAATATTTAGGAATTAGGATTCATTAGTTACTATTAATTTAGCTTTATGTTTTTGCGTAATTATTAGTTGGTTTTTTATTTTTTTGCGTTCAAAATAAGCTTTGGGTATATCAAGGATAAGATGTTTGCTAAGAAGAAGAAAACGTAAGTTCTTAATTATGTAATTATTATTATTATTATTTTTGTAACATGTTTAGTATTATTTTTTGTGTTGGATGGTATTAAGTTTTAATGCGTGTCTGATACTCTGTTCAGCTTAATACAGGAGGTAGATGAAAGTTCGATCGCTCTTTAAGAAATTTTTGTATAAAAATTAAGTTTAATCGTATTGTTCAAATATCTTGATTATGATATTATTTTGTTGTAATTTCTATTTTGTTACTATTCGTTGTTTTTCTGTTTAATACAGGTGGTAGGTGAAGGTTCGATCGCTCTTTGAGAAATTTTTATATAAAGATTAGGTTTAATCGTATTGTTCAAAATCTCGATCATCATATTCGTATTATTTTGTTGTAATTTCTATTTTGTTTAGTAGTCATGCTTTTTTTTCTTTTTTTTGTCCTTTTAATTATAAACTAAATAAATTTACAGTATATTAATTACTATTTGAGTGACCCAACATTTAATTATTTAGGTGAGTTTTTACTTTTTCATATTTAATTCAATTCTTACATTTTATCTTTCCTTTATATGTTTGACGTGTGAAAGTTGTTCAAAATTACTTGAATTGAGTTAATATTATATCGATTAACTTTATCGAGTTTTGATTTTGTACTTGATTTTTCTTTCTTACTTAAGCAGATTTTCGTGCATTTAAAATAATTTCAGGTACTTATTCCATAATTTTAACTATCAATTCAATTCATCTTCATATATTTGTTATTAGCTCATAATCGTGGTTGTCAACTTAGTCGGGTCAAGAATTGAAAAGAGTTGTAGTGCACTGAATGTTGAAATCAAATTGCTACTTTTCAATCATTTAATCTTCTTTTATACATTTCACATTGATTGACGGCTAGACATGATGCACACGCGCAAAGCGCGTACACTAAACTAGTTTATACTATATTAAAAGTGTGAAGCACCTTATAATGTGATTTGAACTTTTTGCCCTTTATTAAAAATCTTTCCTCTAAACAAAATCGTCTTTTTACCTTTTTCCCTATAATTATTATATTATTATTTTTATAATATTAAATATTAACTATAATAAATATAAAAAACAAATGGGAAAAAGTTTTAAAACGTGTAAAGTCATAAATAGAGAAGGAGTTTTATTAGTGTAAGTCGGCTGAATTTTGGGAAAGGTTGGCTCCTATAAATACTAACAATTTTATAATAAAAAATTAGGGTTAACAAGGGAGGAGGGTTTTGGAGGGTTTTGTTTGTTCGAAGAGTAATTAAAAAACCTTCTCCTTGGTTGGTGTTGTACGAATTTTTTGTAGGAGTAAGTCTAATAACTCCATCACGTAAAGTAAGATTAATATGTTCTTTTTCTTTTGTTATTTCTAATAATTATTTCATACTCCATTTTATAATTTTGTTGAATTTTACATTGTTAAATATGTCATAATCTTGATAAAGGAATATTTATGTGGAGCATGTTATTGAGACTTCGTGTTGATTACGAGTAGATTTGAAGGTATATTTTTTTTGACTTTTATTTAGCATTCATATTGATACTATTTATGTTGTTAAAGTGTTTACAACCCGTAGAACTTTCTGATGGTACTCTACATATTTGACGTGTGAAAATTATACAAGATTATTTGAATTGGGTTAATGTTATATCAATTAACTTGATCGATTTTTTTCTTTTATATGGTAAGAAAAAAATATAAAAGTTCTATTTTATTTTTAGTGTTTGTTGTTAAATATGATACACGTTTTACTCACGCGCAAAGCGCGTACACTAAACTAGTCTATACTATATTAAAAGTGTGAAGCACCTTATAATGTGATTTGAACTTTTTGCCCTTCATTAAAAGTCTCTCCTTTAGACAAAATCGTCTTTTTACTATTTTTCTCCAATTATTATTATTAATATATAACAAGAAGTCTAAATTTATAGAATTCATTAAATATATATTTATACGACTATGTTTTTTAGCTTTAAACATCAGTTTAGGTTTAAGATTATGTTATTAGTATTTAGATTTAAGCATAACTTTAGGAGTTTAGGTTTAGGATTAGAATTTCTTTTAACTAATCAATTAATATTATTTTTATTAATGTCTCATTTTATTTAGGTTTACGACGACTATTCTTTCAAAAACTGTTCTAGGAGAAAAAATTATATATATATATATATATTTAAAGTGTGAAGGACCTTATAATGTTGTTGTTCTTCTTACTGTTATTTTCTCTACTTAATATAGGTGATAGATGAATGTTTGGTCAGACTTTGAGGAATTTTTTTGTAGAGATTAGGTTTAACCGTATTGTTTTGATATCTGAATTATCGTATTATTTTGTTGTAGTTTTTATTTTGTTACCAGATGTTGTTTTTCTGCTTAATACAGGTGGTAGATGTGCTTGACCGGGTTATGAGGATTTTTCATGAAGGTTAGGTTTAATTGTATTGTTCTGATATCTCGATTATCGTATTATTTTATTGTAGTTTTTATTCTGTTACTAGATATTTTTTTTTGTTGCTTAATACAGGTTGTAGATGAATATTTAGTCGGGTTTTGAGGATTTTTCGTGAAGGTTAGTTTAATTATATTGTTTTGATATCTCGATTATTGCATTATTTTTTTTGTAGTTTTTACTCTGTTACTAGATTTTTTTGTTGTTGCTTAACACCGGTGATAAATGAATGTTTTGTCGGGTTTTGAATTTTTTTTGTGAAGATTAGATTTAATTGTATTGTTCTGATATCTCAATTATTGTATTATTTTATTTTTGTAAAGGTATTAAAATTTATATTTATTTTAATGTTGACTTTTATTTTTCAAAGATATGTTTGTTTCACATATATTTTTATTTATTAACGTAATACATAATGCAACACGCGTACACTAATCATATTAGATAATGATTTAAATACGTGAGTGGTGAAGAGCTTCACCGGCCTCAATTGCAATAGTATATAATACTCTATTGTCTTTTTGTATGCAATTTTTTATATTGTTGCGATGCACACGTGCAACGCACGTACACTAAACTAGTTATATTAAAAGTGTGAAGGACCTTATAATGTGATTTGAATTTTTTGCCCTTCATTAAAACTCTTTGCTTTAGATAATTTCGTCTTTTCACTATTTTTCTACAATTATTATAATATTAAATATTGACTATAATAAATATATGAAAAAATAAATAGAAAGACTCCTAAATATATTGAATTTCTATAGTCCTATACTAATTCAAATAGGACAATAGCACTTAAACACATATTATTAACTATATATATAAAGAGTTTCATGATCGTTTTAGAGGTAATAATTTTCAACTCTTTTTGTATCATATTTTCGTGTAATTATATGCATGTCCCTCTTTTAGTATCATATTTTCCTGTAATTATATGCATATTGCTTGAAAAACTTGTCCACATCTATATTGACTTCAATTTTGGTTTATATTTATGTATTCTAGGAAGGAATAATGTTGATTTAAAGATTGAAGGACGCTCTGAATATGACCCTGCAACCCCTTTCCAAAGGAACTATTTTCTCTGTCTCAATTTATGTGGCACCTTTTGGATTTAGAGATTCAAATAGTACTTTTTACATAGTTTCCAATTATATAGATTTTATTTCAAAAAAGTTGAAGATTTCGTGTCCAAATTCATGGTCAAACTTAAACTATTTGACTCTCAAAAAGCAAAAAATGCCATATAAATTGGGACAACGAGAGTATAATATTTGTGTTCAATATGAATTATAGCGTTCAAGTACATGACCCAAGTTAGTGGGAATCTTATATCTGTTCATGCACTTTTTCTTCTTCCTTATATTCAAATTTTTTTCTAAGCTAATTTTCATTTATTTGTTTCAATAGGTGAGGAACACCATATGATGAAGAATATATTATAGTAGGGGTGGGAGATATCCATAGAATAGTTAAAGTTATGATAGTACATATATCTGAACAAGAAGTTTGACACGCTTAAAATTTAATAGATTATTGCTTGCAACTGTTTTAATGGTGAATAAATCATAAAATTTAACATATTATTATTATTATTTAATAATAGTCTCTAAAGATTTTTTTTTGATTGGATTCAGGCTTTGATTGTTATGGTACACGTACACATAATATGATTAAACAGTTCTTTTAGAAGTAATTTATTTATTTTTTATCAATTTGACTATCTTTCTTCAGTAAATGATACTTCGCAAGCATGTTTTTCTATTCGAAGAAGTAGTTCAAAACTAGGACATACCTATTTTCTACTATCAATTGTTCTTATTTTTATCTGTTAAATTGTTACTGTTCTTCTTTCAAAATATTGCAGAGCTGAACATATTTTAATTTTTTGACGACAATTTTGTTTACCGCTTTATTAGGGTTTCGTATCCGGATTGTCAATGTTATCCGTAAGAATCTTATGTTTTTCAACTGATCTATGTGTCTTTTCACACTAATTATTAAATTATTTGAATTTAAAATAGTTTCAAGATTTGTTTTGATATTTTTATGATGATCAATCAGTTTTGTGACTTTTTTATAATGCAAGTGCTAATTTGGGAAGATCAACATCACAAACCAGCAATGTAACCTTTTAACAGAGGATATAAAACGCCTTATCAAAAAGAAAACAGAAAGCAATAGAACTAAACGTGCACTTCTTGGGTTGTGGAAAAACTAAACAGACGAGACTCTAGCAGTACTATTAATCACACAAATTATGTGTCTCATAATTAATTAATAAAAATGAGCATGACTTGGCAGGCATGCAGGCACAAGCTGCAGCTAAATGACGGAGAATCAGATCATGATTCATGAAAGGTTAGTCATTTTGTAAACAATGTGGTTTCTTCACAACCTTGAAATCTTTTGAGAAAGAGAACAAGACAAATGTACAGTTCTCTTTGAGTATCTTTTATGTTTCTCCTTGATGTCTTTTATTTTATCTTGTAAATCTTTTTCTTATTTTTTTTGTTAGTTTAAATTAGGCTATTAACAAGTTGAAGATATTTTAATTTTTAAGAATGAATTCTTTTCCCATAATTTTAAAATTTTGGATCTACTTCTGTATCACTTACACTAAATTAGATAAAATTTATATTTTATTTTATATTGAAAGTGTGTAATAGATAAAATTGTCATTAACTATTTTCTCCAAATAATTATCATCTAATTATTATTCTAATATTAAAAAAATTAAAATTAATTGAAGTCAATATTTAATTTAGGTAAGAAATCATAATATTTAATAATTCTAAATCAATTAGAATTTTACACTATATATAAAGTAATTTTTACAACCAAAAATAACAACAAATATAGTCAAAAAATTGCCTAAATTTTATAAGTTAAATATATTTAAATAGGGTTCCTATACAAACGTGAAACGACTTGTCTATTTGACCAAAATTTTAATGCAATTCAATTTGGTTTTAAACTAAGACCCACTAAACTAAAGTTATAAATTGACCATAAATAAGGTTAATTATTTTTATATTCTAATACTGCTAAATAATTTATAAAAGAAAAATTAAAATCTTTTATATTTAGGTAGTTTTTCCTTGGATTTTGTTTTTGGACTTCTATAAACTGAGAATGATTCTTTTTCACAATAATAAAATAGCATTCACAACTTAGTTTTCAAACAAAGTCTTATTTAGAGAAATATTATTCTCCCAATAATTTTTTATTTTTTATTTTTTATATCAGTCATATGTAGATCAGTGACCAAATCAAATTTAATATATTATGAGTCTTTTTATAATTTCTCATTGTTATCATTGTTGTGTTGTTGATTTATTTTTTAATAATTCTGTTTCTTTTTTGTGTATAATTTTTATTGATTGACGTAAGCACGTACACTAAACTAGTACTATATTAAAAGTGTGAAGGACCTTATAATGTGATTTGAACTTTTTGCCCTTCATTAAAAAGACTCTACAATAAATAAAATCGTCATTTACTATTTTTCTAATATTTTAAATTTAAAATCAACTAACTTTTATGTAATAAACTCTTCCTTATTTGAATGATGTAACATAATAAATTTGTAAAAGAAAAAAATAACACGAGACCAAAAAAAGGAAATTTGTGTGCTGATTTGATGATATCTTTTCTTACTATTTGTTATGTAGTACTCCTAATTAATAGGAAAATTACGTGTGAAGAAAGGACTCAAATTAGATTTAGGATTTTTATTATTTGTAACGAAATTTTCTATTATATATCACATTGATTTTTACTTTTTATATAACGAAATTTTATGTAGAGTTCGTGTTTGATTTTAGAATATTTAATATTTTCTTATATGTTATGTACTCCTAATTATTAGGAAACTTATGTGGAGACTATTTAATATTTAAGAATATTAATTTAATAATTTCTCTAATATTTTGGACTTTAAACTATTTTTCTAAATTATTTAATTATTTAATTATTACCTTAATATTTAGGACTTTAAAATTAATTAAAGTCCGTATTTGATCTACGTAAGAAATCATAATATTTAACACTTTTAAATCAGTTAAAATTTTATCTTATATAAAAATAGTTCTACAATTCTTCTATTTAAGTAGTATATGTTAGATCAAACTTAAATGTCGTCTCATTCAATGCTTTTTCTACTTCTACTATTTAACCTTCTTCTACTTTATTTAACCCTCTTCCACTTCTACGTTATTCCTACCTTATTTAATGCTTCTTCTTCTGCGTTTTATTCTTATGTTTAATGTTTTGCTTATTGATATGTTGATGTGTCCTTTTCTTTGTTGCAGAAGAGGAATGGATATGGTCAAGAAAATAAAATTTGTTGATTAGAAGGAGCAATGTTTGCTTCTTGCCGCTGGAAAATCAAAGGTGTATCTCCTTTTTTTTTATTTGGTTTTGATTCAAGTCGTCTTCTTATATCTATTATAATCATTCTTTTTGATTTTTTTTATTTCGTTTAGTTAATAGATTTAAAAATTATATATAAATTATAGCTGAAAAATTCAAAGATTTTTCACTAACAATCAATTATAAATAAATGATGCGGTTGTGATATGATATCAATTTATTAGTGCCAAACAAACCAGAAATAATCACAATATTAGTGTGCTAATAATCATAATAGTATTTCAATGATATAGATAATTAATTATACGTTTTGTATTCAGCATCTTTTAATCGCAATAGTAATTTGATTCCCTTGATGAGTATAATAATTAGGTTCATTGTCTTAAAACAAACAAATATTGAAAAGTAGCATGAAAAAGCATCGTTGTTGGAGTCATATACGTGCCCCAATTTCACGCGTTTGATCTCTAAGTACCTCTTATTTTAGAATAATAATATTTAGAGTTTAAGAGTAAGGGTAAAATAAGTATTCTCTTAACATATAGAAGCAATAGTTGAGGAGTTTCACCAGCCTCTATCACCATTGTGCTAGCAAACATTTTTGCCATTTTAATAAATATAATAACGTATTTATTGTACTAAATGAATGTTCGATTGAACTTTGAGAAATCTTTGCGTAAATATTAGATTTCATCGTATTGTTCATATATCTCGATTATCGTATTATATTAAGTAATATTGTCATATATTTAGGACTTCTCCTAACATGTAGGAATTTGAAGTCAATTAATTTTTGAAGTTGACTAAAATTTTGTCAAACTTTTAATTCTCTAAATCAACCAACAACAACATACCCAGTATATTCCCACTAGGTGGGGTCTGGGGAGGGTAAGATGTACGCAGACCATACCTTTACCCCAGAATGAAGTAAAGAGGCTGTTTCCGATAGACCCTCGGCTCAAAGCAATCCAGGAGATAAAACCAATAAACAAAACAACAGATAAACACAAAACTATACTACAACAAAATAATATAAAAATCTAACTACACAAGGCACTAGCAAGTAGCCGGCGCAGAAGAAACAAAAGCTACAAGCGTAGCCTTTCAACTACTAAAAAGACAACAAAACCCTGCACTCCTCCCTACAAAGAAACCAACCAACCTACTAACCTACAACCCTTATCTGAGCCCTCCACACCGTCCTATCTAAGGTCATGTCCTCGGTAAGCTGCAACTGCACCAAATCCCGCCTAATCACCTCTCTCCAATATTTCTTCGGTCTACCTCGACCTCTCGTAAATCCATCCATAGCCAGCCTCTCACACCGCCGCACAGGGGCCTCTGCGCCTCTCCTCATCACATGCCCAAACCATCGCAACCTCACTTCCCGCATCTTATCTTCCACGGAAGACACTCCCACCTTCTCTCGAATATCCGCATTCCTAAGCCTATCCCTCCTAGTAAACCCACACATCCAGCGCAACATCCTCATCTCAGCCACCTTCATCTTCTGAACGTGAGAGTTCTTGACCGGCCAACACTCCGCCCCATACAACATAGCCGGTCTAACTGCTACTCTGTAGAACTTGCCTTTCAGTTTGAGAGGCACCTTTTTATCACACAAGACCCCGGATGCGAGCCGCCATTTCATCCACCCTGCACCAATCCGATGGGTCACATCCTCGTCAATCTCACCGTTACCCTGGATAATAGACCCAAGGTACTTGAAGCTATCTCTTTTTTGGATGACATGCGTGTCAAGCCTCACTTCCACGTCGGTCACATATGTCACCTCACTGAACTTGCACTCCACATATTCTGTCTTGGTCCTGCTCAACCTAAACCCTTTAGACTCCAGGGTCTTTCTCAAACCTCCAATTTGTTGTTAACTCCTTCGTGTGTCTCCTCAATCAAAACTACGTCGTCCGCAAATAACATACACCATGGCACCTCGCCTTGAATTTGCCGCGTCAACACATCCATCACCAAGGCAAATAAAAAGGGGGTAAGGGACGATCCCTGGTGCAATCCCATCCCCACAGGGAAATGCTCGGAATCTCCCCCCGCTGACCTAACTCAAGTCTTTGCGCCATCGTACATGTCCCTAATCACCTTAGTGTATGCCATGGGTACCCCCCTGACCTCCAAGCACCTCCAAAGAACCTCCTTGGGAACTCTGTCGTACGCCTTTTCCAGGTCTATAAACATCATATGCAAATCCTTCTTCCTCTCCCTATACTGCTCCACCAATCTCCTCACAAGATGAATAGCCTCAGTAGTCGACCGTCCTGGCATGAAACCGAACTGATTCTCAGAAATAGTCACAATTCCTCTTAACCTCAACTCCACAACTCTCTCCCAAACCTTCATGGTGTGACTCAACAACTTGATACCCCTATAGTTGTTGCAATTTTGGATGTCACCCTTATTCTTGTACAATGGAATCATCGTGCTCCATCTCCAAGCTCCGGGCATCTTCGCCGTCCTGAAAATAACATTGAACAACCCCGTCAGCCATTCCATCCCTACGCTGCCCGTACATTTCCAAAAATCCACCGGAATTTCATCAGGTCCGACCGCTCTACCCCTATGCATCCTACGAATAACACCTCTCACCTCCTCTACCCTAAAACTCCTACAATAGCCATAGTCACAGCGCCTCTCCGAATGCTCTAACTCTCCCAACACAATGCCTCCGTCGCCCTCTTCATTTAGGAGCCGATGAAAGTAAGTCTGCCATCTCTTCCTAATGAGCACATCCTCCACCAACACTTTACCATCCTCATCTTTGATGCACTTCACCTGATCAAGGTCCCGGGTCCTCCTCTCCCTAGCCTTGGCTAGCCTATACAACTTCTTATCTCCACCTATACCTTCTAAAGCAGTGTATAAGCTCTCGAAAGCTGCAGTCTTAGCAGCCGTAACTGCCAATTTAGCCTCTCTCCTAGCTATCTTGTACTCCTCCCTATTCTTTCGCTTCTCCTCCTCATCCTTACTTTCAACCAACTTCGCGTACGCCCTTTTTTTTGCCTCCACCTTCCCTTTTACTTCTCCATTCCACCACCAATCTCCTCGATGCTTGTCAGAGCGGCCTCTCGAGACACCTAAGACCTCACTAGCTGTCTCCCTTATGCAGCTGGAAGTTGCCTCCCACATACTATCCGCATCCCCTCTGCTATCCCACGCCCCCAAAGTCATCAACTTCTCCCCTATTTCTAGGGCACTACCCATAGTCAAGCTACCCCATTTAATTCTCGTCCGATCATCCACCCTCTTCTTCTTTCTCTCCTGCCTAATCTCCAAGTCCATCACCAAGAGCTTATGCTGGGTCGATAGATTCTCACTCGGTATTACCTTGCAGTCTTTACACAGACCTCTATCCCCCTTCCTAAGGAGCAAAAAATCATTTTGCGTCTTGGCCAGCATAACTTACTCAACCATGACATAGATATAACTTTTACAATGACTCATATGATAAATAGTTTGTAAAAAAAAATTTACTGTAAAAGAAGTAAAATTGAAGCATATGTTGACTGTCACACTTAAATCGCCCCGACTTTCCAATAAAAACTTATACAAATTTTAATCCAACTAATATGAAAAAATAATTCAATAAATTTGAGTACATTAGCAATTAGAGAAATGAAAGGATGACAACTTTTTCGTGCAAGTCAAAGTTGTTTATGGTATTTTCCTGCAAAATACACACAAACATGTTATGCTTTTTGGAGATTTTGGAGAGAGATGCAAACAATAAAATAGAAAATATGAATGAAAACTTTCTCATATTAATTTCATTAATAATAAGCCTTTATATAGGCACATAAACAAAGTAGTAGACTCCTCCTATATCTAAAGTACTAAACTCTTATTAAAACTAATAAACTGAATATTCAACTAAATCAATAATTAGACTCCTCAAATAACTAAACAACTAATTATTCTAGAAACTATGTAGCAGTAACAGATGCAATATCCAACACTCCTCCTTGCTTCTGTTGCTGCAATCTAGTAAAGTTCGTCCTCCTGAGTTTCTTCTTCCATTAGTAGTGCTTGTGAGTTGTTTTGATCTTTGAACTTGCACACTTTTGTAACATGACCTGTTTGTTTGCAATTTCCACATATTGCGTCAGATCTCCACCAACAAAATTTTTCTAAGTGTGTTTTCTTCTTGCAATATTTGCAAGGAGGATAATCAATTTTTTCTTTTTGGTGTTTTACATAAAAAATACTTTCATCAACTTTATCTTGTCTGAAAGCTCTTCTTTGCTCTTGTGCTTGAAGAGCACTTATTAATTCTGCAAGAGATATGGTAGAGAGATCTTTAGACTCTTCTAGCGCAGAGATTTTTGACTCAAATCTCTCTGGAATAGTCACAAGAATTTTTTTCAACTATTCTGTTATCTTTAAAATCCTCGCCAAGCAACCTGATTCTATTGACAATCAAAGAGATCTTGTCAGAATACTTAGTGATGGTCTCACCCTCTTGCATTCTAAGAGATTCAAAATCCCTTTTCAAATTCAAGATCTGATTTTGTCTGCCTCGTTCACTTCCTTGATACTCCTTTTCGAGTTTGTCCCAAGCTTCTTTCGCTGTCTCACATGCAATTATTTTAGAGAAGATAGAATCTCCAACTGAATTTTGAATCACAATTTTGGCTTTGCATCTTCTGGTTTTCTCTTCTGAAAGATTTTTGATTTGGGCAGAAGTAGAATTTTCAGGGAGTGGTTGTAAAGGTGATCCTTCCGTTACAACTTCCCACAAATCATAAGCTTCAAGATAAGACTTCATCTTCACTGCCCAAATTTGATAATTTTCACCAGTGAAAATTTGTGGACCAGTCAAAGAAAGACCATTGCTTGCCATGGTTGATGAAAAATAGGTTAAAAGTGGTATGGATTAAAATTGGTTAAAATTGATATTGGTTGAAAATAGCCCTGAGCGTTAAAAGTAAGCACGGGTTAAAATAAGTTGAAAATGAGTATGGATTAAAAATAGTTGAAAGTTTTTTTTTTCTCAACAAAGGCACAAGATCATGAAGGCGTTGATACCACTGTTATGCTTTTTGGAGATTTTGGAGAGAGATGCAAACAATAAAATAGAAAATATGAATGAAAACTTTCTCATATTAATTTCATTAATAATAAGCCTTTATATAGGCACATAAACAAAGTAGTAGACTCCTCCTATATCTAAAGTACTAAACTCTTATTAAAACTAATAAACTGAATATTCAACTAAATCAATAATTAGACTCCTCAAATAACTAAACAACTAATTATTCTAGAAACTATGTAGCAGTAACAGATGCAATATCCAACAAAACAAACATACACTAATTAGAAAATTTATTTTTGTGTCATAAAAGAATTTGGGTAAAGTTAAAATTGCCTTGTATAACTATTTTTCTTATTTAACATAGTGCAACACGTTTCAAAAAATTTCCACCACAATGAATATTAATTAAACTATTTTTCTAATTAGATACGTATGTAAAGAAACAACAAAAAGAAGACAATTGAGAAAATTACTCTATCAGATCAAAAAAATAAAAAAAATTACTTTTCAAATATTTAATGAAAAACGTGCGTAAGAGTTCAAAAATCTTTTTTATATATAATATTTAAAATTAAAGCGTACTAAAATATATAATAAAAGGAAAATTTATTTAAAACTTAGCAGTTATAAAATATATGGTAAGAGAAAATATATTTTAAAATTTAAGGAGTCCTAAAATTTATGACAAGAAAAAAAAATATTTTTAAAATTAAGGAGTTCTAGGTAAAAAATATTAGGATAATTAATATCAAACACATAACTCTACCTTATATTTAAGACTTTAAAATTATATACAAAGACATGAATTTTTATAGCCTGTTTGATCAAGCTTATTTTTCTCCAAAAGTGCTTATTTTTTAAAAATGAGGTGTTTGACCAAGCTTTTGTGAGAAAATAAGTGCTTTTGGGGAGTAGCAGAAGCTATTTTTCAAAAGCTAAAAAAAGTAGCTTCTTCCTAAAAACACTTTTTTGAAAAGCACTTTTGAAAAAAAAAATACACTTAAAAACACTTTTAAAAAGATTGGTCAAACACTAATTGCTGCTCAAAAGTGCTTTTTAAATTTATTGGCCAAACACAAATTGTTTCTCACCAAAAGTACTTTTTTGAAAAACACTTCTGAAAAAAACACTGAAGTTTGGCCAAACAGACTATCAGTCCATGTATACTTATTATGTGTTCTTGATAATATCATTTATTTTTTATTTTAGGTTGTTCTTTGTTGTTTGATTTAGATTTTTTTTACATCACAAAATTATAGTGATAATATTTGATTTGCTTTGCATTGATTTTGTTGGTATCTTGAAGATGGATGAATGATGATAATATAAACACAGTTAATGAATAATTTTTTTTAGAAGTATTCTTTTATTTAATCGGTGCTATGTACCCAGTAAGAATTTTTTTTAATTTGCATTGAAATTGAAGAATCTGAGACATTCGACTAAGGGTGGAGTGACTCCAATTATTCCATTACAAATATATTGATTTGTGATTTATGAATTTGTCAATATATTCGAAGACTCAATATTAAATCTGGCAAGTGTTTTGGTGTCCTATAAGGTTTTAATCAAGTGTTGAATCCTAATATGCGGAGTTTTTATTTGAATGATGAACCTATAAATTTAGGATTATAGTCGACTCTTTCAATTAAGTTTGAAAGCAAATCAAGTACGTTATTTACGTAATACTACTTAGTAATAAATTAAATTTATTTCTTTTGTAACTCAAATAAATTGCTTAGTAATATTTATGTAATTTTTCAAAGTTGTGTATTCAATGATATAAATCATATACGTAATAATTTGTTAATTTTTATATATATAATTTTATTATTAACGTGGTACACACGTGCAACGCACGTATATTAAACTAGTTATATTAAAAGCGTGAAGCACCTTATAATGTGATTTGAACTTTTTACCCTTCGTTAAAAATTCTCCAATAGATAAAATTATCTTTTCACTTTTTTTCTTCAATTATTATTTAATTATAATATTTTAATTATATATTAAATCCTAAGAAGCGTAAAATAAGGACAAATCTATAAATAGGAGGTTGGGGACAAGGTATTTTTGAGGGGTGGAATACAAACCCTCTTGATGTTGTAAGACGAGCTATGTATCATATATGTTGATATTCAAATTAATTATGTCATTTTTGTGAGACACGAACAAAGAAGATATGGATTGAATATAATCAAGGTAAAGTGCTATGCTTGTATTTATGTTATTTGTCTTTAGTGTTTCTCAATCTTCATGCACTTAATGAAATTTTGATTATTTTTTGTATAAAAATTTAATTTAATTATACTGTTCTAATATCTCAATTATTATAGTATTTTATTGTAATTTATATTTGTTACTATATATTATTTTATGGTTTAATATAAATGGAAGATAACTGTTTGATCGGGTTTTGAGAAATTTTTGTGTAAAGGTTAGATTTAATTATATTATTCTGATATCTCAATTATCGTATTATTTTATGATACTTTTTGTTCTGTTATTTTTCTGCTTAACACATGTGGTAGATGAATGTTCGGTCGGGCTTTAAGAAATTTTGGTATTAAAGATTAGGTTTAATCATATTATTTTGATATCTCGATTATCGTATTTAAGGAATTTTGGTATAAAAGATTAGGTTTTAATCGTATTGTTCTGATATCTCGATTATCGTATTATTTTGTTGTAGTTTCTATTCTGTTGCTATCTCCTATTTTTACTACTTAATACGGGTGGTAGATGAATATTCCGTTGGACTTTAAGAAATTCTTATGTAAATGTTAGGTTTAATCGTATTGTTATGATATCTCAATTATCGTATTGTTCTATTGTAATTTCTGTTATGTTACTATCTGCTATTTTTAATTTTATTATATTCTATATTAATTAACGGATTGACACGATATATACTAAGACTAAGCAATACACAAAATAGTAAATGACTATTTAGGAGTAATAAATATCAATACGTGTGTAGGCTTAGAATTTCTTATTAAGTTTAGGAGTAATAAATACTCTCACTAATTTTATTTCTTTCTTTGTTTAGACTTGGAGTTTACTTGGGATTTTTACACCAAATTAGTGACGCACACTGCTTAGGATTTTTTTTTTTGTTTAGAATTCAATGGTTACTAATTACTATGGTTTAGAATTCTTTTATTAATTAATGTTACTTAAACTAATTTACATTTAAAACTTTTAAATCAATTAAAATTTTATCTTATATAAAGAAGAATTTCTACAATTTTATTTAAGTAACATAAGTTTCTTCTATCTCTAAGTTTTCTTCTTATTTTGATTTTGATTTAAGTCGTCTTCTTGCATTTATTATGATCATTCTTTTTATCTTTCTTTATTTCTTTTAGTTGATAACTTTAAAGATTATATATGAATTAGACATAATCAACAATTGACAACGACTTATCCCTATTGATAATTTTTTGTGTTTTTTCTTTCAGTTGAAAGTCTCTGATCGAAAAATTGGAAGAAACAAGCATGTTGTTGCAGAATAAATTGTAGAGGTTAGCTTTAATCGTATTGTTCTAATATCTCGATTATCGTATTATTTTATTGTAGTTTTTATTCTGTTTCTAGATGCTATTTTTTTTTGCTTAATACAGGTGATAGATGAATATTTGATCGGGTTTTGAGAACTTTTTGTGAATGTTAGATTTAATCGTATTATTTTGATATCTCGATTATCGTATTATTTTATTGTAATTTTCGTTATGTTACTATCTATTATTTTTGTGAATACACATTATTTTTTGTACTTCTGTTACTTCTTTTTGGACTACTTTGGACTTATTTCCTTGAATTCAAGGATACTCAAAAACAACTTGAGATAGGAGTAAGGCCTGCGTATAGTCTACTTTTCTCAGACCTTACTTTGTGAGACTACACTAGGTTGTTGTTTTTAGGTTTGATTAGGTAGTATTTCAATCTTATTGATTTTACTAAAAAATCAAGGATTTATGAAAGGTTATGTTGGTGTCACATCTTCCTTGTCATCATAATGTCAAATAGATTTTGAAAATTAACAAAATTGTAATTGATTTTATAGTTTTAAATGTTAGAGCTTTAATATAGTTTAAATAAGAAAAGATTAAAGAAGTAAAATTTTAGTCACTTTTAAAATACTAAATATTAGGAGTTCTTACAAATAAGTAAAGATTTAATAATTTTAATTAATTTCAAAGTCCTAAATATTAGGATAATAATTAAATCATAATTATTTTAATAAAAATAGTAAATGATAATTTTATCTAAGGATTTTGGAATTATTAATGTTATAACTATTCAATATTTACTTATTTGTAAGATGTAAAAACTCCATATATTTAGTACTTTAAGATTGACTAAAATTTAAAAGATAACATAGCATATATTGACATCTCAACAACAACAAAAAAATCTTATAACTACTGCACAATTAACTTAATCTTGCATGTTTACAAGATACAAATTTTAGTTATTGTGAAATTAATTTTTTAATTGATCAACGTGATACACACGTGCAACGCACGTATACTAAACTAGTATAAATAAAAGCAACATCAGTTATATATTTAGGTTTAGGTATGCCGTCATGCAACAACTATCAAACAGGGTAAATACTCATCTGTACCGCGTGTTTACACCAAATCATTTAATTTATTCCTTCACGAACTTATTGTAAGAATGTAAATTTTATCGAATTTAATTCCATAAAATAATTTTAGATATATTAGTCCAAATAAATATTGTAGGTTAATATAATTGGATTAATTATTTGAGTTCAATAAATGTGAATTTAATTAAAGTTCAATTTCCATTGGGCTAGACGACTAGTCCATCAAATTGAGCTACAAATGATGAGCCCACATTGCTAAGCCCAAGATGTCATCTTATTCTAGAGGTTCAATGTCACGTCCCGAGCCTACACTTTGGGAGTGGCTGGCACTCGAAACCACTTATGGTCCGAGCGGACCCTTGACATGGCTTACTACTGAACTGAGATACTTATTAACTCTGCAGAAGCTGGTAAATATAGTGGGCATGCAATTCTTTTGAAAACAAACTCAATATCTTTATAAAAGAAATCTGAAGATATACTTGTTTGAAAGGAACAACCGAAGCTGATAGTATACTGACTCATTTATGAAGCCTCTAAATATACTGAAATAGTCTCCTGGGACAATACCCCTCGGCTACCTTGATACTCTACTAGCAACATCTAACGACTACTAACAATGAATAAATAAACTGGAGTCCTCCGAAAGCAAGGAGGTCTCACCAATGTTGAAGGTAAGAGAACCTAGTGATGCATCTGTTGTCGATCCTGAGTACCTGAATCCGCATCATTAGAAGATGCAGTGCCAAATGACGTCAGCACATGATAATGTACGATATGTAAATATATCTAAATGTAACAACATGGCTAATATACTGATACTGAGATACTAAGATGAAATGAGTAACACTAAATATAGACTGAAATGAAGTCAACTGAATTACGAAGCATATACGTGAAACTTTAACGATAAAGCTTTATAACTGAAAAGTATGCATCAAAAGCAAATACTGCAAATATAACTTAAGTTTCTTGAGGAGTTTCTCTTAGCCGATAATCTGTAATGACCCGTTCTGTCGTTATTTAAAAATCGCGATAAAAATAAACGAATTAATAAATTAGGTGGGAACTTATTTTTATGATATTTAAATAAAGCACAGACTTAAAATATGATAAAAAGTAGGTTGCCAACACTGTTCATCATAGCAAGCTAGGGCTCATCGCGATGAGAAGAGTCTCATCGCGATGGCCCGTCACGATATGGAGGGCTTCGTCATGATAAGGGTCGCGAGGCAGAATCCCGCTTGAAGGGTTTCAACCTCCAAATTCTTTTCCAAAAAAGAGGTCTTCTCCTTAAAACGTTCCAGACCTGTTATCACTATAGAAAGACAAGAAAAGAGAGGAAAAACTCTGAAGAAAGGGTCGAATTCCTCCCTCTTCGTGGTGATTCTCCCTTCAAATTTCCTGAAACGAGAACAACTAGCAAGTTGTACGCATCTAAGCAGTAACTTGGTATCGAGGTAGGTTATGTGTTTAACAGTAGCAAAGATTTTTATTAGCAAGCATGATTTTTATATAGAAATTGACGGAGAGAACATGATTAGGCCTTTGGGCACAAAGTCTGGATGGTAATAGCTAGATTTAAATTGATGAACCTGAGGCTGGTGAATAGTTATTTTGTGTTTGCAAATTTTCTTGTAAAAGTGATGAGTTAGGATGTAATAAATTAAGGCTTAGATTGTTGTGTGTAATGAATAGGTAAGAAACAAATCTTAGGGAGAACTAGACTATGAAGTGATCAACTTCTAGAACGAATTCTAAATAAGTCGTAATAATAATCGATAACCTATGTGGGATTGTTGCAGTTCTGTTGTGTTGACTTGTGATTCCTTGATGGTTTGATCTAATAGTTGCACTCCCGAATCATGGAGTAAAATGGTGACTTAATAAGAATTACCTTATAAAAACCTGGCAAATAGGAGAACTTGGCTGGCAGTAAGAGCTAAGGTAAATTATGATTATGTAATCTGTAAATAGACTTAGTTTAATGTTGGCAGGTGGTTGGATTGTTGAACGTGATTTTGTGGTCTTCGGGCATACTTGAATTGATAAACAAGGTTTAGTAAGGTCTTGCAGGCATAGCTTGTTTAACGGGAGTTGAAACTCATCTTATTATATTATATGTAGTTGAATTACGTGACTTGTAGTTGGTCTTTGGACATATTTGAATTGCATATATTTTCCTGTTATGCTTAAATAAATAAGCTATATGTACACAAAGTAATGAGTGAGTTGAGATGAATAAGTGTAAGTGCTTCCTGAGACACTTCGTATACCATGAGGAATAGGTATGAGAACCTAGTTGAATTGATATGGTGTTAAGTACATGGGTTCAAATGCTTTGATTTCTGACTGTGTGAACCAGGATCACAATTTTTGTTGATTATACAGGAACAAGGTGACACGTGGAATAATGCACAATATCTATTAATTAAGGAAAAGCGTATCAGTATCAAAGTAAAACATTATATGTAAGAGGCGTACAAGAAAGAATTCCTTATTGACTAAAGAGTCCAAAAAAGAAAAACAACGAAACCCTAGCAAGATATTGATATAAAAAGGAGTCAGGGAAAAAAGGATAAGTGTGAAGCAAAAATGAAGATATTTACACTGCCTTGAAGAAAACAATCAATATCAAGTTTGATGTGCAAAAGTGTAACACCCCGGGAATCAAACAAGCTTTCTACATTTGAAACTCTGAATTTTTTTATGTTCCCAGGAATTACGGGTCCAAACCACGGACCGTGGTTTGAACCACGGGTCGTGGAATAGAACTGTAGTTTCCTTCGGTTGGTTTAGTCTCTGGTCTGAGAACGATGAGTTGGTTCTATGGACTGTGGTTCTGACTACGGTCCATCCTGTCAACTCATGGAATCAGATCAGAGGGTTGACAGTTTCCCCCAGGATTCACGACTGGTTTTTATGACCCGTAGTTTCAACTACGGACCGTCTTATAACTCGTAGAACTTGTCCAGAGGACAGCATGTTTCCCAGAAACTACGGCTCAGGTCTATGGGTCGTCGTTCAGTTGACGATTCATCCTGTTGACTCGTAGTTTACCTTATGCAGCCTGACTCTTTGGCCAGGAACGACGGATGGAAACCACAAGCCGTGGGTTGGTCTACGGTTCGTGGAACCCATCCGTGGTCCCTGAAAGTCAACTTTTTTCAGCTTTTTTCTAATTACGTCCCAGGGGTATTTTAGTCATGACCCACTCTTTTAACTCCTAAGTGAGGTCATTTTGGCCATTTTTAGCATGATTTCTAAACCTATTAGCCTAAGTCTCTTCTCATTACCTCATTCATCTACCAATTGGAAAAAAAAACTACTTCAAGCTCCAAGTCTCAAGCTCCAAGTCTCAAGCTCCAAGTTCAAGTCTCCTTTTCTTCTCAATTTCAAGTGGGTTAGCTTCAATCAAGGTATGTGGATATTCAACAATGGGTTTATTTCACCTTTGTGCCCAAAACCCCTAATTTCTATTTTTAATTTCATGAACTTTCAAATTAGGGTTCTTACCCAATTCTTATAAGTTTTGTCATAAATTGCCTTATCATGATTTGATTATGAAATTCTATTAAATTGCATGATTTTGTATGGGTTTTTAAATATGAGCTCCTATTTCATGAATTAAAGGCTAACTATGGTAAATCCTACATGCATGAATTGATTTAAGTAAATTGGGTATTTGATAGCATGTATTCTCATGAATTTTCAAGCAAGTGCATGCCTAGTTCCTATGTTCTATGAAAATCTATGCTATTATGGAAATTGAACTAGAGTCATAAAAGTTTTCAAGCTATGAATTATTATGCAAGACAAGACACCCGATGTGTCATCAATGCTCATGGATTATTTTCTAAACAAAGGTTCATGATTAGTATGAAGATCCGGGTTATGAACATGTTTATGAACAAGCTTGACATCTAGATATGTCACATGTATGTGAGCCTCATGTTATATGTTTTGGGAGTAGAATTTAGCACCGAGCGATGAGGGTTCTAGCTAACCCAAGTCCAAAACTACGTTGCCACAGTAGGTTGCCTTCAGTGGCTTATAAAAGTATGTTTATGACATGGTTCTAACCTTGGCCGGTTAGGACAATATTTTTCAGTGTGGGTGCATGACACTGGACTCCATGTAGCTCAACATGGTTTATGTCGATTAAGAGAAACTCCCACATGATTATTTTCAAGCTATGAAGTTAAATGATACTATACTTTGAACCTTGACTTTACTTTTTATGCCTTATATCTTGGCAATTTCTTTTACTATCTCTTTTATGAACGAGTTCATTGTAAGCATGTTTTAAGTATGTTTTATCATGCTCATGCATATCTCACATACTCGGTACATCCTATAGTACTGGCACATATTTTGCGCTGCATCCTCTTGATGATGCAGATTCAGGTTCCCTCCCTCATCCAGGTGGTTAGAGACCGCAGGACATATCTAGTAAGTGTTGGTGAGTCCTCATGGTTTGAGGGCTAGTTATGACTCTAGCTAGTTTGATTATTTACTTTCGTACTTTGAGTTAGCTAGGGTCTTGTCCTAGCAACTCCTTATGTCATGTGTAGAGGATTTTCAGACATAGACAGTATTCAGGTCTTCTTCGAATCATGTTCCTCTTGGTTTTATCTTATGGATTGAGTTATCTAATTCTTATCATGCTTCCACTATGTTTAATTGATATACCTGAGTTATGTTATGACCAAGGATTAGCTTGGGGCACTTGTGGTCCCAGGTCCCGTGTTACGTCTAGGGGGTAACCTCAGGGCATGACAAACTTGGTATCAGAGCCTCAGGTTTAAGAGTCCTAGGATGTCTGAAAGCCGCATTGAGTAAAGTCTCTTTCATATGTGTGAAGAGCGCCACACTTATGCGAGGAAAGCTATGAGATGTCTTAGAAAAACTTCACTTCTTTCATGATCATATCATGCGATAGAGTTTAACTCTAATATCTCTCTAATCCTTTCCTTGTACATTTCAGATTATGCCTCGACGTGCTATGCCTCACCGAGATGCTCGGAATGCTGTTCATGTAGTTCTGGCCCCCGAGGTCATGAATGAGGAGTTCAGGAATGTCATCCACATGCTAGCCCAGACCTTGACCGCTCAGGACAATCAACCGACTTCTAACCCCATCCACCCACAAGTTGGGGTAGCAGCCCGAGTTCGTGATTTTGTCCGTATGAACCCATCGGAGTTATGGGGTTTGAAAGTGAATGAGGATCCGCTAAATTTTATTGATGAAGTGAAGAATTTTTTTGATGTGATGTAAATGGTTGGTGTTTATTGTGTCGAGTTGGCATCCTATCAACTCAAGGATGTAGCTCATATTTGGTTCATACAATGGAAGGAAGCTAGAGCTAGGGACGTGGTCCCTATGACTTGAGAGTGTTTCGAGAGGGCTTTCCTCGACCGGTTCTTTCCCCGAGAGTTGAGACAAGAGAAGGCTGAGGAGTTTGTGAACTTGAGACAGGGATCCATGACTGTGTAGAAGTACATTTTGAAGTTCACTAAGTTGTGTAGGTATTTCCCCTCTATGGTAGCAGACCCGCATGATCAGATGAGCAAGTTTATCTATGGGGTTTCAGATCTGGTGAAGAAATAGTGTAGGTCCGCTATGCTGTTGAGTGATATGAACATTTCCCGACCCATGACCAATGCTCACCAGATCGAGGGAGACAGGCTTAGGGAGATGGCTAGGGAGAACAAGAGGGCTAGAACGAGGGTTCAGGTTTTGGCCATCAGAAATCCGGTGGCTGACATTGCTCCTTGTTTCAGAAGAAGTCATCAGGACCCGTTTATTCTTCTGCTAGTGCTCTTACCAAGGCCCCGAGGCCTCGTTATGATCAGACTAGTAGAGGATCTGGTTCCTATTCACAGTTTCAGGGGAGTGTTGCTAAGGGATCTTCCCACCCTACTTGCTGCAAGTGTGGGAAGAATCACCGAGGAGAGTGTCATTTAGGCACGGGTGTATGCTTTGGGTATGGACAAGCTGGACACATGATTAGAGATTGCTCTTCGACTAAGAAGGGGTAGGGAGGTGGTAGGGCCCAATCTGCTCCAGCAGCCCCAGGAGGTCGACCATCCCAGCAGGGCACGATTTTTAGTTCTAGTGGTTAGCGCTAGAACTGTCTTTATGCTATGTCCTCTCATCAGGACCAGGAGGGTTCCCCAGATGTTGTTACTGGTATGTTGAAAGTCTTCTCTTTTGATGTGTATGCTTTGTTGGACCCCGGCGCCTCCTTATCTTTTGTGACCCCTTATATAGCATGCAAGTTTGAAATTTGTCCTGAATTTCTTTTAGAACCCTTTTGTGTTTCTACTCCTATTGGTGATTCAGTATTAGACAAAAGAATCTACCAAAATTGCCCTATCTCAGTCCTTCAGAGAGTCACTTCAGCGGATTTGGTAGAGTTGGATATGACAAATTTTGATGTTATTCTTGGTATGGATTGGTTGCATGCTTGTTATGCTTCGATGGACTGCCGTACTCGAGTTGTCAGTTTTAAGTTTCCAAATGAACCCGACTTAGAATGGCAAGGTAGTCCTCCATCCTCGAAAGGTCATTTCATATCTTATTTTAAGGATAGGAAGATAATTTCTAAGGGTTATGTTTATCATATAGTTTGGGTTATGGACACGGAGTACAGAACCCCATCCCTTCAGTCTGTTCCTGTTGTGAATGAGTTCCCAGAAGTGTTTCCCGAAGATTTGCCCGGAGTTCCTCCCAAGCGAGAAATCAACTTTGGGATAGATCTTTTTCTAGATAAGAATCCTATCTCTATTCCTCCCTATAGAATGGCTCCTCTAGAACTTAAAGAGTTAAAGGATCAGTTGAAGGATTTTCTTAATAAGGGTTTCATTAGGCCTAGCATTTCTCCATGAGGTGCTCCAGTCTTTTCGTGTGAAAGAAAGATGGTTCCCTCAGAATGTGTATTCACTATCGTCAGTTGAACAAGGTCACAATCAAGAATAAGTATCCCATTCCTAAGATTGATGACTTGTTCGATCAGCTTCAGGGTGCTAGTTTCTTCTCCAAAATTGACCTTAGATCCGATTATTATCAGCTTTGTGTCAGGGAGTGTGATATTTTGAAGACAACCTTTAGGACTCGGTATGGTCATTATGATTTTTTTATGATATCTTTTGGTCTAATGAATGCTCCTGCAACTTTTATGGATTTGATGAACCGTGTGTTCAAGCAATATTTGGATATGTTTGTGATTATGTTCATTGATGATATTCTTATCTATTCTCGGAGTGAGGAGGAGCATGCGAACCATTTGAGAGTGGTGTTGCAAACTCCCAACGACCGACAGTTATTTGCTAAGTTTAGCAAGTGTGAGTTCTGGATGCAGTCTGTTGCTTTTCTGGGTCACATTGTGACTAGAGATGGTATTCGAGTTGATTCTCAAAAGATTGAGGCAGTAAAGAACTGGCCTAGACCCACTTCCCCGTCTGATATTAGAAGCTTTTTAGGTTTGGCTGGTTACTACAGGAGATTTGTGGAAGGATTATCTTCCATTGCTGCCCCTTTGACTCGATTGACTCAGAAGAAAGTGAAATTTCAGTGGTCTGATCTATGTGAGAAGAACTTTCAGGAATTGAAGACTAGATTGACCACAACTCCAGTGTTAGCTCTACCCGAGGTCCTAGATGACTTTGTTGTGTATAGTGATGCTTCTAGGATTGGTTTGGGTTGTGTTTTGATGAAGCGTGGTAAAGTGATTGCTTATGCTTCGAGACAACTTAAGACTAATGAGAAGAACTACCCTACTCATGATCTTGAGTTAGCAGCCGTGGTCTTTGCTTTGAAGATTTGGAGACATTACTTGTATGGTGTGCATGTGAATGTATTCACCGATCATAAGAGTTTTCAGTATGTGTTCACTCAGAAGGAATTGAATCTGCGACAAAGGAGATGACTTGAGCTCCTTAAAGATTATAACATGAGTGTGCTTTACCATCCGGGTGAGGCCAATGTCATGGCGGATGCACTAATTAGATTGTCCATGGGTAGTGTGTATTCGGTCGAAGACGGGAAGAAGGAATTAGTTAAGGAGGTTCATAGGCTTGCTCGGTTGGGAGTTCGCCTTATGGACTCGGCAGAAGGTAGTGTCATTGTTCAGAATGGTTCTGAATCATCCTTGGTAGGTGAAGTGAAGGCAAGGCAAGACAGTGATCCTATTTTTTCAGCTAAAGGGTGCAGTACATCAACAAAGGGTTTAGGTCTTCTCCCAAGAGGGAGATGATATGCTTCACTATCAGGGTCAATTGTGTGTGCCGGATGTAGATGGGTTGAGACAATAGATTTTGACCGAGGCTCATTGTTCCAGATATTCTATCCATCCTGGTGCCACCAAGATGTACCGAGATCTATGGGAAGTCTATTAGTGGAATGGTTTGAAGAGGGGCATAGCGGGTTTTGTAGCTAAGTGTCCCAATTATTAGCAAGTGAAGGTAGAGCATCAGCGACCGGATGGCATGATTCAGGATAATGACTTCCTACTTGGAAGTGGGATGCGATCAATATGGACTTCATTACAGGTTTGCCTCATACTCGAAGGCAACATGATTCTATTTGGGTGATTGTCGACCAGATGACTAAGTCATCCCACTTTTTGGCTGTTAAGACTACAGATTCAGCGGACGATTATGCCATAATCTACATTTGGGAGATAGTCAGATTGCATGGTGTTCCTTTGTCTATAATTTTAGATAGGGGTACTCAGTTTACTTCTCAGTTTTGGAGATCATTTCAGAGAGGTCTTGGTACTCAAGTGAAGCTTAGCACAACTTTTCACCCACAGACGGATGGACAGGCAGAGCATACTATTCAGACTTTAAAGGATATGTTGAGGGCTTTTGTGATTGACTTCAAAGGTAATTGGTATGATCACTTACCTCTTATCGAGTTTTCCTACAAAAACATTTTCCACTCTAGCATCCAGATGGCTCCTTATGAGGCACTTTATGGTTGGAGGTGTAGGTCTCCTATTGGTTAGTTTGAGGTAGGTGAAGCAACTTTGATTGGTCCAGATTCAGTGCATGAGACTATGGAGAAGGTTCAGCTTATTAGGGAGAGGTTGAAGACCACTCAGAGTCGACAAAAATCATATGCAAATGTGAGGAGAAGAGAATTAGAATTTGAGGTTGATAAATGGATTTTTCTAAAAGTGTCGCCCATGAAGGGTGTGATGAGATTTGGCAAGAAAGGGAAGCTTAGTCCCCATTTTATAGGTCCTTATCGGATTATAAAGAGAGTTGGTAAGGTTGCTTATGAGTTAGATTTGCCAACAGAATTAGAAGCGGGTCATCCAGTTTTCCATGTTTCCTTGTTAAAGAAGTGTGTTGGTGATCCAACCTTGATTGTTCCTTTGGAGGATGTGAAATGTTAAGGATAGCCTTTTTTATGAGGAGGTTCTCGTAGAGATCCTTGATTGTCAGATCCGGAGGTAGAGAAACAAGGAAGTCTCTTAGGTAAAGGTTCTTTGGAGAAATTAGCTTGTTGAGGGAGCCACTTGGGAAGCAGAATCAGCCATGAAATCCAAGTACCCTCATCTCTTTCCTTTCGATCCCGTTTCAGCTTGAGGTAATAATTTCCTCCTTAATATATCCCTCCGAACCTACTCCATCAGTTTTACTTATGATCTTAGTATGTTTTCATATTTCTCAAAGTTAGTTCAATCATGTTTTAAGTTGAAAAGTTCAGTTTCATGTTTATTCCTCAGTTTTCCTATTTTATTGTTGTTTGGTTGGGCTGTTTTCTCTCCAGTTTTCCTTGCTTAGTCTTCATTCAAGGATGAATAATCCCAAGGGGGAGATATTATAAAACCCCGAGAATCAAACCATCTTTCTACGTTTGAAACTCTAAAAAATTTCATGTTCCCAGGATTATGGGTCCAAACCATGGCCATGGTTTGAACCATGGGTCATGGAATGGAGATGTGGTTTCCTTCTATTAGTTTAGTCTCTGGTTTGAGAACCACGAGTTAGTTATATAGACCATGGTTCTGACTATGATCCGTCCTGTCAACTCGTGAAATCAGATCAGAGGGTTGACAGTTTCCCCCAGGATTCACGACTGGTTTCTACGGCCCGTAGTTTCAACTATGGGCCGTCCTGTAACTCGTAGAACTTGTCCAGAGGATTGCATGTTTCCCAAAAACTATGGCTTAGGTATACGGGCCGTCGTTCAGTTGATGAGTCATCCTATTGACTCATAGTTTACCTTATGCAGCCTGACTCTTTGGCTAGGAACGATGGATGGAAACCACGAGCCGTGGTTTGGTCTACGATTCGTGGAACCCATCCGTGATCCCTGAAAGTAAGCTTTTTCTAGATTTTTCCTAATTACGTCCCACCCACTCTTTAACTCCTAAAGTGAGGTCGTTTTGACCATTTTTAGTATGATTTCTAAACCTATTAGCCTAAGTCTCTTCTCATTACCTCATTTATCTACCAATTGGAAAAAGAACTCCTTCAAGTTCCAAGTCTCAAGCTCCAAGAACAAGTCTCCTTTTCTTCTCAATTTCAAGTGGGTTGGCTTCAATCAAGGTATGTGGGTATTCAACAATGGGTTTCTTTCACCCCTGTGCCTAAAACCCCTAATTTCTATTTTTGATTTCATGAACTTTTAAATTAGGGTTCTTACCCAATTCTTATGGATTTTGTTATAAATTGCCTTCTCATGATTTTATTATGAAATTATATTAAATTGCATGATTTTGCATGGGTTTTTACATATGAACTCCTATTTCATGAATTGAAGGCTAACTATGGTAAATCCTACATGCATGAATTGATTTAAGTAAATTGGGTATTTGATAGTATGTATTCTCATGAATTTTCAAGCAACTGCATGCCTAGTTCCTATGTTCTATGAAAATCTGTGCTATTATGAAAATTGAACTAGAGTCATGCAAGTTTTCAAGTTATGAATTATTATGCAAGACAAGACACCCGATGTGACATCAATGCTCATGGATCATTTTCTAAACCAAGGTTCATGAATAGTATGAAGATCCGGGTTACGAATATGTTTATGAACAAGCATGACATCTAGATATGTCACATGTATGTGAGCCTCATGTTATATGTTTTGGGAGTAGTATTTAGCACCAAGAAATGTGGGTTCTATCTAACCCAAGTCCAAAACTACGTTGCCACCGTAGGTTGCCCTTCATGGCTTATGAAAGGATCCTTATGACATAGTTCTAACCTTGGCCAGTTAGGACAACCTTTTTTAGTGTGGGTTCATGACACTGGACTCCATGTAGCTTAGCATGGTTTATGTCGGTTAATAGAAACTCCCACATAATTATTTTCAAGCTATGAAGTTATATGATACTATACTTTGAACCTTGACTTTACATCATGTTTTATGCCTTGTATCTTGACAATTTCTTTTACTATCTCTTTTATGAACGAGTTTATTTTAAGTATGTTTTATCATGATCATGCATATCTCATATACTCGATACATCCTATAGTACTGACGCATATTTTGCGCTGCATCCTCTTGATGATGCAGTCTCAGGTTCCCTCCCTCAGACACGTGGCTAGAGACCGCATGCCATATCCAGTCAGTATTGGTGAGTCCTCATTGTTCGAGGGCTAGTTATGACTCTATCTAGTTTGATTATTTAATTTTTTACTTTGAGTTAGCTAGGGTCTTGTCCTAGCAACTCCTTATGTCATGTGTAGAGGCTTTTCAGACATAAACAATATTCGGGTCTTCTTTGAATCATGTTCCTCTTGGTTTTATCTTATGGATTGAGTTATCTAATTCTTATCATGCTTCCACTATGTTTAATTGATATACTTGAGTTATGCTATGACCAAGGGTTATATTAGGGAACTTGTGGTCCCAGGTCTCATGTTATGTCTAGGGGTTAACCTCGGGGCGTGACAAAAAGTAATTAGAAATAGGAGAACTATTGTCTAGTTGAGTCTGTAACAGAAAATACTGTGGAGTAGCAAGTATTTTCTGGTGGGTTGATTAGTGAGTAGAGAAATCAAGTGTCCAGACAAGTTGTAACAGTGAGTTTGACTGTTGAGAGAGGTACTTGTGTGAGTCCTTTAGATTAGAGGGTTGTAATTTGAAAACTGCTCATTGTTTAGTGAAGTTTGGTTGCAAATCCTACACACTATAAGTCGTGGTTTTTAATCCCTTGAGCAAGAAGGAATTCCAAGATAATTTCTCTGTGCATTATCGTATTCTCACTAAAGAACCTGGTTCTGACGTGAGGAGTAGTACTCATAACTTTTACAATTGGTATCAGAGGGAGTCTTTTTTTAAGGGTTAACACCTTGAAAAGGATCAATGGTTGCTCCACCCACCTCTCAATAAGGTGCTTCGCAGACTAGACCACCCCTCTTTAACATGCAATACTATGGCTGGTGGAAGAATCACATGATGTACTTTATCATTGGAGAGGATCATGATCTCTGGAATGTGGTACTTGATGGAACTACTATCCCCTCAAAACTAGGTGAGGACAAAAAGACTCAAGTGCCCAAGAATAGGTTAGAGTTGAATACTACTGACAAGGTTGTCGTTCAAAAAATGCCAAGGCCAAGAAAATACTGATTTGTGGAATTGGGCTAGATGAGTATAACAAAATCTCATCATCCACTACTGCTAAGGAGATTTGGGATACCCTACAGATAGCCCATGAAGGAACCATACAGGTAAAAAAGTCAAAGATTGACATGCTGAATCATTAATATGAGCTCTTTAGAATGAAGGATGGAGAAATGATTTAGGAGATGCACTCATGGTTCACTTCTATCCTTAATGAAATCTTCTTCTTGGAGAGAGAATTCCCCAAGGAAAAGCTATAAGAAAGCTCCTCAACATTCTTCTCGAATCATAGGAAAGCAAGGTTGAAGCAATCACTGAAGCCAAAGACCTTGATACTCTTACCATGAATGATCTCATTGGAAATATCACTACCTATGAGCTCAAGAAGAAATAGGAATGTGAAAACTCTGGAAAAGGAAAGGAAAAGAACCTGGTTCTCAAAGCCTCCAAAACTTCTGACATAAAAGATGAAAATCTGGTTCTCATGACTCGAAGAGTCCAGCATATGTTTTAGAAGGGGAATGAATACAAAGAAGAGAAACCTTTCACCAAGAAAGTCTGATAAAGGAGGTAGAGATCAAGTATGTCACAAGTGTGGAAGCCCTGACCAATTTATTAAGTTCTGTCCTCTATGTAAAATTGAACACAAGAAGGCCAAGTCAAATAAGGGTAGAGAATCGAAACGAGAGTCCACTATCCCATCAAACATATGAATGACCACTCAAGAGGCTAATATGGATATCAAAAAGGTGTTAGCTACCATGGGAAACATCTCCAGTGACAAATCAGATGATGATGGACCTGAAGACAAATCCTTGTTGGGTATGGAAGGACCAGAAGAGGGCACACTGTGCCTCATGACCCTATCTGATTCTGAAAATGATGAAGGAAATCAAGAATCACAGGAAAGCATCTTAGCATTGATGGCCGAATCAGACTCAGATGAAGTCGAAGAAACTAATGAACAAGAGGTAAGTTTACTTATAATAAAGTCAAATATAAGTACTTACTCCAAAAGGAAACTCGAATCATTGGAAATTGTGTTAATAAATGCTTATAACTCTGTTTGTTCTGAAAAGGACCAACTGCTGAATCAATATTCATCCCTAAAACTGGATCACGAAAAATTTAATGACAAGAATCTTGATCTTCTTAATTCCATTCAGTGTTTACATGATTAAGTGGAATGGGTAGAATCTTCAGCAAAAGGCAAGCACAAAGTCAGTGATTTAACTCTAGAAAGTGACTTAAAATTGGCTACTGAGAATCTTCAAGAAATGATCTTAAAATACGAAGAACAACAAGGCATATTAAAAAGGACCAAATGTGAACATGATCTGAATACAAGATGGACCAGGTCTTCAGAAATGCTTTTTAAAATGAATGAAAATTAGTTTTCTAGAAAACATGGTATAGGTTTTCATAATGAAAAACACACAGTTGATCTGAACCCTCCTGCCACACAGAAGTTCTGTACTCATTGTGGAAAAAGTGGGCATCAGTGGGATCAATGTGGTGAACAAGCTAAAGCTTTTAAAAAAAATGTGAACTTTGTCAGTAAGAAGGGGCTTAATCTTGTAAATAATCAGAACCTTCTTAATAGGATCAAAGCACTCCTACCTTGGACTAAGAGACATCTTATTCATCCTTTCACTCAGAAGAAGGGACCCAAGCTTATCTGGGTTCCCAAAACTAATATCTGACTGATTGTACAGGTGAAAGTCAGGGAGAAGATGAAACCTTGGTACATTGATAGTGCTTGTTCAAGACACATGACAAGGTATCATGAGAATTTTCTCTCACTAACGGACTAACTAGGTGGTAGTGTGGGCTTTGGAAATGGAAAGACTGTCAAAATTATTAGTATTGGAAAGGTGGGGATCTCTCATTCTGTTGAAATTCATGATAATGTGTGCTATGTTCATTGACTCAAACATAATCTGCTGAGTGTGTCCCAAATGTGTGATAAAGGGAAGAATGTTTTATTCACGACTGTGGAGTGTTTGGTTTTAGACACAAATTAAGAACCTGGTTCTCAAAAGCTTCAGACACAGGAATGTTTATAGAGCTGACTTGAAATCTCCAAAAGGAGAAAAAGTGATGTGCTCGAGTGCAATCGATGACAACTTTTTGCTATGGCATAAAAGACTTGGACGTGCTAGTTTCTCTCTACTAAACAAACTGATGTCTAAGGAACTGGTACTGGGCTTACCAAAGACAAAATTCAGGGAAAACATGATTTGTGATGCATGTGCCAAAGCGAAGCATGTTAGATCATTATTTAAACCAAAGAAGGTGGTAAGCACTGCCAAGTGTCTGGAATTGTTGCATATGGATCTCTGTGGCCCCATGCATACTTTAAGTAGAGGAGGAAAAAGATAATGTTTTTGTGATCGTGGATGACTTTTCAAGATTCAATTAGACTCTGTTCTTGAGTTTAAAAGATGAGACATTTGAAGTTTAGACTGTCTTCATTTATCTTGTTGAAAAGAAATTGGAGACTGAAGTGGTGAGCATCAGGTCAGACCATGGGACGGAGCTTGAAAATAGCAAATTCCTTGAGTTTTGTGCAGATAAGGGGATATACCATAACTTTTCAGCAGCAAGAACCCCTCAGCAAAATGGAGTGGTTGAAAGGAATAACAAAATATTAGAGGATATGTCCAGGACTATGCTGATTGCTAGAGGCTTCTAGGTTGAGGCAGTCAACACTGCGTGTTATCTCATAAACAGGTGCATGATCAGACCTCTTCTTGACAAAACACCCTATTGACTTCTAAAGGGTAGAACACCAAATCTTACATACCTTAGAGCTTTAGGATGCAAGTGCTTTGTACATAACAATGGTAAGGATTCTCTAGGAAAATTCGATGCTAAGAGTGATGAAGGAATCTTCCTTGGGTACTCCCCTTAGAGCAAGGCATATAAAGTGTTCAACAAGTGAACAAGTTGTGTGGAAGAAAGTGCTCATGTCATTTTCGATGAAGAGAAAATCTCCTTCAATGAAGAAATAGAGATTGACAATGAAGGGATTGGCCTTGTTCATGATTCATCCAATGAACACGAAGACTCTACCCCAAAAGTGCAAGTAAATCAACAGACAACTGTGGTTGCAAGTGAAGAGGTTCCTGATCCAGTTGTGGCACATGTCGATAGTATGCCAGAATGTCATGCCTCGAGGCTACCCCCTAGGCATAACACGGGACCCTGGAGCACAAGTGTCCCAAGTTAACCATTAGTCATAGCATACTCAATAAATCGTAAGGAAATATAGCAGAACCATAAATAGAAAGCTAGGCAACCCAATATATAAATGATAAAGTCAAGAAAGAACATAATCCGAAAGAGAGAATCGAATACTGTCTATGTTTGAAAGCCTCTAACTATCATCAGGAGTTGATGGGACAATATCCTAACTAACCTAGAAATCTAAAGAAAGAACATGAAAGTGACCAACATAACTAAGGTCCCCGAATAATGAGGACTCACCAACCAAAGCTGGGACACCGGCTAATCTCTAGCCACGAACCGGAGGAAAGGAACCTGAATCTGCATTATTAAGAAGATGCAGGACAAAATAAGCGTCAGTACTATAGGATGTACTGAATATGTGAGACATGCATAAATATAATAAAAATATCCTTAAAACGTAATTAAAATAGTGTTCATGCATAAGGAAGTATCATAAATAAATCTCATAGTTTAAATCTTAAAGCATGAAGTAGAAAAACATAAGTCTTAAATCTTTATACTAGAGTTTCTCTTAACCGACATAAACCATGATGAGATACATGGAGTCCAGTGTCATACACCCACACCAAAAAAGGTTGTCCTAACCGGCCAAAGTTAGAACCTTATCATATTAGGATCCTGTCATAAGCCACAGACAGTAACCTACGGTAGCACGTAGTTCTGGGCCTAAGGGCAATCTCACTCTGTCAAACTTGGTGCTAAATACTACTCCCAAGACATATACATATAGCTCACATATACTTGTGATATATCTAATGCCAATTTTGTTTGAAAGGCATAAGGGTATATCTAATACCATGCAATTCACATAGCTTAGGTAGACATATCTAGATGCCAAACCTTTCATAAATCATAAGGACATATCTAATGTCATGAAATTCATGCTTCAAAATCCTTAAAACTTAGCATAGCCATAATTCAAAACATACTTTTCTTTTTAAATTCATAACTTAAAGAATTAGGCATGCAATTTCATAATACATAAGTTCTAAAAATGTCAATTTTCACTTGAAAACATGCAATTCAATAGAATCATGCTAGAAATCATCTTTAATGCATGGGCTTTTGAAATCAATCAAGGAACCTTAAGTAAATCATAGATAAGTAATGAGAAACCAAGAATTCAAGCTTTAAAACTGAACCCATAAGTTTTCCCCAAATTGGGTAAGAACCCTAATTTCATAAATTCATAAATCAAAGTAAAAACCATGAGTTTTTAGGCATAAGGGTGAAAAAAAATCCCTTATTGAATACCCATATACCTTATTGAAGCTTGCTTGATCAAAGATGAAAAGAAATGGAGGCTTGAACTTGGAGCTTGAAGGAGTTCTTTTCCTCTTTTGGTAGATGAATGAGGAGTAATGAAAGACTTAGGATAATAAGAGTATAAACCCTACTAAAAGTGGCCAAAACGACCTCACTTAAGAGTTAAAAGGGTGGGTAATTATAAAAATACCCCAGGGATTTAATTAGAGAAAAGCTGTTAAAAATCTCGGCTTCAAGTTCCACGGGTCCCTTCCATGGACCGTAGAAGTAACCACAATTCGTGGATTGGACTCGTGGTTCTTGAGCCCAAAATTCAAGCTGCGGATCAGATTCTACCATTTGACAGGACGACTCATGGAAACTTTCACGAGTCATAGAAACCTCTTGTGGTTTCTAGGGAATTGACTGCCCTCAGTCTGAGTTTCACGGGTGGTTTAATGACCCATGAAACTAATCACGACCCGTAGACTCCACTCATGGTTCTCATACCAGAGGTGGTAACTGCATAAGGATTTCCATGAGTCCATTCCATGGCTCGTGGTTCAATCCATGGCTCATGGTTTGGGCTCGTAATCCCTGGGAAAGTTAGATTTTGCAGATTTTATAAGTTTGAAAGCTGGATCAAATTCTGGGGTGTTACAATATCTCCCCCTTGAGATCATTCATCCTCGAATAAAGACTAAGTAAGGAAAGCTGGAGAGAAAACAGCCCAACCAAGCAACAAAACAGGAAAACTGAAGAGTAAACATAAAAACTGAACTTTTTAACTTAGAACATGACTTAACTAACTTCGAAAAACATGAATGCATGCTAGAATCATAAGGGGAAACTGATGGAATATAATAGGAGGGACATACTAAGGAGGAAACTAATACCTCAAGCTGAAACTAGATCGAAAGGAAAAGATGTGAGGGTACTTGGCTTTCATGGCTGCTTCTGCTTCCCAAGTAGCTCCCTCAACTAGCTGATTTGTCCAAAGGACCTTCACTGAAGTGACTTCTTTGTTTCTCAACCTATGAATCTGATGATCAAGAATCTCCACAAGAACTTTCTCATAAGTAAGGCTATCCTTCACATCTACATCCTCCAAAAGAACAATCAAGGCCGGATCACCAACACACTTCTTCAACAAGGAAACATGGAAAACCGAATGAACCGCTTCTAATTCTGTTGGAAAATCCAACTCATAAGCAACACTACCAACTCTCCTCAAAATCCGATAAGGACCAACATAACGGGGACTAAGCTTCCATTTCTTGCCAAATCTTATCACACCCTTCATGGGTGATACTTTCAGAAATACCCAATTATCAACCTCAAACTCTAATTCTCTTCTCCTCACATCTGCATATGATTTCTGACGACTCTGAGCGGTCTTTAACCTCTCCCCACTGATCTGAAACTTCTTCATAGTCTCATGAACTGAATCTGGACTAATCAAAGCTGCCTCACCTACCTCAAACCAACCAATAGGAGATCTACACCTCCACCCATAAAGTGCCTCATAAGGAGCCATCTGGATGCTAGAATGGAAGCTGTTGTTGTAGGCAAACTTGATAAGAGGTAAGTGATCATCCCAAATACCTATGAAATCAATCAGATAAGCTCTCAACATATCCTCCAAAGTCTAAATAGTACGCTCTGCCTGGCCATCCGTCTTAGGGTGAAAAGCTGTGCTAAGCTTAATCTGAGTACTAAGACCTCTCTGAAATGACTTCCAAAATTGGGATGTAAACTGAGTACCCATATAAAAAATGATAGACAATGAAACACCATGCAATCTAACTATCTCCCGAATGTAGAGTCTGGCATAATCATCTGCTGAATCCGTAGTCTTAACAGCCAAAAAGTGGGATGACTTAGTCATCTATCGATAATCACCCAAATAAAATCATATTGCCTACTAGTACGAGGCAAACTAATAATAAAGTCCATATTGATCGCTACCCACTTTCAAGTAAGAAAATCAATATCCTGAGTCATACCACCCGGTCGCTGATGCTCTACCTTCACTTGTTGACAGTTGGGACACTTAGCCACAAAACCTATTACGTCCCTCTTCATGCCATTCCACCAATAGACTTCCTGTAGGTCACAGTACATCTTGGTGGCATCGAGGTGAATAGAATACCTGGAGCTATGAGCCTCTATCAAAATCCGCTGTCTCAACCCATCTATGTCAGGAACATACAATCGATCCTAATATCGAAGCACACCATCTCCTTTTTGGGAGAAAACCTCTACCCTTTGCTGATAGACTACACCCTTCAACTTGTGCAAAATAGAATCACTGTCTTTCTTTTCTTTCACTTTAGTTCCCAAAGATAATTCGGAACCATTTTGAACAATAACACCACCTTCTGTGGAATCCATATGGCGAACTCCTAGTCGAGCAAGTCGATGAACATCCTTGGCCAACTCCTTCTTTCCATCCTCAATCGAAAACACACTACCCATGGACAATCTACTAAGTGCATCCGCCACGACATTGACCTTACCCAGATGGTGAAGCACACTCATGTCATAATCCTTAAGAAGATCAAGCCATATCCTTTGATGAAGATTCAATTCCTTTTGAGTGAACACATATTGAAGACTTTTATGACCGGTGAACACATCCACATGAACACCATACAAGTAGTGTCTCCAAATCTTTAAAGCAAAGACCATAACTGCTAACTCAAGATCATGAGTAGGATAGTTTTTCTCATGAATCTTAAGCTATCTCGAAGCATAAGCAATCACTTTACTACGCTGCATCAACACGCAACCCAAACTAATTCTAGAAGCATCACAATACACAACAAATTCATCTAGGCCCTCGGGTAGAGCTAACACTGGAGCTATGGTCAATCTAGTCTTCAATTCCTGAAAGTTCTTTTCACACAGATTGGACCACTAAAATTTAACCTTCTTCTTAGTCAACCGAGTCAAAGGGGAAGCAATGGAAGAAAACCCTTCCACAAATCTCCTGTAGTAACCAGCCAAACCCAAAAAGCTTCTAATATCAGACGGGGAAGTGGGTCTAGGCCAATTCTTTACTGCCTCGATCTTTTGAGAATCAACTTTAATACCATCTCTAGTCATAATGTGACCTAGAAAAGCAACAGAATGCATCCAAAATTCACACTTTCTAAGCTTAGAAAATAAATGCCGATCCTTGGGAGTTTGCAATACCACTCTCAAATGGTCCGCATGCTCCTCCTCACTCCGAGAATAGATAAGAATATCATCAATGAAAACAATCACAAACATATCCAAATACTACTTGAACACACGGTTCATCAAATCCATAAAGGCTGCAGGAGCATTAGTTAATCAAAAAGACATAACCACAAATTCATAATGACCATACCGAGTTCTGAAGACTGTATTCAGAATGTCACACTCTCGAACATGAAGCTGATGATAACAAGATCTAAGGTCGATCTTGGAGAAGTAACTGGCACCCTGAAGCTGATCGAATAAGTCATCAATCCTAGGAATGGGATACTTATTCTTTATTGTGATCTTGTTCAACTAATGGTAGTCGATACACATTCTGAGGGAACCATCTTTCTTTTGCACGAATAATACTAGAGCACCCCATAGGAAGATGCTGGGTTGAATAAAACCCTTATCAAGGAGGTCTTTCAACTGATCCTTCAATTCCTTAAGCTTTGCGAGAGCCATTCTATAGGGAGGGATAGAGATAGGATGCGTATCTGGAAGAAGATCTATTCCAAAGTTGATCTCTTGCTCTGGAGGGACTCTGAGTAAATCCTGGGGAAACACTTCAGGAAACACATTCACAATAAGAACTGACTGGAGAGATGAGGTTTTGGACTCCATGTCCACAACCCGAACTATATGATAAAAAAAACCCTTAGAAATCATCTTTCTAGCCTTAAGATAAGATATAAAATGACCCTTCGAGGATGGAGGACTACCTTTCCACTCTAAGACAAGTTCATTTGGAAATTTGGAATTGATGACTCAAGTACGACAATCAATCGAGGCATAACATGCATACAACTAATCCATACCAAGAATAACATCAAAATCAGTCATCTCCAACTGTACTAGAGCCACTGAAGTGACTCTATGAAGGACTCAGATAGGGAAATTTTGGTAGATTCTTCTGGCTAGGACTGACTCACCAACCAGAGTAGAAACACAAAAGGGTTCTAAGAGCTGATCAAGACTAATTTTAAACTTGCAAGTAACATAAGGGGTCACAAAAGATAAGGAGGAACCAAGATCTAATAAAGCATACACATTGAGAGAGAAGACTTTCAACATGCCAGTAATAACATTAGGTGAACTCTTATGGTACTGGCGTGAGGACATGGCATAAAGGCAGTTCTGGCGCTGACCACCAGAACTAGAAGTAGTAACTTGCTAGGCTGGTCGACCTCCTGATGCTACAGAGGCAGACTGAGTCCTGCTACCTCCCTGTCCCTTCTTAGCTGAAGGCAATCCTTAATCTTATGTCCAACCAAACCACACCCAAAGCATCCACCTGAACTAACTAAACACTCACCAGGATAACTTTTACCACACTTGTTGCAAAAAGGGTAAGGAGTCCCCTTTGCAACACTCCTCTACGAATAGGAACCAGATCCTCTACCAGTCTAATCATGATGAGGCTTGAGGTCCTGGGTAGGAGCACTAGATAAAGAATGAACGAGCCTTGATGATCTATTCCAAAATGAAGAGCGATGCCCGCCTCCAAATCTATGATGGCCAAAACCTGAACCCTCTAATCTAACCCTCTTGTTTTCCCTTGCCATCTCCTTCAACTAGTCTCCCTCAATCTGTTGGGCATGAGTCATAAGTCGAGAAATATCCATTTCACCCAAAGGCATCACAGACCTACACTCCTTTTTCACCAAATCTGATACTCCATAAACATACTTACTCATCTCATCCCACGGGTCAGCCACCATGGAAGGAACATACCTATAAAGCTGGGTGAACTTCAACCCGTACTCTAGAACAATCATGGAACCTTGCCTCCAATTCACAAATTCTTTGGCCTTAGCTTGCCTCATTTCCCTCAGAAAGAACTGGTCAAGAAAGGCCTTGTCAAAATACTCCCAAGTCATAAGGACCACGTTCCTAGCTCTAGCATCTTTCCATTGAGTGAAACAAATATGAGCCACGTCCTTGAGTTGATAGGAAGCTAGCTCAACACCCTCTACACCAACAACTTGCATTGCACCAAAGATCTTCTTTACCTCATCCAAGAAATTTTGCGGATCCTTACCAACTTTTGATCCCCAGAACTCAGGTGGGTTCATGCGAATGAAATCTCGAACTCGGGCCCCAACTCCACCTTGAGGGTGGACGGGGATAGGAGCCTGCTAATTGTCCTGAGTGGCCATAGTCTGGGCTAGCATATGAATAGCATTCCTGAACTCCACATTTGTAACCTTGGGGTCTAGAATAAAGGGATTAGCATTTCGAGCATTGGCCCAGAGAGGAGGCATAATCTGAAACACATAAAAAATGAATTAGAGGGTTAATAAAGTTAAACTCTATTACACGATATTGATTAAGAAAAAGTAAAGTTTTTCATAAGACACCTCATAACTTCTCTCTCATAAGTGTGGCGCGCTTCACACACATGAAAAAGACTCTACTTGATACATCTTTTAGACACCCTAGGACTCTTGAACCTGAGGCTCTGATACCAAGTTTTGCACGCCTCGAGGTTAACCCCTAGGCATAACACGGGACTCGGGAATACAAGTATCCCAAGTTAACCCTTGGTCATAGCATACTCAATAAATCATAAGGAAACATAGCGGAAGCATAAATAGAAAGCTAGGCAACCTAATATATAAATAATAAAGTCAAGAAAGAACATAATCCAAAAGAGAGACTCAAATACTGGCTATGTACGAACACCTCTAACTATTATAAGGAGTTGATGGGACAATACCTCAACTAACTCGAAAATCTAAAGAAAGAACATGAAAGTTACCAACATAACTAAGGTCCACGAATAATGAGGACTCACCAACCAAAGCTGGGACACCGACTAATCTCTAACCATAAACCGGAGGGAAGGAACCTGAATCTGCATCATCAAAAGGATGCAATGCAAAATATGCATCAGTACTATAGGATGTACTGAATATGTGAGACATGCATAAATATGATAAAAACATCCTTAAAACGTAATTAAAACTGAGTTCATGCATAAGGAAGTATCACAAATAAATCTCATATTTTAAATCTTAAAGTATGAAATAGAAAAGCATAAGTCTTAAATCTTCATACATAAATTTCTCTTAACCGACATAAATCATAATGAGCTATATAGAGTCCAGTGTCATACACTCACACCTAAAAAGGTTATCCTAATCGGCCAAAGTTAGGACCTTATCATATCAGGATCCTGTCATAAGCCACAGAGGGCAACCTACAGTGGCAGATTGTTCTGGGACTGTCACGCCCTGAGGCTACCCCCTAGATCCAACATGGTACTTAGTATCACAAGTAACCCCGAGCGAACCCATGTCATGGTATATCTATACAATATTAATTAAAACATGCATCGTACGGAAGCTAAAAACAATTTAATATTTGAAGTGGGGAAAAATCCAAAATGTCTGAGTATATAAAATATATAAGAGAGTATAATGAAGTCTGAAAATAACACTAAAAAATCAAGCTGAATCTAGTCAATGTCTGAAAGCCTCTAACTGATATAAGCTGTTGGGACCTGCCACCAGCTAACTCTAACAAGACTAAAACTGAAAAGTAAATACTGAAAGTAAAGCATGTCTATCATCCTTGAACTATGAGGACTCACCACTGAAGTTGTTGTGTACGGCCTGGAAGTCGAGCTAAGCGCGGTCTGGATGCTTAGCACCTAAACCTACATCATAAAATGATGTAGCACAAAAGTATGCGTCAATACTTCGAATGTATTGAGCATGTGGAATATGGACTAAGCTGAACAACATAATAACTGAACGTGGAAATATATATATACTGAAGCATAAAATAAGAAGTAAGCTGAGATGCAATGACCAAATACACATCATGAGTATATCACATGTTGAACTGAATAACTGAATATAAGGTCAATGCAACATTAGTCTAACTGTGGGAGACACTATTAACCGACATACCCCAATTTGAGCTAACTATGAGGCCAACCTGTAACCGTGGATGGAAGGGTGTTCATACTTTGCCAAGGGTAAAAAAAGTCTGACGTGGATCCACTAAAATAATATCCACAAGGGACAAAGGTAACCAGCCTAATCTGACAGCTGACCCTTTCTGACCTACGGTGGTGCCGTAGTTCTGGGACTTAGGGACTGCTACTAAAGGTCTCAGCCTAAACTGTCAGCAAAGCCTTCATCCCCTCGTCCGCTCGATACTAAGTTTACTCCCAATTGAATGTAAGAAATAATGCAACTGTAATACTAGATAGCTCAAAATATTGATAAACAATTGAGAATGCAACATAAATATACTGAAAGATATGGCATTCAAATTCTGAAGCATGATTGTATGACTAACAAGCATAATTCATGAATTTCTGGAATTAACACAAGCTAGGGTTTTTGAGTCTTATACATGAACTATACTAAATCTCCAAGAAACGTGTAGTTAATACCATAGAAACTATAGCAGCTGAATTACAATGAATCCCTAAGATTTAGGAGCCCTAGGTCAGAAAAATTCATGAAAGAGTTGAAGAACTGACTAAATTCTAGGGACCTAATGGGTGAAAGGAACCCACTAGTGAAATCCCACATACCTGGTGAAGAAACTATGGAGAAATCCTTGGGATTTCGGGGCTGAACTTGAAGAAGACCTCTGCTTGTTCTTGAGAGAAAACCGTTGCCTCTTTTGTTTCTTCTCTTTCTCAGCCTGATGATTTTAGGAGAACAAATGTTTTAGGTAGTTTTTGACTAATAAACTAGGCTTAGGGTAGTCAAAACGTCATAGCTTAGGCATTAAAAGATGTAGGAAAAGTATAGAATGCCTCTGGAAATTAAATTGAAAAGCTGCTAAAATTCACGACTCAGGTTCCACGGATGGGTTCTACGACTCATGAAAAGTTCCACGGCTCATGGAACCCTGTCGTGGTTTCTTGGTCCTGAAAGTTGAGCTACTAGAATGGATTCCATGAGTTGGGTTCACGACTTATGAAAGCTTCCACGGGTCGTGGATCCCACTCGTGATGCCTGGGGACTTAATACTGGGCTACTAGAACTGGCTCCACAAGTTGGGTTCATGACTCATGGAAACTCCCATGGGTCATGGATCCCACTCGTGGTTCCTGGGAGTTATCTGCAAAGGAGGATTCCATGGACAGGTTCTACGATCTATGGAAACTTCTATGGTTCATAAACTCAATTCATAGAATGAGCTTCAGAGGAGCAGTCCTCTGATCTTTGTTCCACGAGTCCAGTCCATGACTCGTGGAAGTGACTCATGGTTATGCTGACAGTTGGAAAATTTTATTTCTTCTGGTTTTCTGAGCTAAGTCTGGCTTGGAAGTTCTGGGGTGTTACAATATCTCCCCCTTGGGATCATTCAGCCTTGAATGAAGACTAAACAAGATGAGTTTAGAGGGAAAGAGCTGCAATCCCTACCAATTGAATACTAAAAACTGATATCTAACTGAACTGAGTTACATGAACATGCAAATATGCTGAAATGCAAGGATAACTGATGGGATGAGGTACTGAGACTGAATTACACAAGAGTAAACTGAGAGACTGGAGATGAAATATTACCTCAAGTTGAAACTGAATCGGAAGGAAAGAGGTGAGGATACTTGACCATCATGGCTTCTTCCGCTTCCCAAGTAGCTCCCTCTACGGACTGATTCCTCCACAAAACCTTTACTGAAGCAACTTTCTTATTTTTCAACCTACGAACCTGATGGTCAAAAATCTCAACTGGGACCTCCTCATAGGTGGGGCTATCCTTCACAGCCACACTCTCTAAAGGCACTATCATTGTTGGATCACCAACACACTTTTTCAACAAGGAAATGTGAAAGACCGGATAAACCGCTGCTAGTTCTAATGGTAACTCTAACTCATAAGCCACATTACCAATCCCATTCCAGATTCTCTAAGGGCCTACATACGGCAGACTGAGCTTTCCCTTCTTGCCAAATCTCATCACCCTCTTCATGGGTGACACTTTCAGTAAGACCCAATCATCGATCTCAAACTCTAAGTCCCTCCTCCTCACGTCTACATAGGACTTCTAACTACTCTGAGCTATTTTCAATCTTTTTCTGATGAGCTGAAATTTCTCCATGGCCTCGTGTACCGAATCTGGTCCAACCAAGGCTGCTTCACCTACTTCGAACCAACCAACTGATGATCTACACCTATGCCCATAAAGTGCCTTATATGGGGCCATCTGAATACTGGAGTTAAAACTGATATTGTAGGCAAATTCTATGAGAGGCAGGTGATCATCCCAACAACCCTTGAAATCGATCACGCAAGATCTCAATATGTCCTCTAAGGTCTGGATGGTACGCTCTGCCTGACCATCCATCTGCAGATGAAATGATGTACCGAGTTTCACCTGATTACCAAGACCTTTCTGAAAAGACTTCCTGAAATGAGACATAAACTAAGGACCTCTATCTGAGATGATAGACAAGGAAACCCCATGCAACCTGACTATCTCGCTGATGTAGAGTCTGGCATAATCCTCTACTGAATTTATAGTCTTGACTGCCAAGAAGTGAGCTGACTTAGTGACTCTGTCCATTATCACCCAAATGGAGTCATGCTATCTGCGAGTACGAGGTAATCCCGTAATGAAATCTATGTTGACCATTTCCCACTTCCAAGTAGGAATGTTAATCTCCTGAGTCACACTTCCTGGTTTCTGATGTTCTACTTTAACCTGCTGATAGTTGGGACATTTAGCCACAAAATCTGCGATGTCCCTCTTTATGTCGTTCCACTAATAGATTTTTCATAGATCACGGTACATCTTAGTGGCACCCAGATGAATGGAATATCTGGAATTATGGGTTTTTGTAAGGATCTGCTGCCTCAACTCACCCACCTTAGAAACACATGAGTGACCTAAATAACGAAGTACACCATCTCCCTCCTTGGATAAAACCTTAGCTCTCAGCTGATGAACTACACCCTTCAGTTGAAGAAATATAGGGTCACTATCCCATTTCTCCTTTACCTCCGCTACCAATGAAGATTCTGATCCATTCTGGACTATCACACCACCATCAGACATATCCATAAGGCAAACTACTAAGTGAGCAAGCCGGTGAACATCTCAGGCTAATTCTTTCTTCTCGTTCTGAACATGTGACACGCTACCCATAGACACTCTGCTGAGAGCATCAACCACTACATTGGCCTTACCCAGATGGTAGAGCACATTCATATCATAATCCTTTAGGAACTCAAGCCATCTCCTCTGACGAAGATTTAACTCTTTCTGGGTGAACACATACTGGAGGCTCTTATGATCTTTGAACAAATCAACATGAACACCATACAAGTAGTGTCTCCAAACCTATAGGGCAAACACAACTAATGCAAGATCGAGGTCATGAGTCGGGTAGTGCTTCTTATGGACCTTAATCTATCTGGAAGCATAAGCTATGAACTTACCCTGCTGCATCAAAACACAACCCAGGCCGACCCTGAATGCATCACAATAAACCACATAACTATCTGAAACCTTTGGTAGAGTCAAGACAGGAGCTGTAGTCAACCTGGTCTTTAGTTCTAAGAAACTTTTCTCATACTCATCTGACCATTGAAACTTGACCTTCTTCTGAGTCAACTTGGTCAATGGGGAAGCTATGGATGAAAATCCTTCAACAAAACCTCCTTTAGTAATCAACAAAACCCAAGAAACTTCTGATATTAGTTGGAGAGATGGGTCAGGGCCAGTGCTTTTACTGCCTCAATTTTCTGAGAATCCACTTGGATCCCTTCGCTGGTTACCACATGACCAAGGAAAGCGATAGACAGCAACTAGAATTCACATTTTCTAAACTTAGTGAATAGCTGGCGATCTTTGAGAGTTTGCAGAACAACCCTCAGATGAGCCACATAATCTTCCTTATTTCGAGAATAAACGAGGATATCATCAATAAAGACGATGGCAAACAAGTCCAAATATTGTTTGTACACCCTGTTCATTAAGTCCATGAAATCTGCAGGAATATTGGTTAGTCCAAAAGACATGACCACAAATTCATAGTGACCATATCGAGTCCTGAAGGCTGTCTTTGGGATGTCACTATCTCTAACTCTGAGCTGATGATAGCCGGATATGAGGTCTATCTTAGAAAAGCAACTAGATCCCTGAAGCTGGTCGAACAAGTCATCAATCCTGGGGATGGGATATTTATTCTTGATTGTGATTTTGTTCAACTGACGGTAGTCAATGCACATCCTTAGAGAATCGTCTTTTTTATGCATGAACAACACTGGAGTACCCCATGGAGAGATACTGGGTCTGATGAAGCCCTTATATAGAAGGTATTTCAGCTGTTCTTTCAATTCCTTAAGCTCAGCTGGAGCCATTCTGTAAGGAGGAATCGAAATAGGCTAGGTATCTAGAAGGAGATCTATTCCGAAGTCAATTTCCCTTTCGGGAGGAACTCCAAGAAGATCTTCTGGGAATACTTTTTGAAACTCACTTACTACTAGAACTAACTCAAGAGTTGGAGTTTTGGAGTTTGAATCCTTAACCAGAACAAGATGATAGATATACCCTTTGGTAATTATTTTTCTGGTCTTAAGGTAGGAGATAAAACGACCTACATGCACTGAGTTTCACTTAGGCACCATGGAACTAGAAGAAGATGGAGTTGGAGCTGAATTCTTTTGATAAAACTGAGAGCAGTTTCCACCCTCTGACCTCAGCTGAGAGTAGCTAAAGTTACCTGTCCTAGCTCTCTTACTATATTCTCCCCTTTCCTTGATCTTGTCCTCCTCAATTTGCTGAGCATAAGCGACTAACCTGGAGATGTCCATTTCCTTAATGAGCATGGCAGTCTTGCATTTCTTGACCACATCATCGGACACCCCAGACATGAACTTTCTCATACGAGCTCTGGAGTCAGCTACTATCGCTGGATCATACTTGGATAGCTGTGTGAACTTGAGAGCATAGTCCTTCACGCTCATGTCATTCTTCTTCAGATTAATGAATTCCTAAACCTTGGCCTCCCAGAGCTCTAGTGGGAAGAACCAGTCCAGAAAAGTAGTCTTGAAAAGATTCCAACTCACTGGACCTGCATTTGTACCACGAGATTATTTCCACTGCTGGTACCAAGTGTAGGCCACTCCTTCAACTGATAGATAACTAAATCTGCACCCTCGACTGGAGTGACACCCATAATGTCTGTCACCTTCTGAATGTCATCCAAAAAATCTTGTGGATCCTCTTCTGACTTAGACCCATGAAATTTTGGAGGGTTCATCCAAGTGAAATCCCAGATCCTCACTGCAACAGTGTTAGTATGAGGTAGAGCTGGTGCCGCAGCCTGCTGATTGACCTGGGCAATCATGGCCTGAGCAAGGACTTGGAAAGCAGCCCTGAATTTGGCATGCATGACTTGCTCATTCAATGGGTTTGCTGGAGCTACTGGTGCTGGCTGATTCCTAGCACTAGCTCTTCTGGGAGGCATTTTTCTAAAATGCGAAGAGCATGAGTTAGAATAGAAGGAGATTAAATAGAGTTTATATGCTATAGCACTAGCTGGAAAAGAAAAAAGAGAAGTTGTTCATTCGATTAAATAGAGTTTATATGCTATAGCACTAGCTGGAAAAGAAAGAAGAGAAGTTGTTCCTAATGACATCTCATAGCCCCTCCCCATAAGTGTGGAGCACTTCACACCCATGAATAAGGCTCTACTTGATGCAGCTTTCAGACACCCTAGGACACTTAAAACTGATGCTCTGATACCAAGTTGTCATGCCCCGAGGCTACCCCTAGACACAATACGGTGCTTAGTATCACAAGTAACCCAGAGCTAACCCATGGCATGGCATATGTATACAATTTTAATTAAAACATACACTGTACGGAAGCTAAAAATAATTTAATATCTAAAGTGGGGAAAAACCCAAAATGTCTGAGTATATAAAATATATAAGAGAGTATAATGAATTCTGAAAATAACACTAACAACTCAAGCTGAATCTAGTCTATGTCTGAAAGCCTCTAACTGATATGAGCTGCTGGGACATGCCCCCAACTAACTCTAACAAGACTGAAACTGAAAAGTAAATACTAAAAGTAAAGCATGTCTATCATCCTCGAACTATGAGGACTCACCACTGAAGTTGCTGAGTACGGACTGGAAGTTGAGTTAAGCGTGGTCTGGATGCTGAGCTCCTGAACCTACATCATAAAATGATATAGCACAAAAGTATGTGTCAGTACTTCGAATATACTGAGCATACGGGATATGGACTAAGCTGAACAACATAATAACTGAATGTGGTAATATATATATATATACTGAAGCATAAACTGAGAAGTAAGCTGAGATGTAATGACCAAATAAATATCATGAGTATATCACATGCTGAACTGAATAACTGAATATAAGGTCAATGTAACATGAGTCTGATTGTGGGAGACACTATTAATCGACATACCCCAAGTTGAGCTAACTATGATGCCAACCTGTAACCCTGGATGGAAGGGTGTTTATACCTTGCCAAGGGTATGAATAAGTCTGATGTGGATCCGTTAAACTGATGTTCACAAGGGACAAAGGTAACCAACCTAATCTGACAGCTGACCCCTTCCTGACCTACGGTGGCACCATAGTTCTGGGACTTAGGGACTGCTACTAAAGGTCTCAGCCTAAACTATCAGCTAAACCTTCATCTCCTCGTCCGCTCGGTACTATGTTCACTCCCAACTAAATGTAACCAATAATGCAGCTGTAATACTGGATAGATCAAAATACTGATAAACAATTGAGAATGCAACATACATATATTGAAAGATATGGCATTCGAATTCTGAAGCATGATTGTATGACTAATCTTCCTAACAAGCATAATTCATGAATTTTTGGAATTAACACAAGCTAGGGTTTCTGAGTCTTATACATGAACTATACTAAATATCTAAGAAACGTGTAGTTAATACCATAGAAACTATAACAACTTAATTATAATGATTCCCTAAGATTTAGGAACCCTAGGTCTGAACAATTCATGGAAGAGTTGAAGAACTGACTGAATTCTAGGTACCTAATGGGTGAAAGGAACCCACTAGTGAAATCCCACATACATGGTGAAGAAACTACAGAGAAATCCTTGGTATTTCGAGGCTGAACTTGAAGAAGACCTCTGCTTGTTCTTGAGAGAAAACTGTCGCCTCTTTTGTTTTTTCTCTTTCTAAGTCTGATGATTTTAGGAGAATAGATGTTTTAGGTAGTTTTTGACTAATAAAATAGGCTTAGGGTAGTCAAAACATTGTAGCTTAGGCAATAAAAGATGTAGGAAAATTCTAGAATGCCCCTGGAAAATAAATAGAAAAGCTGCTGAAATTTGCGACTCAGGTTCCACGGATAGGTTCTATGGCTCGTGGAAAGTTCCACGGCTCGGGAACCCTGTCATGGTTTCTTGGTCCTGAAAGTTGAGCTACTGTAATGGATTCCACGAGTTGGGTTCACTACTCGTGAAAGCTTCCACGGGTCATGGATCCCACTCGTGAACCCTAGGGACTTAATACTGGGCTTTTGGAACTGGTTCCACGAGTTGGGTTCACGACTCGTGGAAAATCCCACGGGTTGTGGATCCCACTCATGGTTCCTGGGATCCATCTGCAAGGAAGATTCCATGGATAGGTTCTACGGTCCGTGAAAACTTCTATGGTCCATAGATTCAAGTCGTAGAATGAACTTCAGAGGAGTAGTCCTCTGATCTTTATTCCACGAGTCCAGTCCACGACTCGTGGATTGTTCCACGGCTCGTGGAAGTACTCATAGTTATGCTGACAGTTGAAATTTTTTATTTTTTCTGGTTTTCTAAGCTAAGTCTGAGCTTGGAAGTTCAGGGTGTTACAGGGACTAAAGGAAATCTCACCCTATCCAACTTGGTGCTAAATACTACTCCCAAAACATATACATGTTGCTCACATATACTTGTTACATATCTAATGCCAATTCTGTTTGAAAAGCATAAGGGTATATCTAATACTATGCAATTCACATAGCTTAGGTAGACATATCTCGATGCCAAACCTTTCATAAATAATAAGGACATATCTAATGTCATGCAATTCATGCTTCAAAATCCTTAAAACTTAGCATAGCCATAATTCAAAACATACTTTTCTTTCTAAATTCATAACTTGAAGAATTCGGCATGCAATTTCATAATACATAAGGTCATGTTATCTAAACATGCCAATTTTAACTTGAAAACATGAAATTCAATGGAATCATGCTAGAAATCATCTTTAATAAATGGGATTTTGAAATTAATTAAGGAACCTCAAGTAAATCATAGATAAGTAATGAGAAACCATGAATTCAAGCTTTAAAATTGAACCCATAAGTTTTCCCCAAATTGGGTAAGAACTCTAATTTCATAAATTCATAAATCAAAGTAAAAACCATGAGTTTTTAGGCATAAGGGTGAAAGAAATCCCTTATTGAATACCCACATACCTTATTGAAGCTTGCTTGATCAAAGATCAAAAGAAATTGTAACACCCCGAAAATCGATTCAGCTTTTAAACTCAGAAACATGTAGAATTTTTAAACTTCCAGGGATCACGGTTCAAGTCCACGAGCCATGGAAAGTTTCATGAATCGTTGAAAGGACTCGTGATCCCAGTCTTGCAGACCACCCTCAGGGCTGAGAACCACAAGGTAGTCTCATGGTTCATGGAAGGTTCCACGTATCGTGGAACCAACTCGTGGAAATCAGACAGAGAGGGAAACTTTTCCTCAGAAACCATGACTGGGTTTCACGGCTTGTAGAAGTTTCTACGGGTCATCCTATTAACCTGTGAAAAATGATCTGCAGCTTGAAACTTTGGCTCAGGAACCACGACTCAAATCCACGAGCCGTGGTTAGTACTACGGTCTGTGGAAAGGACACGTGGAACCTGAAGCCAAGTTTTAAAACAACTTTTTCCTAATTACTCCCCAGGGGTATTTTAGTTATTACCCACGCTTTTAACTCCTAAGTAAGGTTGTTTTGACCATTTTTAGCATGATTTCCAATCCTATTAGCCTAAGTCCCTTCTCATTACCTCATTCATCTCCCAAAAAGGAAAAGAACTCTCTCAAGCTCAAGGTCTCAAGCTCCAAGTTCAAGTCTCCTAATCTTCTCAATTTCAAGTAGGTTAGCTTCAATCAAGGTATGTGGGTATTCAACATGGGTTCATTTCACCCTTGTGCCCAAAACTCCAAACTTTTACTTTGAATTATGGATTTATGAAATTAGGGTTCATACCCAATTTGGGAAAAACTAATGGGTTCAGTTTTAAAGATTTAAATTATGGTTTCTCATTACTTAATTATGATTTATTTGGGATTCCTTTATTAATTTCAAAAAACCATGCATTAAAGATGATTTCTAGCATAATTCAATTGATTAGCATATTTACAAGTGAAAATTTGCATGTTTATATAACATGGCCTACGTATTTATGAAACTGCATGCCTAATTCTTCAAGTTATGAACTTAGAAAGAAAAGTATGTTTTTGAATTATGGCTATGCTAAGCTTTTAGAACTTATGGTTTGACTTTGCATGACATTAGATATGTCCTTAGGCAATTTCAAACAAGATTTTGGCATTAGATATGTCACAAGTATATGTTGAGCTATATGTATGTTTTGGGAGTAGTATTTAGCACCGAGTTGAACTGGGTTTAGCATACCCTAAGTACTAGAACTACATTGCCACCATAGGTTGCCCTCTGTGGCTTATGACAGGATCCTGATAGATATAGTTCTAACCTTGGCCGGTTAGGACAAATTTTTTTGGTGTGGGTGTATGACACTGGACTCCATGTAGCTCATCATGGTTTATGTAGGTTAAGAGAAACTCCCGTATGAATGGTTTTTGACTTGTTTAAGCTTATGATATCCATTTCAAAGTCTTGACTCTTAACTCATGATTTCTATTTTATTATGATATTTACGTTTTAAGAATGTTTTCTTTATATTCATGCATGTCTCACATATTCGGTATATCCTATAGTACTGACGCATATCTTACGTTGTATCCTTTGATGATGCAGATTCAGGCTCATTCCCTTACACTCATGGCTAGGCATTGCCGGAGTCCCAGCTTCCAGTGGTGAGACCTGATTATCCGAGGGCCAGTATTAGACCTATCTTTCTTATGTTGTTTTCTTTGGATTTTCTCGAGCTAGTTGGGGTCTTATCCCATCAGCTCTTATGGTAGACTAGAGGCTTCATACATGTCTAGACTTGTATTCCATTGTATGAAGTTGATGCTTCTTAGACTTGTTCTTATTCAAGTTATGGCTGCCTATCTCTAACTAGTATGCTTTCACAATATATTTGTATTGATCTCTAAGTATGCTATGACCAAGGGTTAATCTAGGGGGTAGCCTCGGGGCGTGACAAACTTGGTATCAGATCCTTAGGTTTAAGGGTCCTAGGATGTCTAAAGCTGCATCGAGTAGAGTCTCTTTCATGTGTGTGAAGCACGCCACACTTATGAGAGGAAAGCTATGAGATGTCCTAGGAAAGGTCCACTTCTTTCATGATCAGTATTGTGTGATAGAGTTTAACTCTGTTACTCCTCTAATCCGTTCTTGTTACATTTCAGATTATGCCTCCTCATCATGCTATGCCTCACCGGGCCAATGCCTGAAATGCTAACCCTTCGATTCCAGACCACGAGGTCACAAATACAGAGTTTAGAAATGCCATGCATATGCTAGCTCAAACTATGGACGCTCAGGCCAACCAGTAGGCTCCTATCCCTGTCCACCCCCAAGGTGGAATAGCGTCCCGAGTTAGAGATTTCATTCACATGAACCCACCTGAGTTCTGGGGTTCAAAAGTTGGTGAGGGTCCACAGAATTTCTTGGATGAGGTAAAGAAGATCTTCTATGTAATGCAAGTGCATTGTGTTAATTGTATTGAGCTAGCTTCCTATCAACTCAAGGATGTGGCTCATATTTGATTCACTAAATGGAAAGATGCTAGGGTTAGGGATGTGGTCCCTATGAATTGGGAATGCTTTGGAAGGGCCTTTCTTGACCGGTTCTTCCCGCGGGAGTTGAAGCAAACTAAGATCGAATAATTTGTGAATTTGAGGCAAGGTTCCATGTTGGTTCAGGAGTACGGGTTGACGTTCACCCAACTTTCTAGGTATGCTCCTTCCATGGTGGCTGACCCATGGGATGAGATGAGTAAGTATGTTTATAGGGTGTCAGATTTGGTGAAGAAGGAGTGTAGGTCTGCGATGCTTTTGGGTGACATGAATATTTCTCGACTTATGACTCATGCCCAATAGATTGAGGGAGAAAAAATAAGGGAGAAGGCAAGGGAGAACAAAAAGGTTAAGTCGAAGAGCTCAGGTTTTAGCCATCAAAAGTCTGGGGATGGACATCGCTCCTCGTTCCAGAAGAAATCATTAGGCCTCGTTTATTCTTCAACTAGTGCTCCTACCCATGTCCCAGGACTCATTATGACCAGACTGGTTGAGGATCTGGTTCTTATCCGCAGGGGAGTGTTGCAAAGGGGACTCCTTACCCTTCATGTAACAAGTGTGGTTCTTGGTGAGTTCTTAGATGGTTCGGGTGGTTGCTTCGGATGTGGTCAGGTTGGACACAAGATCAATAAGTGTCCTTCAGCTAAGAAGGGATAGGGAGGTAGTAGGACCCAGTCTACTCTAGCAGCCCTAGGAGGTCGACCAGCCCAGTAGGGCACAACTTTTAGTTCTGGTGGTCAGTGCCAGAACTGCCTTTATGCTATGTCCTCTCATCAGAACCAAGAGGTGTTCCCCAGATGTTATTACTAGTATGTTGAAAGTCTTCTCTTTCGATGTGTATGCTTTGTTGGACCCTGGTGCCTCTTTATCCTTTGTGACTCCTTATATAACATGCAAATTCGAAGTTTGTCCTGAATTGCTTTTAGAACCCTTTTGTGTTTCTACTCCTGTTGGTGAGTCAGTCTTAGCCAAAAGGATCTGGCAAAATTGCACTATCTCAGTCATTCATAGAGTCACTTCAGCGGATTTAGTAAAGTTGGAGATGACTGATTTTGATGTTATTCTTGGTATGGATTGGTTACATGCTTTTTATGCTTCAGTTGATTGTCATACTCGAGTTGTCAGTATAAGCTAGATAAGGCCCTGTATCGGTTGAAGCAGGCTCCTAGAGCATGGTATGATTGGTTGTCAAAATTCCTACTGGATCATCGTTATTCTAGAGGTAAAACTGATAACACTCTATTTTTCAAAAGAAATAGGAAGAATTTACTGATTGTTCAAGTGTATGTGGATGATATAATCTTTGAAGGAACTGATGACATTTTGTGTCAAGAGTTTGCAAATCTAATGAGTGGTGAATTTGAAATGAGAATGATGGGTGAACTCACTTTCTTCTTGGGATTACAGATCAAACAGACCAAGAAAGGAACAACTATCCATCAACAGAAGTATATTAAGGAGTTGCTGAAAATATTTGACATGGAGAATGCTAAGACCAATGGTCGCCTATTAGTACCATCTCCAATCTAGATCTTGATGAACCTGGTTCGTCAGTTCCTGAGACCAGGTACAGAGGCATGATAGGATTATTGTTGTACTTAATCGCGAGCAGACCAGATATCATTTATCGTGTTGGGTTGTGTGCCAGGTTTTAATCTAATCCCAAGGAATCACACTTGAAGGTAATTAAGAGAATTTCCAGGTATCTCAAGGGGACTCAAGACCAGGTTCTCTGGTATGCAATAGGAGACTCGTTTGAACTCATTGGGTATGCAGATGCTGATTATGCTGGATACTTATTTGACCAAAAAATCATAGATGGAATAGCCCACTTCCTTGGTTCGAGCCTAATTTCTTGGGCCACCAGGAAGCAAAACTCTGTGGAATTATTGACAACAGAGGCTGAATACGTAGTTACTGACTCCTGTTGTGCACAATTACTATGGATCAAGCAGTAACTTGAAAATTTTGATATCCAGATCACTCGTATACTCATAATGTGTGACAACAACAGTGCTGTGAATATAGTGAAAAACCCTGTTCAACACAAAAGGACCAAGCACATTGATATTCAACACCATTTCCTTCATGACAATATAGAGAAGTGGCGCATTGAGATGAAGTATTGCAAGACCGAGGACTAGGTTGCTAACATCTTCACCAAAGCTCTGGGAAGGGAGTAATTTGAGAAGAATAGGGTGGCGCTGGGACTAATTAAGCTCTATTGAACTAACCAACTTTCCTCAATGATTGACTAGATCTACTCTAGTTCAGGTATAGATATTGTTTGGGTTGACTCACATTAGACAGTCTCACACCTGTGCAGGTACACATCTCAGTCACACTCCCTCACACTGATATGAAAAATCCACTGATATTACCCTTACTCTCTAAAGTGACAAAGAGTGCTAGACATTAAAAGCTTGATGGGTACACTGGAACCTGGTTCCTCCTCCCAGGTATGTACTGAATTCTACATATGCATTAACGTCCTGTTATAGTTCAAAAGTGGTCTGAATTAATCCTGCACCTGGTCCACTCTCTCCTATCTTTCCTTTATTCCTTTGGGCGCAAAAACTCCAAGTGGACCCACTCTCAACCTTCTAATCAGTTTTGAAACTACCACCACTTTATCTTTCTTCTCTCCTAAGTTGGTCATATCTACTTGTTGTCTTCCTCTCTAAATACTATTTTCTTACTTCACTCTATCCCTTTACAAAACCCTAGAATTCTGAACTATCCCTACACCATCTTTGGTCATTATGGCATGTCACACCACTACCACCACCCTCCCCATCATTGATTACTCCAATGACAAGGAATTTTCATCCCCAGTGGTTTCCCCTCTAGAATATCCAACCAAAACATCCTCTCCAATAGCTTCTATCATACCACCGCCTGTTGTTGCCTCTTCACTGACTCCACTTCATTCTCCTTATCACACCTATACCCAAATTGTTGATGCCCCTTTACCCCCGTGTCTCCAATTTGTCCTCATTCCCTCACCACCACCACTCCCAAAATCTATGCATCCTATAACTATTTTTCCTCCTCTTTAGGGGGAAGAAAACACTAATCCCCTGTCATCAACTCAAGAGAAAGAAGTGGACAATCTGGACCCTCTTTCTCACCAGGTCCCTCCCTCTACCAACCCCAACTCTGGAGACTCTGTGACCCTCATCGGCGAGTCTGACTATGATGACACAGCCCTCATTAAGTAATGACTATTACAAATTTTCCATGATAACCTCTCCCCGGCCACCTACAAAGCCTCTTCCTATAAGCCCACACCTATGTTCCCTCTCTCCTCTTCTAATATCTCTCTCTCTAAACCATTTGCTCAATGTACAAGGAGTCGCCATTATTCTAACTTGGGTACTACCTCTCCGGTACCTAAACGCCATCATCTCATTAAGAAGTTTGGTATCTCCACTTACCCTCTCTCTCAGGGTCTCACTTCCCCCATCTCAGTAGATGATAGCTCTGATGGAAACCTGGTACTTCCTGCCACTCCCTCGGCTACATCCCCTCATGCATCATCCCCTAACTCCTCCTACACTCATCCCTTAGCTCCTTAACCCTCATCGAAAGCCCCTCCAAATCTCACTAAAACATGAAAAGGTTTCTCTCTCTGGGTAGAGAGAAATACTACGCCCTTCAGAAACCATTGAAAGGGAGAATGATTAATGCTTCAGTGGCCTCTACACCAAGTATGCATGAATTTTCGGACATCCTAAAACTCCAATAGTGGGTTCCATTATTTATTGGCCCTTTGCCTAGTTTGTTTCAAAATAAAATAGTGGAATTCTACACTAACCTGATCATTGTGAAACCTGGTACATTGAGCACTATGGTGAAAGGTGTGCCTATTATGTTTGACGTGCCTAAACTTAAGCTTTTACTGGGCATCCCAACTTGGGGCTATTCAACTTATGATGTCGAGCCTACTGATGTTCCACAGTTGAAGGAAAATTTCTCTCAGGATCAACTCTCCACAGCCACTAAGGGTGTTCTAAAGGGGGCCATGAATCAACATCACAGTCTGCTGTTTAAGTTGGTTAACAAGTGCTTACTGCTGCGTTTTGAACATCGTCATCTTGTAGTTAAAAGGGATCTCAACCTTATGGAGGCATTGAATACTCATCAACAAATTGACTTGCCTGCTCTGATGGTGAGGCATATGGTTCACATGATCACTCCCGAAAAGAGTGCACATGGTTTGGCTTATGGTTAATTTTTTTCTAAGGTCTTTTCTACTTATGGTCTCAAGTGTGCTGATGGAAAGCTGTGCTCTTGGCAGGAAATGTTCACCCAAAAGACTCTTGAAGAATGTGGTTTTGGTGACCCGGGTGTTAAAGGCAGGGGTACTGTGGCAACCCTGCTTGTGGAACTGCAGTCAGCTCAGAATCAAGCTGTTACTCTTGAAGGCTAGGTTCACACACTCAAGCAGACTCTACAGGGATCTCAATCTAAAATTGCTAGGCTAAGGGTGCAAATGAATAAAGAGAAACTGGCGAGTAATGCCCGATTGGACATTATGATGCAGCTTCTGAATGCCACTCTTGCTAAGATCTCCCTGCACCCCTCTTGACTCCTCTTAGTTCCTAGTCTTCTCCCTACCTCCTTGGATTCTGGCCCCCCGAGTTGACTTTTTTATGTACTGCTTTTGAACTATGGCATGGATATTTTTGTTATATGTCTCTTTCATACATGCTAATGATATGGGTCTGTCTTGCTATACCTGTTTGTTCTCTTATGTTATTTTTGATGGCTAATATCAGTTGATTTACTCTATTGTGTGGGTTGTGTGTGATCTGAGTAGTGTTTCCCCAGTGTCCATGTCTATGTCCTTCTCAACCCTTATGAATTCTATGCCTGCCTATGCTTTTCAATGATGTTAAAAAAAGGATGTAGTTTGTAGGATTTTGTATGTGTGCGCATTATTTGTTATCATCAAAAAGGGGGAAAATGTTAAGTACATAGGTTTGAATATTTTGATTTCTGACTGTGTGAATTAGGTACACAATTTCTGTTGATTATACAGGAACAGGGTGACACGTGGAATAATGCACAATATCTTCTAATTAAGGAAAAACATAACAGTATCAAAGTAAAACACTATATGCAAGAGGCGTACAAGAAAGACTTCCCTTATTGGCTGAAGAGTCCAACAAGGAAAGACAATAAAACCCTAGCAAGGGACTGATACAAAAAAGAGTCAGGGCAAAGAGGAGAAGTGTGAAGCAAAAATAGAGATATTCACACTACCTTGAAGAAAACAATCAATATCAAGTTTGATATGCAAAAGTAACTAGAAATAGGAGAACTATTGTCTAGTTGAGTCTGTAACAAAAAGTACTACAGAGTAGCAATTATTTTCTGGTGAGTTGATTAGTGAGTAGAGAAATCAAGTGTCCAGACTAGTTGTAACAGTGAGTTTGACTGTTGAAAGAGGTACTTGTGTGAGTCCCTTAGATTGCAGGGTTGTAATCTGAAAACTGCTCGTTGTTTAGTGAAGTTTGGTTGCAAATCCTATACACTACAGTTCATGATTTTTAATCCCTTGAACAAGGAGGATTTCCATGATAATTTCTTTGTGCATTGTTGTATTCTCACTAAAGAACCTGGTTCTAATGTGAGAGTAATACTCGTAACCTTTACATATGGATACTGGTATGATTATTGATGACCAAATACCACACCAGTATGGTTCATGGACACCTAAGATCCCTTGCAGGTCATGACTAGTGGAAAAAAATAAGACCCTTAGTATGTGTGTACACTCTGTAATTTGCATGGTCATTTATGGTGAGCTAGTAGGGTGAGCTGGAATGAGGCTAGATGTTCTAGACGCGTGGACAAAGACTGAGTGGGCATGAGACCCACCCTATTGTGATTGCATTTTAAAATCAGTAATTCATGTGAATCTATGCATAATTATGTCCGTCATGTCTTGTTGGGTTAACTTGGTGGTTGTTGGTGGCTACACTATGTGCATAGAGCATTATATGGGTTAAGCCTGTTAGAGATCTTATTTGTTTACTTGTGATGTTTGTTGGGTGAACTTGAGAAGTGGGTAAGATTTGTCAATAGTTAATAAAAGAATTATGAAGAAGTAACTAACCTTGGGTGTGAGCTCTGAAGCAGAATACGTTGAATAGAACATACCCCATGGCTGTGTCCTAATGCTAGGAATAATTAAAGTAACTAATTAGGACTTGGAGACGTCATTTCTTGGAATTGTAGGGGAGTAAGTCTGAGATACCTTTGGTGTGAATAGTCGTAGGGATAATCTTATTATATATTGATGTGAAGGTTATATGTTATATGCTAATTTCTATTTATGGTTTATATGATTTAGTCTCAGTCGGCCGATGATACCTACCAGTATGTGTGGTTGTACTGATGCAACTATTGCTACACCTTTTGGTGTATATGTGTGACAGGTTGATTTATGTTTTATCGCATGGTGTGAAGTGTCTCTACCATCAGCTTCCTGATTTTCTACTCCTTGGAATCGAAAGCTGTGTCTTTTCATTGTCATGTCCCTCTTAGAAACTCTTGTACATGCTTAGGCCAGATTTTGGAAATGATTGTACTTTTGGTATTGAAAAATGATATATTGTATTTCAGATTTGATCAATTATTAATCAATTACTGGAACAATGCCCGTTCTAAGCATGGGCCCATTGATTCATTATTATATTGTGTTTCAATTGACATTTTTTTGGTATTTAATGTTTTTAAATGTTTATTTATATTGATTTATTTTAAGTACTTTTAAATCAAAATAGATTTTAAACATTTTTAAAGTGTTTGGATAAATTAAAAAAGTACTTTAAGTACTTGATTTTAAGTCAAAATAATAAAAATAAATTAAAAGTTAAATATTAAAATAGTTAACTTATTACTTTTGACTTATTAGTCATAAGCCAAAAATTAATCTAAACGGGCTTTAAAAATATCAAAGGTGTGTTACTATATAAAAGGCACAATACTTTATCAAATTATTGAACACTTATTTGAATTTCTTTTTTTTCACTCATAATTCAAATGAAGTTCAGTTCACTAAAATTTGTTGTGTTTTTCTTTATCACTCAGGAAAAGTTAAAATTTCAGCAAGACTTGAAAAAAATACAACATTGATTCTTACTCATTCTCATTTTTTAAGTGTTTTAAAAACTTCTTGCATAGCTTTTCACTTTTTTTATCACTGAATGAGATCGTGTTTGAAAAATAATTCTGCTGGATTCTCTTTAATATAATGTTAATGCGGTTGAGGTTTTCTTATCTTCTCTTAATCAAATAATTATTCTTTATATTTTAATTTATGTAACATTCTTAAATAAGCACAAAATTTTAAAAATTTAGGTTTAAGAATTAAAATATATCTTAATATTTGTGTGATTATAATTTTTACACAAATGTGTCTCAAATATATCATATCAATTAAAATGAGTAAGAATGTGTCTCACATTATTTCTAATATTGATTTTTTTTGTTGATAAAATTGATTTTTTTTTCATTCAAGGTAAAGGGGTCACGTTGCTATGAAATGATGAGGAGATATGTATAGAGACAACAATTGAGAGCTAGCATGTGACGTGCGAAATAAGAAGCTCAAGTGGGTCCACAAATATGAATGAAAGGGTAAAATTTTCCTGACAAACTAAAAATAACTTAGTATTTCCTCCATCCATCTTTATTTATCCATTATTGATTTGAAATATTATTTAAGGAAATAAATAAAATAATAATTTTACTATATCATTTCTTGAATATAATAAATTTAATGCTTTAGAAAATATATTGAGAGAGGACATAGACATTTATTTTTAATATATATACAATGACTAAATAAAAGTAAACGGACAAAATACCTACAAAAGTATAAATATAAACCAATTAAAATAACATATATTTATACTATTAAATTACGATGACATCCTTATAGCCCAAGCTATACTATGACATTGGTTGACAAATTAATAGAAAAGAGTTGTACATGAATCAACCAAAATGACCTTGAAGTATTGTTAATTCACATAAAGCATAGAGAAAAAGTAAATCAATAAAGCCATAGAGTAGGGGCAAATGATACATGAAAGAAGTAAAAGTTAGAAAAGAACGACTAAGTTTTTCGCCCTTTGTCACGCTCCGAGCCTACACCCTAGACATAATACGAGACTTGAGATCACAAGTGATCTCAAGATAACCCTTCTTGCTGGCATAATTCATGAGCAACTAAATAAAAATAGATAAACTAAAGAATATTATGCAGAAGCTGAAACATATGATGACCTCTTAAAGAGTACTGTAATAAACTGAAGTTTTATAAACTGAAATACAACTCCTTTTAAAAACTGATACAACTGACTGACTGACTGTCTATGAAGCCTCTACTAACACTGACTATGGTTAGCCGGGACATGACCCCCAACTATCTTTCATCAATGTATAACAACTGAAATAATCGCTATAACTACTAACTGACTGGAGTTCCCAGAAAAGGAGAACTCGTTCCTTGCTGACTGGAAGCTGTGATCTGTCTGAGCATGGTTCTGGGAGCTAGCACTAAAACCTGCATCATCAAAAGAATGCAGCACAAAAGTTATGCGATCAGTACTTTGAATGTACTGAGCATGTGAGATAATGCACTAACTTTGAAAACATGTATATTCTAGAACATAACTGAAAGCTGGACTATGTATGGATATCTGAGAATGCATAAGTCAACAATGTAAAACATGAGCTCTTTTACTGAAGAGTATAAAATATTTACGAGTTATAAATTGTGAGATACATAGACTATGAGATAACTAAGCATGCTAAAAATATTGATGAGCTATTTAAAAACTTCAAGTTGAATCTGTAGTACTCATGCCCAAATATAATATGCACAAAATTTGAAATGTAAGGATATTCTGAAAAATATAATTTAAAAACTGTAAAACTAAACTGAGGCCCTAGTACATAATTACTGAGTCTAATTCTGCGGGAGAGTCTGTTAACCGACATAAACCATGTGAGCTAAATGTGGAGTCCGATGTATACACCCCATCGAGGGGACCCAATATACCTTGCCAGGGTATAAAGACATGGCTGATGTAATCACTAGTTCTGAGGCCCAACTGAGGGGATAAATAACCTACGGTGGCACGTAGTTCTGAGACTTTAGGTATGCTGAACCTTAGTCCAACTCGGTGCTAAGTACTACTCCCAAACTGAATACTGATAGCTCATTTAAAAACTGAAGTTATGGAATGCTACATCAGAACCTAATTAATCTAGATGATTTCTGAAAGACTGTATAACTGAAAACTATTTATAAAGCATGTGGACATATCTAGATGTCATACTAATCATGAAGCTTACTGAGTTCGTAATCATTGATGGCATATCTTGATACCATGCTAATCACAAGACCTACTAAGTTCATCATCATTGATGGTATATGTTAAAAGTCCATATTTAAAATATATTCTTGTAAAACATACTGAAGGTAAACTGAAGCCTGCTAAATCATGCATAGTTCTTTCTTACTAAAATAACTGGATTGAAAATTATGCATACTTATGTAGACTGAATGCTGACAATGTGAGCTGAGCTCTAAAGGAGAAGTTAACTCATGAGAAGTTTCGAAGAAAATCTGTAGACTAAAAACAGACTGATTTAATGTTTGAAAAGTAATTTAGGTCAAATTCTGAAGAAAATCCATTCTCATGAAAATACTACAATTTTAGGCTAAATTCTTGATTTCTTAAAGTTCTTATAAAGGCTCAGGCAAGTCACTAAAAATATGGAGCAAATCTTCTAAAATAAGATATAAATCATGTAGGAATCATAAGGACTGAATTCTGTAAAATTTAGCATGATTTGGTAAGAACCCTAGTTTTACAACTTGTAAAATCATATGAAAATTTGAATCATTGGGCATAAGGGCAAACGAAACCCTTACTGAATACCTACATACCTGGTAGAAGATGATTCTTGAATTTGTGAAGGAGTTTTGATGCTTTTGAGAAGAAGCCCTAGGTTGAACTTTGAGAAGAACGCTCTTTTTCTTCTTGAAACGACTTGAGAGAAAACTAACTTTTTCAAAGAAAATTTCTTAAAAAAAATAAATGAAAATACCCCAGGGGTCCTAGGTCCTATTTATAGGGAATACCAAATTAAATCCAGATTGGTCTAGAAAAGAGAAAATGCATCAGAAAAATGGATGCCAAAATGGTCCATTTTTGCCACAAACGGACCATTTTCTTAAGCATTTTAACTCCTTAAATTTTTTGAGTTTCTGGTCCTGGAAACGGTTGGGAAAATAGACCGTTTTTCGAGAAAATGGACTGTTTTAACTCCCAAAATTTGATGGACTTTTGGTCAGACATACATTTTCTTGGTCAATTGATCATAACCTTTTACTCTGAACTCAGATTACTGCACGGTTAGCGGCATTGGAAAGAAGACTTGAAGACCTTTAATTTGGTAGGTATTAGGCCACCTAACTATTTAAATTCTAGGAGTTATGATCATTTGAAGTTGGCCCTTAAAGAATCTTACACTAAAACTCAATCGGTAAGGAAGCTTTCACAACTTTGAGCTAAAGGTTCTTTATGAACCTAATTCATATCTAATACACTTTCCACACATAATTATTGATCTCAACACCTATTTACCATTTGAAATCATCTGGTTTGGATCTAACAACATATGAAAATGGTTTGGATCTTAGCATAGAATTTTTGGGGCATTACAATATCTCCCCCTTGGGATCATTCTTCCTCGAATGAAGACTAACTAGGCTGAGGGGGTAGGGAAAGAGATGCAACCCCACCAACTGATTTCTAAAAGCAGGAGTACTAATATGGTAACTTATTTCTGACTGAAATATGAACTGAGATGGATTTAGGAAACCTACATGCATACTGAGGGCATAAGAACAACTGATTGTTCATGAAAGTGAATATCCAATATGATAACTGGTCTGGAGTGAGAGTAGGGACTTAGAAAAAACTCATAAAGAACGAATGCATTCTTAGAAATCATAGTCAATTGAAAGAAACATAAAACTGAGAGGAGTAACTATACAAGAAAACTATTCTCTTCTATACTGACCTTACTAACATGGACTGAACTGAACTTAGGGCCTTATTGCCTTAAGAATGATTACCGGTAGGTCTGAACTGATCTGATATGAGGGGTCTACTATCTTGATAGCTCAATCTATTGGACATAAAGTATGAGTACTCTAAGCAGGGAGTAAGAACAAGACTATTCCCATCTTACACAATACAGTCGATAACTTTTAAGCTTAGGAACACCCTTTTTAACTACACCAACTTCTCTGAATACCATGCTTACCTTTTGCAACTTAAATTCTCATCAATGCATATATAGATGCTATGGTTTGAGTCTAACTACCTACTTTCACCATGTTCAAGCCTATCTCAACTATATCTTTTGCATCTGGATTTATCATCCAAGAATGATATTTCTTCTTATCATATAAATCAACTAACCTTGAGTTCTAATCAATGGGTCACTAGTCACCCAAGGCAAAGGCCCACATGTATTCCATCATGACATTCAAGACTATCACTATGATCATCTTATTGCTTCTTTATAGCTACCACTATCTGAGACTTCTCCTCTTCCCTGGCATATCTGGAAGCTACAGCTTCAAGAACTTCTACAATAAGACATACCAAAATTCCTCATCTATCTATTTCATAGAAATAATCCTTACCTCGCATTTATCCACACTTACAATCTAAGGTAGAACCAATACATCAAAGAGAAAATCCAATACTTCCCATCTAAGCTACTACTTAGCTCCCTCAACTAACACCTATGACAACATAAGCCAAGATCACTGAAGGAATAAAGTGGGAGCATAAGCATCATGCATGCAGGAATACTGATCAGTCTCAACTTATACTTAGCGTGATCTAGCCACTCAAGGTGAGATCTGAGAAGTCAAGTGTAAAGGCCTGAGTGTCTCACATTCTGGACATAGGAAGCATGGTTAGAGTAAGAAAATCATCATGATGAACTGTTTAAGAAATCTGGTCTGAGAATATAAATGATGTAGCATGATTTCATTAGCCATTAAGTCATATCTTGAGGACTGAACTGAGTACATAGAACTGAGTATACTGTGAAACATGAGTTTACATATATAATGAGTCTCATGGCATAAAACTGAAATTCATAGAATCATAGAGTAAAGCTGGAATCGCTATCTGGAGCAAATTTTTGTTTGTTCTAGGATCTGAGCATGCACGTGAATCTGTATGAAGTGAATGAACTTGTTCATGAGTATGGCACAAATACATCTGAGTATAGTATTATTTTGACTGAAGTGCTAGAAAATCCACTGGAATAAGAGTGGGTCGATATCCCATCATAGCCCTTTCTAGAATTCTATACTAGTTGAGTCGCAAGGCTCGACTTGGTTCTTCATTCTATCATATCCCCCTTAGCTCGAAAGTCACCCTTTTAGGTCTACAGATCTCTCTCTCATCTAGGCCAAAATCAATTAACCCTTGTAAGGTTGGGGTATCACTGTACTCTTGGATGCTAAACTCTCCTTGGTAGGCTATAACTGAAGATACTAAGCCCTCGCTAGGTCTTCTTCTGAGGCATCTCTTAGATTCCTCTTTATCCTTAAGGCTATCACCAGAACACTCATACTCTCATTGGCATACCTAAACACCTCTTATAACACTTAGCAATCTGGCCTTCGCTTCTTCATCCACTAACATCACATCTCTAAGTTTAAATCTATACAGATAACCTGAATTAAAAACCACACTAAGGGACTTCAACATCGTCTACCTATAATCTCTTAAATTCATCTCTAAGAACATCATCTAATATACACCTAACCTTTTCCATAAATAACAACCCAGGAATTCTAAACTAGTCACACAGAGCACCATGGAATCTTTGAATATAATGCAAAAACATACTGCTCTGGGTACACATCTACCTTTCTACCATTCAAGGATCTTCTTCACCTATATCTAGGGTCATTACGCTACTTATGACCCATAACAACTCAATTAGTGCTATCTCTTGAGTGACTATACTATCCAAGTGCTTAGGGAACCATACCTTTTAGCTAAGGCACCATTCATGGTACAGTTTCTGCAAGAGGGTTTGAGAATATATTCTATTATAAGCTCACCTTACACGAGTAAAAGAGGGTACATGCCTTTGAATCAATAGACTTAACTCACTAGTGGGCTCCTCTCAAGCCATTGTGCAGTCTCTTAACCTTTTTGATGACTCTATCTAAGAGCATCTCACTCATAGGAATCTGAACTTAACTACTTCTGCAACCTCGAAGATGAGGCATGATTGGAGGAATTGGAGAAACGTATGAATCCGTATACGTTTCATAAGGAACAGTTCAACTGTATGATTTGAAGTATGAAAGGAGGGAAACATTTCCTAAATGCCCTGTAGCCTCCTGATTATAAGTATGGTGCACAACACACCTATAAGCAAGACTCTACTAGACACGACTTCATAGACAGCCTAGGACACTTGAACTTTGTGCTCTGATACAAAGTTTGTCATGCCCCGAACCTACACCCTAGACGTAACACGAGACTTAAGACCATAAGTGATCTCAAGATAACCCTTCTTGCTGGCATAATTCATGAGCAACTAAATAGAAATAGATAAACTGAAGAATATTATGCGGAAACTGAAACATATGATGAGCTCTTGAAGAGTACTATAATAGATTGAAGTTTTATAAACTAAAATACAACTCCTTTGAAAAACTGATACAACTGACTGACTGAGTTTCTATGAAGCCTCTACTAACACTGACTATGGTTAGCCGGTACATGACCCCAACTATCTTTAATCAATGTATAACAACTGAAATAACCACTATAACTACTAACTGACTGGAGTTCCTAGAAAAGGAGAACTCATTCCTTGCTGACTAGAAGATGCGATCTGTCTGAGCATGATTCTGGGAGCTAGCACTAAAACCTGCATCATCAAAAGGATGCAACATAAAAAGGTATGCGACCAATACTTTAAATTCACTGAGTATGTGAGATAATTCACTAACTTTGAAAACATGAGAATATATATATATACTAGAACATAACTGAAAGATGGACTAAGTATGGATATCTGAGAACGCATAAGTCAACGCTGCAAAATATGGGCTCTTTTACTGAAGAGTATAAAATATTTACGAGTTATAAATTGTGAGATACATAGACTATGAGATAACTAATCATGCTGAATGTAAAACCCCAGGTATTTAAGGTTGTCTTTGATCTCGAATAAAAGGCTTACGAGCCTAAATTTGAGAATTTTATTAATACCGCGCGTGTTTGAAAATATCTAATTTATGTATGTATTTATTTTATAAGAGTTTTTATAATTTAGTGATATTTTAACAGGGATATTAAGTTTAATTATGTTGAGAATATTATAAGATGAGGTCAATTTTATTCAAAATAATTTTCTAATAATTATAATACATTTTAAAAATTATATTTATTTTATCACGAACCTATGTAATATCCGGGTGCACGCGTAATGAGATAAGGAACATAAGAGTGGTGGCATATTTCATTTCAAAAACTGGAAACATTTTACCTTTCCACATTAGTTTATTATATACAAGTATGGTCACTTAGTAGATGTTGGGTTACGTGGAGAAGTGACAAAAATTGAGTTAGAAATATGCATTAATGAGGTGTAATTAATGGTAAAAGTAAGATCATTATCTCATCTTATTTAACCATTTCCCCACCACCATTACAATTCTCTATATATAGATATACCATCACTTATTTTCAGATCTTCATCATCATAATTATTGTATTTCACTAGTGATACCAAGAAATATGAATTCATTGACTACTTCTCTGACTTTGACAACCTTGAGATTTGGCCAATGACTTTTATCTTTTCATGTTACTTTTAAAGTTTCTTCTTCCACTGCAATTCACTCTCTTTACTTCTCTTTCCCCTCGTTGATAAGCAAATAATATTTCTTTGAGAGTTAAAGTTTTATTGGGAGAGTACCAAGATGATACCGAAGGGTGTAAAAGAATTCAGAAAGTTTTCTATGTTACCTACTTTATACATATACGTATATATCTTCAACATACCGCAAGAAAATCATAAGTTTTACCCATGAGAAATGCCTAGATGGAGTTGTGATAGCTTCAGAACACGGACATCAAGGTGTGTAAAAGCTACTTCTTTCTTTTCTTGGCATGATTCCTTGATTCTAGCGATTATAAATTTATCGTGCTTTTGAGGAACTATTTGTAGAGCTTTAGAATTATTATATTCCTCTTATACCATTATTCCTCGTCATGAACTCATATTCAATAGTATTGACTCCGTGTAAAGTGGGAAAATAGTAACTGCATATGTAATCTTGTTGATGGGCTGACTTGGAGCGAGCATATCTCCCAAAATATAAAGAGTTAGAGGGCCTATTATATACCTAATTAAAGGGCTTTGAGTCTAGTTTCTAGAACATCAAGCCATTCATCCATACGATGTCACATTAAAAAGTTATGACCATTTTACCACAAACTGTCCGAGCAAAATCGGGTAGGGCCGAAATTATCACAAAAATTATGTTTTGACTTGGTTTTGATATAGTAACGATGGTGGGTCCTTTTAAGAACTTGTTTAGTTTTAAATTTTGAAGATTTTGTCGTGGTAACCTCCCTTCTACAACCCTTTTATGAAATTTCATGTTCTAGAATCTTTTTATAGACTGTCGAGCCAAGAAATGGTGTTTTAGATACCGTGGCTCTGGGTAGCCTTTTTTGTTATTAAGTTGGGTCATCATTGTTGTATATTGATGGTGTTAAAGTGTTGGAGGTACTGGTGGATTGGTGCTCTTCTTCTCGGAGTCACGTACGACAATTGTTAGATTGAACAATGTGAAATACACCTTGTTACATTATCTCGGGAGCTCATCGCTCTTGTGAGGCATTGATAGATTCTTGTAGTTATTATTAGATGTGGGTCTAGTAGGAATTGTGATATCAATCATTGAGTTATATTGGGCTTATCGTACTAACGACTTTAACGCCTTACTGATTGACTTTGGTTCATTCCTGCGGTCTTGTTGATTCTCGTAGTTATGTTACGATCAGTTGATCGAGCTTCATAGAAACAAATTTGAGATTCAATTGAATGGCTTGTTAAGTCCATCATTCTTATTGGTACGTTCCTTTATAGCCCATAGTATGTTAAGGCTAAACTTCGCCCTTCCTTTGGGCACTAATTTTAGAAAACTCCTAAATCATCAAATGCGATATTTTACTATTCTATTGCTAGAAAGACCGTCTGTGAAAGGCATTAGGATCACAACTAAAGTATTTTCGTGATTCAATTATGTTGATATTCCACTCGTTCGATTATATAGGGTATCCGACATCTATATGTCATTTTGTCGAGTTCCTTGACTATATGTCCATATGTATCAATTTTTATTCTTCTTTAAGAATTACAACCAGTCGTCCTTCCTTGGTAAAATAATTTTTGAAAAACTCTAAAATAATATGTCGATTTCCAAAACTCTCAAATGTAACTCGTATGTTTCAACTACTAGAGGACTCGGTTTTTGAAATACATTCTTTTGCAAATCATTAGGGAAATATAAATAGAAATTAAGTGAAACACCTTAAGCTCTTTATGAACATCCTCAGTTTTAAGTTACCTTTTGAAAGTCAAGTTAAGTGTTCAAGTTTATTCTAAAAATACACGAGGTTCTACGAGGTTTTTACTTGTTATACGAACGTGATTACGAGATTATGAGAATAAAGAGTGCCACCGGGACACGATTGACAACATGATTACGATGACATTCCGGCATTATGCATTCATGACACGACAAGCTATGCATCAGACTCTCGAGCTATAATCGGGAGGTATGGGGCCTATTGCCTATATTTATACGTATGAGATACAGATGGCCACGAGTTGGCAGATATAAGTCTATAATAACTGAATTGCGATAAGTCCTTGAGAATTTGGAACCCTAGGTTTGAAACATTCGTGGAGAAAACTGGAGACTAACTGGAATCTAGGGATCTAATGGGTTAAAGGAACCCACTAGTGAAATCCCACATACCTGGTAAAGAAACCCACGGAGAAATCCTTGGATTTTTGGGGCTGAACTTGATGAAGACCTCTACTTGTTCTTGGAGGAAAACTGTCGCCTCTTTCTCTTATTTTCTTTCTAAGTTTAAAGAATTTAGGGGAATAAATGTTTTAGATATTTTTAGGCTACTTAATTAGGCTTAAATGACATAAAACAACATAGCTTAGGCCTTAAAAGGGAAAGGAAAAGTCCGGAATACCCCTGGGAGAGTAATTTCTAAAGAAAACGCGACTCAGGGATCACGACTCCGGATGACGGACCGTACTCCTAGATGACAGACCATCAACCTGAGTCGTGGTTCTGCCTAAGAGTTTTAGGGGTCTCTGGTCTCAAGAAATACGACTCAACAGGATGGACCGTTATTTTGAACGATGGTTTGTCATGTGACTCGTGGTTCCTGGGATTTGACTTAGCCTGGGGATTTCCATGAGTCAAAGGATAGACCGTTCTTCTGAAGTACGGTCCGTAAACCAAATCGTGGTTTCTGGGACTAGAATTGGGGGTCCTCTGATTCAGGGAAACCACGTGGGACAGGTCGAGCAGTGGTTCTAAACCACGGTCCATGGTCTGACTCGTGGTTCCTATGACCTAAACTGGGAGGCTACTGGACTTAGGATTATGGTTTGAGACGACGGACCGTGGTTCCAAACTATGGTCCGTGATACTAACTGTAGTCCCTGGGACATGTATTGAAGAGTTACTGGAATTTGAACTTCAGTTCAAGATGACAGTCCCTAGTTCCAAACTATGGTCCGTACTCTTGAACCATGGTTCCTGGAAACTTGAATTTTCTGAAATGTTTATTCTCTACTGGTTTTCTGAGCTTAGTCTGGGCTTGGAAGTTCTGGGGTGTTACAATATCTCCCCTTTTGGATCATTCGTCCTCGAATGAAGACTGAATAAGATGACTTTGGAGGGGAAGGAGCTGTAATCCCTATCAACAGAGTACTAGAAACTGATATCTAAATGAACTGAGTTCCATAAACATGCAAGTATGCTGAAATGTAAGGGTAACTGATGGAACAAGGTGATGAGACTGAATTTCACAAGAGTAGATTGAGATACTGGAGAGGAACTATTTACCTCAAGATGAAACTGAATCATAGGGAAAGAGGAGGGGGTACTTGGATATCATGGCTGCTTCTGCTTCCCAAGTAGCTCCCTCTACGGACTGATTCCTCCACAAAACTTTCACTGAAGTGACTTCTTTATTTATCAACCTACAAACCTGACGGTCAAGAATCTCGACTCGAACCTCTTCATAGGTGTGGCTATCCTTCACAGCCACACTCTCCAAAGGTACTATCGAAGTTGGATCCCCCCCACACTTCTTCAACAGGGAAATATGGAAGACTAGATGAACTGCTGCTAGTTCTGATGGCAACTCTAACTCGTAAGCCACATTACCCACCATTTTCAGAATTCTATAAGGACCTACATACCTGGGACTTAGCTTCCCTTTCCTGCCAAATCTCATTACCCCTTCATGGGTGACACTTTCAGGAAAACCCAACCGTCAACTTCAAACTCTTAAGTCTCTTCTCCTAACATCTGCATAGGACTTCCGACGACTCTGAGCTGTCTTTAGCCTATCTCTGATGAGCCGAAATTTCTCCATAGCCTCATGTATCGAATCTAGTCCAATCAAAGCTGCTTCACCTACTTCGAACCAACAAACAATTGACCTACATCTACTCCCATAGAGGGCCTCATATGGGGCCATATGAATGCTGGAATAGAAGCTGTTATTGTAGGCGAACTCTATGAGAGGTAGGTGATCATCCCAACTACCTTTGAAATTGATCACGCAAGCCCTCTACATGTCCTCTAAGGTCTGAATGGTATGCTCTGCCTGACCATCCGTCTATGGATGAAATGTTGTACTAAGATTCACCTGAGTACCAAGACCTTTCTTGAAATATCTCCAGAAATGAGATGTAAACTGAGGACCTCTATCTGAGATGATAGACAAGGGAACCCCATGCAACCTCACTATCTCACTGATGTAGAGTCTGGCATAATCCTCCGCTGAATCTATAGACTTGACTACCAAGAAGTGAGCTAACTTAGTGACCCTGTCCACTATCACCCAAATGGAGTCATGCTATCTGCGAGTACGAGGTAAACCCGTAATGAAATCCATGTTGACCACTTCCCACTTCCAAGTAGGAATGCTAATTTCCTGAGTCACACCTCCTGGTTTTTGATGTCCCTCTTCATGCCGTTCCACCAATAGACTTCCCATAGATCACGGTACATCTTAGTAGAACCTGGATGAATGGAATGTCTAGAATTATGGGCTTATAAAAGGATCTGCTGCCTCAACTCACCCACCTTAGAAACACATAAGTAACCCTGATAATGAAGTACACCATCTCCCCCTTGGGAGAAAACCTTAACTCTCTGCTGATGAACTGCACCTTTCAGTTGAAGTAATATGGGATCACTATCCTATTTCTCCTTAACCTCCACTACCAATGAAGATTCTGACCCATTCTGAACTATCACACCACCATCTGACTTGTCCATAAGGCAGACTCCTAAGCGAGTGAGGCGGTGAACATCTCTGGCTAATTCTCTCTTCTCTTCCTGAACATGAGATACACTACCCATAGACAGTCTGCTGAGAGCGTCAGCTACTACATTGGCCTTACCTGGATGGTAGATCATATTTATGTCATAATCCTTGAGAAACTCAAGCCACTTCTTCTGGTGAATATTTAAATCTTTCTGGGTGAACACATACTGGAGGATCTTATGATCTGTGAACACATCAACATGAACACCATACAAATAGTGTCTCCAAATATTTAGGGAAAACACAACCGCTGCAAGCTCGAGGTCATGAGTTGAGTAGTTCTTCTCATGGACCTTAAGCTGCTTGCAAGCATAAGCTATGACCTTAACCTGCTGCATCAAAACACAGTCCAGGCCAACTCTGGATGCATCACAATAAACCACATAGCCATCTGAACCCTCTGGTAGAGTCAAGAAGGGTGTTGTAGTCAACCTGGTCTTCAGTTCTAAGAAACTCTTCTCACACTCATCTGACCACTGAAACTTGACCTTTTTTTGCGTCTACTTGGTCAATGGGGAAGCTATGGATGAAAATCCTTAAACTGGCCAAACCCAAGAAACTCCTAATATCAATCAGAGATGTGGGTCTGGTCCAGTGCTTTACCGCCTCAATTTTTTGGGAATCAACACGGATCTCTTCTCTGGTCACCACATGACCAAGGAAAGTGATAGACTGTAACCAGAATTCACACTTGCTGAACTTAACGAATAGCTGGCAATCTTTGAGAGTTTGCAGAACAACCCTCAGATGAGTCGCATGCTCCTCCTCATTCCAAGAGTAAACAAGGATATCGTCAATGAAAACAATGACAAACAAGTCCAAATACTATTTGAACACCCTATTCATTAAGTCCATGAAAGCTGCAGGATCATTGGTTAGTCCAAAAGACATAACAACAAATTCCTAGTGACCATATCGGGTCCTGAAGGATGTCTTCGGGATGTCACTATCTCTGACTCTAAGCTGATGATAGCCAGATTTGAGGTCTATCTTAGAGAAATAACTAGCGCCCTGAAGCTGGTCGAACAAGTCATCAATCCTGGGGATGGGGTATTTGTTCTTGATTGTGACTTTGTTCAACTGATGGTAGTCGATGCACATCCTAAGAGAACCGTCTTTCTTACGCATGAACAACACTGGAGCACCTCATGGAGAGATGCTGGGTCTGATGAAGCCCTTATCTAAAAGGTCTTTCAGTTGTTCTTTCAATTCCTTAAGCTCAGCTGGTGACATTCTGTAAGGAGGAATTGAAATAGGCTGGGTATCTGGAAGGAGATCTATTTCGAAGTCAATTTCCCTTTCGGGAGGAGTTCTGGGAAGATCTTTTGGGAACACTTTTGGAAACTCATTTACTACTGGGACTGACTCAAGAGTTGGGATCTCAGAGTTTGAATCCTTAACCCGTACAAGATGATAGATATATCCCTTGGAAATGATCTTTCTGGCCTTAAGGTAGGAGATGAATCGACCTATAGGCACTGAGTTGCTACCCTTCCACTCTAGGAATGGCTCATTAGGAAACTGAAACCGAATGATCCTATTTCTACAGTCGACTGAGGCATAACAGTAATGTAATAAATCCATGCCTAGAATGATATCAAAGTCTACCATTTCTAACTCTACAAGATCTACTGAGGTGACTTTCTGGGAAAATATGACTGGGCAATTTCTGTATACCCGTCTTGCTATAACTGGGTCACCAACTGGAGTAGAGACTGAGAAGGGTTCTTGGAGAGTTTCTGGACTGACACCAAAATTTACTTCTATATATGGAGTTATAAAGGAAAGCATCGACCCCGGGTCTAACAATGCATAAACATCAGTATTAAATACTTGCAACGTACCCATGACCACATCAGGAGAATACTCCTGGTCCTGTCGAGCCTGAAGAGCATCTAACCTGTTCTAGAACTGACCACCACCTATTTCAGATGAGGCACCCAGTTGAGTGAGGTGACCTGCTGAGGCTACTGTAGAACCAGTATGAGTCTGTGGGTGAACATCCTTACCTTTTTGAGAAGCTGTGGGACAATCCCTCATCATGTGGCCTGGCCTACCACACCCAAAGCAATTTCCGCTGCCTGCCATGCACTCAACCTAGTGGTTCCTACCACACTTCTTACATACAGGATTAGTGCACCCACTAGTAACCGTACCTTGGGACTTGGAGCCATACGCTCTATCCCGCCTATCCGTTTTGAACTTAGGCACTGGAAGTAGATGGAGTTGGAGCTGAATTCTTCTGGTGATATTGAGAGCAGTTGCTACCCTCTGACCTCTGCTAAAAGTGGCTGTAATCACCTGTCCTATCCCTCTTAGTATCACCTCCCCTTTCCTTGATCTTTTCCTCCTCAATATGCTAAGCATAAGTAACCAGCCTAGAGAGATCCATTTTCTTAACGAGCATTGCGGTCTTGCTTTCCTTGACCATATCATCAGACACACTGAACACGAACTTGCTCATACGAGCTCTAGAGTCAGCTACTATTGTCGAGGAATACTTGGATAGCTGAGTGAATTTTAGAGCATAGTCTTTTACGCTCATGTCATTCTGATTTAGGTTGATGAACTCCTGAACCTTGGCTTCCCTGAGCTCTAGTGGGAAGAACTAATCCAGAAAAGCAGTCTTGAAAAGATCCCAAGTCACTGGTCCTGCATTGGCACAACGAGATTCCTTCCACTGCTAGTACCAAGTAAAGCCACCCCTTTCAGCTGATAGGCAGCCAAGTCTGCACTCTCTACTGGAGTGACAGCCATAATGCTTTTTACTTTCTGAATATCCTCTAAGAACTCTTGGGTATCCTTTTCTGACTTGGACCCATGAAACTCTGGACGGTTCATCCGAGTGAAGTCCCGGATTGTAGCTGCAACAGCATTAACCTGAGGCAGAACTGGCACCACAGCCTGCTGATTAACTTGGGTGGGCATGGCCTGAGCAAGTACTTGAAAAGCAGCCCTGTATTCGGCATGCATAACCTGCTTGTTCAATGGGTCTGCTGGAGCTGCTGGCTGATTCCTAGCGTTAGCTCTTCTGGGAAGCATTTTTCTGAAATACAAAGAGTATGAGTTAGAATAGAGGAAGATTAAATAGAGATCATACTCTATAGCATGAGCTGGAAAGGAAAGAAGGGAAGTTATTCCTAATGATGTCTCATAGTCTCTCCCCTATAAGTGTGGCACGCTTCACACCCATGAGGAAAACTCTACTTGACGCGGCTTTCAGACATCCTAGGACACTTAAACCTTATGCTCTGATACCAAGTTTGTCACGCTCCAAAGCTACCCCCTAGGCGCAACACAGTGCTTAGTGTCACAAGTGACCCCAAGCTAACCCATGGCATGGCACATCTATACAAATTCAGGTTAAGACATGCACTGTGCAGAAGCTAAAATAGTTTTAATATATGAACACGGGAAAAACCCAAGAATCTGAATATATAATGTATATAAAAATATAGTGTTGACTGAAGACCATACTAATGACTGCTGAATCTAGTCTATGTCTGAAAGACTTCTAACTGAATAGGAGTTACTAGGACATGCCCCCAGCTAACTCTAATAAACCTGAAACTGTAAATGAATGCGAAAGATATAAGCATGTCTATCGTCCTTGAACTACTGAGGACTCACCAACTGAGCTGCTGGATAAGGACCAGAAGTCAAACTAAGCGCGGTCTGAATGCTGAGTTCCTGAACCTACATCATAAAATGATGTAGCACAAAAGTATGCATCAGTATTTTGAATGTACTGAGCAGGCAGGATATGTACAAAGCTGGATAATATAGAACTGAATATAAAAAATAGATATACTGCAACATCACTGAAAGCTGAACTGAATGAAATGACCAAGTATAAATCATGAAATAACATACTGAACTGAATACTGAACATAAATACTGGATACAAGGTCAATACACTTGAATCTGACTATGGGAGACACTACTAACTGACATACCCTAAGTTGAGCTAACTATAGGGCCAACCTGTAACCCTGGATAAAAGGGTGTTCATACCTTTCCAAGGGAACAAACAAGTCTGACGTGGATCTACTACTAGTGTCCTCAAGGGACAAGGAGGTGCAACCTAGTCTGACAGCTGGCTCCTTTAATACCTACGGTGGCGCCGTAGTTTTGGGACTTGAGGACTGCTACTAAAGGTCTTAGCTTAAGCTGACAGCTAAGACTTTGTCCCCTAATCCACTCGGTACTAAGTCTACTCCCACTGAATGTAAGTGATTATATACTAAAATAAAGGATAGGTCAAAACACTGATCAATGACTGATAATGCAACATACACAGGCTGAAGGGTATAACATTCTATTTCTAAAGCATAAACATATAACTGATCTGCTTAGCAAGCTAAATTCATGGAATACTGGAATTCCTACAAGCTAGGGTTTCTGAGCCTTACATATGAAACTACTCTAAATCTCCAAGAAACATGTAGTCAATAGCATAGAAACTATAATAACTGAATTGCAATAAGTCCCTGAGAATTTGGAACCTTAGGTCAAAAACATTCATGGAGAAAACTGAAGACTGACTGGAATCTAGGGACCTAATGGGTGAAAGGAACCCGCTAGTGAAATCCCACATACCTGGTGAAGAAATTCACAGAGAAATCCTTGGATTTTTGGGGCTGAACTTGATGAAGACCTCTGCTTGTTCTTGGAGGAAAACTGTCGTCTCTTTCTCTTATTTTCTTTCTAAGTTTAAAGAATTTAGGGGAATGAATGTTTTAGATAGTTTTAGGCTACTTAATTAGGCTTAATTGACATAAAACAATGTAGCTTAGGCCTTAAAAGGGAAAGTAAAAGTCCGATATACCCCTGGGAAAGTTAAAAGAATTTCTGCAGAAAACGCGACTCAGGGATCACGACTCTGGATGACGGACCGTACTTCTAAATGATGGACCATCAACCTAAGTCGTGGTTCTGCCTAAGAGTTTTAGGGGTCTCTGGTCTAAGGAACTATGACTCAATAGGATGGACCGGTCTTCTGAACGACTGTTCGTCATGTGACTCGTGGTTCCTGGGATTTGACTTAGCTTGGGGATTTCCATGAGTCAAAGGACGGACCGTTCTTCTGAAATACGGTCCATAAACTAACTCGTAGTTTCTGGGAATAGAGATGGGGGTCCTCTGATTTAGGGAAACATCATGTGACAGGTCGATCCATGGTTCTAAACCATGGTCCATGGTCTAACTCGTGGTTCCTATGACCTAAACTGGGAGGCTACTGGACTTGGGATTACGGCTTGAGATGACGGACTGTGGTTCAAAACTATGGTCCATGCTCCTAACCGTAGTCCCTGGGAAATGTACTGAAGAGTTACTGGAACTTGAAATTCGGTTCAAGATGACGGTCTATAGTTCCAAATTACGGTCCGTACTCTTGAATCGTTCTTCCTGGAAACTTGAATTTTCTAAATTTTTTATTCTCTACTGGTTTTCTGAGCTTAGTCTGGGCTTGAAAGTTCTGGGGTGTTACATTAAAGTTCTTGTAAAGGTTCATGCAAGTCACTGAAAACATGGTACAAATCTTCTAAAATAAGATATAAATCATGTAGGAATCATAAGGACTGAATTCTGTAAAATTTAGCATGATTGGGCAAGAACCCTAGTTTCACAACTTGAAAAATCATATAAAAATCTAAATCATTGGGCATAAGGGCGAACTAAACCCTTACTGAATACCCACATACCTGGTAGAAGATGATTCTTGAATTAGTGAAGGAGTTCTGATGCTTTGGAGAAGGAAGCCCTACGTTGAACTTCGAGAAGAACACTCTTTTTCTTCTTGAAATGACTTGAGAGAAAAATAACTTGTTTAAAAAAAAATTCTTAAAAAAATGAAGTGAAAATACCCGAGGGGTCCTATTTATAGGCAATACCAAATTAAATCCGGATTGGTCTAGGAAAGGGAAAATGCATCAGAAAAATAGATTCCAAAATGGTCCATTTTGGCCACAAACGGACCATTTTCTTAAGCGTTTTAACTACTTGAATTTTTTGAGTTTCTAGACCTAGAAACGGTTTGGGAAACGGACCGTTTACCCAAAAAATGGACCATTTTCTCTTCTGTTTTAACTCCTAAAATTAGATGGACTTCTGATCAGACAGACGTCTTCTTGGTAAACTAATCATAATTTTTTACTCCGGGATCACATTAATGTGAGTTTGGTGGAATTGGAAAGAAGACTCAAAGTCCTTTAATTTGGTAGGTAATAGGCCACCTAACTATTCATATTCTAGTAGTTATGATCATTTGAAGTTGACCCTTGAAAAATCTTACACTAAAACTCAATCGGTAAGGAAGCTTTCAACTCAACTTTGAGCTAGAGGTTCTTTATGAACCTAATTCATATCTAATACACTTTCCACATATAAGTATTGATCTCAACACCTATTTACCATTTGAAATCATCTGGTTCGGATCTAACAATATATGAAAATGGTCTGGATCTTAGGTTAGAATTTTTAGGGTGTTACACCTTTCAACATGAAAAACATCACTATTATACACCTACTAAACAAAAAGTACAAACTATTAAAGCAATAACTCACATCATATTACTAAGTAACCCTCGTGGTCATTAAGCCCATTGACACGAGGTGTCAGATTATCCTCGCTTATAATATAATAGTAGATATTTTAGTTATTGTTGCTCCTAATATTATTGAAGCTATTTTAAAATACTTCCGCAATGCTTATAGTTGGGTGTTTCAAGGTTCTTCTATCTAGATAGATTAGAGTAGGTGCCCGCACGACTTCATATTAATTGGGGTCATGACAGTTGGTATCAGAGCCTTGGTTACCAATCTCCCGTGTATAAGAGCAATGTCAAAGTAGAGTCTTGTGGATTGGTGTGTTGACGTCCACATCAAATCCCCGAGTATGCAAAGTTCATGAATGATCTGGTGACGAAGAAGAGAACTGTGAGTTTTGAGCCATTTGATAACTTACACCACTGTAGTGCAATAGCTTCCCATTCTTTGGTGCAGAAAAAGGAAAATCCTGGAGCTTTTACTATCCCTTGCACGGTTGGAGCCTTCTATTTTGCAAAAGCATTGTGTGTTCTAGGTGCTAGTATTAATTTGAGGCCACTAGTAGTTTTTAAATAGCTAGGCTTGGGAGCCTCCAAATTGACTACAATGCGACTTCTTATGGCAGATCGCACAATGAAAAGGCCACTGGGGATTCTCTATGATGTACTTGTAAAAGTTGACATCTTCATATTTCCTGCAGACTTTGTGTTTCTTGACTGTGAGGTAGATTTTAAGGTTTCCATCATCTTGAGACGTCCCTTGACACTGGACGCACTTTGGTTGACTTAGAGACTGGGCAGATGAAATTTAGACTTAATGATGAGGTGGTTATTTTCAATGTCTACCAATCTATAAAACATCATGATGACATGCGCATAGTATCGATTATAGATGTGGTTGATGAGGAGCAACTAGTAGTGCCTGTTAAAGAGAGAATTGATGTTGAAGTACTTACAACTGTTATTATGAATTTTGACGGAGATTACATTGACGAGTATGATGATATAGTAGAAACACTTGCAGGTATGAGGTCTTATACTTATTCCCTGAAGACGCTTGATTTGGACCCAAAGAATCGACAGACCCCTTCGGCCAGACCATCTATTGAGGAGCCTCCAGTGTTGGAGCTCAAAGTACTTCCTTCCCACCTCCAATATGTGTTCTTTTGAGCTAATGACACCTTGCCAGTTATTATTGCTGCAAACTTAGATGAAGGGCAGGTTGAAGCTCTGGTTTCTATTTTGAGAAAGTTCAAGAGGACCATAGGTTAGTCTATTATGGACATTATTGGGATTATGCCTGGAATCTGTACATACAAAATATAGCTTGAGCCAGATTGTGTTCTGAGTATTGAGCATCAACGTAGGTTGAATTAGCTTATATAAGAGGTTGTCAAGAAGGAGGTCATCAATTGACTAGATGCAGACATGGTTTACCCTATTACAGACAGAAAATGGGCAAGCCAAGTTCAGTGTGTACCTAAAAAGAGTGGAATCACTATGATTCCTAATGCTAAGAATGAGTTGATTATGATGAGGCCAGTCACAAGTTGGCGTGTATGCATGGACTACAAAAAGCTGAATGCTTGGACCGAGAAAGACCATTTTCTGATGCTATTTACGGATCATATGTTAGACCATCTTGCTAGTAGAGGATAGTATTGTTTTCTTGATGGTTATTCAGGATACAATTAGATTTCAATTGCTCCTGAAGACCACTTTCACCTGCCCATATGGGATGTTTTCTTTCAAGAGCATGCCGTTTGCGTTGTGTAATGCGCCAACGATATTTTAGCAATGTATGATATCGATCTTCTCAGATATGGTGGAAGACATTATTGAGGTGTTCATGGATGATTTTTCTATAGTTAGTGACTCTTTCGATGATTGTTTGGCTCATCTGATTTGTGTGTTGAAAAGATGTGAAGAGTGCAAGCTAGTATTGAATTGGAAGAAGTGTCACTTTATGGTCAAAGAGGGCATAGTGCTTGGCCATCGGATTTCCAAGAAGGGTATTGAGGTCAACAAAGCAAAGATACAGGTGATTGAAAAATTACCTCATCCAGTTTCTGTGAAAGGTATCCACAACTTTTTGGGACATGCTGGTTTCTATGGCAGGTTCATAAAAGACTTCTCTAAAATTTCACATCCCTTGTGCAAATTATTGGAGAAAGAAGTAAAGTTTGTTTGTGATGATGCATGTCTGAAGATATTTGAATGCCTTAAGCAAAAGTTTGAGATTATGTGTGATGCTAGTGGAGTGGCGCTAGGAGCAGTCCTAGGACAAAAATGTGAAAAGATTCTTCATCCTATTTACTATGCTAGCATAACACTTAATCCTTCTCAAAAGAACTATACTGTGACAGAACAAGAGCTGCTTGCTGTGGTCTTTGCATTCGAGAAGTTTAGATTTTATTTGCTTGGCACTAAGGTAATTATGCATACTGACCATGCAGCTCTTAGGTACCTCATGGCGAAGAATGATGCTAAGCCTAGATTTATTAGATAGGTGTTGATGCTACAAGAATTTGACTTCGAGGTCAAGGATTGGAAAGATACAGAAAATCAGGTAGCATATCACTTTGTCAAGATTAGAGGAAGAGGCGATGCTGAAGCTGAATGAGGAGCAAGAGATTGATGATTGGTTCCCAGACGAGCAAGTATTGGCTACCTCCCAAGATCTGATTCCCTGGTTTGCAGACTTTGCCAACTATTTGGCAAGTGATGTGGTACCTCCTGATATATCTGTCTACCAGCGAAGAAAGTTCATGTCTAATGTTAATAAATTCTACTGGGAGGAGCCATTCTTGTTTCGTGTATGTGCTGACACCATGATCCTTAGATGTATGCCTGAAGCTGAGATGATGGAGATATTAGAGGCTTGCCATTCATCCCCTGTTGGGGGGCATCATAGTGGTATCTGAAAAGTTCACAAGATCTTGCAATGTGGCTACTATTGGCCAACCATCCACAAGGACACCCATGATTTTGCTAAAACTTGCAGTCTATGATGGTATATCAAGGAAGCATGAGCTTCCTCTCACTCCTATCCTTGTGATTGACTTATTTGATGTGTGGGGTATTGACTTCATGGGTCTGTTTGTGATGTCCAATTGGATGAAGTACATATTGGTTGCTATAGACTACATATCTAAGTGGGTGGAGGCGGTTGCGCTTCCCACAAATGAAGGAAAATGTGTCATAACATTCTTGAAAAAGAACATCTTTTCCAGATTTGTACGCCACGAGAGATTATTAGTGATGGAGGCTCTCACTTTTGCAATAAGTTATTTCGTACTTTGCTTGAGAAGTATAGAGTGAAATACAAGGTTGCAATCCCCTATAATCCTCAGACTAGTGGGCAAGTTGTGGTTTCCTACTGCGAGATAAAGGCAATCCTATCGAAGACTATGAATGTAAATAGGACAGATTGGTCTAGGAAACTAGATGATGCTTTGTGGGCGTACCGGACTACATACAAGATACCAATAGGTATGTCACCGTATCAGCTTGTATTTGGGAAAGTATGCCATCTACATGTTGGGCATTGAAGAAGTTGAATTTAGACTGGTCTATAACATCGTTTCAGAAGCTTGGGCAGTTGAATGAGTTAGAAGAGTTTTGCCTCAATGCTTATGAAAGTTCATCCTTATACAAAGAAAATATGAAATTGTATCATGACCGAAAAATTGAGAAGAGAGTTTTTGCACTAGGGCATTTAGTTCTACTGTTCATTTCCAGAATTTTCTTGTTTCCAGGCAAGTTGAAGTCCAAATGGATTTTACTGTTCAAAGTGGTACAAGTGTTCCCACATGGTGCCATAGAGATCAAAAATCATGAGGGCAAAAGGTTCAAAGCAAATGGGCAGCGGATAAAGGCTTATTTGGGAATGGCAGAGGAGCTGAAAGCTGTTGAAGTTTGGACCCTTGGTGAGTTCTTAGTAACCAAGGAACTTGATGAAGTCTGAGTAATCAAGTGACTTACGTCATGCCGTGATGTTAAATCAGGCACTGTATAGGAGGCAACCCATGAGGAAACTTGATGAAGTTTGAGTAGTCAAGTGACCTGCATCGTGTCACGATGTTAAATCAAGCGCTGTTGGGAGGCAATCCAAGGCTAATGTTTGTTATGTGTGCAAGAATAAGTGGAGGAAACGTTCTGGAAAAGATAAACTCAGAAAAAGGGTCAAGTGAGGTTCCGTGAGCTTGGTTCACAGACCATGGATAGGTCCACGAGTCATAGATCCTATTCATGGAACTCAGGTGAAATTAGCCAAGTGCGGAACAAAATCTACGAACTTGTTCCACCGCCCTTGGTTCAAACCATGATCCATGGTTACTGGTCATAGAAATCAGGTAAAATTAGCTATTTGCAGGACATGGTCCACGAACTAGTTCCACGAACTGTGATTCAAACCATGAGTCGTGGTTTGGGTTCATAGAAATCAAACAAAAATCACATCGGCAAGACTTGTTCTATGAGCCCGTTCCATGAATCGTGGTCATTCCATGACCCATGAACAAGGCTGATGGGACTTAGATAAGTCCCTTTTTAAAATTCTATCAACCCGATAGAACCCGACCCGACCCGCGACTTTTTTTTTTAAATCCCTCCTAAATCAAATTTTCCCCCCATTTTTTATATCCAAACCGACCCATACACTCTCCTACTCCAATCAAAAACCAAAACCCTTCACCTTCATCTCCTAATCAATCAAGGACTCCCAAATCACCTAAAACAAACTCAACCCTTCGTGTTCTTCACCAAAAATGCCAAAAATTGACATACATAACCAAGTAGTTGCGGGTCCAGTGGGTTTTTCACTCGAGTGCAAGTATTTTCTCATTGATTCCAAAATCATCTTAAGGTATGCTCAAAACTCTTAATACGGTTTGATTTTTGGATGAAAGAACTGGACCTAGGGTTGTTTTTTATTTCACTTGATGTTAAAACCCTTGGGATGATGGTTTTCATGAGCAAATATGTGTACTGAGTTGATAATTGTGTCTTGTGGTTTGAAAATGACTGAAAGTTGTAAGAAATTGTGAAATTTTTTGGTTTTTTGCAGTTACAGTGATTATGAGGGCATTCTACGGGTTGTGGTTCATTTGAAAGACTGTGGAATGCACTCGTAAAAATCAGATCAGAGGATTGTTCTTAGGTCTGATTTTCACGAGGGTCATCCACGAGCCTTGGATCAAACCACGAGTCATGGATGGTACTAGTGAATCTCAGACCTGCAGGAAGTTAAAGTTGTCTGATTTCCACGAGGGGCATCCACGAGTCATGGATCAAACCACGAGTTATAGATGCCACTCGTGGAACTTAGACCTGTAAGCAGTTAATTTTCCCTGAGAACCACGAGGGGTGTTCACGAGCCGTGGTTCATTCCATTGGCCGTGAAACCCACTCGTGGATCCCCAAGTACAAAAAATTTGAATTTTTTTGGGTTGGATTGCTTTCTGCTGTACTCATATTCCCCCCACAGGTACCATGCCACCAAAGAACACCCTAAAGATAGGTAACGCACACATAACAAAGGAAATTAAAGAAGTGTCTCATCTTTTTAAATCTAAACTCACGGACAAGCCCGATAAATCTGAAAATAGTGGGTCCAAGGAGGTATATGAGGTTCAGCCAGACCCAAATATATTACCTCAGACTATGAGGCAAGAGGCATAACCACATGCAGTTGAGGAGGGAGCACTTCAGCTAGCCCTCACAGTTGAACCACAGGCAGTGACCACTTCTCCTCAAACAGAAGAGGGAGAAGTGTCGTCATACGAAGGTGATAGCAACTAGGAAAGTAACACGGGGATAGAGACCGAGACTAGGGAAGAAGATGAGTCCGACGATGCTGAGTCAGACTCTGATGATAAAAGGTCCACCAGTCTGTCCACTCCAGAAGCTATAACTCAGACACAACGGGAGGCTGATAGAGCTCCAACACTTAAGGACGGGGAACATCAGAGATGGTGTGTTCAGGGCATCAAGGCCTGGTACATCGAGGGTGCAACTCTATATGACATGGGTATGCCCAAAAGGGGTATCTTTGAGGAGCCACGAATTCGTACTGAGATTCTGGCCTCCATCCTGAACCTTTATGCCACTTTCACTCAGTATCAGTTTGGATGGATAGCTGAGCCTCCAGGAAGCTACTATCAAGAGATAGTACGGGAGTTCTAAGCCACTTATGTAGCCACAGGAGAGCAGCTGCTTCAGCTGAGATAGAAGTATCAGGATTTTCCCCTACTTGCTAGTGTCATAGTGCTATATGCACCAGTTGATATATCCAAGTGCACTATACAGCGTTTCTTATTCGGGCCTGAATATGAACTTCTAGTATACACAGTTGAGTTTGACCATCGGATGAAAATGGTCAAAACTAATACTAAGATGAGAGATCTGACTCAGAAGGCTGATTTATTGAGATGGTCTACTGGCTAGATAGCTGAACATGGTGAGGAGGCAGAATGGGTTCACAATAGTGACATAAAAAATATATCCTTAAGCTTCACCGATAAGTTTTGGTAGGCTATTTTTTGGTTCCATATTTGTCCAAAACTGGAAGACAACACTCTTATACCTTACACGCAGTCCTAGTGGCCAATATCATGGATTGTTATGGAATTAATATTCCCCACTACATCAGGGAAGAGATTCATGAGTGGGCATTCAGAGACAATACCACCATACCCTTCCGTTGTCTGATTCACCGCCTATGCATGGACTCGGCAGTCCTGAGGATGCCTGATGTAGACCACATGATAAAGGTGACTCGTACACAGTATGTCGAGTTAATAAAAGATGCTACTAACCTAATTGCACACAGACGAGCTTCATCCTCCATTTCAGTAGGTACAGTGAGAGTTAAGGGATTCTCGATAGTAAGAGACCCATTAGATATTCCTCATACAGGGGTGAGTATAGCTGCCAAGAGTTCCACAACTTTAGTTTCTACGCCCTCTACTTCTCAGCCACTAGTTGGTATTCCTACAGTGCTACTGCACCCAGCTTCTTTTGGTATGGTTACCATCAATGCAGAGTTTCTACAGAATCTAGTTGAGCTCCAGGACAATACAGAGACGCAGGTAAATGACTTATTAGATCAGCTAAGACCTAGGGTGAGGTCCACTGTTGGGACGGCTGAGACCAGAGTACAGGAAGAGATAGATAGGGTCACTAGTGAGATTTATAAGTGAGTAGATGTATTCGAGCGCTACATGAATATTCGGTTGCAGGATGTGCAAAGCCTGGATTTAGGAGGTATACAGGAGAACGTGGCACAATTTCGAGAGCAGATTGGATCGATAGTCACTCACCTTACCTCTATCATACCTTCCCTCCCTATTGCAGTCACAGAGGTTCTGAGCTGGGTGGTTGATTTATTTGTTGAGGAGGAGCCTATGCTCCTGGGTGCTAGAGTAAAGAGGGTGCACACTGAGGTCATTCCTGTAATACCCCAAAATTTGATTCAGCTTTTAAAATTTAGAAACCTTGCAAAATTCAAAACTTCCAGGGATCACGAGTCAAGTCCATGAGTCGTGGATAGAACCACGAGTGTGGAAAGGACTCGTAAAACCAATCCTGCAAATCATCCTCAGGTTTGAGAGCCACAAGTGATTTTTTCGTGGATGGTTCCATGGGTCATGGAACCAACTCGTGGAACTCAAACTGAGGGCAGTCAATTCCTCAGTAAACCACGGATGGTTTCTATGTTTCATGGATGGTTCCACGAGTCATCTTGTTAACTCGTGGAAAGTTATCCGCAGCTTGAAATTTGGTCAAAACCATGAGAAGGAACCACGAGTCGTGGTTGGGTCTACGGGTCGTAAACTCCACTCATGGAACTTGAAGCCGAGTTTTAAAACCAGTTTTTCTAAATTAAGTCCTTGGGTTATTTTGGTAACTACCCATCCTTTTAACTGTTAAGTGAGGTTGTTTTGGCCACTTTTAGTAGGGTTTCTACCACAATTAGCCTAAGTCTTTCATTATTCCTCATTTATCTACCAAAAGAGGAAAAGAACTTCATCAACTCCAAGTCTCAAGCTCCAAGTTCAAGTCTCCATTTCTCTTCATCCTAGATCTAGCAAGCTTAAATTCAGGTATATGGGTATTCAATAAGGGATCCTTTCAACCTTATGTCCAAACCGCCCAAGCTTTTACTTTGATTTATCAATTTATGAAATTAGGGTTCTTACCCAAATTGGGGAAAACTTATGGATTCAGTTTTAAAGCATCAATTCATGGTTCCTCATTCATCACCCATGTTTTATTTAAGATTCCCTAAGTGTTTTCAAAATCCCATGCATAAAGAATGATTTCTCGCATGATTCCTTTAAATTGCATGTTTTAAGTGAAAATTGGCATGTTTAGATAACATGGCCTCAAGTATTATGAAATAGCATGCCTGATTCTTCAATCTATGAATTTAGAAAGAAAAGTATGATCTGAATTATATGTATGCTAAGTTTTAAGACTTATGATATAAGAATTACATGACATCAGATATGTCCTTATACTTTTCAAATAGTTTTGACATCAGATATATCACAAGTATTATATGAGCTATATGTATGTTTTGAGAGTAGTATTTAGCACTGAGCGATGAGGGTTCTAGATAAACCAAGTCTAAAATTACGTTGCCATCATAGATTATGTATCACCCGATGGGCTTATGACCGTGATCCCATGCTATGACATCATGGTGCCCTTGACTTAGCGGGGCATAGGGTATCTTTGACAACTAGGGTTATATAGTTGGACTATGGTTCCCCGTACCTTGACAGGGTTTGGGGTAGCTTTTCTAACTAGGGTTATATAGTTAGATTCCATATAGCTCACATGGTTTATTGTCGGTTATAAGAAACTCCCGTATAAATGTTTTTAAGTTCTTCTAAGTCTTATGATATCTTATCTAGAGGTTTGACTTCTATCTCATGCTTTATCTTTAAATTATGATATTTACTTATGATTTCTCTATTTATGCATGAAATCAGTTTAAGTATGTTTTATCATGATTCTGCATATCTCACATACTCAGTACATCCTATAGTACTAATGCATATTTTCGCGCTGCATCCATTGATGATGCAGATTTAGGTTTGGGTCCTCAGATTCGTGGCTAGAGGTTAGAAGGTGTCCCAGTTTTGAGTGGTGAGTCCTCATCCTTTGAGGACTAGTATCAGTTTATCTACTTCTATGGTTTTCTTCTTAGTATTTGGAGTTAGCTGGGGTCTTGTCCTAGCAACTCATATTCAGTTTAGAGGCTTTTCAGACATTGTTAGAGATTCTGTACTTGAGGCTTCAGGTTCTATTATGTTTATGCATTGATCAGTTGATGACTCAGTTTGTTTATCTCTTCAGTTTAATACTTCCGCTAAGTTTATCTATATTTTCTTAAGTCATGCTATGGCCAAGGGTTAACTTGGGGCACTTATGGTCCCAGGTCCCGTGTTATGCCTAGGGGATAGTCTCAAGGCATGAAAATTCATGACGTCGAATTAGACCCAAAGAGAGTGAGAAAGGACACAGTTACTGCCATATGACTATCTCTTGACATACACATTTGTGAGGAGGCAGAGCAGTGTAGACTTCAGGATGAGTCCACCAGTTTGGCTCTAGTTGTTGGAGGAGCCACATCTTCGACACTTGAGATTCAAGAGTCTGCTACTGCTGGTAGGGAACCTGTTGTTGTCCTTACTATTGCTGATCCATTGAGTGCGATGGCCACATCTGCCGCCACTGATATTGCTACAGGTGCCACATCACATGCCCCATTTCCATCATCAGACGCTGGCACCTAAGCGCCACATGTATGTTCCTACCTCCCTACATAATTACTTTTCTTCGTGCATTGAGGATAATGCACATTGATTTTTTTGGGGGGTAGGGGAAGCAGCCGTACGTGTAGTTTGATGGGTATCTTGGAAAAGTCTGAGTAGCCAAGACACTCGCGTTGTGCCACGACGTTAAATTAAGAACTACTTAGGAGGCAACCCAAAGAGGGTACCACTGAGTATCCAAGTCCATGGGGTTCTCTTGTTATGTTCTTTCTCCATGGACCTTTATTTCTATTGAACTAACATGTTTAGATAGGTTGCGTGTAGTGAAAGAAGAATTGGAACTTAGCAGTCTATGGCCCAATTTGAAATTGATTTTGACTAAAAAATGGAGACCTCTCAAATTTGTGTGTGACATGATTAGCCATTTTTGATAGACTAACTGCTATGGATCTGTGCATGACATTATGATTATCGATGTGATGAATGGCTTAAGCTAGGGCATGAACCTGATAAGTTAGCAATTGGTTGTTTAACTCTGTGCCATGTGCGTGTGAGATGCATTCGTACTATTTTTGCATTGTGCGCCAATCCAGAACTTGCCCGGTTAGTCTTGCCTAGGTTGTAGGATAGTTGGTTAGGAAAGGATCATAGGCCATTTTTGAAATAGTCCACTTAGCCTAAATAACCATCCAACTGAATCTGAGATCCCTTTGATCCCTGATTTTGAGCCTAAATTGACCCTTTTTGTTGTTTATCCTATTCACCTTCCCTGTTTTCTATAAACCTTCAGTTTGGCCTTGGTCCCTCCTTGGACATTGTGAACCTCAACTCACGCAAATCACCTAAATTAAGGGTGGCTACTATAGAGGTAAATGAGTAGTATGGGGTATAAAAAGAAAAGTTTAGTGATTAAATAGGAGAAAAAAAATAATGGGTGTGGCATATGTGTTAGAAAAAAAAAGAGAAGAAAATATGATGAAAAATAAAGTGTTTTTGAAATAAAATCTGCACCCCTCACTTGATGAAAAAGGGAGAATAAGGGAGGAAAAATAAAAGAGTTGGTCTAAAAGTGGAAGAAAAATAGCATAGTATCAAGGAGGGTATAATCACTATTTTCCAAATATACCATACCCGTCCCCGAACCTACATTACAAGTCAAGTAAAGTCCTATAGTGATCCTAGTCCAACTGTTCAAAAATCGAGGCATAGAAAATAAGGGTAGGCCTATGGTATTGTGCATGCATTATTTGAACTTCTTTGTGAGTGTGAGTGTTTTGCTTCAGCTCCAGATATTGAATGTATTACTATATGATTGGGACTTCTTTGTAGTGAGGGCACTAGAGTAACATTGATTGCGGACTGTTAGGGTAAGTTTCATCTGTGTATGTTAGATCATCTATTGATATCGTGATGTCGTCCATGGACCCTCTTGTGTTGTCTTAATAAATGGTACTTGTGCACTTGTTGTGTACTGAAAAGAAGGGGGAATATTTGTTATGAGCTGAACTTCTTAAATCATATGAATGCCATAGTTCTTAGTTTTCTTTTACCTAAGAATCGCTCTAGAATAGTTTTGTTTTGTCGCTTGAGGACAAGCAATGGTTTTAAGTTGAGGGTGTTGATGTGCCATGGTTTTGCGGCACTTTCGACGCTTAAAACTTGGAATTGGAGTATGTTGTTTAGAGATTTTTAGTAGATTTGATGTATTTTTGAGTATTGTGCTGGAAAACATGGTTCAAAGACTGAGTACAGAAAAAGACTGCAAATTTGGCTTAAACTGATTCCCACGACTCAACTCTACGAGTTGTGAATGCATCCACGAGTTGTGGAAGTCAGTCATGGAAAGACTTCTGCAAAGATACTTGAATCTTGAGATCTATGAGAGGTATCCATGAATCGTGGAACTTTTCACGAGTCGTAATTCCTGTTTGTGAAACCTTATCTGAAGATGAGAAAAAGGCCTGAGATTCATGAGGCCATTCCACGAGTCGTGGATGGCACTCGTAGAAGAGAAGCTGTAAGAAGACAAACACTATAAGATCCACGAGATTAGTTCACGAGCCATAAATCATTCCACAAGTCATGGATGGCACTCGTAGAAGTGAACCTGCAAGATGACAAAAGCTCTAAGTTTCACGAGGACCTTTGACGACCCGTAGAAGTTTCCACGGACCATAGACTATGTCCGTCAAAGTTGCCAATTCCAGTTTTCCTTGTGTAGTTAGGATAGGATTTATGATGTCTATAAATACCTTTCCTTGGTTTTCTTTTATGTTTTATGCTCTATATTTTATAGGAAAACATATTCGTAAACATTTATATTGATTTGTTCTTGGTTTTGAGAGATTAACACATTCATAGTCTTGATTCTTGATTCTTCTTCAATTATTCAAGTTTCTGGATTTCTTTACTTCTTCTTGTAAGTATATGATCATGAATGCTTCAAAAACTTCTGATTATTTACTTATGAACATGAGTAGCTAAATCTACAACTAGGGTTGTGGGAACCATGACGGATTAACAAAGTAGGCAAAGTACTTAGCAATTCTAGGATGGTGTTTATGCATGTATTGTTCTTCCCTTCGCTTTGATTGCTTTTTAATGGTGGCCAATGTTAGAACTCACCTTAATCTTACTTTTCATACGAAAGAGGTAGTGAATGGGAAAAGGATTGGTTACAACAGAGATTTGAGGCTATCAACCCTCATCTAATAGCTTGACCTTGTCCGGGAATAGCTAATCTGGGGTCAAAGGTAAGGGTTAGTAAAGCATATACCCGTAGACGGACCAAGTTGCGTGGTGAAATTAGTCTATCTAGGGGACCAACCATTTAGGTGAACCTAACTTACCGATCTTGCAAGCTAAGCACCAGAATAGATTGCTAGTACAATGCCTACATCGTTATGAACTCATGGGGAACACAATCCTAGTCCATCTTCTTTCTAAATCACAATATTATTAATATTTGCTGATTACTTGTTACTTAATAATTTACAAACATTAACTGTTACTTAAAACACCCCTTTAGGAAAATAAGATGGCTAAGAGCGTGAATACACAGAAGTGAATGAGATCCTACCATATTCCCTTTAGGATCGACCCTAACCTTGGTTAGGTTATATATTTGAACAAAAATCGCTTTATGCTTCTTTAGGAGGTGTAATTTGGGCGTATAAGTCAATAACCTGACTTAACAACCATATAAGACATGTCCAAAACTACGAATAACAGACCATATATAATTATGTCACATCCTTCAAGTAATCCAGACTACCCAAGGATCCCTAGGATATCATATATGGCACTTAATATGCAATCATGGTTTACATAAGAAACCACCTTAGTACTTAAACACACCAACTCGGCCACTCAGGGACAAACATGTATGTCAAGTAGCAATAAGTTCTAGTCCTCTCAAGGAACCAACACATAAGAATAATATCACAACAGATAAGCCCAGTTCACTAAAAGAACCAGCATACATACATAACAAGTAAACTTGTACCAAAAGTGGTACCCGAGCCACCATGAATGAACTTGTACCAAGCATGGTACCCGAGCCAACTAATGAATAAATATGTACCAAGTGTGGTACCCGAGCCAACAAATGAATGATAGAACTGTACCAAGCTTAATACCCGAGCTAACCAATCAATCATAAATATCATATCAATCACAATCATAATGCTAACATACCACATTTGTACAACCAATAAGCATATTAAAACAAGTTCATTGCATGTGATTAACACTTAAGATATCATTTAACGTTCATTCCCTTATTCCTGAACACGTATTGTGTAAGTAATACTAATGAGATAGATATTATGCATACATAATGCAAATTGGGTTACAAGTAAGCATGACCTACCTCAATCACAGCCTGAAATGCTCTACCAAACTTGAGTTTCTCCCTTTCTTGAAGCTTCGACTTGATTGTGGTCTAAAAATAAAAATGCAACAATAATTCAACCCATGGCCTCAATTATCATGGATTATAGCCTAATCCCAAGCCCCTAGTACAAATTCATGGTCATTCTACCCATCCTAGGGGCTTTGCACAAATAATTCACGTAGAAACTACCAATTTTATGATTACACTAGCAAATTACGGTAATGAAATCATGAGTAAATAACGTAAATAAAAAACCCAAGGTTTTATACCTTACAATTCCCCTTTACACCAGGAATTTCATCTTAGATCAAACTAAACCCTCTCCAAGGCCTGTAACTAATGATTCTAGGACATAGGAATTGAAGTACTAGTTTATGGGGATAAAATACTTAACTTATCGAAGAATTCTGGTGGAAAATCAATAGGAATCGCCCCAAATTGCCTCTACCTTCTCCAAAATGCTTTTGTGAAATAATGAACCTTTTTGGCGAAGTTTCTGTATTAATAACGATTAATCCTGCTATAGCCGCCCAATCCCACTGTAGCAAAACCCTTCCACTATAGTGGAGTTGACCGACTTTGACTCTCGCTATAGTGGGAATTTCTCCGCCATAGCTGTGTCGCGGTAGCGGCTTGCCACCCGCTATAGTGGGTATGACAGAATAGAAACTCGTAAATCCTCCCATTTTTGCCTTTTTCACAACACACCCTCGAACTATGATATCCCATACTAACCCCTTTATATCAAGTTTGATATTGGGAGTTCTACTCACCAGAATTCACTTCCAAAAAGTCCTACGAACTCCTTATCGCCTTCAATAATATAAAATCAAGCTAAGTTTTATCAACTAAACCCAGTCCCTCCCCATATTGAGCTAGACTTCACCCTGCTCGGATTTCATCCAAGACTAGCCTAGCCTAAAATTTCCAACTTCCAATTCTAGAGAAGTTCTAACCCTGATTCTTGCATGATTAGCTCATCCATAACTATAGGAAGGTTCATTATAACAGATACCAAGTTACCCATTATTCATTCCTGAATGATCAAACAAGAAAATAATCTAAGTTAAGAAAGAAGTAGTACATGAATCCTCAAACAAGTGAGGGTACTTTTCCTGTATGTCTTTCTTGATTTCCCAAGTGACTTGTTTAATCGGATGATGCTTCTGTTAAACCTTCAGTGATCTAATCTCTTTTGTCCTCAAATTTTGGACATCCCGATCAAGAATGACAACCGTCTCCTCTTTATATTTAAGATCCTTATCTAGCAAGACTGAATCCCACTTGATGATGTAATCCCTATTCCCTTGTTATCTCTTCATCATAGATATATGGAATACTGGATGGACTCCGGACAAACTGGCTGACAATGCTAATCTGTATGCTATCGGCCTTACACTTTTGAGAACCTCGAATGTACCAATGTACTGAGGGATAAGCTTACCCTTCTTGCCAAACCTCATGACCCCTTTCATAGGAGACACCTTTAACAGAACCTGTTAACCAACCTAAAATGAAATGTCCCTTACCTTGCGATTTGCATAATCCTTTTTTCTACTCTGGGCTGCCAACAACTTGGTTTAGATACCACTCGCTTTTTCCTAAGCTTCCCTTACCAAATCAATGCCCAAAGGCTTCACATCACCTGCCTCAAACCATCCTACGGGCAATATGCATCCCCTCCCATGGAGTGCCTCGAATGATGCCATGTCAATACTAGAGTGATAACTGTTGTTGTATGAGAATTCACAAAACGGAAAGAGCTGATCCCAATGGCCTCTGAAGTCAATCACACATTCCCTCAACATGTCCTCAAGCACCTGAATTGTCCTCTCTGACTGTCCATCAGTCTGGGAATGAAAGGCTATGCTAAAAGTGAGTTGGGTTTCCAACTCTTCATGTAAAGCTGCCCCAAAACATAGAAGTAAACTACGCACCTCTGTCTAAAATAATTGAAAGTGGCACACTATGTAACCTCACTATCTCCTTGATGCAGATCTTGGCCAACTGCTTGGAGATATAATCCACCCTAACTGTAATGAAATGGGCTGATTTAGTCAGCTTATCTACGATGACCTAAATTGAGTTATACTTCCCCAAGGTCTTAGGAAGACCTTCCACAAAGTCCATGGCTATCCTTTCCCACTTCCACTCAAGAATGGGCATCCTTTGAAGCAAACCCACAGCCCTTTGATGTTCGTACTTTACTTGCTGACAATTGGGACACTTGGACACATATTCCACTATATCTCTTTTCATCCTAGGCCACCAATAAAGCTACCTTAAGTCTTGGTACATTTTGGTTACGCCTGGATGAATAGAGTATCGCAAACCATGAGCTTCAACTTACACATTATGAACTAAGTCACCAATCTGAGGAACACATACCCGTCCTCTAAGCCACAACACTCCGCATGCATCAAGGGTGGCATCTGAAGCCTCTCCAGATACCACCTTATTTTGGAGTTTATTCAATTGCACATCCTCAAACTGTTTGTACTTGATTTCATCTAGAAATGTTGAATTTACCTCAATACTAGCCAACACTCCACACTTTTCTGAAATACCAACAAGAGTTTGAATCTCTCTAGCCAAGGGTCGCTTTGACACCCCAAAATAAGCCAAACTGCCCATGCTTACTGCTTTCCAGCTCAATGCATCTGCCACTACATTGGCCTTACCCTGATGATACTGCATGGTCACGTCATAGTATTTTAATAACTCCATGCACCGTCTCTATCTCAGATTCAGAGCCCTTTGCATAAACACATGTTGCACACTGTGATGGTCTATGAATACCTCACACTTGACACTATAGAGATAGTGCCTCCAAATCTTAAGTGCAAACACCACCGCTGCCAACTCTAAATCATGGGTCTGGTAATTCTTTTCATAAGGCTTCAATTGCCTCGAAGCATAAGCAACAACATTCATGTTCTGCATCAACACAACACCCAAACCCGAATGTGAAGCATCACAAAATATAAAAAAATCCTTACCTTCAACCGGTGATGAGATAATAGGAGCTTTAGTCAAAAGTGTCTTGAGCCTTTGGAAGATCTCCTCACACTTATAAAACCAAACATTTGGTACCTCCTTCTGGATCAACCTTGTCAAGTGAGTAGCAATAGAAGTAAAATTCTTGACAAACCTGCGATAGTAGCTAGCAAGACCCATGAAACTCCTAACCTCAGTAACAGAGCTAGGCCAAACCCAACTCTTAACCACCTTAATCTTCTGGGGATGTACCATTACCCCCTTTTCTGAGACCCCATTCCCTAAGAAGGCAATCAAAGATAACCAAAAATCATATTTCAAAATTTTTGCATACAACTGCTTCTCCTTCAAAATTCCCAAGACAATACGAAGATGGTTTGCATGCTCCTCCTTACTCTTGGAGTAAATAAAAATGTCATCAATAAACACTATCACAAAAGAATCCAAAAATGACTTGAAAACACCATTCATCAAGCTCATGAAGGACGCCGGTGCATTAGTCAGCCCAAATGACATTACTAGGAACTCATAATACCCAGACCGAGTCCTGAAAGCCATCTTAGGTATATCCTCAAGCTGAATCCTCAGGTGATGGTACCTTGACCTTAAGTCAATTTATGAAAACACTGAAGCACCTTGCAATTGTTTAGAAAGGTCATCTATGCGGGGCAAGGGATACTTATTCCGTATGGTAACCTTGTTCAACTACCTGTAGTCTATACACACCCTCATGCTTCTATTCTTCTTTTTAATAAATAAGACCAGAGCACCCCAAGGCGAAGAACTGGGATGAATAAACCCCTTATCAAGAAGTTCATGTAAATGAGTTTTAAGTTCCCTCAATTCTACCAAAGCCATTTGATAAGGAGGATTAGAGATTGGAGAGTACCCGACTCCAAATCTATGGAGAAGTCAATATCCCTGTCTGGAGGCATACTAGGCAAATCTGTAGGAAATACCTCCTTAAACTTAAAAACCACAGGGACCGACTTAATAGAAAGGGACTCCGCACTAACATCTCCCAGATGAGCAAGAAAGGATGAACACCCCTTCCCCACTAGCTTTCTATCCCAAACAAAGGAAATGATTTTCACTGGCTTAGGCTTATACATACACTCACACTCTGGTCTATCCATACCCGGCATCTCTAGAGTCACTATTTTAGAATTATAGTTCAAAATGGCATGATAATGAGACAACCAAGTCATACCCAAAATAATATAAAGTACCAACATATCCAATATGACCAGATCTACCCAGGTCTCAAAACCCATTGTCATGCCCCGAGGCTACCCCTTAGATGTAACACGAGACTCGGGACCACAAGTGTCACAAATTAACCCTTGGTCATAGCATACTCAGATCAATACACGCAACATAGCAGAAGCATACTAGATAAAGATAGGGCAACCATAACTTAAACAAGAACAAGGTCTAAGAAGTATCAAATCCATAAAACGGAATACAAGTCTAGCTATGTCTAAAGCCTCTAAACTATCATAAGAGTTGATGGGACAAGACCCCAACTAACTCGAGAAAACCCAAGAAAAGACAATGCAAGTACTAGCATAGCTATGGTCGCCAGATAATGAGGACTCACCAATCAAATCTGGACAACCAACAAAGCCTAGCCACGAACCGAAGGGAAGGAGCCTGAATCTGCATCATCAAGAGGATGCAACGCAAAATATGCGTCAGTACTGTAGGATGTACTGAATATATGAGATATGCATAATTGAAATCAAAACGTGCTTACAACATATTTAAATTCGAAATTATGTGTAAAAGAGATATCATGGAAAAATATCATAAGTAAAGCTTAAATCATGAAATAAGATAACTTAATGCATAAAACTTTCTTACGGGAGTTTCTCATAACCGATAATAGACCACGTGAGCTATATGGAATCCAACTATATAACCCTAGTTGGCAAAGCTACCCCAAACCTTGCCAAGGAATGGGGTACTATACATATCATGACATGGAACCACTTTCATAAGTGATACTCTCAACTAATGAGGACCCATCTTCATGAGGAGACACTCTCAACTAACGAGGACCCTCTTCACCTACGCTGGCAACGTAGTTTTTGACTTGGGTAATTAAACCCTCATCGCTCGGTGCTAAATACTACTCCCAAAATATGCATACATATAGCTCATACATACTTGTAACATATATGATGTCAAATCCGTTTGAAAAGCATAAAGACATATCTAATGTCATGCAAATTCAAATCATGAGTCTTAAAGCTTAGCATAGCCATAATTCACTTTTCATTCTAAATTCATAACTTGAAGAATTTGGCATGCAATTTCATAAATACTTGAGATCATAATATCAATGCATGCATTTTCCTTAAATCAAGCCATGCATGCAAAATTTTAGCTAGGGTTAGCCTTCAAATCATAAGGTAAATAATCAATTGCAAAACCCATGTAAATCATGAAATTGAACATAGAATCTATTGAAGCGTCATGAGAAAATACTTAATAGAAAAGCCTACGAAAAATTGAATAAGAACCCTAACTTGAAATTCATAAATTCAATTTTGGAGAATTAGGGTTTTAGGCATAAGGGTGAAAGAATCTCCTTATTGAATACCCACATACCTTAATTGAAGCTAACCCAACTGAAATTGAAAAGAAGAGGAGGTTTGAACTTGGAGCTTGAAGGAATCCTTTTCCCAATTTGGTAGATGAATGAGGGAATAAGGAATGAATTAGGCTAATAAGGGTAGAAAACCTACTAAAAGTGTTGCCAAAATGACCTCACTTAAGAGTTAAAAGGGTGGATAATTACAAAAAAAAACCTGGGACTTAAAATAGAAGCTGCAAAAAATCCTGCCTTTCAAGCTACTCGACGGGCGTCGCACCTATGATGGCCCATTGGTCCAAGACGTAGGATAAACTGAGCTGAGGGAAGGTCTGCTAGATGGTTTTTGACGGTGCATCCCATGGCCCATCACAACCACGATGCCTGTGATGACTGCCCATCGAGGAAGGGGAGTCTGAGGAGAATCCCGCTGGACCATTTTGACGGTGGGCACCGATGCGACATCTTACCCACGATGCCCATCATGTCTGCCCATCAACTAGAAGGGTGCTTCTTTGCAGCCGCTGGTCGATTCCCACGGCACACCCCACGGGCTCTCGGGACTCTGACGCCCGTGGCGACTGCCCATTATGACCAACAATTTCAAAAAACTTTGGGTTTTGAGCTATATAGCTGGTTCAAATTTTGGGGTGTTACAATATCTCCCCCTTGGGATCATTCATCCTCAAATGAAGACCAAGTAAGGAAAACTGGAAAGAAAACATCCCAACCAAAAACCAAAATAGGAAAACTGAAGGACAAACATGAAAATCGATCTTTTCAACTTAAAACATGATTGGACTAACTTCGGAAAACATGAATTCATGCTAGGATCATGAGGGAAAATGATGGAATAGAATCGGAGGGACATACTAAGGAGGAAACTAATACCTCAAGTTGAAACCAGATTGGAAGGAAAGAGATGAGGGTACTTGGCTCTCATGGCTGCTTTTGCTTCCCAAGTAGCTCCCTCAACTAGCTGATTCATCCAAAGGACTTTCACCGAAGCGACTTCTTTGTTTCTCAACCTCTGAACCTGAAGATCAAGAATCTCCACGGAAACTTCCTCATAACTAAGGTTATCCTTTACACTCACATATTTCAAAGGAGCAATCAAGGTCGGATCACCAACACACTTCTTTAACATAGAAACATGGAAAACCAGATGAACCGATTCTAAATTCGATGGTAAATCCAACTCGTAAGCAACACTACCAATTCTCTCCAGAATCCGATAAGGACCTACATAGTGGGGACAAAGATTCCCTTTCTTACCGAATCTCATCACACCCTTCATGGGTGACACCTTCAGAAGTACCCAATCATCAACTTCGAACTCCAACTCTCTTCGCCTCACATCTGCATATGATTTCTGTCAACTCTGAGCGGTATTCGACCTTTACCTAATGATCTGAACTTTCTCCATAGTATTATTAACTGAATCTGGACCAATCAAAGTTTCCTCACCTACTTCAAACCAACCAACATGATACCTATATCTCCGCCCATAAAGTGCCTCATAAGGAGCCATCTGGATGCTAGAATGAAAGTTGTTGTTATAGGAAAACTCAATAAGAGGTAAGTCATCATTCCAATTACCTTTGAAATCAATCACTCAAGATCTCAACATATCCTCCAAAGTTTGAATAGTACGCTCTGCCTGGCCATCCGTCTAAGGGTTAAAAGTTGTACTAAACTTAACTTGAGTACCAAAGCCTTTCTAAAAAGACTTCCAAAACTGGGATGTAAACTGAGTACTCCTATCTAAAATAATAGACAAAGGAACACCATGCAATCTAACTATCTCCACAATGTAGAGTCTGGCATAATCATCTGTTGAATCTGTAGTCTTAACAGCCAAGAAGTGGATGACTTAGTCATCCAGTCGACAATCACCCAAATAGAGTCATGTCGCCTTCGAGTACAAGGCAAACCAGTGATGAAATCCATATTGATCGCTTCCTATTTCCAAGTAGGAAGATCAATGTCCTGAGTCATACCACACGATTGTTGATGCTCCACCTTCACTTGTTGACAGTTCAGACACTTAGCCACAAAACCTGCTATGTCCCTCTTCATGCCATTCCACCAATAGACTTCCCATAGGTCATGGTACATATTGGTGGCACCGGGGTGAATAGAATATCTGGAGCTATGAGCCTCTGTCAAAATCTGCTATCTTAACCCATCTATGTCAGGAACACATAATTGACTCTGATATCGAAGCACACTATCTCCCCTTAGGAGAAAACATCTACCCTTTGCTGATGGACTGCACCCTTCAACTAGTGCAAAATTAGATCACTATCTTGCTTCTCTTTCACTTCAGCCACCAAAGATGATTCAGAACCACTCTCAACAATAACACCGCCTTCCATCGAATCCATAAGGCAAACTCCCAAATGAGCAAGTCGATGAACATCCTTGGCCAATTCTTTCTTCCCGTCCTCAACAAAGACACACTACCCATAGACAACCTACTAAGGGCAACCACCACTACATTGGCCTTACCCAGATGGTAAAGCACACTCATATCATAATCTTTAAGAAGCTCCAACCATCTCCTTTGACAAAGATTCAATTCCTTCTGAGTGAATACATATTGAAGACTCTTATGATCAGTGAATACATCCACATGAACACCATACAAGTAGTGTCTCCAAATCTTCAAAGCAAAAACCATGGCCGCTAACTCAAGATCATGAGTAGGGTAGTTTTTCTCATGAACCATAAGTTGTCTCGAAGCATATGGAATCATCTTACCACGCTGCATAACTTTCAAATTAGCAACAACTAAACCATCAAGATTGAGTGCAAGACAAGCATTCATGGCTCTTAACTCAAGAAGCAAGGGTAAGGGACTTAAGGATAAACTTGAAAAGGATTTACGACTTAGGGAATCTGCAACCACATTGGCTTTTCCCGGATGATAGTCAATTGTGAAGTCATAATCTTTGATAAGTTCAAGCCATCTTTGTTGTCTCATGTTCAGCTCTTTTTGTGTACCCAAGTACTTTAAACTCTTGTGATCAGTAAACATATTACACTTTTCTCCGTACAAGTAATGCCTCCAAATTTAAAAAAAAAACACAATAGCAGCAAGTTCAAGATCATAAGTAGGATAATTCAATTCATGTGGTTTCAATTTTTGAGAGGCATAAGAAATAACTGTTCCTTCTTGCATCAGAACACAACCAAAACCACAATGAGAAGCATCACTATTATCACGACCCAATTTCTCAAGTCATGATGGCACCTACAACCCCCCAGTAGGCGAACCAATTCTCGTGGCCCGGAACATCTAGTAATAGGCTACTACCTAACCAATACGCTCAACAAACTGAGATAAGCAGAAGAAGAATGTAAAGGTAGACAAAATGGAAGCAAAACTCGAATATAAATACATAAAGGAAACTACACCAACCCCAAGACTTGGTATCAATAGTACAAAAGCTTCTAATAGAATACAAGTGCTAGTAGTAACAAAATACAACATAAATTGCCTCCGAAAGTACAAGGAGCAACAATATAACAGATGAGATGTACACAAGCCCCGACCGTCAAGCTCTCACCCTAGTCTCAAAGATCCAAAAGCTGCACGAGTCTCCAACGTGATCAACGACGAAAGCAAAGCTAATATCTGCACCAAAAAGTACAGAAGTGTAGTATGAGCACAAAAACAATGGGTACTCAGTAGGTATCATCGGTCGACTGAGCGCATATAATATATAAAAGCAGTAAGTAACAGATAGCAAGAAAGAAGTCACTGAAGCAATAAGCAAGGCACAAGGATCTAGCACAGATCATCCATAACCAAGAGCTTCAAGTAACACATCCTAGCACAGAGATACAAGTACATAGAATCACAGGTGTGAAGGAAAGGAGAATGCAACTGAAGTCCTTGCACAATAATATAAGTAAGTAGAGAGAGAGTTGAGAAAATGGCGGTATACCGGTAACCTCAAGTAAAAGGAAAAGACGGAGAGCAGTCTAACATACTTAAAATGGAATCAACAAGTATAAGAAAATCATAACACCGATCCAATCCCATGATAGCATAACCAGGGAATCACCTCACAAGTACCACCCTAGGATGAAATAACTAAACCATAATAACCGAGAGATACCACTCAACTTCCCACAAGAATAAAACCATAGTCTCACACTATGCTCAGAAGACCATACAAAAGTGCCTCAATAAGCTAGGACTCTCTAGCCCTCACAATAATCAGATATCCCACAACCGAATTAGCAGGGAAGAATAGATTTTGAATCATAAAGGGGCAATCTTGATAAATCCGATTACAAATAACCTGGTGACCCAAAGGACTTTTGACAAGCACATCATAGCTAAGTCTCACAGATTTCACATTTTTAGGAAAAACAAGTGATGAGAAAATATAGGAGTGTGTAGAACCAGGATCAAATAGTGTAACAACACATACGCCAAATAAGTAAAATTTACCGACAACCACATCTGGTCTATCTTGGTCATCCCTCTGTCTCATGGCATAAGCTTGTCCAGTTGCTCTTGAACCACTAGCTTGATTAGCTCTACTTGGACCCGCTGCTTGTGTGTTTCTATATCTTGCACCTCTATTGCCTTGAGGAGGATTAGTAGTAGGTTTCTGACTGAGCCTTCAGTACGCAAAGAAGGAGCAGGGTTAGGATTTGGAAAATCCTTAACCTTATGATCAAAGGCCCCACAATTAAAACATACACCAGAAGCCCTCCTACATGTACCATAGTGATTCTTCCCACATTGTGCACAAGTGGGTACGCGAGTCTTGCCTTGTCCATAATTTGGAGTGCTAGCTGTAGAAAAATCTGATATGTTCTGCTTATGTTGAACTGCCCTGTTAGCACTACCAGCCCTGAAATTATCAAACCTACCTCTTTTGGATGGACATTCGTAATCTGATTTACGTCTTCTGAATTTGTTTTCATTTCTACTCGCTTCTTCCTTATCAACTCCTTCCCAAATAAAGGCAGCTGAAACTAGTTTGCAAAAAAATTGTCATGTTGTAGAATTGCCACATTCTTTCGGATGGAATCATTCAAACCATACTCAAAGTGCCTGCACTTATCTTTCTCTTCATTAATAATTCCTCCAGCATAGCGAGAAATCCTGAGAAACTTTTGTTGATACTCAACAATAGACTTGCTCCGTTGCCTTAAGTTCAAAAACTCCTTTTTCTTTGCATTACAATAAGAAGGTGGTACATACTTTATTCTAAATTCTTTAACAAAACCATCCCAAGTAAGTACCAGAGGTTTTGCTTTGGCATTTGGTACACTTACCCACCCGTCATAAGCATCTTTTTGTAACAATGAGACAACATACTTAAATTTAGTATCATCCAATCACTCTAATTGCTCAAATACCCTCTCCATACGCTCAAGCCATTGTTCATCATCAGTAGGATCAACATTGCCTTTGAACTCAACTCCACCCATTTTTCTCATTTTACCATAGTTCGTTTCATTAGGGTCATGCATTCTTCCAGCCAAGTGATGAAAGAAATCAACCATTTGTTGAAAATGAGAGTTCATAACATGAGCACTATGACCCATATGAAGATGTTTCTCAACTCTCATACCCTGATTATTTCCAACTTCAGAACCACTAGTACGAGGGTAATTATGATCAGCATGATGCTCTCAAACCCCTTATAGTAAGTGAGGTTGGGAAATAGAGTTACTCGAACCCTCACGAGCAGCTTCTATAGGTCTATTAGAAGAAGAAGCCATAACTTAATTCCTTTAAAAGGGAAGATCACATTGCGTTAGGGACATGTACATGATGCATATGCACAATAGACTAAAAAAATATATTATCCAGGTATGCAAGAAAGAGTATTATCTAAGAAGTCCTAAAAAGATAAAATGTACTAACAGGTCACAAACAGAAGTCCTAGAACCACAAACCTGGCTCTGATACCAACACTTGTAGAGACCCTCTTAGGAGGATGCCACTTTTAAAACAAAAACAAATATATACCTATAGCATTTAAAAGGGACTCCATTTAAAATATATTAATCATTTTATTTATATAGCAGAATTAGGCCCGTTCAAAAAGAGTTAAAGACATAATATTTTGACATCTAATAATTCATATAATTCCAAGTAAAGACCATATAGGAGCTTCAATTCACGATGACAGACCTTTCAAAAATAATCAAGCATGTACCTTATGGAAAGTCATTCATTTTTTTTCATTTAAACACAACTGCAGGATCATTTTGTACATCATCTTTGAACTTCCAAACACTAAAGAAAACACTAGTTTCTTCCATTTCGCAAATTACAAATCAAAATGTAACTTTAATACATTATAAGACTTGAGTTTACACACCAATTTACAATACTATGATAAAATAAGCCTCCAAAATTTACATATACAAGTGCAACATATGGATCATGTACAAGTCCCAAAATTAGTACAAAATATAGATGCATATATGGAAATGTGATCTTCTAAAATCTCCAAAAAAGTCTACTTCAAATGGCCCTCTTCAATTATTCTCCCGAGCGTCACCTACGATAGAAAACAACTATCGCTAAGCACAAGACTTAGTGGTGTATAAAGCTTGGGATTGGAGTCATAGACTTCTCCAATTCCCTTATAAATTATTGGCAGCTCAATATAACATATAAATTAAAATCAAGTAAACAAGTATATTACAAGTATCAAAATCGACATTCAAAGCTCAAGTGTCAAGACAGTTCATAGAACTATTTCACGAGATGTCAAATAACAAATTTGGGCCAATATGTACGTCATGACATCACACCAAGCATAATACAATATCAAGAAGGGCTGAAGCCCTGTATCAAGTGGGGCCGAGATCCAATAATCAAGAGAATCAAGAACCATATTAAAAATGTCTTTCTAGTTCGTACTTAAATGGATAGTTATCCATAATTAAGACGAACCACAAATCCAAAGTCAAGATGGCCAAAGATCCAAATCAAGAGGCATGCCGATACAGATACATAGTCACTTCCACAAGAAGGACAAAGTCCCAAAAAGAATGCAGAATGATCGAGCAATTCGTACAAGTGGGCGAATTAACGAATATCTTACAATAATTCAAAAATACCAATATGTCGATATAAGCTCATGAGAAAGCAAATGAAAGTTCCAAGACAATAATCAAAATACTCCAGCAATAAATGAGAGTACAAGTTCAATTTATACACAAACCTTGGCTTTTTAGCACATAAATAGTCCTAACACAATTTGACGAGTTAAAATCGTAGACCAACAAGTGCGTCAACTTCCTAAAACAAATCCCTTTAGCTCGTACAAGAGTATAAACATCTTGAATACACAATCAAATACCCATTTAATATTCAGCAATTTCAGCAGGTGAAAATGAACAAGAAGATATCAAAAATGAGCCTAGTTTGTGCAAGTCGCACCAAATTCCCAAAACAGTAAATCTGGACAGCCTAACTGCCTTGTATTGTGACTCAGTTTTGAATAGGTAAACGGTAAAAACCAAGATTTGTATTCTTCACAAAAGTTGTAGGTATATGTCTTAGGGTCGCAAGGAGTCAAAAACCATCACAAAATATATTTCGTACAAAAGGTTATGCTCAAAATACTAACAGCTGTACATAGAAGGTTCCTAAATCGGAAAATCTGGCCAGAACCTTCCCTGTCTTCCGTCTCCTTTTTCGACCCCATAACAGCAAAACAAGCTTTTTACATAAATATAAGAGTTATATATATATATGCCATAGCTTTCCAAAACATATTTTTTCACTTAAAATATAATTCTATACAACAAGATATTCTAAAATTACTAACAGCTACACAGTTTCAAAAATGAGTTTGGGTTACTAACCACAAAGGAGAGATTGTCTTGTGTTCTAGCTGAAAGAACAAGTCTTTCTAGGTGATTTTGTGAGGGAATAAGATTGAGAGAGAGTTCAGGGGTTTTCATCATCCTTAAGGAAACGAAATTTGGGAGGAGGTGTAATATTTTACACACAAAGGTGGATTTATATTAATCCAAAAGGTGGCTGCCCAAAAAGTTAAAGTTGGCTGCCCCAAATGTTTAAACATCTCATGTATTTACTATTTTTTTTGAGATAAATCTAGTTGTAATAGTTTATGTAAATACTCCGATACAATTTCCTAAAATACCGTCTTACTTTAAGCAAGCAACTTCCCAAATGTCACAAAAATTCAAGTTTAGGGAGCGTGAAGTAGAGACTAATCTTTTTTTTAATCATGAAATGGTCGAATGATGTGCAAATACTAGCTTATATATCTTGTGGTGTTACAAGATGTGTCTTTATGCTTTTCAAATAGATTTGGCATTAGATATGTCACAAGTATAAATTGAGCTATATGTATATTTTAAGAGTAGTATTTAGCACCGAGCGACGTGAGTTCTAGATAACCCAAGTCCAAAACTACGTTGCCACCATAGGTTGCCCTCTGTGGCTTATGAAAGGATCCTGACAGATAAGGTTCTAACCTTGGCCAGTTAGGACAACCTTTTTCGGTGTGTGTACGACACTGGACTCCATGTAGCTCATCATGGTTTATGTCGGTTAAGAGAAACTCCCGTATGAATGTTTTAAGTCTTATGCTACGTTATCTCTTACCTTATGCTTAAATTATGATATTTTTTATGATTTCTCTTATTATGCATAAAATCAGTTTTAAACTACATTTTAAGCATATTTTACTACATTTATGCATATCTCATATACTCGGTATATCCTATAGTACTGACACATATTCTTGCACTGCATCCTTTGATGATGCAAATACAGGCTCCTTTCCTCAGACCCGTGGCTAGACATCGCCGGAGATTCAGCTTCTGCTGGTGAGTCTCCATTATTCGAGGGCTAGTGCTAGACTTATTTCTATTATGTTCTTCTTTCAAATTTTCGAGTTAGTTGGGGTCTTGTCCCATCAACTCTTTATGACAGTTTAGAGGCTTCAGACATAGCTAGACTTGTATTCTGTGTTTGAATTTGGAATTTCTTAGACCTTATTCCTATTTAGTTATGGTTGCCTATCTTCTTTAAATATGCTTCTGCTATGTTTCCTTGTATAAATCTGAGTATGCTATGACCAAGGGTTAACTTGGGGTACTTGTGATCACGGGTCTTGTGTTATGCCTAGGGGATAGTCTCGGGGCATGACATAGTCGACTTAGGTGTTTTAGTTTAGAATTGGGGATTGAGATCCTTAGTTTAGGTAATCCTTGTACTGTTAAGGTTTGGTATAGCCGAAGTAGTACCTTATGTTTCAGAAATTTGCTTGCCTTAGCATAGTTAGTTTGCTTGTGGCCTTGAGGTAGTTATGTTAAAGGTCCCTAGTATAGAATTATCGACAGATGTCGTGGTGAAATAGGTGTTGGTTATTCTCTTGTACTTGCCATTTTTTTTTTGCCTTTACTTTTCATATATTGAGTAATAATGGGCCTGAGGCCGTGGACGCTAGACTGCAGGTCAGTTTACTTTATCCTTAGCCCTTCTCGGTTTGTTACTTTTTTTTAGCTCATCTTGAAAAAGTTACGCGCCTTAGCCTATATTTGGTTAGATTTTTGCCTTGGGTTGGGTTCCCTTTATAATTTTGATAAGTTTGGCCCTCCTAGGTATTTTTCCTAAAATTTAGATCTTCGTTAGCTTGGGGACCTTAATTTACTTCAAAATGGGTTGATTAGGCTTGGAAGTGTTATTTTGTCGTGTGTATTCATCTATGTTCTTGTATTGTTGTTGTTTGCATCATGGCATATGAAAGACTTGGTTTAAAAACACTATTTTTGATTCTACAAATGGAATTTTGAGAATATTTGATACTTTTGGGGCTTTTTTACGAAAAACATGGTATAGTTATAAAATGTTGATTTGAGATAAACTTGCATGCCCGAGAGAAAGTATTCTGGATGATTTTTCTGGTATTTAAACTTGCATGCCCGAGGAGACATGTATTCCGAGTGATTTTACTGATACTCATCGTAGCATGATAACTGAGTTATGATTTTGATTTGGTATACAGATTTTGCGAGTCTCCCATGGGTCCTGCCTTTGCAAGCTACGACTTAAGGAGGAGTATACGATATTGTTGGCACTTGACTCGTATCATAATGCATATCATGGTATGTTTCCCCCTGCATTTCCCCTATTAGGTTGATTGCTAGCTACTATTGTCTGTTGTTTGTATTCATCGGGCTTATGAGGTCCGGCTAGATCTATTGTTTGCTGTTTGTACCTTTCGGACTTATGGGGGTTTGGTTAGGTTATTCTTTGATTGTGTGTACCTTTCGGGCTTATGGGGGTTTGGATAGGTTTTAGCTAGACTTCTTTACTCTGCTTACTCAGTTATTTACCTTCTCCCTCAGTATCGTCTAGCTATGATATGTATCCTTATACTGACTCCCTCTTTATTTTCCTTTAGTATATTCGCACTTTATTGTACTTTAATCTTAATTGAGTTTAGTCGGCCTATGATGTCTACTGAGTATTGCGTATTTTGATACTCATGCTACACTTCTGCATCTTTTTCTAATACAGACTCTAGCATAAGTTATTGTTGTTGACGTTGTCCTAGTGCTAAGTTGCGAATTTTGAGATTCAGGGTGAGCTTCTGGTGTTCGGAGCTGATTTATCTCCTTTTATTTTGGGATTAATCCCTTTTTGTACATTCAGATACTGCCTTGTATATTTTGTACCTACCTAGTACTACCTATGTTGTAGCAGCTTTTTTACTGACTGATACCAGGTCTTGAGGGATTCTTTTATATACATTGATCTTTCCCTCTCTATTGTGTTATGCTTTCTTCCACTTGTTATCATTATTTAAGTTTTGTTCTTCCGCTTTTACCTCATTCTCGTATTAGCCTGCTAATCGTTGTTCTGGTCTAAGGGTTCGACTTATCTAGTGGTGGAATATAGTAAGTGCCATCATGACCTGAGAAATTGGGTCGTGACAGAGGTCTTAATTAAGTAAGTGATATTAATTTATTAGTCCATATAGCACCAACCATAAATAACCCGACCTGTCTAGCTTCTTGAAATCTATTTCTTGTAGGAGAGAATTTTTTATTGAGTAATTAGAGGTTTTAGATTGAGGGTTAACCCAAAACAATTAGAATCGATATGAACTAGGCTAGAAATTATGAGTTTAACAACCAACAAACTTAAAATAAAAATAACTCAAGAGTTATAACTAGTCTATATTATAATTAAAGAGTTCAGGAAAATTCAATGGTTATAATTTAAATTCTTTGTTGGGTTCTTATGGAAATGATATTTTAGAAATTAGAAGTACCTCAAATTTTGACTCGAAACCACCCAATTGATCTTGTAATAATATTTCGAGTTTAAAACTTAACTCAAGCTCCAATAATTATTTAACTTAGCTTCCTCATTATTTAACAATGATGAATTCTTAGAAATTCAATCTCACATTTATCGAATAAATAAATTTGAATTAGCCGACTTATTTATAGGTAACACTAGTCTCTCAGCACGTGCATTGCACATGTATCCAAAGCAAGGACTGATTCAATGTTATGGTATTGAGTTCATCTAAATCAAGTACTTTTCAACGTTGAGCATAAATCTATGTATAAAAATTCACTAAATTACAATAAATAGTAAACATAACCATGTGTGATCATTTAGTACAAAATTGAACCTATAAAATTTAAATAATTTATTCGCCTCTAATCTTGAGTCTTTTAATACAAAATTTTTAAAATCCATGAATCATTTAGTAGAAAATTTATTAGAACATATTTTTGTGCAATAAAATAAAAATTAAAGAATAAAATAAGAATTCATATTATAAAAACAATATAATGTGATCCTTGATTTGTAATTTAGTAGTTGAGGTTAAAATGATTGAATGATATTAGTTCGTATTAGAACTGTGCACAAATCAGATCAGCTCGAATATTCAAACCAATTCGAAGCAATTTTGATAAAATACGATTTGGATTATACAATTTGAATTTATTTACGAATTTAATTTTAGAATATTATGGGTTTTCCATTTGAATATGGTTGAATGTGTTTGCAATTTGAATCAATTTGAAAAATCGAAATACACACAGACACACACACATATATATATATATATACACTCTTTTGGTGTCAATTTGAATCTATTTTATTTATGCTACCGAAAGACGAAAAGAGGAACCGACTCATTCCTTCCTTGCGGAGGACGAAGCAAGGCCTGAGGTTGGTTCGTTGAGAAAGAGGAGAGAAGCATCAACATGTCCACCTGCAGTTGAATAAAGAAAAAGCTTAGGGTAAATATCTAAATTTTCAATAAAAGTGTGTGCTAGGACTTCCTGGGTCTGATGATGATGGGAACAACTTAACAATAACATCTTGAATATGTTTCCAATCTTGGGGTAAACTTCACCATCTTTTTTCCGAAAACCCAATATCTCACTTCTTAGTTTAGCTATATTTCCGGATGGAAAGAATCTTGAAATAAATTTCTTGGCTAAATCAACCCATCAAGTGATGGAGTTGGCAGATTCAACTTTTATCCACCTCTTGGCTTCCCTTATCAAAGAGAATGGAAATATATTAAGTCTCCCATACTCAGACGAGACGTCTGCAATCTCTAAGAAGTTCTGGAGATGATCCTGCAAGTCCTCATATGGTAGACCAGTTAACTTCCCGCTTGAATGCAACAATTGCATAATATTATGTTTCAACTCCCATTTTCCAGTAATGTTAGGCTTTAGAATACTGGAGTTGACATTTCATACGAGTAGAACTGCCACCTCGTGCACTGTTAATGGGGCTGCTGGTTGAGCTGCCACTACTGGGGGATGATCAACTAATCTGAATGCATTTATAAATCTTCCTGTATTTGAGCCAAGTAGGGAAAACAAGGTACATCTCCATCCTAGACACTAATCCATCCATAGACTAACCCTACTTCTCTTAACCCATGTTCTATATCTAGTTTTCTTCTCTCGATATCCACTTGAAATTATCCATTTATCCTCTTAGTGGCCAAGCAATAAAATAGTAAGCATAAGATTAAGAGAATAAAATATGGATGGTATAATACGCAATAACAATCAATTAATGGAATATGATGTTCATACTATGAACATAACCCTAGAGGGAGGGCTTTTAGACACTCATAATTCTATTACACAAGCTAGAATTCATATAAAGATAAGAAATAAAGCTATGTAAATGAATGAAGAAGTAACCCTAGAAGAAGTCTGTTTTCAATCTTTATTTGTGATCCTCAATATATTTGTACTCCTCTAAAAATGAACAAGTATGGGTATTTATAACATTATAAAACACCCTCAAAGGCCCACCAAGTCGGACTAGGAAAGGCTAGAACTTTTGCCAAGTCTACACTGCCTCGCGGCACGAAGCAGTGTGCTTCTCTTTTACTTTTGTGCCGTGAGATGATTCCCTTTTCCTTTCCCTAGATTCAAGCAGGGTGTAAACTTCAGAAGGGGGTGAATTTTTACACCCATTCACTTTTGTCTTCACAAGGCAAGCTACATGGCTTTGCCTTGGGCTTAGCTTTGTAACTTTTGTCCATTTTTGTTCCATACTTAGTTGAATTTTTGTACTTTTTACCTACATTGCACAAACCACCTTCCATAAGCTCTAAATCATGTAATTGAGTAAAATTAAATAGTATTAAGTTAGATTATTATTGCATCCAAACACACACGTAAGTGTATGTGGTCTGATAAGTAATATTGGACTTGTAAGTCTAGATATCGATCCCACAAGGAATTGACTAATTGTTAACTAGAGTGAATTTTTATTTGACTATTCAGCGAGTAAACAAGAGTTAATAGTTGATTTAAAGATTATTAACTACTAATGACTTTAAATTCTATGTCTTAAGAGAGATTTCAAGTTTTCTTGTGATTTCAGAGATGAGTAATGATCTAGGGTTGCAGAGAGATTTCAAGTTTTTTTTTTTGATTTCAGAGATGAGTAATGATCCAGGGTTGCAGACTTAAATAATCCAATTGAGTTATCGATTAACTAGTCTAACTAACTTCCTGAGCTACTAGTTTTGGGTTGATATCTGCGATGTTGAATGTCTTTCAAAACAAACTCTACGCCTACTCGACTATTCCTAACGTCTATATTCCTATGGTCATCAGTTGATAGTGAAGTGCATGTAATTTCTATTCCGTATCAACTAAGCAAGGCTAATGGATATAGTTCTATCTACGTTAGCAAATGCTCCCCTTTTCCTATAGAGTTCACGACCAAGCTCTACATTTTCTTATTGTGAACGTAAATTCCCTATTCCTAGTCCAATTTACAAACCATAAATAGTATTTGAGAATTGTCCAGATAATCAAATAATTAAGATAAAAAAAGATAAGCAACTCAAATAATAAAAATCCAATCAAACTATATTATCTTTAAACATCAACGTTCATGTTCATCCACAACCCTAGATACTATGAGTTTAGCTACTCATGAATCGATTAGAAATGCAATAATTCATGAATAGGACAAATTCAATCATAAAAGGTAGAAAAAGGAATGGAAAATCTAGGTATAAAACCTTTGTACTTGGGTTCTATCCTTTTAAAAAATGACTAAGAGTAGTATATATAGGTTTTTGGGGGGTTTCGGGTTGATTAGGGAAAACTAGGCCAAACTAGGCCCGGGTTTGCAATGGTGCAGTGCCTGGGGCGGTGCCGTAGGCCTCCTGGGCAGCCCTTTGGCTCAATCTGCCCCTTTGCATTATGGAGGCGCCTACGGCCCTTTCGTAGTGCATTTTTTTTGCTTTTTTCCCTTGTTTTGCCTCTGTTAAGCCTCTGACTTGATCTACTATCCATGGATATGCTCCAGATCAACATCCTTAGCTCCTACTCAGACTTCAAAGCTTCAATATCACTCCATTATGCTCTAAATCCATGCAAAATCTTTCATTCTTTATACTACACACTAGTACAAGCTACATAAGCGTATATTATATTAAGTAAGTTCAAAAGCATATCAAAATAAGCAAAATATTTACATAAGTGTATATTATATAAAGTAAGCTCAAAAGAATATTAAAATAAGAAATATATGAGGCAAACTTTAGAATAAAATCAAGACTTTTAGCCTCCCATCGTGACCCCACACTTAAACTCTTTCTCGCCCTCAAGTAAGCTCTACCCTATAACTACAATTCTTTAATCCAATTCAGAACTAGCTCACTCAATTCAATAATTCCTCTACAACAAACATCAAGTAGATATTCAACTTTTGCGCCTTTTCTTTAAATTAAACTCACAACAACCAACCCAAGACATCCTAACCTCAAGGACCGACCTAAGTAAGCATGCACAAAAACATAGAAAAACCACAACATAGAAGATAAAATATTCAAGCATATTATACTAAACATGTGCCCTCACACCAAAGAAATTCCCTTTCACTCGTATGATAGTATTCAAAAAGGGACATACAAAGTATCAAACTCTCACGCTCACAAAAAATATTCACATGTGACAAAAGGTGAACCATAAGCCCTTTAGTGTACTTTCTTTACTAATTAAAGAAAGTTCATATCTAGGATCAAGTACGTCTTCACTTAGTTATAATATAGGCTAAGGGACGGGTGAAAATATTATGGATAAAATAGTGACTAATCCTTCCTAGACACTTTTAATACATAACTTTTCACAATTTAGTGCTTTCGTCTTCACTTAGCTAATCGTTTTACTCTTCCTTTATGTTTTACTACTTTCTTCCCTTTTTAGTGATTGAGAATACTTACTACTAGCACAGATTCTCTATTTATGTTGCAATTTTTTCCCTTCTTTTCCCATGTGGTACTTTTGGTTTAGCTCACATATTAACTTCCTTTATTTTCCAAGTTTTCACAACTTCACCACTTTCCTTCATCTTTTTCTAACTTCTTTCAAGCGCTTAACAATAGATCAAGTGACTTTCGGGAGTTCTTTGTATCAAATATTCATGGTCTAAGAACAATGGAGATTAGGCTACATATGTGGCTATCAAAGAAATTTGGCTAAAGGCTTACTATGGATAACATACAAGGGTAGACATAAGAGAGGATAGAAAGAATTGCCTCTATCACAATGACTAACTTTATTTCAACTTCTAGACACCAATGAACACAAGGAATTTCGCTAAGTTCTCACATTACACATGGCACATATTCAATAAAAGTACACCATTACATAAATTTCTAGTCAATAGTTCACAAAGAATTCACATTAAGCACATGTATACAAGTAATGAAAATGAGCTTAGGTGTCTTAAGTAAGGTTATCGTCTTTTCTTTGCACAATTCTTTCAAACAAACCAAGCTTGTATTCATAGAGGTGATATCCTAACTTTAGGATCTAGCTTAAAGGGATCATTCTACCTCTTCACTCAATCTAAAAATAAAAAATAAAAACTAAACTAATAAGACTAAAACTAACTAAAAATTTCCCTGGTTAAATGGTCGCCCTTTTAGAAAAGAACTTAAAGAAAGAAAAATCAAAAGGTGAAAAGAGTGTGTCATTAAAAGACTTAAAAAAACTAATGAAACTAAAATCTACTTCAAAAAAATAAGAAAATATTTTTGTATTTTCCTTGTTTGTCTCATTTTTTTTCAATTATCACCTAAAACATAAAGTTCTATAACTAACACTATGACACACAATCCCATAACCAAAATAAAAATAAAATTAATTAAACAACATATGAATAACAACAACAATATATTGCCCCAGCATTAGGAGTAGCAAAGACATTGACAAAATAAAGTACTATAACTAATACTATGACACACAATCCCATAACCAAAATAAAAATAAAATCAACTGAATAACAATAATAATATATCCCACCAAAAGGAGTAGCAAACACATCCACAAAATAAAATTAAGTTGACAAATCATCACAAGTACCCCACCCCACATTTAAGATATTGTGGTGTCCTCACGCAATAAATAAAATAAAATAAGGGGTTAAAGGGACTCCCTTGAGATGTGGCTACTCCGACTTTGACTCGAAGTTTATATCCTTATTTGGTGGCCTTTGTGGGTGCCCGGTTGGTTCATCAAGTCCAAAGAAGACATGTGTGGAGGGTGTTAGTTGCTCCATTGGCTTGAAAACCTGCAAAAAAAATTACTCAAACAAATTGTAAGAATTTTTATATTTAAAGTATATGAAATAAAAATAAAAGGTAGTATAAAAATATTGGGTTTCCTCTCAATTAGCGCCTTATTTAACATCATGGCACAATAAAAACTTTTTAAGTTCTATTAGCTCCACGATGGAGGGAAACAACTTCACCCCATCTCAATTGAGTTTCCATTATTTCCCTTCTTTCCTTCACCTCTCTCATTAGGCCTCATAACTCAATGTTCCATGGAATTCCATGTTCGACAATCCTTTGTAGCAACTTCATGGTTGTTATAGAAGAATCTTTATCTCTCCATCTATCAACTACCATATGTATAATAGATCTATTTATTTCATCGAGTGCTTGGTAGAAGATGTCCATCATCATCATTTTAGATTGGTCTAAACCGGGATACTCCATAAGATGGTTGAATCTTGCCCAAGTGTCAGATAGTAACTCATCTTCCTCTTATTTAAAATATAATATCTTGTTCACAACTCTTGTCTTTCCAGCCTTCAGATTCAATTCATGGATAAAAATATAAAACAAATATGTCCATATCTCTACTAATTCCCGTGAAGTGTTCTTGTACCATTTCCTTGCTTCTCCCTCAAGATAGCAAGGAAACCAATACAACTTTATGTCATCATTCATGACCTTGTCATATTTTTCACAAACATCCAAGAATTTATTAAGGTGAAAAATGGGATACCTTTCGCATCCATTTCAAAATAATCCTTTAACTCTAGTGACGCTTTCAATTTCTTCTTCTATATTCTCAATTTTCTTATGATTCAGATTCAATCTATCAAGACCCCTCAATAGGCCCTTTTGGTTTGAATAAGTTTCTAATCTTTCCTTATCCAATCTTAGAGGCCCTAAAGTGATGAATTTGAGCTCCTGGGTAGGAAATTGAGTTGCCTTCAACACATTGAACAAGACTTTAATTTCTCCCACAATCATAGATATTTTAGACTTCACCCTAATCACTGCTTCAGCTGTAGACAAGAAACTCCTACCAAGAATGATAGATACATCCTTGTCAACCTCATAATCTAGAATGATGAAGCACATAGGGAAAATAAATGTTCTCACCTTTACTAACACATCTTTAATGATTCCATTAGGGTGGGTCCAAAAATAATCTGCCAACTGCAAGGTAACTGTGGTAGGCCTTGATCACGAAGCCCCAAAGTCTCAAAAATTAAGGTGAGCATCAAATTAATGCTAGTGCCTAGATCACATAGTGCCATCCCCACATGTAGATCTCCAATGCTTATAGAAATAGTAAAACTGTCTAGATTGTTTAACTTTAGAGAGAGTTTGTTTCTGATTCTTGAACTACACTCCTCAGTGAGTGCTACTGTTTCAAATTCTGTGAGGTACCTTTTATTTGCAACTATACTTCTCAAATTCTTGGCATATTTTGGAACCTCTTGCAACAACTCCACCAATGAGATATTCACATGTACCTGCTTAAATATGTCTAAAAACTTTGAACAAGCATTATCAGATTTTTGCTTCTTAAATCTCTACGGGAATGGTGGTTGTGGCTTGACTGTTAACTTTTCAAATGATTTTTCATCATTCTCTTTCAATATCTCTTTGACTGGTGTTGATCTCAACTCTTTATTCTGTCTCCTAATTCTTTGAGGTTCTACTTCTAACTGTTTTTTGTTTCTCAAGGTGACTGCATTAACTGTCTCTTTTAGATTCTTCTCAGTTTCACTAGGTAATGCCCCTTAAGGTCTCACATGTAATGCTACAGTAAATTGTCCTAACTATAGCTGCATGTCTGTAATTACTTTCATATTTTCTTCGTTGATCACTTGCTAAGCTTGATTAAATTATTGGGTCCGAGCTACAAACTTCTTAAATGTCTCTTCAAACAAACTACTCACTTGATCATTAGGTTGTGTAAATGGCTGCTTCTAATTACCTCCCCAAGAAAGGTTTGGGTGATTTTTGTAGCTTTGAGTGTAGTTATTACCGTGATAACCCATTTGACAATTTTATTGCCCAACATAGAAGATAACCTGAATAGGTGTGATTTTCACCACATAACTCATACATATTGTTAGTTGCTTGAACCTGCTGAACCTGACTTGAGCTTTGGGTTGTTAGACACTTCTTCACTAAGGAGCTTTGGAAAGTCGCCCAATTTTATCCCTTATGGTTATAACTTTGTCTAACTCTAGCTTTCCTGGCTCTTTTCATGAAGTTGAAAACAACAATCTACTCAACTCTTGATAGTCTCTATTACCTGCAAACATAAGGTTAAGCAGCACCTTCAATCTCATCATAGCTCTTGGACAAGGTTTTCCTTGAGCTGTAGCATCTAGAGATGACTTGGAGTCTGATCTCAATCCTTCAATAAAGTTGTAGCCAATGATCTCCTTAGTTTTTTGATGATGAGGGCAATCCCTTATATAACCCTTGCACCTTTATTATGCTTTTGGTAATGATTCAGTATCTTACTGCACAAAACTGAATATCCTTCCTCTTAACTCTTTGGTTCTTCTTGAAGAAAAGAATTGATTTAGGAATTTTTTTGACAATCCATCCCAAGTAATGAGTAAACCTGCTATCTCATTCTGCAACCATTTCTTTGCTTCCCCAATAAGTGAAAAGGGAACAAAGTAAGCTTCATATATTCATCCGACATATTCTGGTAGTGAAAATTATAACTCAACTCTAAAAATTTTGTTAAGTGCTTATGCGGGTCTTCTTGCGGTTTACCTTTAAACTGGAAAGTGTTTTGCACTAGCCGTACCATTCCTTCTTTTGGTTAATTATTTCTTGTAATTGCTGGCTTGACTATTGCCTTGGAGGAATTCTCACAATTTAGCCTAGCAAATTTAAGCACAGGAATCCATCCCTGCTCCCCAACAGGATCTTGCACTCCATCAAGATTCAGGCTTTTGTTGAGTTGGTATCCCATAGTTATTAATATTCTAATAGTTCTTTCAATTTCAGGATCAAATGGAATCAAGGGACTGCCTTGACTTCTAGTATTTGGCAAACACTACCTAAAACCTATAGGGTAACAAAAACAACAACTAAAAGTAAAAACTGAACAAATTGATTAAAACTCAAACAGTATATCAATTTGTAACAAATTCCCCAACAATGATGCCAAAAATTTGTTGCATCCAAAAACACATGCAAGTTTATATGGTCTGACAAGTAATATAGTACTTGTAAGTCCAGATATTTATCCCATAGAAAATTGATGAATTGATAACTAAAGTGAATTTCTTTTTCACTATTCAGTGAGTAAATATGAGAAAATTGTTGATTTTGAGATTATTAAATACTAATGCCTTTAAATTCTATGACTTAAGAGCGATTTCAAGTTATTTTGTGATTTCAAAGATGAGTAAGATCTAGGGTTGCGGACTTAGAACAATCCAATTGAGTTATCGATTAACTAGTCTAATTGACTTCTTGAGTTACCTGTTGTGGGTTGATATTCGCGATATTGAGCGTCTTTCCAAATAAACTCTATGCCTACTCGACTATTCCTAATGCTTACATTCCTATGATCGTCAATCGGTAGTGAAGTGCATGTAATTTCTCTTCCATATCAACTAAGCAAGGCTAAGGGGTATATTACTATCCACGTTATCAAATCGTTCCCCTTTCCCTATAAAGTTCATGACCAAGATCTACCTTTTCTTATTGCGGACGTAAATTACCTATTCCTAGTCCAATTTACAAATCATAAATAGTACTTGAGAATTGGCCAAATAATCAAATAATTAAGATCAAGAAAAGATAAGCAACTCAAATAATGAAAATCCAATCAAACTATATTAACTTTAAACTTCAATGTTCATGTTCATCCACAATGCTAGATACTATGAGTTTAGCTACTCATGAATTAATTACAAATGCAAGAATTTATGAATAGAACACGATTTAATCATAAAAAGTAGAAAATGAAATGGGAAAACCTAGGTAGAAAACCCTCGTACTTCATCTCCTACGTATTTCTTTCAAGACTTTGGTTCTGTCCCTTTAAAAATTGGTTAAAAGTAGTATATATAGGGTTTTGGGGGATCCTGAGTCAATCATGGATCAATTAGGGTGAACCAGGCCAAACTAGGCCTGGATTTACACTGGTGCAGTGCCATAGGCCTCCTGGGTAGCTCCTTGGCTTAATCTGCCCCATTGCACTATAGGGCGCCTAGGGCCCTTTTGTAGTACATTTTTTTGCCTTTTTTTTTCTTATTTTGCCTCCGTTAAGCCTCTGTGTTGATATACTATCTGTGGACATGCTCCAAATCATCATTTTCAGCTCCTACTTGAACTTTAAAGCTTCAATATCACTCTATTATGCTCCAAATCTGTGTAAAATCCTTTATTCTTTATCCTACACACAAAACAAGCTACGTAAACATATAATACAAAATGTATTATAATAAGTAAAATATGAGGCAAACTATAGTGTAAGATTATGACTTTTAGCCTCACATCAATTATCCTCAAACAAAGTATAAACAGGCGAAAATACGACTAAAAAGAGTGTAAATTCACCCAAAATCACACCCTAAGGGCAAACACTAGGTCTGAGGAACCCCTTACTCAACATAGCCTACAATTATTCCTTCAATTCCTTTAATACCGTAGGTGACATCCTTTAGGGTGAAATGGAAATGGGATGAGTTCCTGACTCTATATTAATGCCAAAATCAATGTCTTGATCTGGTTGGATACCTGGAAACTTTGTCGGAATGATCTCTGTGAAATCACTCACCACATGAACTAACTCAAGTGAGGAAGTACAACACTAGTATCCTGAATGCGTGCTAGTAAGCCAAGGACTCCTTATCTTACATCCACTTTGCCTTTAAAAATGCAATCACCTTTTTTGAGGCATGACTAGCTATACCCTTCCACAATAAATGGGGAATACCAAGCACAACTAAAGTAACGATCTTGTCATGATTGTCCAAGATAACATGATAAAGAGACATCCAATCCATACCCAAAATTGCATCAAAATCTACAATATCAAGAATGATAAGATCCACCCAAGTAGCATAATCTTGGGCATATTTATATTCCCATTTATCATATTTTACCCATATTTACCTTATATTTTAAGAACATTATTTACTATATTGTGTGTATTTTGATTTGTATTGCTATATTATGCACTGAGACACATAATTAGATGATTGCAGGGAATGTGACGGGGGAAGTTAACCATTAGGAGATGAAACGGAAGAGTAAAGCATGGAAGCAAGTTAGTGGAATGCTCGGGAGTAAACAAACAAGAGAAAACTTGGCTGGGGCACGTTAGTGGCGCGCTACCCCAGATCCAAAACTTCTGAGAAAAAACTCTGGAGCCTTGGTGGGGTGACAAACCAGGAGCAGAACTTCAGAAGGGTGAAGCTGGCGCGACATGCTAAGGTTATCCCGATGAAATTTTCCAGCCTTCTCCTAGTTCGAATCCAAGAAGGAAAAGGGGTTATTTCCCAAGCCCTATAAATAGAACATTGTGCGTCTTTTGTAGGGGTTCCATCATATTTTCAAAGAACAATGCAGAGAATAAAATTCACCATTAGGTTTCTTTCCTTTTTCCTATTCTTAGAAATTACTTTCGATGAAAACAAGTATTTTTGTGTTCTTGATTAGTATGAGTGGCTAAGAACCCTTGTTCTGGGGTTACGGGTACAAATGCATGATTAGTAGTATAAAGTTGGATTGATTAGTTCAGTTTCCATTACAAGTTGTTCTTATATTTTTGTATTTAGTATTTTGATGCCTGGCCGCCATTAAAATAAATCTATAATTTTGTTGTGAACTCGGAAGAAGTATCAATAAGATAGAATGACGAATATAAGGAGCAAGACCTCTCTTTTGTAACGTAAAGAGTAGGTTTGTGACTAGGATAGGAATATACCTAAAATTCCTTGTTAGGTTTATACAAGAAGATATATAAAAGCATTTAGAATAAGACTTCATATTCCTTCTCAACGATGTAGTTGTGATGCTATTCTGAATCGGTGATTAAAGGTTCGAAAGACCATAGTCATATAATTAACCCCAAAATTAGCAACTAGGTAGACGAACAAGTCAATTCAAGTGAATATTACTAATGATTGCAAATTAAAGTTGTAACCCTTGAATTCTCTCTAAACTTAGAACAACAACCATTATTTACTCGCTTCTAGTTCTCCCAATTCGTTTTTTATTTTAAGATATTACAAACTCTTAGTGTAGTTACTTGCGTACTTGTTTATTATAGCGGTATATGAATAATTTATCACATTTGTTAAGTCATAAGTCTCTTGGGTATGATATCCGGACAAACCAGTCCATATTACTTGGACGACCACGTACACTTACGTGTAGGTTGGAAGTCAAGCCTGCAGCCCTGTAGTAGTCATAAACCAATGCAAAAAAGGGCTCTTTTCATGACGATGATATGCTCAGACACAACCAACAACTTAATCTCAACCTACTGGCCCTGCACAGGCTCAATTCTATCTACAGCATAAATAACCAACTATCAACCGTGAATCAATATTTGGAACTCACAAACACTTCCCAAATATCCCACTAACTATGGTCCAGAGGTATATGCAAAGGCCACTCAGGGGTGTAAGGAGTAATACTATCGTACTATACCAAGTTGTCACGACCCAATTTCTCGGTCATGATGGCACCTACAACCCCCGGTAGGTGAACCAATCCCCGTAGCCCAGAACAGTTAGTAATGGGCTACTATCTAACAAATAAGAGAACAAGACGAAAAGAACAGATAAAAGGACTATAAATATATACATATGCCGAAACTAAACCAAACCCCAAGACCTGGTATCATAGTATAGAGCCAAAACTACATACATGGAGTGCAAACTATCAAAACAATATATACAGATGTCTCTGAATGGTAATAGAGTACATGAAGCAAAAGATAAACTAAAGCTAAGCTCCAATCGCCAAGAGCTCACCCTCAGTCTGAAGTAGTCCCCAGCAGATCTCCAAGCACGAATCACAGCGATCTAACGGTGATGGCCCACGCTAGGATCTGCACCCAAAGATGCAGGGGGGTAGGGTGAGCACCAAATGCGAAGCATAAGGTACCCAGTAGGTATCATAGGCCGGACGGCACATTATAGCATTTAAAAGCGTATAACAGACAGAATAGAAGCAAAGCAGTCACAGAAAATCAAACGAAAGGTACACAGAACTAGCCCAGAGGGAAATTCAACAGGGGAAAAAAAAAACCCCCCCAACAAATTTTTATTTTGAGGCCAGTAAGCAGAATATACACACCATAGGCACAGGTGAAAGTAAGAAATAACGCACCTGGGGTCCTTGCAATAACAGTGTATACATAATAAGTTTATGAAATGGACGGTATACCGGTAACCTCAAGTGTAAGAAGAGGGAAAGTGTAATGATAGGCATGCTCAGAGACATGAATCAAACTGAACTAGTCATATCAATCTCAAATCCAGAAACTAACAGTCTAGCAGTAACCAATTTCATACTTAACCGTAACAGGGAACAATTCTGCAAGTAAATAGCAAAATTCTACCTACAGTCCCCCGGCCGCCCATACAACCGAAGAACACAAACAAGTGAAAACAAACCCTCCGGCATCCCATACTACCGGAGCGTACAATCAACAAACAACAAACAAGGGTGGAGCCTCAAACAATGAATGATATGTGCATGAAGATCTCAAGTGAAATGGTATCTCTGTATGTACCTCCTCCGGTGCCGATCCGGCCCAGCAGGTAGGTTCCATGGAAGGACACTGCCCGTATACCTCTACTCCACCGTATACCCCTCCTCCGGCACACGCAGCCCGTAGCCCCTGGCTCGGATGTCAAGGTCCATGGAGGTCCCAGACCCCATACTAAAACTCAGTATCAAAACATGTCGTCCGGAAGCAAGTCCGGGTTCAAGATAAAGACCCAGTCTCGAATATGCATGCCCCGATCCTGTCCAGGACTAAAGTAGTAGGAAAATATCTCAAAAACCCCTCCAAGGGTGCCCGGGCATAATCGGGTCTAAACAGTAGAAAGTCATCTCAGGTGCTCGGTCCAACCGAGGCTAAAATCATTTCAAGTAGCAGGAAAACTCAACTAGTACCCCGGCCCTGCCGAGTCTAGTGTTAATCGTAAAACTAGTGATTTAAATCATAATTTTACTTTCTTTTACCCAAGAATGTTCACAAGTTAAATCAAACAATTTCCAAATCATTTCCATCAAAAATAGGCCCCCGGGGCCATGCAAGGTTTAGAAAATAGTGCCTGTAGGCCCGAAGCCAAAACCATAGTAAAACATGGATAAAACCTCTTTATATGCATGGAAATGGTATGATCACACACAATATCTGCCCAGCAGCTCACAATCAAACTATTGACCCTGCACAGGCCCACAGCTACTCAGCAAGCATAACCAGCCTAGAAAGATAATTCTATGCCCGGGACTCGCGGACATTCCCAAAATCCCACCTTCTATGTTCCAGAGTAAACAAGGCCTCACAGGACCACAAGGGTAAATAAAATATATCGGCAATTACTACAAGCAACGGAGGAACAAAAGTAGGCGGACATGAATAAAGCGATCGAGGTCTGTGGTACCAACCTAATAAACCAACCCAAGGATGCCCATTAATACAATTTCATCGGCTTTATGCCAAGTTCTCAAAGTGCGAGTTTTGGCTTGAGTCAGTTGCATTCCTAGGGCACGTGGTGTCTAAGGATGGGATTAGGGTTGATCCGAGAAAGATTTCTGCGGTTTGTGATTGTCCTAGACTTACTTCTGCTACTGAGGTCCGCAGCTTTATTGGGTTAGCAGGTTACTACAGACGGTTCGTTGAGGGATTTTCTTCCATAGCAGTACCCTTGACTATGCTGACTAGGAAGGATGTCCCATTTCAGTGGTCGGACCAGTGTGAGGATAGCTTTCAGAGGCTTAAGGCCTTATTGACTTCAGCTCCAGTTTTGACTTTGACGGTTGAGGGTCAGAGCTTCTCCGTGTATTGTGATACTTCTGGGGTTGGTCTTGGTTGTGTGTTGATGCAGCAGGGTCGAGTAATAGCATATGCGTCGAGGCAGCTGAAGGTTCATGAGCGCAACTACCCCACTCATGACTTAGAGTTGGCGGCGGTAGGTTTTGCGCTCAAGATCTGGAGGCATTACCTATATGGAGTTCACTGTGAGATCTTCACCGATCACCGTAGTCTTCAGTATATCACGAGTCAGCGAGAGTTGAACTCAAGACAGAGGAGGTGGGTCGAGTTACTGAAGGACTATGACTTCACTATTCTGTATCATCCAGGCAAGGAAAACGTGGTAGCGGATGCCTTGAGCCGGAAGGCAGTGAGTATGGGTAGCCTAGCTTCTCTTTCAGTTTCAGAGCGACCATTGGCCTTGGACATCCAGTCCTTAGCTAACCGTTTGGTTAGGCTTGACTTGTCAGATCCTAGCAGAGTTCTCGCCAGTATTGAGGTTCGTTCTACTTTGATTGATCAGATTCAGAGCCGTCAGTTTGAGGATCAGCAGTTGTGTGACCTTCGTGATCGGGATGTTCAGGGTGAGACCAGTCGAGCTACTCTAGATTCAGATGGGGTTCTGAGGTTTGATAGTCTCCTTTGTGTTCCGAGGATTAGTGATTTGATTCAGTTGATACTTCACGAGGCACATTGTACTAGATACTCCATTCACCCTGGCACAGCAAAGATGTATAGAGACTTGAGGCAGCTTTACTGGTGAGTGGTATGAAGCGGGATATAGCAGATTTCATATCTCGGTGCTTGAACTGTTAGCAGGTTAAGTTCGAACAAATGAGACTTGGTGGTTTGATGCAGCGACTTTCCATTTCCACTAGTGGGAAGGTATTACTATGGACTTCGTTGTTGGTTTGCCTCGTACTTCTCATGGGTTTGATTCCATATGGGTGATTGTTGATAGGCTGACTAAGTCAGCACATTTCTTGCCGGTTCAGACTTCTTATGGCGCAGAGAGGTTAGCTCAGATCTACCTTCGTGAGATTGTTCGGTTGCATGGGGTCCCAGCTTCTATTATTTCAGACCGCGGCACTCAGTTCACATATCAGTTCTGGAGGGCTATTCAGCGAGATTTGGGTACAGAGGTTCATCTTAGTACTGCTTTCCACCCTCAGACAGATGGCCAGTCCGAGAGGACCATTCAGATTCTGGAGGACATGCTTCGGGCCTGTGTTCTTGACTTTGGAGGTCCTTGGGATCAGTTTATTCCCTTGGCAGAGTTTGCTTATAATAAAAGCTTCCATTTGAGTATCGGCATGGCACCTTTTGAGGCTTTGTATGGCAGGCGTTGCAGATCACTGGTAGGTTGGTTTGATGGTTTTAGTTCTAGGCCACAGAGCACAGATTTGCTTCGAGATTCCTTAGACCAAGTTCGAGTGATTCAGGACAGACTTCGGGCAGCTCAGAGCAGGCAGAAGAGTTATGCTGATCGTAGGCTTCGTGCCTTGGAGTTTAGTGTCGGTGACTTGGTGTTTCTCCGTGTATCGCCCATGAAAGGCGTGATGAGATTTAGTAGGCGGGGCAAGCTTAGCCCCAGGTACATTGGGCCGTTTGAGATTCTTCAGAGGGTTGGTAGCGTTGCCTATCAGTTAGCCTTGCCTCCGATGTTTTCAGCTATACATCCTGTATTTCATGTTTCGATGTTACGTCGGTATGTCCCAGATGAGTCTCATGTGTTGCAGTGTGATTCAGTTCAGTTGGGTGAGGGTTTAGCCTTTGTTGAGGAGCCGGCAGCTATTTTGGCCAGAGATGTCAGGAGATTGAGGTCTCGAGACATCCCGGTTGTTAAGGTTCAGTGGAGGCACCGTCCAGCCGAGGAGGCTACCTGGGAGACCGAGAGAGATATGTGGGCTCAGTATCCATAGCTGTTTGAGCCTTCAGGTACCCCCTTGACCTTGACTTTCGAGGACGAACCTTAATAGTAGTGGATGATGTAATGACCCTTCCGGTTATTTCCACGTATACGTTTTCCTTGAACTGTTAGAGCTTGTTTGTAGCGGCCCCAAGTCATTTAAGGCTTGTCGGGACCGGTACTTCGGTGCCGGGTCCATTTTTTTGGTCGTATGATAAGTTTTGAAGTCAAGCAAGTCGGCAAAAGTTATCGTAAGTTCTTTATTAAATTTTCTGAACTTTGGGTAAAATGTCTCAGAGTTTTTCTCTCAATATATAAAGTGTTAGAAGTCCCCCAAAATACCAAATCGAAGGTCTACCAGTCTAGTTTCCAACGCACAAAACCTCACATCCAACTGATCTCGGAGTAAAAAGTTATGACTGTTTTACCGCGGACTGTCTGGCAGAAAATGGGTTGCGAACCTTGTCGCGAATCGGGTCGGGTCAAAATCGATTTTAAGCCTCAACTTCACGTTTTAAAATGTCATTTCAGTTCCGAAACAGTGAGAAAACATAAGGGAGGGTTCCAAGAGAGTTCTTGAGTATCAAAATCGTGCGTACCTGAAAATATTTAATTTAAAAGTTGAATGTGGTAAAAAGTTACGTTATTATTACCTTTTCAAAATACTTTAAAGGTTTATGAAAAATATTTTTGTTACGATATAATTGTATATGTATTTATTTTATAAGGTTTTTATACATTGTAATATTTTAACGGAGATAGTAAATTTAGTTATGTTGAAATTTATTATTATAATATAGTAGGTTTTATTCAAAATAATTTTCTATGAATTATGGTATATTTAAAAAGTTATATTTATTATACCACGAATTTATGCAATACCCGAATATTTATATAACGGAGTAGGCGTTGAGATGTTTAACAACCCCCACTTCCACGTGGAAGTGGAGGGGAGGGACACACAATGTGGTAGGCTGCCAAATGTCCCATTTACTTAAATGATTTCAACAAACAATGTTAATTGCTAGCTACTCACTTAAATCATTGAACAAATTACATGCTAATTGTTGCCAACTTACATAACACTTCTTTGGAATTTAATTTTGGTGCAAAAATTACCACAGTACATCATTCACTTGTCACATTAAAAGTTGAATCCAATAAGAAAGATCTTGATAATTTATTGGATCACCGAAAAGAAAATCGATTATCTACGTCAAGTTGTTCAAGCCTAATTTCGAGTTTGATTTCATCTCGGAGTTTCTCGGAGTGGTTCGAGCGTGGACATCGTTGTTCTAGCAGCTTGTCATCGAACGACAGGTAGGTTATGGTTTATTTTCCCTAGACTCCGCATATATAGGATACAATTGTATTAATGGGCATCTTTGGGTTGGTTTATTAGGTTGGTACCACAGACCTCGACCGCTTTATTCATGTCCGCCTACTTTTGTTCCTCCGTTGCTTGTAGTATTTGCCGATATATTTTATTTACCCTTGTGGTCCTGTGAGGCCTTATTGACTCTAGAACATAGAAGGTGAGATTTTGGGAATGTCCGCGAGTCCCGGGCATAGAATTATCCTTCTAGGCTGGTTATGCTTGCTGAGTAGTTGTGGGCCTGTGCAGGGTCGATAGGTTGATTGTGAGCTGCTGGGCAGCTATTGTGCTTGATCATATCATTTCCATGAATATAAAGAGGTTTTTCCATGTTTTACTACGGTTTTGGCTTCGGGCCTACTGGCACTATTTTCCAAACCTTGCATGGCCCCGGGGGCCCATTTTTGATGGAAATGAATTAGAAATGGTTCGATTTAACTTGTGAACATTCTTGGGTAAAAGAAAGTAAAATTATGATTTAAATCACCAGTTTTACAATTAACGCTAGACTCGGCAGGGCCGGGGTGCTAGTTGAGTTTTCCTGCTACTTGAAATGATTTTAGCCTCGGTTGGACCGAGCACCTGAGATGACTTTCTACTGTTTAGACCCGGTTATGCCCGGGCACCCTTGGAGGGGTTTTTGAGATATTTTCCTACTACTTTAGTCCTGGACAGGGTCTGGGCATGCATATTCGAGACTGGGTCTCTATCTTGAACCCGGACTTGCTTCCAGACGACATGTTTTGATACTGAGTTTTAGTATGGGGTCAGGGACCTCCATGGACCTTGCCATCCGGGCTAGGGGCTGCGAGCTGCGTGTGCCGGAGGAAGGGTATTCGGTGGAGTAGAGGTATACGGGCAGTGTCCTTCCATGGAACCTACCTGCTGGGCCGGATTGGCACCGACGGAGGTACATACAGAGATACCATTTCACTTGAGACCTTCATGCATCGTATCATTCATTGTTTGAGGCTCCACCCTTGTTTGTTGTTTGTTGATTGTACGCTCCGGTAGTATGGGATGCCGGAGGGTTTGTTTTCACTTGTTTGTGTTCCTCGGTTGTATGGGCAGCCGGGGGACTGTAGGTAGACTCTTGCTATTTACTTACAGAATTGTTCCCTGTTACGGTTAAGTATGAAATTGGTTACTGCTAGACTGTTAGTTTCTGGATTGAGATTGATATGATTATTTGAGTTTGATTCATGTCCCTGAGCATGTCTATCATTACTCTTTCCCTCTTCTTATACTTGAGGTTACCGGTATACCGTCCATTTCGTAAACTTATTATGTATACACTGTTATTGCAAGGACCCCAAGTGCGTTACTTCTTACTTTCACCTATGCCTATGGTGTGTATATTCTGCTTACTGACCTCACATGTGGTTCTGTTGATTTCCCTCTGGGCTAGTTCCTGTGTACCTTTCGTTGATTTCTGTGACTGCTTGCTTCTATTCTGTCTGTTACTACGCTTTTATCTTATATGTGCCCAGTCGGCCTGTGATACCTACTGGGTACCTTATGCTTCGCATTTGGTGCTCACCCTACCCCCTGCATCTTTGGGTGCAGATCCTAGCGTGGGCCATCGCCGTTAGATCGCTGTGATTCATGCTTGGAGATCTGTTGGGGACTACTTCAGACTGAGGGTGAGCTCTTGGCGATCGGAGCTTAGCTTTAGTTTATCTTTTGCTTCATGTACTCTATTACCATTCAGAGACATCTGTATATATATTGTTTTGGATCGTTTGCACTCCATGTATGTAGTTTTGGCTCTATACTATGATACCAGGTCTTGAGATTTGGTTTAGTTTCCGCATATGTATATATTTATATCCCTTTTATCTATTCTCTTCGTCTTGTTCTCTTATTTGTTAGATTGTAGCCCATTACTAACTGTTCTGGGCTACGTGGATTGGTTCACCTACCGGGGATTGTAGGTGCCATCATGACCAAAAAATTGGGTCGTGACAACTTGGTATCAGCTCAAATACTGAAGCAGAAGAAATAAGAATGGACAACAAAGAAGCGAATAATGTCTGGCGTGCCAACCTAGTAATCCCAACCCAAGGATAAGCTAAATAGTACAATTACATTCTTTATAGGTCAAGTTTAAGATCGGTAAACTATATCCTACCTGGCGTCCGATGAAAAGCTGCTGGAAAGATGTCGTCCAAGACTGAACTGCTCTGAAAATCCCCGAATATCAATCAAACTACCAAACACACAATCTACTCGTCAATACGAAGCTAATGATACTCATAATGCTAATAATTAGTTGGGTCAAATATCTATGTCAAAAAATGGTCCTGTGGGCCCCGTAACCTTAAATTTAAATGGAAATTACCATGAGGTTTCCATCGCTAGCGGGAACTCATGATAAAAAATTGAGCATGATTCGGGTAAGGAAATGGCCTAAAACAGCCCCTAAACCCCAAGAATAAATCTAAGAATCAACCAAGCGAAATAAGGGAAGGAAAACCTATAATTGATGGCTGGAAATCAACCACGGACAAGAAAAATACTACCCCAACACTCTATGAAGAACCCACACTGAAATTTGAGCTTAGAGATCTAAAGAAATGGAGGATTTTGGTTTAAATGAAGAAGAAAATGAAGGAGAAAAAATATATATACTGCTTGGGGTCCTTCATCATGATAGCGAAGGACCCCATGTGGTCGCGAAGACCACACTGGCTAGACATCATGATCACGACGGTCTAGCCACATAGTTGTAAAGCACAATGGGTGCCAGGTCCACAGGCCCTTCATCGCGATCGCATGAAGAGGTTCTCGCAGTTGTGATGACCAAAGAGGCAGACCATTGCGATCGCGTGTCCTTTGCGCTCACGACTAAGGTCTGAGACCTACACCTGCAACAGCAACCAGCAAAATCCTTAAGGCTAAAAAGTCATCGGATGGGACCATGGGATTCATCCCAGACCCCATGCGTGCAAATAAACTATGCTATCCTACCGAAAAATAGCATTCCAGACTTAACAAAACCAATGAAACTTCTATACGAGGTAATTTTGATAAAGTGTTGACTTGGGTCAACACTTATGAATTTAAACCGAACACCCAAATTGATCTCGGCTCACTCGAGACCTAAGCCAACCACTTACCTTACCCAAACTCGACATTGCAGAGCTGATGGAATCGTAGGATTTCGAATCTAACGCTCCAATCATCAAAAGTTGACCAAAGTCAAACTTCCAACTCTAACAGGCCTTAAATCTCAGAAAGTGAAATAAAACCATACCGAAAACTTCTAGAACCCAACTATAATGACCGAGTCCATCGTTACGGGTAGTTCAATCATGCCAAGTTTTAGGGTTACAAAACTCCGGGTTTGGGAATTTGAAATTCTAGGCTAGGCTAGCCTCAGACGGTTTTGGAGCGAGGTGGAGTCTAGGGAAATACGGGTAAAAATGGGTTTAGGTGTTTTGGATTGAGCTAATTTTCCACTTAGCCAAGACATAAAGGAGTGTGAGGGACTTTTTGGAATTGAATTTGGGTAAGTGGAACTCCCAGAATCGCGTTTAAGGTGAAAGGGTTGTTTCAGAACAAAGGGGAAACCAAGTGTGTTGTGAAATGGACAAAACTGGTAAATTTACGGACTTTTTGCCTGTGATGAGTGTTGTCACGTGCGATAGCGGCCACCGCTATAGTGGTAGAAATTACCGCTATAACGGCGGTCAAGGGGCGCTCAACTCACTTAAGACCGCTATAGCGGTAGGTGACCACTATAGAGGGACTGGTATAGTGGAGCGGGGACTGCTATAGTGGGCCGATGCATTTTTAATGCAGAAACAACTCTCAAAATATCAGAATTTCACAAGTTTGTTTTGGGAGAAGGGCTGGGCGAATTCAGGCAATTTTCTTTATTCCTCCGCCAAAAAATCATTCCTAAGGTAATGTTTTCGTTCCCCACACTTTGTACTAAGTTTCCTATGCAGTAGAATTGCTAGGAGGGAAATTGGGGAAGGTTGGAATTACCTAGGGATGATAGAATTAGGGGAAGAAGGTGGTTCCAAACATGTATGTTCTTGGGTGTTGATTTAGGTACGTTAAAATGATCATAGACTATTTAATTTCCTGTTTTGTTCGTAAAAAATGATAAGACTAGGAGAATTAACGGTGGAAAAGCCTGGGAAAAGGGTGGGATGATCATAGGTGGCCAGGGGTTTGGGGATTTGGTATAATCCGGATAATAAAGGCCTGTATGTTAATTGTATGCATTATGTGTAATTTTTAGACCAAGAACGTGAGAAGAATCTGGAACACGGGAAAGCTCGGGTTGAATAGAGCTAGGAGCATTCGAGTTAGGTGATGGCTTTCGTATTTCTGCAAATGTGTATATTCATTATACTTATTGTCTAAGTAATTGTGTGCATTACATTGCTTAAGGAAATTGTGTGGAATGTCTAAGTTCGGTTTACAGTCTATGTTTGAATGGTTTTACTTGTTGGCTTTACCAGGGGTGTGCATTCATTTTATTGACTGTTGTTGTAGACATTCGGTTGGCTTGGGTACCATGCCAGGTATGGGCATAACACATGGTTGGAACGGGTACCACTCCTGGTACAGGTATAACATTTGGTTGGCATGGGTACCACGCCTGGTACGGGTTCACTTTATTGCATCTTGCACTATTTTATTGATTATTGTATTGCATTGGTTGATATTGGTTCCGTGAGTTGACCGTTTTTATTGAAAAGTGCTACTGACTGGTGGTCCTTGAGTGGCCGGGAAACTATTGTATGATTGTTGAATTGGTCTTGGTTTAGGCCAGGTAAATCATTACTTGTGCTATTTGTCTAGAGGGGATTCCAGGGTGGGTCGGGGCTAGAAGGTAAGGTTTGGTTATGGTTATTCTTGTTGGTGGAATAGAGCTGTAAGAGATGGATTCATGCAGTAATAAGCTAGGTAGAGACATGTAGTCTAGAGATGCCTGTGATATTGTTGCATGTTTGCCATATTTGTTAGTCAATTTTGCGTACTATTTATATGTTATTTTCTTGAATATTGGTTGATGATCCTACCAGTACACAGTGGTGGTGTACTGATACTGCACTTGTCTTTCTTTTGGTGAGTACAGAAAATCTTCCAGTGGCTGAGATGAGACCTCAGATTTAGCACTGGCGATTCCGATCATCAAGGGTGAGCTAATGATTCGAGCTACCTTGGGATTATCTCTAGAGTTTTAGTCCATTTGTTCGGACTTAAAAACTATTCTTATTTTGTTTGGGGTTGCATCCTCGTACTCTAGATTTGGTATTGATATTTGGTACGATGACTTTCAATTCCTAGGTGGAAATTTCCGCAGTTTATTATTAATGATAAGTTTTTGATTAGTGATCTTATTTCTATTGCTAGTTTTCATTTATGCTTGCTGGTTTTAGGCTGTTAGTCTAGGCAAGGGTGGAACTATATTGGTTCGCTCATCCGGGGGTTGGGTGGGTATCACTCACGATGGGTTGGGTTGTGACAAAGATGGTATCAGAGTCTAGGTTCGTTGATCTCATTGTACCAAACAGGTCTAGTAGAGTCTTGCAGAACAGTGCAGAGACATCCGTACTTTTCTTCGAGAGGCTATGGGGCTTTAGGAAAAACTATCTCTTCCTTCTTTTCCTTTGTTCTATAACTCGATTCCAATTGTTATCTCGTGATAAGAATTGGTATCTAACTTCATTCACTCTTTTGTCCGCAGATGGTTACTACAAGGAATAACGGAGCAAGGCCAACGGTCCTAGAAGCGGGCCCGACAGTTCTCGGCAGAGGTAGGGGAAGGGGCAGGGGACGAGCTGGAGCCGCACCCGCTAGGGGTGGAGCTTGAGCTGTTGCTTCTGCACGTGAGGTAACCCCTCCCCCACCTTAGGACCCTGTGGCTGCGGATGTAGAAGAATTAGTAGTAGAATATGGAGGAGCTCAGGACAAGGCGGCACCAGTTGGGGGTGTAGGCCTTCCTAATATGACATCAGAGGCTTTCAGGCAGACGTGGGATATTTTAAGTGGGTTGGTTGGTGTTGGAGCCATACCCGCCGCTTATGTGAATCAGGCCTTGGATACTCAGCCGGCAGTTACTACTATACCAAGGATGGATGCAGCTTCGGGCACAAATGACCTTCTCAGGCCAATGTTAGGCCCAGTGATGACAGGTAATGAGCATGAGATGCTGACTAAGTTCCTTAGGTTGAAACCTCCGATGTTTCAGGGTACAGACAAGGAGGATGCCTATGAGTTCATCCTGGATTGCCATGAGAGGTTGCACAAGTTGGGTATTGTACGTCAGCATGGGGTGGAGTTTGTCACTTTTTAGCTGCAGGGTGATGCCAAGTAGTGGTGGAGGTCTCATGTTGAGTGTCGGTCATCTATCCTACCTCCACTGACTTGGGAACAGTTTCATGCTTTGTTTTGGAGAAGTACGTTCCTCCTACTTTAAGGGACGGGAAGAAGGATGAGTTTCTGAACTTGGAGCAGGGTAGCATGTGAGTCTCAGCTTATGAGGCTAAGTTTCACGCGTTGTCTTATTTTGCTACATAGATGTTGGGCTCCGAGGAGAAATGGGTCCGGTTGTTTGTCAAGGGTCTGAATAGTGATCTGCAGGTACTGACAGTGCATATGACTTCTTCAGGGAAGCGTTTTAATGATGTGGTTGACTATGTAAAGAAGATTGAGGAGTTAGGCAAGCAGGGCAGGATAAGGCTTTAGCCAAAAGGCCCCGGAATGAGGGAAATTTTGGTGGTTCATACTCCAGGGGCTAGCATCAGCAGGCTTACTCGGCCCGTCCTATTCAGTCAGCTCTGCCAGCTACTATAAGTGGTCGTTAGAGAGCTCAGTCTTCAGCTCCTAAAGGCCAGGGGGTATCTTATACGTCAGCTAGCAGGCCTACTTTGGACCGTGGTTGCTTCCATTGTGGTGAGTTAGGCCACTTTAAGAGGGAGTGTCCACATAGGCAGGCAGGTAATCAGGGTCAGCAGCAGACTAGAGCAGTGGTCCCGGCAGGCAGAGGTGGTAATGCTAGGGGTCGTCCACAGGGTGGGCGAGGTAATTTACAGGGAGGCTGGAGAGACTGAGGGAATGGCAGCGCAGGCAGGGGTGTGGCGCAGCTAGCCTAGGAAGTTGCCCGGATTGATGATCGGGCACATTGCTATGCTTTTTCAGGAAGGACTGAGGCAGAAGCCTCAGATGCGGTGATCACAGGTACTATTCTTGTCTGTGATAAAATGGCCTCAGTATTATTTGACCCAGGATCTACATATTCTTATGTATCTGTTAGTTTTGCTTTGGGTTTAAATTTGAATTGTGATATCCTTGATTCCCCTATCCATGTATCTACCCCGGTTGGAGAGTCAGTGATTGTGACTCATGTGTATCATGATTGTTCTATGGTATTTGTAGGGCTACGTACTTAGGTAGACTTAGTAATTCTGGATATGGCTAATTTTGATATTATCTTGGGTATGACCTGGCTATCTCCTTATCATGCTGTGTTGAACTGTAACACCAAAATTGTGACTCTAGAAATTCCGGGTAAGGATAGATTAGAGTGGAAAGGTGTATACAGGCCTAAGCCAGTTAAGATAATATCGTTTGTTCAGGATAGGAAGCTAGTGGGAAAGAGGTGTCTAGCCTTCTTGGCTTATCTCCGGGATGATAGTGTGGAGTCCCCTTCTATTGAGTCAGTTCTGGTGGTGTTCGAATTTGTAGAGGTGTTTCTAGCGGATTTTCCTAGTATGCCTCCGGACAGGGATATAGATTTTTGTATTGATTTGGACCAGGCACTCATCCCATCTCTATTCCTCCATGTATAATGGCTCCGGCAGAGTTAAAGGAACTTAAGACTCAGCTGCAGGAACTCCTAGATAAGGGATTTATACGTCCCAGTGCTTCACCTTGGGGGGCTCCGATTTTGTTTATGAAAAAGAAGGATGGTAGTATGCGGATGTTCATAGACTAGAGACAGTTGAACAAGGTGACCATCCGGAATAAGTATCCTTTACCCCGGATAGATGATTTGTTTGACTAGCTTCAGGGTGCATCAGTGTTTTCAAAAATCGACATGAGGTCGGGGTACCATCAGCTAAAGATTAGGCCTGAGGATATTCTGAAAAATTGCTTTTTGTACTCGGTATGGACATTACGAGTTTCTAGTAATGTCGTTTGGTTTGACCAATGCGCCGGCAGCATTCATGAGTTTGATGAATGGGGTGTTTAAGTCCTACTTGGATTCTTTTGTTATCATGTTCATTGACGATATTTTGATCTACTCTAAGAGTAGGGAGGAGCATGCTAATCATCTTGGCATTGTGTTGGACATCTTGAGGCACCAAAAGCTTTATGAAAAATTCACTAAGTGTGAGTTTTGGTTGACTTTTGTGGCATTTTTGGGGCATGTGGTGTCAAAAACGGGGGTGATAGTGGATCCCCAGAAAATTGAGGCAGTTAATAGTTGGGTCCGGCCTAGCTCTGTGACAGAGGTGAGAAGTTTTGTTGGACTCACAGGGTACTACCGGAGGTTTGTGAAGGACTTTGCTTCTATTGCTACTCACCTGACCAGGCCGACATAGAAGGAGGTACCATTTGTGTGGTCCGACAAGTGCGAGGAGAGCTTCCAAAATCTCAAGACACTTTTAACCACGGCTCCTATATTGTCCTTGCCGATTGAAGGTAAATACTTTATTGTTTACTGTGACGCTTCACATTCTGGTTTGGGTGCTATGTTGATGCAGGATAGGAATGTGATAGCCTATGCATCCAGGTAGTTGAAGGTGCATGAGAGGAATTACCCGACTCAAGATTTAGAGTTGGCAGCGGTGGTGTTTGCTTTGAAAATATGGAGACACTATCTTTATGGTGTCAAGTGTGAAGTATTCACAGATCATCGCAGTCTGTAACATGTTTTCACTCAGAAGGATTTGAATCTGAGGCAGATAAGGTGGATGTAGTTATTGAAAGATTATGATGTGACCATTCAGTACCATCCGGGTATGGCTAATATGGTGGCAGACGCATTGAGCCAGAAAACTATTAGCATGGGTAGCTTGGCTTGTTTGGGGGTGTCCAAACGACCGCTAACTAAGTAAATTCATGCTTTGGAGGCCAAGTTCATACACTTGGGTGTCTCAAACCAAGGCAGGTTGTTGGCCAGCATTAGGGTCAAGTCCAACTTCATAGAGGAAATAAAGGCAAAATAGTTTCAGGATCCGAAACTGGGCAAGTTGCAAAGTAAGGTGATATCTGGGGAGTCCAGAGATGTCATATTAGACTCTGGTGGTGTATTACATTTCAGGGAGAGGATTTGTGTTCCTCAGGTTGATGATATAATTCCGAAAATTCTGACAGAAGCTTATGATTCATGGTACTCGATCCATCTGGGTGTAACCAAAATGTACAGGAACTTGAGGCAGCGTTACTGGTGGCCCGGGATGAAAATGGACATAGTTGATTTTGTGTCCAAGTGCCAGAATTGCCAGCAGGTAAAATATGAACATCAGAGACCTGCAAGACTACTTCAGAGGATGTCAATTCCATAGTGGAAGTGGGAGAGAATAGCCATGGATTTCGTGGTGGGTCTTCCCAAGACATTGGGGAAGTATGACTCAATTTGGGTCATTGTTGACAGGCTGACCAAGTCCGCTCACTTCATTCCGGTCAGGGTAGATTACAACTCACTGTAGTTTGCCAAGATCTACGTGAAGGAGATTGTAAGACTGCATGGGGTACCACGGTCCATCATTTCAGATAGGGGTACGCAGTTTACTTCTAAGTTCTGGGGCAAGTTACATGAAGAGTTGGTTACACAACTCACCTTTAGCACAACCTTCCATCCTCAGACTGATGGTGAGTCGTAGAGGATGATTCAGGTATTGGAGGACATGCTGAGAGAATGTGTAATGGACTTTGGTGGTCATTTGGACCAGTTTCTACCATTGTGTGAATTCTCGTACAACAACAACTATCACTCCAGTATCGATATGGCACCGTTCGAGTCCCTGTGTGGGAGAAACTGCAGATCACCGGTTGGGTGGTTTGAGAAAGGTGATGTGAAGCCTCTAGGCATATATTTAGTGAAGGAAGCACAGGAAAAAGTAAGGGGCATACAGACCAAGTTATTGGCAGCTCAAAGAAGGCAGAAGGAGTATGTAGATCGTAAGGTCCGGTACATAGACTTTCAGGTTGATGAACAAGTATTGCTAAAAGTGTCACCAATGAAAGGGTTTATGCGGTTTCGTAAGAAGGGCAAGCTTAGCTCTCGGTTTATCAGTCCGTTTGAGGTTCTTGAGATGGTGGGGCCAGTGGCTTACAAGTTAGCACTGCCACCTAGTTTATCGGGCGTCCATCTGGTATTCCATATATCCATGCTCAAGCGATACCATGGGGATGGGGACTACATCATCAAGTGGGATGAGGTACTTTTTGATAAGAATCTTCGTTATGAGGAGGAACTGGACATGATTCTTGCTCACTATGTCCAAAGGTTGAGGACAAAGGTGATTGATATGGTGAAGGTTCAGTGGAAGCATCGTCCAGTTGAGGAACCCACTTGGGAAACCGAGAAGTACATGCGGGACAAGTATCCTCAATTGTTTGAGGATTCAGGTACTACACTACCTTCCTTTTTATTTCCATAATTTTGGGTCTGATCATTCGGGGATGAACGATGGGTAAATTGGTATCTGTTGTAATGACCTGGTCCATCATTACGGGTAGTTCAATCGTGCCAAGTTTTAGAGTTAGAAAACTCTGGGTTTGGGGGTTTGAAATTCTGGGCGAGGCTAGCCTCGGCCAATTTTGGAGTGAGGTAGAGTCTAGGGAAATATGGGTAAAATTGGTTTAGGTGTCTTAGATTAAGCTAGTTTTCCATGTAGCCAAGACATAAAGGAGTCCGAGGGACTTTTTAGAATCGAATTTGGGTAAGTAAAACTCCCGAAATCGCATTTGAGGTGAAAGGGTTGTTTCGGGATGTCGGGGGAACCAAGTGTGTTGTGAAATGGTTAAAATTGTCAAATTTACAGACTTTTTGCCCATGACGAGCACTGTCACGCGCAATAGAGGCCACCGCTATAGCGGTAGAAATTACCGCTATAGCGACGGTCAAGGGGTGGTCAACTTACTTAAGACCGCTATAGCGGCCAGTGATTGCTATAGCGGGACCGCTATAGTGGAGCGGGGACCGCTATAGCGGGCCGATGGATTTTTAATGCAGAAACAACTCTCAAAACATCAAAATTTCACAAGTTTGTTTAGGGAGAAGGGCTTGGCGAATTCAGGAAATTTTCTTCATTCCTCCGCAAAAAAATCGTTCCTAAGGTAAGGTTTTCGTTCCCCACACTTTGTACTATATTTCCTATGCGGTAGAATTGCTAGGAGGGAAATTGGGGAAGGTTGGAATAACCTAGGGATGATGGAATTTGGGGAAGAAGGGGGTTCCAAACATGTATGCTCTTGGGTATTGATTTAGGTACGTTAAAATGATCATAGACTATGTAATTTCCTGTTTTATCCGTAAAAAATGATAAGACTAGGTGAATTAACGATGGAAAAGCCCGGGAAAAGGGTGGGATAATCATGGGTGGCTTGGGGTTTGGGGATTTGGTATAATCCGTGTAATGTACAGGACTGTATGTTAATTGTATGCATTATGTGTTATTTTTAAACCAAGAACGTGAGAGAAATTTGGAATACGGGAAAGCTCGGGTTGAATAGAGCTTGGAGCATTCGAGGTAGGTGATGGCTTTCATATTTCTGCAAATGTGTATATTCATTGTACTCGTTGTCTAAGTAATTTTGTGCATTACATTACTTAGGGGAATTGTGTGAAATGTCTAAGTTCGGTTTACAGTCTATGTTTGAATGGTTTTTACTTGTTGGCTTTACCTGGGGTGTGCATTCATTCTATTGACTGTTGTTGTTGACATTCGGTTGGATTGGGTACCACGCCTGGTACGGGCATAACACATGGTTGGCACGGGTACCACTCCTGGTACGGGTATAACATTCGGTTGGCATGGGTACCAAGCCTGGTACGGGTTCACTTTATTGCATCTTGCACTATTTTATTGATTATTGTATTGTATTGGTTGATATTGGTTTCGTGAGTGGACCGGGTTGTTATTGAAAAGTGCTACTGACTGGTGGTCCTTGAGTGGCCGGGAAACTATTGTATGATTGTTGAATTGGTCTTGGTTTAGGCCAGGTAAATCATTACTTGTGGTATTTGTCTAGAGGGGATTCCAGGGTGGGTCGGGGCTAGAAGGTAAGATTTGGTTATGGTTATTCTTGTTGGTGGAATAGAACTATAAGAGATGGATTCATGCAGTAAAAAGCTAGGTAGAGACCTGTAGTCTAGAGATGCATGTGATATTGTTGCATGTTTTCCATACTTGTTAGTCAATTTTGAGTACTATTTATTTGTTATTTTCTTGAATACTGGCTGATGATCCTACCAGTACACAGTGGTGGTGTACTGATACTGCACTTGTCTTTCTTTTGGTGAGTACAGAAATTCTTCCAGTGGCTGAGACGAGACCTCAGATTTAGCACCGGCGATTCCGATCATCAAGGGTGAGCTAATGATTCGAGCTACCTTGGGATTATTTCTAGAGTTTTAGTCCATTTGTTCGGACTTAAAAACTATTCTTATTTTATTTGGGGTTGCATCCCCATACTCTAGATTTGGTATTGATGTTTGGTACGATGACTTTCAGTTCCTGGGTGGGAAATTTCCGCAGTTTATTATTAGTGATAAGTTTTTGATTAGTGATCTTATTTTTATTGCTAGTTTTCATTTATGCTTGCTGGTTTTAGGCTGTTTGTCTAGGCAAGGGTGGAACTCTATTGGTTCACTCATCCGGGGTTTGGATGGATGCCACTCACGAAGGGTTGGATCATGACACCAACCAAGGGTCTAACTAGACCAAAATTGACGCTCTAGAGCTAACGAAACTGTCAGAATTCGATTTCGAGCTCGCTTGCTAAGAATGTTGACTAAAGTCAACGATATCCTAAGTTAAAGCTCTAAAATAGGGAAATAGTCATAAAGACCAAACGAATGGCCTGGACACCAAACCACCAGTCCCAGCAAGTCATAAAAACTTCGGGCCGCTATAGGTATGCTCTAAGAGTACAAAGAAAGCGAAAATGTGAAAATGACCAGAAGGATCATTACATGCCCTTAATGTAATGCTCCATTATCAAAGTGTGAAAACGTAGGATCAAAAGGTCTTTTATTTAGTTGTAATGTCGGATAAGGGACGGATAATAAATATTTGATAAAAATAGTGACTACTCTCCCTATGAACTTTTAAGGATACAACTTTTTAGTCTCTTAAAGCTCTTCTTGTCTTTGTCATTACCAATTTTCAACCTTTCTTTCACCTCTACATTTTTATCTTCTTTTATTTTTAATCATTTGCCATTTTAATACATTTTAAGCAAGGAGCACTTTCTTATTATTATTTTTCAAATATTTTCATTATATTCACCTTACTATAATGACTTTAACTATATGCACGGGTACCCTTAGAACTTTCTTTCTTTTCTTTCCATACCATTCCCCATTGATTAACCATCATTTTTCCTTTTTTCTTTTACTAGTCTTAACTTTTAAAGTGCAATAGGAACTTTTGAATGAAATTAATGCAAGGTTAAAAAATAAAAGGGTAAATCTAATAGACTATCCAAGAATTGGGCTAAAGAGGCTCAAATGAGCTACCTATTAATAATGGAACGGCTGGCGATAATATAGTCAAAAGTTAAGTTTAAACAAGGAATGGCTCTATCATATCCTGCGGATCTCTACTTTATTTCACTTTACACACACACCGGAGAAGCAATAAATATCTATGCAAAATATAAAATATACAAAAATTCATCACATAATGGCACATAAACAACAAAATCGCTCCCTATCAACTCTCTATCTAACAATGCAATTTAATTCAATGAATACATTATTAAGCTCTTTATTCATCTGAGTCAATCATAGAGCCTATATGTGTTAACTAGAAAATTTATCTTTTTATGCACAATGTTTTTGAGATATCTACCTATGCAAGATTAGCATATCTAGACTAACCACCTACTTTATTAAGGCTTTTTGGTTACTCTTCTTTTTTTAGTTAAAAAAAAAAAGGAAAAGAAAAATTACTACCAAATTAAAAATATCCTAAAATTAAGAAATAACACTACGGCATATGGTTCAAGGGACACCCTCAAAAAAACCAAAAATAAATACCAAGGGTTGTATTAATAAAACTAAATGGTGATATGACAAACTAATTAAAAAATTTGATCATAAAGCATAGATAGCATCCAAGATTTATTCCTACTCCACACTTAAAATTTTACACTATCCTAAGTGTTATAATTAAATACAAACATTTAAGGAACTCTCTAGATGTCCATAGGCTAGAGCGATCACTTTCTATTTTGGGGCTACTCAGAGTTCATCCCAAATATTGGTATTTTGTGTTGTACCTCACACTTAGTCTCAATCATGCTTCTCTTTTTTTATCTTATGCCCATGGTTTCTCCATTATGATTATATTCCTAAAAAGACAAAAACAACAAATGAAATAATAAATCCTAATCTAAGTGAAGCAGTAAATTTGGGTTGCCTCTTAACAAGTGCTTGATTTAATATCACGGCATGATAGATTCTGTGAGTACCAATCTTCTTCGTTGTAGTGGCTTCTCTCATGGAGATCTTTTTTGTACTTGCACTCCTTCCATTTATATTTTCCTTTTCCAATTTCTTTCACTAGGTTTTTGAAGCTTAAATTCTACTCACTTCCCTATTCCAAAATATCATCCAGGACCTCAATTGATGCAGCTAACAAAGTGTCTTCCAAACATTCACCATCCAACAAATTTATCACAACCTTATTCTGTTGGTCAGGGGCATTTGTAGAACCTTTCAAGAACATCTTTTTCAATACCATGCTTTGGGGATAGCATTAGCTATTTAAATCTGCCTTATGCTTCTAATAACAGTTCATCATCCACTTGCTTAAAATAGAGTATTTTATTTTCCATCACTATTTTTCCTTTATTTTGGCCCTACTCACATATGAATGAATGAACAAGTGCAGGCCATGTATGGATGATCTCACACTGTTTCTCTTGGTACCATGTATGGATAAGCTCACATAGCTTCAACTCTTCATCTAGGATTTGCAGATGCTTATGCTTAGTACAAATGTCTACAAAAAAATTCAAATGTTTGAATGGTTAACATTCCCAAGGGTTGCGGAATAGTCTTTTTCTAATAAGCTCTTTTGTTATGCTAGCCTCTTTCTTTGTAAGTGCATATTCTACATCATCTTCTATCTCTTGACTGGTTGATGACTCTTCATTATTTGCAATCTTTTTGGGTGGCTTGCATGTATTGAACACTTCAACTTTATGACATGCCTCAATAATGAGTTGTCAAGCTGTCATATCAATAATTGTTTTTCCTGTAGCAAAAAATGGGCATCCAAAAATAAATGGAACTTCCAAATCCAACTCAAAATCAAGGATAATGAAATCCGCTGAAAAGATCAATGATTCAATCTACACTAATACATCCTTAATTATGCCCTCTGGTCTAATCAGTGACTTTTCAGCCAATTACAATACAATCAAAGTGGGTCAGGGATTACCCAACTCCATATTTTTTACCGGTGATAGTGGCATCAAGTTGATACTAGCTCCCAAGTCTCACAATACCTTAGATTTCATCTACTGCCCCACCGATATTTCAAAGTTGAAATTTCTGGGGTCCTGTTGCTTTATGGTAAGACTCTTTTGGATCCAAGAGGAACATTGTTCAGTGAGTGGTACCATAGCATTCACTATCAACCTTTTTTGTTGGTTATCAATTCTCTTACGTACTTTATATATTGAGAAATGCCCTACAACATATCAACAAAAGGAATATCAAAGGATTACCTGCCTTAGTATCCCATAGAACTTTTCATAAGCTATGTCTTTATTTGATTGGATGAGCCTTTATAGGAATGGATGGGGTAGGTTTAGGGATCTCGAAGATTTCCTTGGAACCGTCTCCCCTTGCACCTCATTCTTTTGCACCTCACTTACTACTTTTTCTAGTGTTGTGACGCCTAACTATTCTCCACTTTTTTTCTATAATCACATTAACGTTAGTATTCACATCACCAGGTAGACCTCTGGGAGGTCTAGTATTATGTGCTTCAGCAAGATGACCTATTTGTATCCCCAAACCTCATAGTGTTAAGTCAATGTTTTTTAACTTTTTGCTTTCTGTTGTCCTTTTTCCATCTTCTTTATTACTTCATTAATTTCATCAAGGTGGACTTAGATTGTATTGTGATTCTATTGATATCCCTTTTGCTAACCATTTTACTTGTATTGGTTTTTTAGCTATTTATCACCCCAAGAGAAATAAGGGTGGTTTCTCCAGTTCGTGTCATAAGTATTCTGAAGTTTTGATTTTATATGTCTCTTCCTGCGTAGACCACAATGAGTATGAACTCTAGATTAGCTTTGGACACATCAGTTGTATGATATTCTTCATAGATCTCACAGAATAATGCATTTTTCTACACTGTTGATCTCAGGCTTGAGCTTGCACTTGCCCCATTAGTAAGTTACTCAGCTTATTGAAGTTGTTGTTCATAGTCGCAATATGTGCTTACAAACTAGTAATCCTATAAGCATTCCTATAGTCTTCTTTATAGTACTTCTGTTGGACTTACTTGTCCACTATGGATTGCTAGTTGTTAACCTGTTTAACAAAAGCACTAATTCATCATAAGTTTTCTCGAGTGCTTGTCCACCTACAGCTGAATCATGAAAGATTTTATTGTGAATATCCAAACTTTCAATAAAAGTATGTTCTAAAACTTCCTAAGTTTGATGATGATGAGGACAACTTAATAATAGCATTTTGAATCATTCACAAGATTGAAGTAAGCCTTCTACTTTTTTTGTTTTAACATCGAATCTTACTTCTTAACTTAGCCATCTTCCCAGAAGGAAAGAACCTTGCAATGAATTTCTCACCAAATTAAGCCCATGAAGTGATAGAATTTGGTGTCTTAGCTTTAATCCATCATTTGGCTTCCCCTAGTAATAGAATGGAAGCAAACTGAGTCTCACATAGTCCGATAAAACTCTAACGTGATATAGGTGTGAGCAATCTCTAAGAAGTTTTGGAGATGCACCTACGGGTTCTCTCATATGGTAAACCTGTATATTTCCCGTTTAAGTGCAGTAGTTGAATCATGTTTTGTTCCACCAGTTTGTCTACCATTACTTTTGGTGACTAGTTTCTCTTTTCTCGCAACATAGCTTGCTCTCTTAATGTTCTATGGAGGAACCTTTTGGGTTCCGGTTGAAATGGTGTTAGTGTCTGGTTGATTTCAGGATAGGATGTTATGGCTATCAGAACTTAGCATAAACCTATAACCTACAATAACATAGCTAGGATCAAGTTGTTAACACTTATAAAAACAAAAATAATAGTAAGAAAATTTAACTTGTCAATACTTTAAGTCCCCAATAACGGCACCAAAAACTTGTTATCTCCAACAGACACATAAGTGTATGTGATCACAAGTAATAAAGTAATTGTAAGCAATCGGGTATTATCGACCCCTCGTGAACTTAAACAGACAAGCTAAACAATCAACTATTAAGGTTGTGAATACAAGTGTTATTCGTTTAAAGAGTTTGTTTGGTATTTTTAATCTACTACTAATAAAGCAATACGATTTGGAAGTTAGGAGTTTTGATCATGGATTTATTAAGAACTAAGGTTATGGCGCTTGCATAATCACATCATAGTTAATATATATTTGTTTATGAATTATTAAGACATATACCAAATTGAATCACATGATTAATAGTATGGTCGTGGGCTCTCACAGCACTATAACCGTCTAGCCAAATAAGCCTTCTAACTACATCGTTGATCGGGGATAGTCAAACTAATTCGAATGGAAATAAGTTTTCATCCTGTATTTAACCCAAGTAGGGAGATCTAGGTACATCTTCATCCTAGTTTTTAATCCATCCGTACATGAGACCTACTTTCCTTAATCCACGTTCTATTTATAGTCTTCGACACTCAATTTCCTCTAGAAATTATTGTCCTATTGGTCACAAAGCAATAGAATAGTAAGAATAAGATTAAGAGAATAGAATATAATAGTATATTTCGCAAAAACAATCTTTATATAACTTATGATGGTCATACTATGGTCATAACCCTAGATAGAGGGGCTTTAGCAACTCATAATTAGATTACAAAGAAATAATAATGTATGAACAATAAGTTATGCTAAGTAAAAAAGTTTAGAAGTAACTATAGGAGTTATGATGAACTTGGTTCTTTTCTAGCTTCCTCTGCTTTAACTCCTCCCAAAACGTGTGTTAAAATTACCTAAGGGGGTATTTATAATATTTAAAAACATCTAAAAGAACCCTCCAAGTCAGACTAGGAAAAGGGGAAATGTTTCCCTCTACCATCATCAGCTCGGGGAATGAGCTTCTACTTCTTTCCCTAGAGCTCGAGTCACAAGCTCCTCTTGCTCGCCCTATGATCTTCGCTTCAGGGTGTAAACTTCCAAGGGTGTGTATTTTTTACCCGCACTCATTCTAGAGCTTGCCTTGCGACCTTCCGGCTTTGCCCTAACTTTGCTTTGTGAAAAATGGCTATTTATGCTCCAAATTCATCCTATATTTGATCTTTTCACTAAATCACACAAAACATCTTATATAAGTGAAATATCATGAATCAATCATAAACCATAAGTATTAAGCTAATTTATCCTCAAAACAAAGCTTAGATGTGGGCAAAATAAAGTGAAAAGAGTTTATATTAGACCTACATCACATGTACCCAATCCGAACTTGGTAGGTAATACTAATCTCATATACAACAAGAACATAAATAAATGCGGAAAGTAAAGTAAATGAGACATCAAATAATTTAAAAATTAACTCACTCTCTTAATATAAAAAGAGCATGAAACTCTACAAATTCCCAAGACTCGGTGTCACATGCACAAGAGCTTACTACAATGTACAAGGAAGTATATACTGAAACTAGTACATCACTGTCTGAAATAAATGAAAAGACAGAGTCAAGATAAAGAAGGAAACTGGTCAAGCTTCTGAATGCAAGGAGCTTACCACATCACTGAGTCAGGATCTGTGCTGGAGACTCATACCGGGATCTGCATCAGAAAGATGCAGAAGTGTAGTGTGAGTACAAAGTACTAGTACTCAGTAGGCATCATAGACCGATCCTGCTTAAGCAGTTACTATATCGAATAGAGAATGCTAAAAGTAATCTTACACGCAAAAAAGTCTCGGCAGTTCAATATCATCAACATATCACGATAAATACATAGAACAAGAATATATAATATAATATAATATAATATGGTGCAATATAATGTAATGACCAATGACAGTACTGATATACACCCCCTCTATAGGGGCATGCTATGAGGTTAGACTAGTGGGGGGTCGCAAGGTTCATATACCTGCATAGAACAATTTTCCATCGAACATGCAAAGCCGAATTTCATCCACGACATCATGAAGTATTAAATCCACCTGGAATGGTTTTCCTCTCGCAAGCAAGTCATAAATTAACAAACTCCACCCAGAAAAACTTTCCTCGGGCATGCAAGTCCTTTTAAAATACTGATTCCATAAGTCCATGAAATGAATATGAGTGAATATACATTGTCACAATAATAAAAGGAGTTAGAATGCAACAGATATATAAATATAATACAATGCTCAACTCATAAGCACAGGCTACAAGCCTCTATATTAATAACTTTCTTCGATCTTGCCCGAAGGCCACAATTCCTCAATTAAGCTCATTTACTGTTCACATAATGCCGATAATGGCAAACCCACCTCTCATATGATCAATAATATATGAAACAATCCAAAACACAACATACAAAATAGTATTTCAAATCTCAAGCCATTCATTGACAAATACTTTATTTTGGGTATCATAATATCAAATTATTTCAATAATTACTACAACCCAATATTTTGTCCAAACCATAACAGAATTTATATGATAAGTTCACACCCAAGTGAAGTCTAAAGAAGATTAAATCATAACCTACCTCAAAGATGAACTAAGCCACCAATGGTCACACTATGGCCTTCCTCTTCCAAATGACCCTCAAAACTCTTTCAATCTATCAAAAAAAGACTCTATGCATAAATTTGAGTTCATAGATACCCATATCTTAGTATAAAAGTTTGGGTCAAACTTGGATTAGAAATTCAACCCTTGGAATTTGGTGACAAAATGGGAAAAAATTGAAATCAATTTACCCATAAGATAAGAAACTCAAATATAACTTTTTACTGAAAACAATGCTCAAATAAGGCCTCAAATCATCAATTATTATTCTCATAAGTTTTGGGGAAGAAGACCGAAAAATCCAATTTTAATATGCAATAGTTAAATGAACGTAATGGTAGATTGATGAGAGGCTAAAAGTTACGCTTTTATATGAACATTCACCTCTCATTTGTTCTCCTTTTGGTTTTGTTTTAAGCTTAAATATTATGAATTACACTTGTATTTTTTGGTTTTTATGTAGGAGTGTCTTGAGCAATTTATATCTTAAAAAAGATGAAAAATAGCACCAAGGAACCAAAGAAGAAGCAACACTGCAAAGCGACGCAAAATGAGCAAAAACAATGGTCACCAAAGTGTTCCTTGCGCCACTGACCCAAAGCGGGGAGTGGTGCAGAGTTTACCTATTCTCTGATGATTTCCCTAAAATTTTTCTTCATGCCACACCATCCAAATCCGGGCAAAAAGAAGATTTCACAAGCCCTCTGAACATTTTTTGTTCCTTGCGCCACTGCTCCGCTTTTGGGTAGTGGAACGAGCAAGGGTTAATCCTAACCCAATTTGGATTGATTTTCTTAGTTCTAAGGGTTCCTAAACTCTATAAATACCACCCTCCCATGTTTTCTATAATTAACACATGATTTGGGGAAGGCAAAACCTACGACAAAGCTCAAAAAAAGGTCTAGTTTTATTTCTTTATTTTATTTTTGATTCTTTTCTCGTAAACTCATGAATCTCTTTTCTAAAGAGATTCAGGAGTATCTAAACCTTTAATATTTAGGGTTGTGGTTAAATACATCAAGGTTGTTATCTAATTATCATATTATTTGGTTCGATTTCCATCTATTGAGTTATTTATCTTTGCTTACTCTTAATTATTTGTTAACTTGATCACCTAGAAAATACTATCTATGATGGATAAATTGGACTAGGAATAGGTTATTTATGTATGCAATAAGGGGAGGTAGGCCTTGGTTGTTGACTCTATAAGGAAGGAGAAATTTATTTGCTAACGAGGATAGGAATATACTCATTAGTCTTTCCTAGTTGATGCAAAATAGAAATTATATGCCCTTCACTATAGATACAACCATAGGAATATAGGAGTTGGGAATTGTTAAATAGACCTAGAGCTATTGGGAAAATGCTCAACAGGGTTAATATCAGCCCGCAACTAGTAACTCAGGAAATCAACTAAATGTATGGTTTGAAAACTCAATTGGATTATTGAAATACAGTAACCCTGGATCTTTTCTCAAATCTGAATTACAATAAAACAAAATCACTACTTATTTACTCAATTAATTTTATTTACATTCAAACACCAAGAAATCACTCTCTATTATTGGTACCTGCTGAATAGCAATTATAAGAGTTCAAACTAGTTACTCAATTCATGAAATTCCTTGGGTACAAAATCTAGACTCCCATCCTATATTACTTTTACATACACGTACACTTGTGTGTGCGAAAGGATGTAATAAGTTTTTGGTGCCATTTCCAGGGATTTGATTTTAAATTGATACTACTTTGGATTTTTGTTGAACTATTAAAGTCTCACTTTTGTTGGTTGTTTTTGTTTCTTTCAGGTCACAGGTTTGTTTATGCTAAACACTCATGGACAAGGCAATCCTTTGATTCTCATTGATCATAAGCTTGAATGCACTCTTAGAGATATGAGAGTTACGGGTGACTGCGTGAATAACCCAGATGATCTGAATAATGCAGAAAATAAGGTTGCATTCCATCTCGCTCCTCCACCACATGTCTCTGTGCTTAACTTTTCAAGGTTAAATTAGGAAAATGTCTCCAAAGCTATTGTCAAGCCAACCATCACAGGGAACTTTGAGCTAAGAGAAGGCATGGTGCGACTAGTTCAAACACTTGTCAATTTAAGGGTAAACCACATGAAGACCCATACAAGCACCTACAAGATTTCATTGACTTGTGCAATAACTTTCACTACCAGAATGTGAGTGAAGAATATGTAAAGTTAACATTGTTCCCTTTCTCATTGATCAGATAAGCAAAGTAGTGGTTGCAGAGTGAACCACTCAGTTCTATCACATCATGGGATATATTGTCTGAAAGGTTCCTCAATAGGTTCTTCTCATCTAGAAGAACAAAAGAGCTCAGAGGCAGAATTTCTGAATTTGTTCAATAAGATGATGAATCCCTTCCCCAAGCTTGAGAGAGATACAGGGGATATTTGAGAGATTCTCTGCACCACCATCAGCCTAAGGAGATTGGGCATAATTTAGTTGAAGGGCTGAGGCCAGACTCAAATCACTTCTTGATGCTACAGCTCAAGGGAAAATCTTGTCCAAGAGCTATGATGAAATAGAGGTGTTGCTTAACCTTATGTCTGCAAGGCACCAAGATTATATAGAACCTAGCAGAATATTCACTGCAACTCAGAAAATGCTGGGTAAGATTGAATTGGATGATGTAGCTTCAATACAGTCTGACATTAGTCAGTTGGTCAGCACGGTAAACAAATTGGTCACCAACTCAAATGTGAGATAGGTTTAGCAAGTACAGCAGGTTCAGAAAGCAACATTATTTTGTAAAAATTATGGTGAGAACCATGCTTATTCGGGATGCCTATTGAATCCTGAGTCTATTTTTTATGTGGGGCAGCAGAATTATAGAAACCACCCAAACTTCTCTTGGGGTGGAGTTCAACAGGGCTAAAGATAGAATTATGCACAGCAGGGTCAACAAGTGAGTAGTTGTTTGGAGGAAACTCTAAAGCAGTTTATGACCTAATAACAGCAAGTTCAGCAGGCACAAGCACTGGTTAATATTGAAACCAAAAAGGCTATCACGGAATTCGAGATTCAAATGAGGCAACTTGCTACCACACTTCATGATAGGCCTCAAGGTACCTTGCCTAGCGATACAATGATGCTCAAGCAAGTTATGGCTATCACTTTTGAGAAATGGGAGAGAGTTTCAAGAAGAAGAGCCTCCAAAGATAAAAGTAATTAACTTTGACAGCATTAAGCATCTACCTCCATTTCACGAGCATTGATTCTTGCACCAACTCCTAAGCCAAAGTTAGAGAGTGTGCCAGAAAAGTTAGTTAAAGAAGAGACTATTGAGCAGCCTGAGATGGTAAGAGAGAGACCTCCACCACCATTCCCCAAAAGCTTCCATAAAAGCAAGAAAGATTCTAACTATAAGAAGTTCCTAGATATCTTTAAGCAGCTTCACATCAGTATTTCTTTGATTGATGTTTTGATGGATATGTTGAAGTATGCTAAATACTTATGAGATGTGGTGCCTGGAAAAAGAAGGATGAAGGAGTTCAAGATGGTTTCACTCACAAAAGAGTGTAATTCAAGTGTATTGAGAAAACTCCCTCAAAAGCTCAAAGACCCTGAGAGTTTCACCCTTCCCATACAAATTGGTAAAGATAAGGTTGGGCATGTATTGTGTGATCTTGGGGAAAGTATTAACTTAATGCCTTTATATGTCTTTAAGACACTAAGCTTAGGAGAGTCACGCCTCACCACTATTTATCTCTAGCTAGCAGACCAGTCCCATGTATATTTAGAGGTCATAATTGAGGATGGCTCATCAAGGTAGGTAAATTTGTGATTCTTGCTAAATTTATTATTTTAGATTATGAAGCACATGAGCAGGTACCAATTATCGTACGATTCCCATTCCTTGCAACTGCTGGAGCATTGATAGATGTGAGGAAGGAAGAATTTAAGATGAGAGTTCATGATAAGGAGGAAACGTTCAAGGTATATAAGTCACTCTCCACCCCTTCATAGTATAGAGATTTGTGCATGATCATAGAGGTGGTCAAAAATAAGTGTGGGGTAGAAGAGAGTGGGTTTGAAAAGTTTAAACTTTGAATATTGCTATTGAATTGCCTGAGGTGTAGCAAAAAGAATTTCTCAAGTTGTTAAGGGAACATGAGCATGTGTTTAGATGGTTTGATTGTGACCCGAAAAGGGATGTTAAGACTAAAAGGAAAGTGAATAAAGATGGTAAGTCTCCTAGAGTGAAAAAAAGGTGAAATCTCTATCATAGGGGGAAGAGATCATGAGAACTTAGTTTATTTTGATACATGCGTTGTTCCTCGATTTTAAATCAGGCTTTGATTGGGAGGCAACCCAATTTTGTAATAGTTAGTTTTTTTTTGTTTTATTATTATAGTGTCACTTTTTGTTTTTTGTTTTGGTTTTGTGCAGGTTTGGGAAGTTGGAGTACCCAAATTTGGAAGCTAAGGAGCATAGTTGAAGCTTAAGTGTGGGGTTTTTTTCCCTTTTGATTGAGATTAACGAAAGCATGCTGCTATCTAGGTTCTAAGGGCCTCAGGAAGTATTTCTAACCTGGTTTTTATCTTTTTTATTACTTTGGGAACAAAGCATGACTTTAAGTGTGGGGTGAGATATCTTCCGTTATTTGTTAAGGGTGAAGTATGCCATAGGTTGTTGAGTTTTTCGTTTAGTTAGATGAAAAAAATTTAAAATTGATTTGAAAAAGTCTAAAAACACAAAAAAACAATGTAGTTAGGATAGTTTTTAGCTTTTAGTATCTTTTTAGAGGCATACTTCATCCACCCCTTGGTTTTTCTTTTTAGTTCTTTTTTGAAGGGGAGCCTTTTGAACAAAATATCCTTTGTATTTCTTTATTTTTTAGTAGTTTTTTAGGTAGAATGACGTTTCCCAATGATAGATAGTTGACGACCGTATTGAGGGAAGAGCTAGTAATTAGGATTTAGAGAATCTTTAGGGCCAATTGAATGCTAGGTGCTCAAATTAGGAACTATAATTAAATGAATGATGCAAGTTGGTTTTTAAATGCAAAGCATATTGTGTGAAAAATTGAATGACTTCTTTTGAGACACCTAGGCTCTTTTACCAGACTCTTGTATGATTTTTAGCATAAATATGAACTCTTATTGCTTTCTTAATTTAAAAGTTTGTATGGATCCATCTTGAGTTGAACATGTGTCATGTGTGTTAGGATTTTGTGATATTCTATGCTTTCATATTGATGTCTAGAACTTGCCTGGTGTGTTTGCAAAACAAAATAAAGAATGTTAAACTTAGAAGATGATATAGGCGTTTCTTTGATCAGCTGATTTTCATCCTTTGCTTTACCTACCCAAAATTAATCCTAGTAAGTCCCATTGAGACTTTGGTAGCCACATCTAATGATTAATCCTTTTATTTAAAGTGACCATGAATTTGATCCTAAACTCCTAAGCGCTTTAATTGAAAAATAAGAGTTGGAGGGAGTAAGAAAGAAAAAAGGAAAATAGTTGAGGACGGAAGCATGTAGAAAAGTCTAAGGGTGCAAGAACAAAATTCATATGCTTTAGTAGGGAGTAAAAAAAGAACAAAGAAAAAGAAAAAAAATGTTTGATAATTGAGTACTCCTTACTTGTAGTGTGTGGCCTTGCTTAATGATATGGGAAAACAAAGAAAAGCTATGGGCTAGAAGAGTAGAAGAAAGAAGTTTGTTGATTGAGGAATGTGCTTAACGAAAAGGTCATGATGTATTAAATCACTTAGGGAAAATAGTCACTATTTTAGCCAAAATAGTCCCTATCCATCCTTTAGCCTACATTACAACCTTGAAAAGTCCTACTTGATCTTAGATTTGATGTTCTTATATTAGTTGAGTAGTACACTAAAGTCAAGCTTATGGTTCATCTTATGTTGCATGTGAACTTCTTTGTGAGAGTGAGCATAATTCTATTCTTATACCTATTCATGTGATAAATTGTATTCTTGTGAGTGAATATGGGTAACTCTCTTGTGTTGAGGGTACATAGTTGACGAAAAATAGGTGAAATGCTTGATTTCTTGATTGGGTAAGTTATGAGTGTTTGCTATGATCGTAGAGTCAATTCTTGAGGCTAGGAAGTCTTGAAGTAGTTGTTGATGAGCTTTGAATGAATGAAGCATGTTGTGCTAAGTGTTTGTCATCGGTTGTAATACCCCAGAATCTGAACCAGCTACTTGACTGTACTTAGCAGGAAAAATTGCAGAAAATTTCAAGTTTCCAGAAACCACGGTCAAGATCACAGACCATAGTTCAGAACCATGACCCATGGTCAGATCTCCAGTGTTAGTCCCCTTCAGTCTACGAGTAACTTCACGAAATGTGGTTTGAAACCACAGACCGTCCTGTCACTCATGGACTTGGTCGTCAGAGAGGTGCCAGTTTTCTACCTCAGAACCACGGATGAGACCACAAACCGTAGTTAAGAACCATGGTTCGTCCTGTCAATCGTGGTTCCCTTTGTTTCAGAGAACCCTCAGTTTAGCGCCTAGAAACCATGAGTCAGACCACAGGCCATAGTTTAGGACCACGGTCTGTCCTGTGACTCATGGAATCATCAGACCACAGAACCCCCAGAACTCAAGGACAGAATCATGACTCAGTCGATAGTCCATCATTCAGAACCACGGTCCATCATTCAGAACCACGGTCCATCGGCCAACCCATAGATTGATGTTCTGAGAATTTTAGCAGTTTTCTTTTAAAATTCCCAGGGTATTCTAATTTTTTCCTACCTCTTTTAAAGCCTAAGCTACATCGTTTTAACTCATCTAAGCTAGAATTATAAGTCTAAAACTACCCAAACCCCTCACTTTCTCATATTAAATCGATACTTGACAAATTTTGGGGAAAAGAAATGCCTTTTCCTCTCAAGAAAAAGCAAAAGAGTTTTCTCAAGTGCGGGCTTCTATCCCATGATTTCTCCGTAGAATTCCTTCCAGATATGTGAGATTTCATCAATGGGTCCCTTTAACCCATTGAGTCCCTAGATTCAGTCTAGTTCTTTAGTTTTCCCTTAGTTGTTCAGACCTAGGGTTCTCAAACTTTATGAAGTCATTGCTATTCTGATTCTATTATTTGTATGAAATTCATTACATGTTATCTTGGGAATCCAGGCTAGTCATATGTATAGAATTTAGTAACCCTAGCATGTGTTAATTTCAGTACTAAAAATTCATGCATACCAGTCAGATATCTCAGTCAATCTTATTTCATGATCAGAATGCCATATCAGTTTTTAGTATTATTGTGCATTCTCAGTTTTATCAGTATTTGAGCTATCCAGTATTTCAGTTTGCATTCACTACTTTCATATTCAATTGGGAGTAGATTTAGCACCAAATGGATGAAGGGTTGAAGGCTCACCCATCAGCTTAGGCTGAGACCTTTAGTATAAGTCCCCAAATCCCAGAACTACGGCCCCAACATAGGTTCTAGAGGAGTCACCCGTCAGATTAGGCTTGACACCCTCGTCCCTTGTTGGACATCAGCTTAGTGGATCCACGTCAGATTTGTGTGTACCCTTGGCAAGATATGAACACCCTTCTAGCCACGGTTACAGGTTGGCCCCATAGTTAGCTCAGTTTGGGGTATATCGGTTAGCAGTAGCTCCCACAGTTAGACTCATCATTGCATTCACCTAGTATACAGTTTTTCAGTTATTCAGTTCAGTTCAGCATATTGCATTCCATGTTCAATACTTGGTCATTGCATCAGTTTATCTTTAAGTTTCATGTTTCAGCTTATATTATCATGTTCAATATCCATGTGTACAGCTTTCCATACATCATGCATGCTCAGTATATTCCAAGTACTAACGCATACTTTTGTGTTACATCTTATCATGATGTAGGTTTAGGCGCTCAGTCTCCAGACCGCGCGTAGTGCGATTCTCCAGTTTTACTCAGCAGCTCAGTGGTGAGTCCTCATAGTTTTAAGGACGATAGTTATGTTTATCTATTCAGTCTTATATTTTCAGATTTTTAGAGTTAGTTGGAGGCTTGTCCCAGCAACTCACATCAGTTAGAGGCTTTCAGACACAGAACTAAATTCAGCTTTTGGGGTGTCAGCTTTATGTTCAGACATATTATACTTTCTATATATATGCCAAATATGTTTGAATTACTTTCTAAACTTATGATTTAAACCAGTTTAACTTCCACAAAGTTTACATTTATATCAAAAATGTTTAGTTATGTCAGACCATGGGTTAGCTTAGGGTCACTTGTGACACTAAGCACTGTGTTACGTCTAGTGGGTAACCTCGGGGTATAACAAAATTAGCATCAGAGTATCAGGTTCAAGTGTCCTAGGGTGTCTAAAAGACGCATCAAGTAGAGTCTTCTTCATGGGTGTGAAGTGCGCCACACTTATGACGGAGGAGCTACGAGACATTTTTAGGAAAAACTTCCCTTCATTATTTTCCATCTCGTGGTATAGAGTATGAACTCTATTTAATCTCCTCCGAAATCTTGTTCTTCACAGTATAGAAAATTCCTCCCAGAAGAGCAAATGGAAGGGGGAACAAAAATAGAAACAGGAATCAGCAAGCACCACCAGCTCTAGCAGACCCTCTGAATGAGAAAGTCACCCACATTGAGTTCAGAGTTGCCTTCTAAGTGCTTTCTCAGGCCTTGAACGCTCAGGTTAACCAGCAGGCTATGGCACCAGCCCCACCTCAGAGTAACTATGCAGCAACTAGAGTCTGGGATTTCACTCAGATGAATCTTCTAGAGTTTCATGATTCCAAGTCTGAGGAGGACCCACAGGAATTTTTTGAGGACATTTAGAAGGTGACAGAGATTATGGGTGTCACTCTTGTTGAGAGTGCAGACCGCTTACCAGCTGAAGGGAGTGGCTCATACCTGGTATTAGTAGTGGAAGGAGTCTCGAAGTGCTAATGCTGGACCAGTGGATTGGAATCACTTCAAGACAGCATTTTTGGACAGGTTTTTCCCACTTGAACTCAGGGAAGCCAAGGATCAAGAATTCATCAATTTAAGTCAGAATGATATGAGCGTGAAGGAATACTCTCTCAAGTTTACTCAATTATCTAAGTATGCTCCGGCGATGGTAGCTGACTCTAAAGCCCATATGAGTAAGTTTGTGTCGGGTGTGTCCGATGATGTGGTCAAGGAGTACAAGACCACTATTCTAGTAAAGGAGATGGATATCTCTAGGTTGATGACTCATGCCCAGTAGATCGAAAAGAGGAGAAAATCAAAAGGAGAGAAAAGGATAGTAAGAGTGCTAAAACATGTGACTTCAGTTACTCAACAGAGGTCAGATGGGGGAAATTGCTCTTAATTCTGCCAGAAATCCTCAGTTCCAGCCCCATCTTCTACTAGTACCCCAGTGCCTAAGTTCAAACAGGATCGATGAGATAAGGCACCAGGCTCTAAGTCCTAAGGTAGTGTTACTAGTGGGCGCACTCATCCAGTTTGTAGAAAGTATGGTAGGAACCACCAAGATGAGTGTATGGCAGGAAGTGGGAATGGTTTTGGGTGTGCTAAGCCAAGCCACCGAATAAAGGATTGTCCAATGACTACACAGAAGGGCATGGATACTCGCCCACAGAATCAAGATAATTCTATAGCAGCTCCATCAGGTTGCCCGACTCAGTAGGGTGCCTCTTCTAGTGTAGGTGGTGAGCAGCACCAAAACAGGCTCTATGCTCTTAAGACTCGAAAGTACCATGAGGATTCTCCTGATGTGTTCACAGGTACATTATGAGTCTTTCATCTAGATGATTATGCCTTGTTGGATCCTGGAGCTACCCTTTTTTTGTGACTCCCTATATAGAAGTAGACTTCAGTGTCAATCCAGAAATCTTCCAAGAACCTTTCTCAGTCTCTACTCCTGTGGTGACCCAGTCATAGCTAGACGGATATTCAAAACTTTCCCTATCATAGTTTCCCAGAAAGTTACCTAAGTCGATCTTGTAGAGTTAGAAATGACTGACTTTGATATTATTCTAAGCATGGATTGGTTACATTCATGTTATGCCTCAGTTGATTGTAGAACTAGGATCATTTGGTTCCAATTTCCAAACTAACCAGTTTTAGAGTGGAAGGGTAATACCTCAGTGCTTGCAGGTCAATTCATCTCTTACCTTAAGTCCAGAAAAATGATTTCCAAAGGGTAAATCTATCATCTTGTTCGGATTAAGGATTCAGATTTCGAGACCCCAACTCTTGACTCAGTCCCAGTGGTTAACAAATTTCCTAAAGTGTTTCTAGAAGATCTTCCTAGAGTTCCTCCTGAAAGGCAAATCGACTACGGGATAGATCTCCTTTTAGATACCCAGCCTATCTCAATTCCACCTTACAGAATAGATCTAGCTGAGCTTAAAGAATTGAAGGAACAGTTGAAATACCTACTAGATAAAGGCTTTATCAGACCCAGCATATCTACATGGGATGCTCCAGTACTTTTCGTGCGCAAGAAGGACGGTTCCCTCAGGATATGCATTGACTACTGTCAATTGAATAAAGTCACAATCAAGTATAAATATCCCATCCCCAGGATTGATGACTTATTCGACCAGCTTCAGGGTGCGGCTATCATTAGCTCAGAGTTAGAGATCGTGACATTCCAAAGACAACCTTCAGAACTCGATATGGTTACTCCAAATTTGTAGTTATGTCTTTTGGACTAACAAATGCTCCTGCAGCTTTTATGGACTTAATAAACATGGTGTTCAAGTAGTATTTAGAGATGTTCATCATCGTCTTCATTGATGATATACCTGTGTATTCTTGAAGTAAGGAGGAGCATGAAAATCATCTGAGGGTTGTTCTGCAAACTCTCAAAGATCATTAGTTATTCGCTAAGTTTAGCAAGTGTGAATTTTTGTTGCAGTCTGTTGATTTCCTCAGTCATGTGGTGTCTAGCGAAGGAATCAAAGTTGATTCTCAGAAAATTAAGACAGTAAAGAACTGGCCCAAACCCACCTCTCTGACAGACATCGGAAGCTTCTTAGGTTTCGCCAGTTACTACAAAAGATTTGTTGAAGGATTTTTATCCATAGCTGGCCCATTGACCAGATTGACTCAGAAAAAGGTTAAGTTTCATGGTCAGATGAATATAAGAAGAACTTTCTAGAGTTGAAGACTAGGTTGACTACAACTCCAGTTTTGGCTCTACTAGAGCGTTTAGATGGTTTTGTAGTATATTGCGATGCATCCAGAGTCAGCTTAGGATGTTTCTTGATGCAGCATGGTAAAGTCATTGTTTATGCTTCTAGATAGCTTAAAATTCATGATAAGAACTACCTGACTCATGACCTTGAGCTTGCAGTAGTCATTTTTGCCCTAAATATTTGGAGGAACTACTTATATGGTGTCTAGGTAGATGTGTTCATTGATCATAAGAGCCTCCAGTATGTGTTCACCCAGAAGGAGTTGAAATTTTGTCAGAGGAGATGGCTCGAGTTCCTTAAAAACAATGACATGAATATGCTCTACAATCTGGGTAAGGCTAATGTAGTGGTTGATGCACTTAGCAGACTGTCCATGGGTAGTGTGTCTCATGTTGAGGAAGAGAAGAAAGAATTAGCCAAGGATGTTCATAGGCTCGCTCACTTGGGAGTTTGCCTTGCAGATACATCAGATGATGGTGTGATAGTCCAGAATGGGTCAGAATCTTTGTTAGTAATTGATTAAAAGAGAAAAAAGACATTGATCCCATCTTACTTCAGTTAAAGGTGCGGTTCATCAGCAAAGGGTAGAGGTTTTCTCCCAAGAAGGAGATGGTGTGCTTCGCTACCAGGATTATTTATGTGTGCCTAATATGGATGAGTTGAGACAGCAGATACTGATAGAGGCCCATAGTTCCAGATATTCCATTCATCCCAGTTTCACTAATATGTACCGTGATCTATGGAAAGTCTATTGGTGAAACGACATGAAGAGGGACATTGCAGATTTTGTGGCCAAGTGTCCCAATTGTCAGCAGGTAAAAGTAGAACATCAGATACCAAGAGGTATGACTCAATATATTAACATTCCTACTTGTAAATGGGAAGTAATCAACATAGATTTCATTACAGGTTTGCCTCGCACTCACTGCCAGCATGACTCCATTTGGGTAATTATGGACAGAGTGACCAAATCAGTCCACTTCTTAGCGGATAAGACTTCAGATTCAGCAGAGGATTATTCCAGACTCTACATCAGTGAGATAGTCAGGTTGCATGGGGTCCTCTTTTCTATCATCTTAGATAGGGGTACTCAGTTTATATCTCAATTTTTAGAGATCATTTCAGAAAGGTCTTGGTACTCAGGTAAATCTCAGAACAGCATTACATCCATAGACGGATGGTCAGGAATAGCATACCATTCAGACCATAAAGAACATGTTGAGAGCTTGTGTGATTGATTTCAAGGGTAGTTGGGATGATCACTTATCTCTCATAGAGTTAGCCTATAATAACAGCTTCCATTCCAGCATTCAGATGGCCCTGTATGAGGCACTTTATGGGTGTAGATCTAGATCACCGGTTGGTTGGTTTGAAGTAAGTGAAGCAGCCTTGATTGGGCCGTATTCGGTTCATAAGGCTATGGAGAAAGTTCAACTTATTAGGGAAAGGTTGAAAACAGCTCCGAGTCTCCAGAAGTCCTATGCAGATGTGATCTGGCATCGATTATGCCATTAGAGAGTATGGATGTGAAAGATAGCCTCGCCTACGAGGAGGTTCCAATTTATATTCTTGACTGTCAAGTTTGTAGGTTAAGAAATAACAAGGTCACTTCAGTGAAAGTTCTTTGGAGAAATCATTTCGTCGAGGGACCTACTTAGGAAGCGAAAGCAGCTATGGTGGACAAGTACCCTCACCTCTTTCGTTCTAATCTAGTTTCAGCTTGAGGTAATAGTTCCTCTCTAGTTTCTCAGTTTCCTCGTGTGCATTTCAGTCTCAATATCATGTTTCCTTAACTATTCCAGCATTTCCAGCATGCTTTCATGTACTTAGGACTCAATTCAGTTAGATATCAGCTTCTAGAACTCGGTTGGTAGGGATTGCAGCCCTTTCCCTCCAAACTCATCTTGTTAGTCTTCATTCAAGGAAGAATGATCCCAAGGGCGAGATATTGTAACACCCCAGAATGTGAACCAGCTACTTGACTGCACTTAGCAGGAAAAATTGCAGAAAATTTCAAGTTTTCAGAAACCACGGTCAAGATCACAGACTGTAGTTCAAAACCACGACCCGTAATCTAGCCCGTGGTCTAATCTCCAGTGTTGGTCCCCCTCAGTCTATGAGTAATTTCACAAACCGTGGTTTAAACCATGGACCTTCCTCTCACTCATGGACTTGGTCATCAAGGAGGTGCTAGTTTCCAACCTCAGAACCACGGATAGGACCACGGACCATAGTTTATAACCATGTTCTGTCCTGTCAACCGTGGTTCCCATTGTTTCAGAGAACCCTCAGTTCAGGGCCCAGAATCCATCGTTTAGAACCACAGCCTATCGACCAACCCGTGGATCGATGTTCCTGGAATTTCAGCAGTTTTCTTTTAAAATTCTCAAGGGTATTCCAGACTTTTACTACCTCTTTTAAATCCTAAGCTACGTCATTTTAACTCATCTAAGATAGATTTGTATGCCTAAAACTACCCAAACCCCTCACTTCTTCAGATTAAATCAATACTTAGCAAACTTTATGGAAAAGAAATGCCTCTTCCTCTAAAGAACAAGCAGAAGAGTTTTCTCAAGTGCAGGCTTCTATCCTAGGATTTCTCCGTAGAATTCTTTTCCAGGTATGTGGGTTTCATCAATAGGTCCCTTTCACCCATTCAATCCCTAAATTCAGTCTAGTTCTTCAGTTTTCCCTTAGTTGTGCAGACCTAGGGTTCTTAAACCTTATGAAGTCATTGTTATTCTGATTCTATTATTTGTATGAAATTCATTACATGTTATCTTGAGAATCCAGGCTAGTCATATGTACAGAATTCAGTAACCCTAGCATGTTTTAATTTCAGTACTTAAAATTCATGCATACCAGTCAAATATCTCAGTCAGTCTTATTTCATGATTAGAATGACATATCAGTTTTCAGTATTATTGTGCATTCTCAGTTTTATCAGTATTTGAGCTACCCAGTATTTTAGTTTGCATTCACTGCTTGTATATTTAGTTGGGAGTAGACTTAGCACCGAGTGGATGAAGGGATGAAGGCTCACACCTCTGTTTAGGCTGAGACCTTTAGTAGAAGTCCCCAAACCCCAAAACTACGGTGCCACTGCAGATTCTAGAGAGGTCACCCATCAGATTAGGCTTGACACCCTCGTCCCTTGTTGGACATCAGCTTAGTGGATCCATGTCAGATTTGTTTGTACCTTTGGCAAGGTATGAACACCCTCCCAACCAGGGTTATAGGTTGGCCCAATAATTAGCTCATCTTGGGGTATGTCGATTAACAGTAGCTCCCACAGTCAGACTCATCATTGCATTGACCTTGTATACAGTTTTTTCAGTTATTCAGTTCACTTCAGCATATTACAGTTCATGTTCAATACTTGGTCATTGCATCAGTTTATCTTTTGATTTCATGTTTCAGCTTATATTATCATGTTCAGTATCCATGTGTACATTTTTTCATACATCCTGCATGCTCAGTACATTCCAAGTACTAACGCATACTTTTGTGCTACATCTTATCATGTGTAGGTTCAGGCGCTCAGTATCCAGACTGCGCATAGTGCAATTCTCCAGTCCTACTCAGCACCTCAGTGGTGAGTCCTCATAGTTTCGTGGATGATAGTTATATTTATCTATTCAGTCTTATATTTTCAGATTTTTAGAGTTAGCTGGGGGCTAGTCCCAGCAACTCACATTAGTTAGTAGCTTTCAGACATAGAACTAGATTTATCTTACGAGGTGTCAGCTTTATGTTCAAACTTATTATACTTTCTATATATATTCCAAGGACATTTAAATTACTTTCTAAACTTATGATTTAAACTAGTTTAACTTCTGCACAGTTTACATTTGTATAAAAAATGTTTAGTTATGTCAGACGATGGTTAGCTTGGGGTCACTTGTGATACTAAGCATTGTGTTGCGTCTAGGGGGTAGCCTCGGGGCATAACATCGGTAGTCATTATAATCTAAGCTTGAGTAATCTTATTTAATTAGTGTATTTTGTAGTAGAGTCTATGTCTTGAATGTAAAGATTACTCGAGGACGAGCAAGATTTTAAGTATGGGATGTTGATGAGAGGCTAAAAGTTACACTTTTATATGATCATTCACCTCTTATTTGTTCTTTTTTTGGTGTCATCTTAAGCTTAAATATTATGAATTACATTTGTGTTTTGTGTTTTATTTATGTAGGAGTGTCTTAAGGAATTTGAAGCTTAAACAAGATGAAAAAGAGCACCAAAGAAGAAGCAACGCTGCAAAAAGATGCAAAACGAGCGAAAAAATGTTACAAAGTGTTCCTTGAGCCACTGACCCAAAGCGGGCAGTGGCGCCGATTTTACCTGTTCTCTGAAGATTTCCCTGCAATTGTTCTTCTCACCACACACCCCAAAGTGGGGCAGAAAGCAAATTTCACAAGCCCTCTGAATATTTTTTGTTCCTTGCACCATTGCTCCACTTTTGGAAAGTGGTGCGAGCAAGGGTTAATACTAACCTGATTTTGGATTAGTTTTCTTAGTTCTAAGGGTTCCTAAACTCTATAAATACCCCCCTCCCATATTTTCTATCATTAACAACTGATTTAGGGAAGGCAAAACCTATGGCATATCTCAAGAATAAGGTCTAGTTTTATTTCTTTATTTTATTTTCAATTCTTTTCTTGTAAACTCATGAAAAAGGTATCTAGGGTTGTGGTTAAAGACATGAAGGTTGTTGTTTAATTATCATATTATTTGGTTTGATTTTCATCTATTGAGTATTTATCTTCGCTTGCTCTTAATTGTTTGTTACCTTGATCACCTAGCAAACACTATCTATGGTGCCTAAATTAGACTAGGAATAGGGATTTTATGTATGCAATAAGGGAAGGTAGGTCTTTCTTGTGAACTCTATAGAGAAGGGGGAACAATTCTCTAATGAGGATAAGAATATACCAGTTAGCTTTGCCCAGTTGATATGGAAGAGAAATCATATACCCTTCACTATCACCGACGACCATAGGAATATAGGCATTAGGAATAGTTGAGGAGACCTAGAGTTGTTGGAAAAATGCTCAACATAATTAAAATTAACCCGCAACTAGTCACTCAGGAAATCAACTAATCGTATGGTTTGAAAACTCAACTGGATTATCAAAATACCAAAACCCTGGATCTTTTCTCAAATCTAAATTCCAACACAACAAAATCATTAGTTGTTTACACAATTGCTTTTATTTACATTCAAACACCAAGAAATCATTCTCTATTATTGGTTACCTACTGAATAGCGACTATAAGAGTTCAAACTAGTTAATCAATTCATTAAATCCCTTGGGTAAGATATCTGGACTCACATCCTATATTACCTGTACGGCCATGTACACTTGTGTGTGCAAAAGAACGCAACATAGATCATTGGAGATTTACCAAAAGGAAGGTTAGAAACTTACTCCGCGATGAATCTTTAAAACCCCTGCAAAAATCACCTCAATCCGAGCCTTAGAACTACCAAAAATGGAAAATGAAACATAAATTCAAAAATAGATATAAATAATTTATCCTAGGGGTCTTCTTCTTCGCGAACACAAAGCACCCATCACCATCATGAAGGGAACTGACCCGGTGCTTCGCGAACATAAAGACCTTATCATGAAAGTGAAGGCCTAGCTAACCTAGCCCACCTAGTCCCTCTATGTGAATGTAACCAGGGTCCTGTGATCACGAGGGACCACCTGATCCTTCTTCACAAATGCAATGGGCCCTTTGCGAACGCGAAAAAGGCTACACCATATAGCTGACAGCAAATTCAAAACAACTAAAATTCATATAATGAACTCTCGAAACTTGTTCAAAACCCCCCGAATACAAACCAATAGTATAAATTAGGTGTAAAACATATTTCAGATATGATTGGATCATCAAAACACCATTCTAGGATCATTTAAATCAAATGTTGACCGAGGTCAACTCAAAACTTATCTTTAAAATCTGACCAAATAACCAAATGACCAAAAAACTCTCGAAATACTTGGGAACCGAAAGAAACCTCCACCCAGACGAAAAATCACTCTCTACACCTTGTGAAATAATCAAAACTCATATATGACCTCACCAACACCAAATATTGAATTTGGTCAAACATCATAATTTCTAAACTCAAAAACTCTTTCAAAACTCATCTGATCACCTCGGGAATTGAATCACCTATTTTCACAAGACACACAAATACCAATCCAAAGCTATGGAGAGGGTTAAATGGGGAAAAATAAGTGAAAATTATAAAATAACCTTGAGGTTTATTACATCCACCATATTTGATCCACATATGAGACATATAGTCCACATGTTGGTCGCATGTCAACCCCTAAAACCTAAAAAAAATTCAATTTCACTACTACCACATTCGGTGGTATATGATTTGTATGTCCAACATGTGGTTCATATGTGGAATCTGTATCTCAACTCTTGAGACCATGAAATTCCCAACCATTAAGTTCTAATGAATAGTATGACATATGATCCTTATGTCCGACATATGGTCCATATGTGTCATGTACATGTCAAGTTCAGAGATTTGAAATTTCCAACTTTTAGTACTATTTGCAGACAGTAGTCATGCAGTCTCTATCTCATAGTTTGTATCTCATGGTACATATGTAGACCATATCCTACAATGAGAGACCTAATCTTTTCCCCCTTCTCAGACCTTGCATGCAGATTGTATGTTGCACCTCTGGTTCACATCTTAACCTTGATTTACAACTTTGTTTGCTTTCAATTCAATTTTTTTTGTACACTTAGTACATGCTTAGACATTGACTTTACATATGAATACACATTAATGATCATAGTTTGAGGTCTAACCACAAGTATTTAATGAGTGAAAACCTACCCCGAATACACAGAGTATTACATCAAACCATTCCATCATGGTTTTAATCTTTCCAGGATCAGCAGTTCCCCCTTGTTGGGTAATAAGTGGCTAAAAATACTCTACCTCTATTTTTCCTAACTGACACTTACTCAACTTCACAAAGAGATAGATATTTTAATAAGTCAAAAGCTTATTGAATACACCAAATGTTCTGACCAAGATGGATTGTACATCGAGATATCATCAACAAAAAATACTAAAACATTCCTTAAGTGAGGGTAACACACTTTGTTCATAAAGCTTTGAAATGTTGAAGGTGCATTGGTTAGGGCAAAAGACATAACCACAAACTCATAGTGATCATTAAGAGGCCTAAAAGTAATATTTTTAGTATCCATCTCATGCATCCTAATTTGATGATAGCTAGACCTCAAATATAGCTTAGGAAATTACTTGGATCCCCTCCCTCAAATTCATCCTCGAGTTCTTCAATAACAGGGATTGGGAATTTGTCATTAATAGTGTAACTATTTAACTGTCTATAATCCATGCACGGTCTTCATGTACCATATTCCTTTTTAACTATATTTATAAAATATGAATAAAGACACACACTAGGTATGATGACCCCTACATAAAGCATTTTTTTATCATCTATTCAATTTCATTCTTCTGGGGGGTTGATACCTTTGTGGTTTGACATTTACAAGTGGCACTCCCTCCTTCAATGTAATCTTGTGATTATGGTCCCTCTGTGGAGGCATGTTGGTAGGAGTCTAAAACAAAGATAAGTGTTGGTCCAACAAGCTTTATAAATCATAAGGAACCTCCAACTATAGGTAGTTCAGGTTTGTAACCTCTTCCACCAAAGGTTAAACATATGCCACCGCCATCATGCTAAATTCCCCAGTTTTTCCTATAGCTTTCCCATTTTTTTATTGTGAATCATCTTTAGTTTCACTTTCTACCACCAACCTAGAACTCAATTTTCAATAATTTGAAGTTTCATATAATGTCACCCAAGGTAATAATCCACTAGATTCCTAAGACTGTCTTTACCTTTAACGGGGATTACCAGCATGTCAACCTTTAACTCTGCTCCTTGAATTCTTCATGCCACTCACTTGTTCCTAAATGAACTGTGCACCCTACTCCCATTTACAACTGACACAAAGAAAGGAGTAATACTCTCTAACTTACACCCCTACTTCTTGGAAACTACTAAGTCTATAAAGTTGTGGATAGACCATAGTCTATCGGGAAATGCACCATTTTTCCTTGACTCTACCTTTAACTCTCATGGTCCTATAATCCATTATTCTATCAAGAGAATCAACAAATATTTAGGATTCATTGTTTAGTCACTTGAATTTTCCTCTAACAAATTATCATATGCTTCCAATTCTTCTACATTTTCATCTACCTCCAAGATAAACAATTGCTTTCTTTTCTTACAATTGTGATTTGGGGTGTATTTCTCATCACACCAGTAATATATCCCTTTTCTCAATCATTTTAGACCTTATAAGCCTCTTTGAAGACCTCATTATTGGTATGTTTTTAGGGTTAAGAGGTCTTCTCATCTCCTTGTAAAACTCTGATATTTGAATTTGGGAATATCCTTTAAAAGTGGAGTTATTCCAAGTAAAATATGGATTAGGAAGTAACGGTCTAAAATTTATTACACTCGATTGATTTTTCTCCTTTTGCAGCTTTAAGGAGTGTTCAACTAACTTATCCAAATTGTAAGCTCTCATCAGTGTTCTTGTTGCTAACATTCTGTAATGACCTATTTTGTTATTATGGGTAAACTATTTGTGCGAAGAATTAAGGTGGAAAACTTTTGGGTTTGGGAGTTGAAAATTTTGGGCTAGGCTAGTTTCGGATGGATTCTGAGTGAGGTATGGTCTAGGTCAATCTGGGAAAAGATTGGGTAAAATGTCTTTAGTTGAGCTAGTTTTTCTATTATCTAAGGCATTAAGGAGTCCGTAGTACTTTTCGTAAGTGGTTTCGGGTAAGTAAAACTCCCGATATCAAAGTTGACGTGAAAGGGTTTGTTTGAAATGTTAGGATTTGAAGTGTGTTATAAAATGGGAAATTTTGGGGGATTTTCCAAGTTTTTATTCTGCGTCAACTACTATAGCAGTTGACACTGCATGATGGCAGCAACCTCTATAATGGAGAAATTCTTATTATAGCAGAAGTCAAGGTAGTTAGCACCGTCATTGCAGGCAGGTTCTGCTACAGAGGCACCACTATAGCAGAGTGGGGACCGCTATAGCAAAGTAACTCAATATAAATGTAGAAACTTCCCCAAAAACATTCAGAATTTTCCAATAATATTTTGGGGAAGGGCAGAGGAAATTTGGGGGATTCCATATCAGTTTTCCACCAAATTTCTTCCTAAAGACCAAGGGCAAGCAAAAGCTTCAGAAAATGGGAAGGCTCCGGTCCAGTAGAGCTTTCAGGCTATTCGAGGTAGGTGATGGTTGTTGTTTTTTTCATTTACAATATGTGTACATGGTAATTGTTGCTTAGTATTGTATGATTATTGCATGGGTTAGGGAATGGAATTACAAATGTCTAAATATTCGGTTGTCAATCATGTGAAATGAACTTGCCTTTGTTACTTGTTGGTTTACAAGTGTGATTGTGTTCATTATTTTGATTGTTGGATTTGTATGACATTTGGTTGACTCAGGTATCACGCCTGGTACGGGATATATATCGATTGGATTGGGTACCATGCCTAGTATGGGATACATATATTGGTTGGCTCAAATACCACACATGGTACAGGTTCTATAATGGTTGGCTCGGGTACCACACTTGGTAGGGGTTTATTTATATTGTTTGGTTCTATGAGTGGACCGGGTTATTTCCTGAATTGTGACTGTTGCATATTATCCCATGAGTGGCCGAGTGGTTGTACTTAATTATGGGGTTAGTCCTTGTGTAGATAGGGATTGCATGTTGAACACTATAAGTGTTGTCCTAAGGATCCTTTGGTTCCAGGTTACTTGAAAAGGGTTGGGTTGTTGTAATTGTTGTTGTTTGTGGTAATGGTTGGCATGTTTCATGTAATTGGTAATTTGGGTGGAGAACTAAGAGTCTGAGTTAGAATTGTTGATTTGTTATACATGTTTTGTCCTGCTTTACTCATCTTTAGTTAAATGTTCATATGTTGTTTAGTGGAGCTGGACGATAATCCTACCAGTACACTATAATTTTGTGTACTGATACTGCACTTGCTTTCCTTTTGTGAGTACGGGACATATTCTGGCAGCTGCTACGTAGCCTCAGTTGTAGTTCCAATATTTCCATAAGCCAATGGTGAATTAATTCTTTCGGGCTACCGTGGTTTCATCTAGTTTGTTTCTAGTCCATTGTTTTAGACTTAGACTTTTTGTTTTTGGGGTTGCATCCCTACACTCTAGATATTAGTAGATATTTTGGTACATGACTTTCAGATTCTAGGGGTGTATTTCTGTAGGATATTTATTATTAGTATTTTTAGCTATGAATGCTAGTTTAATTCAATGCATCTGGTTTTGAGCTGTTAGTTTTGCTAAGTGTTGGCTGATTTATTGGTTCGCTCATCCGGGGGTTTGGGTAGGTGCCACTTGCGGTGGTTTTTGTAATGACAAAGATGGTATCAGACCCCTAGGTTCATTGATCTCATCATACCGAAATGGGTCTAGTAGAGTATTGCGAAACAATACAAATATATCTGTACTTTTCTTTGAGAGGCGACAGGACTTTAGGAAACTATCTTTTCATTCTTCCTTCGTGCTATAACTTGATTCCAATTGATATCTGGTGATCCAAATTGGTATCTAACTCCCTTCACTCTTTTTTACACAGATGGTTGACACCAGGCATAATGGAGCAAAGGTAGCAGTTCTAGTTGTGGGGCTGGCAGCCAAAGGGCGAGAAAGGGGCAGGGGTAGAGGAAAAGAAACACCTGCCAGGGTGGAGCTCAGGTAGCAGCTGAGCCAAGAGCAGCGTCCCCTCCCCCACTGTAGGATCATATTGAGAAGGAGGTTGAGGTTGTGCTTGAGAAGGGCGCAGAGCAAGAGGGCGTAGAGCAAAGGGGGTGGCACCGATCGAAGGTGCAGGCCTTCCCCCTATATCGCCTGAGTTATTTTAGAAGGTGTGGGATTTTCTGAGTGGGATAGCAGGTACTAGAGCTACCCCTACTAGGACAGCAGATTAGGTTCCGGGCGCTTATCCAATTATTGCAAGGGACCCTAGGATGAATGCGGATTGGGTACTTATGTTTTCTTCCCTCCGATGCTAGGTCCTATTATGACCGGGACCGAACATGAGTTGCTGACCAAGTTCTTTAAACTAAAACCTCTGACATTTCATGGTACAGAAAAGGAGAATGCCTTTGAGTTTATTCTGGACTACTATGAAAGGTTGCATACGTTATGAATTGTGCAGCAGCATGAGGTAGAATTTGTTACTTTTCAGCTGTAGGATGATGCCAAGCAGTGGTGGAGGGCACATGTAGATTGTTGATCTTAGAATTTGCCTCCGATGACTTGGTCTCAGTTCCATGCCCTATTTTGGAGAAATAAGTACCTAGCACTCTGAGATATCGTAAGAAGGACAAGTTTCTGGATCTTGAGCAGGGTAATATGTCGGTTTCATCTTATAAGGCTAAGTTTTATGCCTTGTCACACTATGCTACTGAGCTTCTGGGTACTGAGGAGGAGAGAATTTGTCTGTATGTTAAAGGTCGGAATACTGAGTTGCAGGTCTTGTCTGTTCATATGACCTCAGCAGGGAAGAGTTTTAATGAGGTGACTGACTATGTGAAGAAACTGGAGGGGGTCAGACAGGTTGGGCAGGCTAAGGTGTTAGCTAAGAAGTCCTGGAATAAAGGTAATTTTAGTGGTTCTTACTCCAGGGGTCACAGTCAGCAAGTTTATTTGGCTCATCCTATTAAGTCACCCTTGTCAGCTTCTGCAGGTAATCATTCAGGAGCCAGTCAGCATTTTTCACCTCCTAGAGGCCAAGGGGCTTCTTACACTTCTACTAGAAGGCCTTCTCTTGACCATGGATGTTTCCATTGTGGTGATCTGGGTCACTTAAAAAAGGAATTCCCTCATAGACAAGTAGGAAATCAGACTCAGCAGCAAAGCAAGGTTGTGGTTCTGGCAGGGGTCATCCACAAGGTGGGCGAGGTAATTTTCAAGAATGTTATAGGAATAGAGGGAATGGTGGAGCGGGCAGGGGAGTAGCGCAGTCAACCAGAGAGGTTGCTCAGATTAATGACAGGGCTCATTGTTATGCATTTTTCGGGAATCTGAGGCCGAGGTTTTAGATAATACGACCAAATTACACCTTCTTTTAGAAGCGTAAGCGTCGCTATTTAAATATAGAACCTAACAAAGGTTGGGGTCGATCCCACAGGGAATATGGTAGGACTATGGTTGATTAGTGTTTACTTGCGCTGTTAGTCATTTATTTCCTTCAGAAGGGGGGTTTAAGTAACAAATATTTATTGTAATCTAGATTCGTAACAAGTAACAAATAACAGTTTCAGAAGTTGCTATCAATAAGAGAAGTGACTAGGGTAGTGTTCCCTATGATATCATAACTTAGTAAGGCGTTGTACTTAGTAAACTAGCTTAGTGCTTAGCATGAAGAATTGGTAAGTTAGGTTCACCTAAATAGTTTGTCCCTCAGATAGATTAATTTCACCACACGCCTTGGTCCGGCCGTGGGTGTATGATTTACTAACCCTTACCCTGGATCCCAGATTAGCTATTCTCGGACAAGGTCAAGCTATTAGATGAGGGTTGATAGCATCAAATCTCCGTCATTGAACAAACCTTTCCCCATACATTACCTCTTTGGTCTGGCAAGTAAGGATAAGGCGAGTTCTAATGTTGCGCACCATTAAAAAGCAATAAAACAAAGGGAAGAACAATACATGCATAAACACCGCCCTAGAGTTACCAAGTACTTTGCCTACTGCATTAATCCTTTATGGTTCCCACAACCCTAGTTAAGGATTTAGCTACTCAAGGTCATAAGTAAACAATCAATGGTTGTTGGAACAATCATGCGTAGATACTTACAAGAAGAAGTAAAGAAATCCCAAATCTTGAAGAAGAATCTCAAGAATACTTCAATTAATCAAGAACAATCTTTAATCTCAAGAACTTGTGTTATAATGTCAAACCAAACATAACAATGTAGTAGTTCTATGAGAATAATGAGTAACAACTTAAAATAAAACCTAAGGGAAAGTATTTATAGACAAAAAGACCAATTCCTAACTTATCTAGGACTGCATGGATGCTGTATTTTTTATGGCATGCCCCACAGGCCATCGTGGATGCGACGGGCATCACGGGTGCTCATCGGGCCTCTGCATGTTTTGGCTCTAGGTTCCCTGCCTCGATTCCATAGGCTAGGGTGATGGGACGTCATGGCTGTGATGCCTGTTGTGGCCCTCTTTTTGGCTATACTTGGCTTCTTTCCATCTTTGCTGCCTTGTTTCCATGGGCGGCATCGACGAGGCATCGTGGTTGTCACGGGCGTCATGGAATCCCATCAGGCTCAATGCCTTAGCTTCTTAGCTCCGCTATATCATTCCTATGGTCTCTGCGATGTCCCATCATGTCTCCCATGGGAGTTGTGGTAGCCCGTCAGACTAAGTTCCGCCTTGCATTCCTGATGTCTTATTTAGACGCCTTCTCCCATGGGCCGTCGTGGGTGTGACGCCCATGGGGCATGCCTTTTTGTCCAGAAATCTGCAACACTTTGGCATTTTTATCTTTTCAATACTTTTCTATGTACATGTAACAAACGACATCAAATCCAACAAAATGTACTTAAGAACTCCTAAAAATCCTTAGTTTTAAGCGTCAAAAGTGCCGTGAAATCCCAGCACATCAACACCCTCAACTTAGAATATTTTCTTGTCCTCAAGAAACAAACGAAAACAAAAACTAACACGATGCTTAAGTAGAAGGAAACCAGAAACTACAGCAGCAAGCATGATTCATTAAACTCTCAAACCTCATAATAGTACCCACTCCTTAACAGCTCAAAAACAAGTGTATTTTATCAAGTTATCAAAACAACACAAGACGGATCCATGAGTGACAACATGATATTCATGAGTAAGCTAGCATACACCGCAGACATTCCAACCAAGTAATTAGTAATTGCAGTCTATTCTAGTACCCTCACAATAAAGAAAGTCTTGATCACACAGAATTGCAATTTAACAAACAGGGACTGGGAATCCGTTCACTCTCACAAAGAATTTCAGGCTTTACATGTACAATACCATAGGCTTGCCCTTATTTTCTATGCCCTGGCTTTCAGACAGCTCATTTAGGATCACTATAGGACTTTTGTTCGGCTTGTAATGTAGGCTTAAGGACGGGAATGGTACATTTGGGTAAATAGTGACTATGCCCTCCTTGAGACTACAATTACTTCTTTATTTTCTCCACTTTTCAGACCTTACAGTTTTCCTCCCTTATTCTCCTTTCATTCAAACTTTTTTACTTTTATCAAGCTTTGGGTGTGGCTTCTATTGCATTTTTGCACTTTTCATTTCATTCATATCTTTCTTCACTCTTTTTTTTCTTTTCTTTTCTTTTCTTTTCTTTTCTTTTCATTTTCTTTTTAGCACACAAACCACACCCAGTTTCCTTCTTTCTATCACTAAACCATTCTTTTCATACCCACACTTCCTACTTACCCCTACAGTAGCCACCCTCAACTTAGGCTTTTAGCCTGAGTTGAGGTGCATAATGTCCAAGGAGGGACCAGGGCCAAAACAGAGATTTATAGTAAACGGGGAAGGTGACTAGGCTAACAACAAAAAGGTTCAACTTTAGGGTCAAATTCAGGGATCAAAGGGATTACTTTTCATTTGGTAGGTCATTTGGCTGAAGTGGACTATTTCAAAAATGGCCTATGATCATGTCCTAACTAACCCATTCTACAACCACAACATGACTAACCAGGCAAGTTCTAGATTGCACAGTACAGCAAGAACAAATACTAAGCAGCTCACTTCACACATAGCACAGAGTTTAGACTACAGATTTAGCTAATTACCGGTTCATGCCTTAGCTTAAGCTACTTGTCTCAGTTATATAAATGTTGTCATTTATAGACTACTTGATTTCTTCTTCCATTATTCAAGTTTCTGGATTTCTTTACTTCTTCTTTTAAGTATATGATCATGAATGCTTCAACAACTTTTAATTGTTTGCTTATGAACATGAGTATCTAAATTCACAACTAGGGTTGTGGGAACCATGACGGATTAACAAAGTAGGCAAAGTACTAGTAATTCTAGGATGGTGTTTATGCATGTATTGTTCTTCCTTTCACTTTGATTACTTTTTAATGGTTGCAAACATTAGAACTTGCCTTATTCTTACTTGCCGGACCAAGGAGGTAATGAATGGGAAAAGGATTGGTTATAACAGAGATTTGAGGCTATCATCCCTCATCTAATAGCTTGACCTTATCTGGGAATAGCTAATCTGAGATCAAAGGTAAGGGTTAGTAAAGCATACACTCGTAGATGGACCAAGTTACGTGGTGAAATTTATCTATCTAGGGGACCAACCATTTAGGTGAACCTAACTTACTGATCTTGCATGCTAGGCACCAGAATAGATTTCTAGTACAACACCTACGTCATTATGAACTCATGGGGAACACAGTCCTAGTCCATCTTCTCTCTTAATCATAAGAATATTAATATTTGTTGATTACTGGTTACTTAATAATTTACAAGCATTAACTGTCACTTAAAAATCCCCTCTGGGAAATAAGCCGGCTAAGAGTGCGAATACACACAGTTGAACAAGATCCTACCATATTCCTTGTGGTATCGACCCTAACCTTGGTTAGGTTCAATATTTGAATAGTGATCGCTTTATGCTTCTTTTGGAGGTGTAAATTGTGTTATTTGACTATTAGTCCTTATTTCCTGATTTTACTTTTTCTGTTGTTTTTGTTCCACAGGTTGCACACTTGTGCATTCCAAGTACAAGGAGTCAAGGCAATCCCCTGATTCCATTTGATCTGGAACTCCAACAAACTCTGAGAAATATGGTTAAAGAGAGAGTTTATAAGACACCAAAAGAAGTCACGGCTCGGATGTTAGCCGAAGAAGTGTAGAAGAGACAGGCAGAAGAAGATTCCTAAATTGCTGAAGATGTTCAAATTTCCACAGACCTTGCAGCTCAAAAGGCAGCAGCTATGCATGCAATACAAGCATGACAACAAGCTACTCATCAAGCCGCACTAAATGCTCAAGTTGCTCATCAAGCCACACTAAATGCTCAAGCTGCGAGAGACAAGACAGCCCAATGCAATGTGCCTCATGATCTAGTCGCACCAAGAGGGAATAGAGGCCGACATATACCGCAGCCAAGGCATGTCCCTCCTGACAATCTTGATGAAGATAATATTGATGACATAGGGACTACTGGACCCATAGTATTTCCACCACTACCTGAAGGTACAAAGTTTGACATTACCAGCACCATGATCCAGTTGTTGAACCTAAAAGGATTATTTGCTAGAAAACCTATTGAGGATGCAAATCTACATGTGATGAATTTTGTGGGGATTTTCACAGCTTATAATCTATCAGGAGTGGGGAAAGATGCTATTAGACTTAGGCTATTTCCATTCTCTTTGACTGGGAGGCAACTCTGTGGCTTACATAATTGCTTGATAATTCTATATACACATGGCTGGAGCTGAAGACTCAATTTTTGGAGAGGTTCTTTCCTCTATCAAGGATGTTGTAGTTAAAGAAAGAGGTCTACAACTTCAAGTAGCTACCCGTGGAGGCACTATATGAAACATGGCTGGGGTTCAATAAGAAGCTGAAATAGGTTCTGAAACAAAGAATCCCTTTGGATCATCTGATGGAGATCTTTTATAGAGCAGTGAACGCCAATACCAAAGCAGTAGCTAATATAGTAACTGGAGGAGCATTCATGGAGAATACCAATGCCGAAGCTTCTGAGATGCATGATAGGGTTACCAAGACCAACAAGGCCTGGCATACTAGAGATTCTGAGAGTCCAGCAGGAACTTATGCGATTGGTAAATCCATTGACTATCAAGATTTGCAGGAGATTAGACAGGATGTTGCCGAATTTAAGACAAGCATAGGTTTAATTGTGAAGCAAATCCTAAATGATGGGGTAGAAATGGTGAAAGCTATCGGTTCACAAGGAAAAGCACCAAAGCTAGATGAGGAGGAATTAGATGAAGAAGTTAGTTATCTGAATGATCAAGTGGCGGGTTTCCAGGCCAATGGCCAGGAAAATCAAGATCGGAACAGATATAGAGAAAATAACTACAATCGGTCAGGCTATAGAGATAGGAGCAGAGGTAGATACAGGGATAGCAACAAGAATGATAGAAGCGGCATGTATATCTTTTAATGAAATTAAATCAGGACCTGAACAACCATCCATGATGGAGCTGCTTAATAAGGTATTTCAAAAGGTTGATTCTACGGATGGAAACTTAAAGGAGATGTTCGCTGACCTTTCAGGTATGAGTCAAAAGATAGAGGCTCATTATGTCTCCATAAATCAGATTGAGACACAGATGAACCAAATTTCTACAACCCTGAATCAGCGTCCAAAGGTTACTCTCCCAAGTGACATAATTCAAAATCTGAAGAATGATCAATAGTGCATGGATGTGACTACTCGAAGCAAGAAATAGACTATTTATCCACTTTTTCCAATAGCTATTGATGGGCCGGCCGAGCCTGAGAAAGATGATACTGAGATTATGGTCAATTCAGAGGTAAAGTATAGCGTTGAAAATCCAAGTGATAAGAAGGCCAAAGACGCCAAAGCAAAGAATAAGGAAGTTCCACAGGTCTTGAAGCCCATACTATTTCCCCCTCTACCTTACACATAGAGATTGAAAAGGAAGGCTGGGGAAGGTAAATTTCACAAGTTCATCTCCATGTTGAAATAGCTTTCAGTCAATATTCCTTTAGTTTAAGCATTGGAGCAGATGTCTGGGTATGCGAAGTTTATGAAGGATCTGGTTACAAGGAAGAGAACTGTGAGTTTTGAGCCAGCTGATAATTTGCACCATTATAGTGCAATAGCCTCCCGTTCTTTGGTGCAGAAAAAAGAAAATCCTGGAGCTTTCATCATTCTGTGCATGATTGGAGCATTCTACTTTGCTAAAGCGTTGTGTGATTTGGGTGCTAGTATTAATATAATGCCACTAGCAGTGTTCAAGAAGTTGGGCTTGGGAGCCCCTAAACCGACTACAATGTGGCTTCTTATGGAAGATCGCACGGTGAAAAGGCCTTTGCGAATTCTTTATGATGTACTAGTGAAAGTTAACACTTTTACCTTCCCTACAGACTTTGTGATCCTTGACTGTGAGGTTGACTTTGAGGTTCCCATCATCTTGGAACGCCCATTCCTTGCCAACGAATGCGCTTTAGTTGACTTGCAGAGTGGGCAGATGAAATTCAGACTTACTGATGAGGTAGTAACTTTCAATGTCTGCCTATCTATGAAACATCATGACGATATGCGCGTAGTATCAGTTATAGATGTGGTTAATGAGGATCAGCTAATAGTGTTTGTTGAAGAGAGACTTGGTGTTGAATAACTTGCAGCAATTATCATGAATTTTGATGGAGATGACATTGAGGAATATGAGGATATGATAGAAGCACTTGCAGGTATGGGGTACTATACTTACGCTCCAAAGAAGCTTGATTTGGACCTAAAGAATCGACAAACACCACCTGCTAGGCCATCTATTGAGAAGCCTCCAATCTTGGAGCTCAAAGCACTTCCTTCTCACCTCCGATATGTGTTCTTAGGAGCTAATGACACCCTACCAGTTATTATTGCTGCAGACTTAGAGGAAGGAAAGGTTGAAGCTCTGGTTTCTATTTTGAGAAAGTTCAAAAGGGCCATTGGTTGGTCCATTGCTGACATCATTGTGATCCTACATGGTATTTGCACACATAATATTTAGCTAGACCCAAATTTCATTCTGAGTATTGAGCACTAGCGTAGGTTGAATCATCCTATGCAAGAAGTTGTCAAAAAGGAGATCATTAAGTGGTTGGATGCAGGTGTGGTTTACCCTATTACAGACAGCAAGTGGGTGAGCCCTATTCAGTGTGTGCCCAAAAAGGATGGAATTATTGTGGTCCCAAATGCAAAGAATAAGTTGATTCTGATGAGGCCAATCACAGGATGGCGCATATGCTTGTACTACAGGAAGTTGAATGCTTGGACCGAGAAAGACTATTTTTTGATGTCGTTCATGGATCAGATGTTAGACCGTCTTGCTGGTAGAGGATGGTATTTTTTTCTTGATGGTTATTCAGAATACAATCAGATCTTAGTTACTCCTAAAGACCAAGAGAAGACCACTTTCACCTGTCCATATGGGACATTTTCTTTCAAGAGAATGCCGTTTGGTCTATGCAATGCACCAGCAATATTTTAGCATTGTATGATGTCAATTTTCTTAGACATAGTGGAGGACACTATTGAGGTGTTCATGGATGACTTTTTTGTGGTTGGTGACTCTTTTGATGATTGTTTGGCTCATCTGAGCTGTGTGCTAAAAAGATGTAAAGTGTGTAACTTAGTGCTGAACTGAGAAAAATATCATTTCATGGTCAAAAAGGGTATAGTTCCTGGCCATCGGATCTCCAAGAAGGTTATTAACGTCGACAAAAAGCGAAGATAGAGGGAATTGAAAATTTTCCTCCACCAGTTTCTGTGAAGGGTATTCGAAGCATTTTTGGGGCATGCTGGTTTCTATCGCAGGTTTATCAAAGACTTTTCTAAAACTGCACATCCCTTGTGCAAGTTATTGGAGAAGGAGGTGAAGTTTGTTTTTGATGATGCTTGTCTGAAGGCATTCGAGTGCCTCAAGGAAAAGTTAATCTCTTCTTTTATTATTATTTCACCTGATTGGTCTCAGTCTTTTGAGGTTACGTGCGATGCTAATGGAGTGGTGCTAGGAGCAGTGTTAGGCCAAAAACACGAAAAGATTCTTCATCCCATCTACTATGTTAGCAAAGCACTCAACCCTACTCAAAAGAACTATATGGTGATAGAACAAGAGCTGCTTATTGTGGTCTTTGCATTCAAAAAGTTCAGATCGTATTTACTTGGCACCAAGGTGATTGTTCACACTGACCATGCAACTCTTAGGTACCTCATAGGAAAGAAGGATGCAAAGCCGAGATTGATTAGATGGGTGTTACTGCTTCAAGAATTTGACTTTGAGGTCAAGGACCGGAAGGGAACAGAAAATCAGGTAGCAGATCACTTTTCCAGACTAGAGGAAGAAGCGATGCTAAAGTTGAACGATGAGCAAGAGATTGATGATTGGTTCCCAGACGAGAAAGTGTTGGCTGTCTCCCAAGATCTGATTCCATGGTTTGCAGACTTTGCTAACTATTTGGAAGTGATGTAGTACCTTCTGATATGTCTATCCATCAGCGACAAAAGTTTATGTCTGATGTTAAGAAATATTTTTGGGAGGATCCGTTCTTGTTTCGTGTGTATGCTGATACCATAATCCATAGATGTGTGCCTGAAGCTGAGGTGATGGAGATATTAGAGGCTTGTCATTCATCCCCTGTTGAGGGGCATCATAGTGGTATATGTATGGCTCACAATATCTTACAATGCGGCTACTATTGGCCGACCATCCACAAAGACGCCCATGATTTTGCTAAGGCTTATAGTCACTGTCAAAGGGAAGGTGGTATATCATGGAAGCATGAGCTTTCTCTCACTCCAGTCCTTGTGATTGAGCTGTTTGATGTGTGGGGTATTGATTTTATGGGTCCATTTGTTAGTTTGAATTGGATGAAATATATATTGGTGGCTGTCGACTATGTGTCCAAGTGGGTAGAGGCAGTTGTGATTATCAATATTGAAGGCAAGAGTGTCACGGCATTCTTGAAAAAGAACATCTTTGCCAGATTTGGTACACCACGGGCAATTATTAGTGATGGAGGCTCTCACTTTTGCAATAGGTTGTTTCGGGCTTTGCTTGAGAAGTATGGAGTGAAACAAAAAGTTGCAACCTCCTACCATCCCCAAACTAGTGGGCAAGTTGAGATTTCCAACCGGGAGATAAATCCAATCCTATCCAAGACTATGAATGCAAATAGAACAGATTGGTCTAGCAATCTAGATGATGCTTTGTGGGCATATCGGACTGCATACAACACTAATAGGTATGTCACCGTATCAACTTGTGTTTGGGAAAGCGTGCCATCTACCTATTAAGCTAGAGCATAAGGTCATGTGGACTTTGAAGAAGTTGAATTTAGACTGGTCTGCAGCATAATTTCAGCGACTTTGACAGTTGAATAAGTTAGATGAGTTCTGCCTCAGCGCATAAAAAAGTTCAGCCTTGTACAAAGAGAAGATGAAACTGTATCATAACCGGATGATTGAGAAGAGAGATTTCTACCCGAGTGATTTGGTCCTGCTTTTCAATTCCAGACTTCACTTGTTTCTTGGAAAGTTGAATTCCAAGTGGATTGGACCATTCAAAGTGGTACAGGTATTTCCACATGGGGCTGTAGAACTTGAAAACCATGAGGGTAAGAGGTTCAATGCGAATGGGCAGCGGATAAAGGATTATTTGGGAACGGCAGAGGAGCTGAAATTTGTGGATGTATGGACCCATAGTGAATTCATGGTAACCAAGGAACTTGATAAATTTTGAGTAGTCAAGTAACTTGCATCGTGCCGTGATGTTAAATCGGGGGTTGCATGGGAGACAACCCATGAGGAAACTTGATAAAGTCTGAGTAGTCAAGTAACCTGCATCATGCTGCGATGTTAAATCAGGTGCTGCATGGGAGGCAACCCATGAACTAATGTTTGTGGATGAGAGAGACACGGGCACCAATCCAGAAGGCCCGACTACTGCACATGATGACCGTGCTTAGGAACCACAGGTATGTCTTGTATTCCTTGTTTAGTTGTTTTAGTGCATTGGGGACAATGCACAACTTTTTTTGATGGGGTAAGGGAAGCTTGGTCATCTGGTTTTTTGTAGATTGAAAAATAGTAGTTCTAAAATGTTGGCCCTATTAGTTATTGTGGGTCATGAGCATGTAACTTGTTTTGTGTCTCAGGAACCTTTTCAATACGGTCCGGATTGCTAGCTCCCGTTCATAGTTTTGCTACAGATGATACACGAGGAATCTTTTTATGGCGGTTCTTCCTTCTAATGACCAGCATATCTATGATTCTTTTCTCCCAGATGAAGCAGCAGGTATCGATCCGTAGAACCTATAAAAAGGAGATGGTTAAAGCACCGCCCAAAGGTGCTCATTGAGCCAGTCCCCGGTGGCTAAAATCATCTCAAAGCCCTGCTGAGAAAGATCTGGATTTTGTCATAGTTTCTGGAAGCATCCTTGACTTTGTTGTTCACAGGGTGAAGTCTAAGTAGTCAAAACATTCGCATCGTGGCACGACGTTCAATCAAGCGTTCTATGGGAGGCAACTCATGAGGGTATATAAAAGATACCCGCGTCCTTAGCGTTTTCTTTCCTATATTCCTTCCCTAAGAAATTTTAATTTATGTTGAACCAGCATGTTTAGAATAGGATGTGTGTTTGTAGAAGATAAGTAGGAATTGAATGCAGCCTATGGTCTTATTTTGAGATTTTTGTGAAAAATGGAGACCCCTCCAAACTTTGGTACAATAAGTTGTTAGGACTGACCTTGATGGATCTGTAAATGACAGCATGTATATAAATGTGACAAGTAGCTTAAGCTAATGCATGAACTGATAGTTAGCTAATCAATAGTCTAAACTTTGTGCCATGAGTGAGTGAGCTACTTTGTTTATGTTCTTGTTGTAATGTATCAATCTAGAACTTGCCTGGTTAGTCTTGTCATGGTTGTAGAATAGTTTGGTTAGGAGATGATCATAGGTCATTTTTGAATGATTCCACTCAAGCCAAATGACCTACCAAATGAAATTATGATTCCCTTTGATCCCTAAATTTGAGCCTAAGTTAATACCTTTTGTTGTTAGCCTGCTCACCTTCCCGATTTTCTATAAACCTTTGTTTTAGCCCTGGCCCCCCCTTAGACATTGTGCACCTCAACTCAGGCTAAATGCCTAAGTTGAGGGTGGCTATTGTAAGGGTAGAAAGGAAGTTTTGGGTATAAAAAGATCGGGTTAGTGTTAAAAAAAGGGAGAGAACGGGTGTGGTTTGTGTGCTACAAAAGAAAGAAAGAAAGAAAGAAAAAGAAAAGAAAAAAATGAAAAGATGAAAAACAAATGTGCAATAAAGGCCACACTCAGAAACAAGAAAGGAGGATAAGGGAGGAAAACTTTGAGGTCTGAAAAGTTGAGAATAAAGAAGTAACTGTAGTGTCAAGGAGGGAATAGTCACTATTACCCAAATATATCATTCCCATCCCTAAGTCTACATTACAAGCCTAACAAAGCCCTATAGTGATCTTAACCAAATTGTTTGAAAGCCAAGGCATAGAAAATAAGGGCAAGCCTATGGTATTGTGCATGTACAGCTTAAATTTCTTTGCGAGAGTGAGCATATTCCCAGTCCCTGTTTGTTGAATGCATTTTTGTGTAAGCGGGACTTCTTTGTTGTGAGGGCACTAGAGTAGACTGTGATTGCTAATTAATTGGTATGAATGTATGTTGTGTATGCTATCTTGCTCATGAATATCATGTTATCATCCATAGATCCGTCTTGTGTTGTTTTTGATAACTCGAATAGATGCACTAGTTTTTGAACTGATATGGAGTGGGTATTGATTTTGTGGATTGAACCATGTTGTTGTTGTAGTTCCTAGATTCCTTTTACTTAAGCGTCGCTTTAGTTTTTGTTTTTGTTTGTTGCTTAAGGACAAGCAAACATTCTAAGTTGAGGGTGTTGATGTGCTGGGATTTCACGGAACTTTCGATGCTTAAAATTAAGGATTTCAGAAAGTTCTTAAGTGTGTTTTGTTAGATTTGATGTCGTTTGTTACATGTGCAGGGAAAAGTATTGAAAAGATAAAAAGACCAAAAAGTTATAGTTTTCTGGATAAAAAGACATGCCCCATGGGCGTGGGGTCTACCACAGCCCGTGGGAAAGGGCATTACAATGGACCAGAGACACTTAGAGGCAAAACCCTCTCCCACGTCCAGTCACGACGGGCGTCGGTCCAGCCACGGGCAATCACACTTGCCTGTGGGATTGGACTAGTGGAACTGAGAAGAAAAATCAAGCTTGATGAGTTGTCATGATGCCCGTGAGAGCCACAACGGGATGTCACAGAGCCCATCAAAATAAGTCAGAGACGATGGAGATGCAGAGTTGTTAGCCGATGAGCTGGACACGACCGTCATGGCAACCACGATGCCCCATTGCATTTGCCCGTGGAAATAATATAGAAGTCCTGGAGACACAAAGTGAAGGAAGACCGATGGGTACCCACGATGCCCATCGCAACCACGATGGCCCGTGGGGCTTTCCCGTCGAAACTGTTGCGTCTAGATTTCCTAGACTAGTTAAGACTTGGTCTATTTTGTCTATAAATACCTTCCCTTAGGATTTATTTCTGACGTTACGCAGTAGGTACAATTTGTTATGAATTATTTACGTTTTGGGAGACATCATAATACAGTTTTGAGAATTCAAAGATTGTTCTTGATTTATTGAAGTGTTCTTGAGGTTTCAAGATTTTCGGTTTTCTTTGCTTGTTCTTGTAAGTTATAAACATGATTTCTTCATCTAAATTTGGTTATCTCCTTAAAACCATGAGTAGCTAAATTCATAACTAAGGTTGTGGGAACCATGAAGGATTAACAAAGTAGACAAAGTACTTAGCAATTCTAGGACGGTGTTTATGCATGTATTGTTCTTTCCTTGCTTTGATTGATTTTTAACGGTTGTAAACGTTAGAACTCATCTTATTTTTACTTGCCGGACCAAGGAGGTAATGAATGGAAAAAGGGTTGGTTACATTGGAGATTTGAGGCTATCAACCCTCATCTAATAGCTTGACCTTGTCTGGTAATAGCTAATTTGGGATCAAGGGTAAGGGTTAGTAAAGCATTCACCCGTAGCTAGACCAAGGTGCGTGGTGAAATTCATCTATTTAGGGGACCAAACATTTAGGTGAACCTAACTTACCGAATTTGCATGCTAAGCACCAGAATAGATTGTTAGTACAACGCTTACATAGTTATGATCTCATGGGGAACACTACTCTAGTCGCTTCTCTCATTGATTATAACACCTAAAACTGTTACTTTGTTACTTTTTCGAATTTGAATTACGATTACCACTTGTTACTATAAACCCTCTCCCCTTGTAGGGAAATAAACGGCTAAGAGCGCGAGTAAACATAATTGACCCTAGTCCATCTATATTTCATGTGGGATCGACCCAACCTTCGTTGGGTTTTATATTTGAACGTCGACCACTTTATGCTTCTATAAGAAGGTGTAATTTGGGCGTATCAGTATTTTTGCAGTATATTTAATATTAGTATTTTTAGCTATGAATGCTAGTTTAATTCAATGCATCTGATTTTGAGTTGTTAGTTTTGCTAAGTGTTGGTTGATTTATTAGTTTTCTCATTCGGGGGTTTAGGTGAGTGCCACTCACGGCGGTTTGGGTCGTGACACATTCATACTTGGACATCAATTTATGGCTTTAATCCATCCAAGATACAGCTAATGGAATACTCTTCCACTAGTTCAACTTGATTTAGCATCGCATCAAATTGATCCAAAAATTCTTGGACATTTTTTGACTATTTGAGACCAATCAACTCATCCATAAGGGCACATCATGGAATGTACATCCAACCCTATGGATCAAGGCCCTGACTTAGTCACTCCAATTGTCTAATATGTGCCCTAGATGAGCCTTCACCATCATTTGGTGCCACTCAAAGCTTGATCTTCCATGTTAATCAAAGAAATCTTGACTTTCATCTCCTCTAAAGTTCTATCTACTTCAAAGATATTTTTACGCCTATATGTGTATCCTTTGAGATTTTCACCCCCAAATTTGGGAAAATCCATTTTCAAATACCTATTACCCAAGTGATTGTTGTGACCTGGTCCATCCATGAAGCCATTTTCTAGCAGACCTGCTAGGAACGATGCTTTATGATTGGTCAGAGCTAGATTATTAGGACCCATCACTGCTAACAACTGGTGAATTTGGTCCAAACAAGTCTTATATCATTCGCCCATCACGTGAACCTGCTCCCTGAACTCATCAACTTTTTGACGCACCTCGTCGTTCTTTGTCGTCTCCAACATTGTAGAAGTTTCGAGGATCAAAAGCTCTAAAACTAAAAGGTAGGTGCTTAATGAATCAAACACAAATTCTTCACTTAAGGAGTTCAAATGAAGAATAGCCTTTGAACAGCTCACATAATTAAGGAAGAAGATTATAGATTCAACAAAAAGAGAGAGAGAAAGTTTATTAGCATATCAATGAATGAATTGATTTACATTATAATCTCCCATCTTATACACTTTCAGCTTCTAATTGTCAATCTCAAAGTTTGTTAGTTCTTAACAGTGCAACTAACCACTAACTAAATATTCAATTGAAATGACTATTTCTTCCTTCTATCACATTTGGTATATAAATCTTGTCTCGTTGTTGATTATCTTTGTTGGTCTCAGAGATTTATGATCATTTTATTAAAAAGGTTATTGTGTAATAAAAAAGGAAAAATAAGGCTAAAATCTATATATATATATATATATATATATATATATATATATATAAAGGAGGAACATGAAACCGGTGACGTGGCGCTCTTTAAAGACTAGAATCATATTTATCTTTTTTGTGATTTTTTTGACATTTTCTTCTATTTTCTACTTATTTTCTAATTAAAGAATTAACCATGTTTCATCCTATATATTAAATTTCATCATACGTTATTGATAGTGGTTATTATAACTTCACCAACTTAATTACATGGAAGCTGAAATGTTACATTAATAATTGTTAGCCTCCGAATATTAATTTCGATAATGGCAAACACTAATCAAAAAGTATTGTTGCAGGCAAAAAGAAACAGGTAGCAGAACACCAAGAATCATGGAAGAAATCAAAACCCATAAATCAAGGTTTCCATAAAGGATGACTGAATGAAGAAAGGAGATAACAATTATCCCGAATTGATTGATATCAAACCTTGCTTGATTGATCCCAATAGGAAAGAAGATATACGGCAAAATTCAAGGAAGGGATCAAGTTCACTAAACTAGAAGACAAGGAACAGAAGGATGAAGCTACTAAAGGAAAGAAGATATCTAGCCACCAAGCACGGATCTTCTCACCTACAAAAGGAAGGAGCATCATGGACATGATGCTCAATCAAGGATCCTCATCAATAATCCTTGATTGAACAAAATCCCTTGGGTTTCCTTACTTGAAGAGCCACCAAGAAGTGCTCAACTTCTCTTGAACAAGACCACTGCCTAGCTTTTATCTTTCACAATACTTTGTATTCCCTAGAGTCTATAATTGTAATCAAAAGAAAAAGAAAGAGTCAGTACTAGTTACACAGGTAGAGGTTGTGTTATTACAAAGTTTCAAGAAAGACAATCCTAGATTGTCAAGCTACATTTGTTCTAAACCCCATTCACTCAAAGCTCTAAAGGAAACCCTTGAAACTCAAGGGGACTGGAATAGGCACCAAATCGGTGATCCGAACCAGTATAAAAACTTGTGTTCTTATCTATTTCTATTTCCTGCATTTCTTTATAGACTGTTTATCAAACTAACTTGCAGGTAAGTCGACTAGTGCGTAGTCATAGTCGACTTAGTGGTAAGAAATTTTCAATTCACCCCCCCCCCCTCTTGATTTTCAATTGGTATCAGAGCATGTCTAACAATTCAAGTGCCTAACAGCACGTGAGAAAAGATCAAATGGCAGCATACCAAATCCCTGGAGCAATTTTGCAAGATTGTCACTCTTCCAACAGACCTCCCTACTTCAACGGACAACACTACTCCCACTGAAAGAAAAGATTCAGAATCTTTAATCAAGCAAACGACTTTCAAGCTTGGGTGGTAATAATAAAAGGACCAAAGCCCATCTTTGGAACCATATCAAAGGATTCCACAACCAAAGTTGACCTTGAATCTTTTGACGTCACAAAAGAGCAACAAGAGGTAATTCAAACTAATGCTAGAGCCATAAGTTTGCTTTGTTGTGTAGTCAGCAGATCTGAGTACGATAAGATATCCACCTGTGAGACGGCAAAGGAGATATGGGACAAGCTAGAAGTTACATATGAAGGAACCACCAAAGTAAAAGGAGCAAAGATTAGTGCCCTGGTGAACGAGTATGAACTATTCAAAATGACAGATGAAGAAACTGTTGAAATGATGTTTTCAAGATTCAGTAAAATTGTAGGGGAACTCAAATCTCTGGGAATGGGATTTTCAAATAGTTTGCAAGTCAGAAAACTGATTAGAAGCCTTCCTAAGATTTGGGAAACAAAGGCCACCATTCTTGAAGATGGTGATCAAGAAAACATGACTTATGACAAACTTTGAGAAAATCTAATGGCGTATGAATAGAACCACATCAATAGACATCTCAAGGAGGAAAAGAAAAAGATTGTTGCTTTCAATGCTATGCCACAGGAAGACATGATATAATGAGTTGATAAAGAAGGAAATGAAGTACTAGCACTAATCAATCGAGGAGCAAGACACATGTTGAGACAAAGAAATCAAAGACCACAGCCAAACAACAGAGGAAATGATTATCAAAGAAATGATGAAAGGTGTTATCATTGTGGCAAATCGTGACACATCAAACCAAATTGTCCTGAGCTAAAGAAAAAGAGGACTCGAAGAAACAACAATTCAAAGAATTTTGGAGCCTGGAGCAATGAGGAAGCATCAGAATAAGAACCATATGAAACCGCCAATATATGCTTCATAGCCTTAGGAGAAACAAGTGAGGTAAGATATCCTAAATGTCTAAATTGTTTTAATCTTCAAACATCTCTTGATTTAGTCACTGATGATCTCCAGAAACTTATTGGTGAATACAATAAGCTTGGTAGAGAAAAGAAGGACTGGCAAATTCTTCTTGAAGCAAGCCAAATTGAAGTGGTTTTGCTTGAAGAAGAACTTGGTGAACTTAAGTCTCATTTAAACAATCCAAAGAAGTCACCAAGTCAATGCTTTATTAACACTCACAGATCTTCTTCTAAAGAATCAAAAAATGAATACTTTTCAAACTCCTCAAGTGGTTTTCGCTTAAAAAATCTTTCAGTCACAATAAATCCACATGATTTACCTGTGGAAAAGTTGGTCATACAACTTTTAACTGTAAAAGAAATCATCCTGGAAAATGGGTTTGGAGACCTAACGATAACAACACAAACCATCAAGGACCCAAAGATACTTGGGTACCTAAAAGAAACTAATTTGCTTGTTTTGCAGGAACACTCCAGAAAGACATTCAAAAAGGGTATGTGCATAATATACAGTGGGTTTTCCATACATATGATGAGAAAGAAAGAAAATTTCAAATCAGTAAAAGATATTGATGGTGGATATGTGAGATTTGGAGATAATGCTAAAGGAGAAGTAGTAGAAGTTGGATCTATAACCATAAGTCCCTCGTGCGACTTGATTGAAGTATACTTAGTTGACGGGCTCAAGCACAATCTTCTCAGCATTAGTCAACTATGCGATGCCAGATTTAATGTGCTCTTCAATGCCATCAGATGCACAATCAGCAATGCAGCAAAGAATATCTCTATAATCGAAGATCGGGTTGAGAATATTTACGTTTTAAATTATGTTGATTTACCTAGTCTAACTTGTCTCACTGCTCTATCTTGTGATCCTTGGTTATGGTATATAAAACTTGGACATGCAAGTATGCATGCTCTTGAAAAACTTTCCAGGCTTGAACTTGTAATCGGTCTGCCTAAACTAAAGTTTGAAAAATATCACATATGTGATGCTTGTCAACTTGGAAAATAGACTCGAACTTCTTTCAAGGTCAAGGATATCGTGAGCACAATTAACCCCTTCCAACTTCTTCACATGTATCTGTTCGGTCCCACTAGGACTGCTAGTATCGGAGAAAAGAGATATGTTTTTGTTATCGTTGATGATTTTTCCTGATTTACTTGGGTCATTTTTCTTATTCACAAACATGAAGCTTTTTCTAACTTTGAAGTGTTTTATAGAAAAGTTAAAAGAGAAGCAGGTTACTTCATTACTACCATTCAGAGTGACCATGGAGGAGAATTTGAGAACAACGCCTTTGAAGATCTATGTTCAAAGCAAGGCATCACACAAAATTTCTCATCACCTCGCTCTCCCCAATAGAACGGAGTAGTGGAAAGGAAAAATATATTACTTCAAGACACTGCTAGAACGTTACTGATCGAACAAGGACTACCACTTCTGGGTCGAAGTTGTAAGCACTTCCTGTCACATTCTTAATAGGTGTCTAATCAAACCTATCCTAAGGAAGACTCCGTATGAATTGTGGAAAGGGAAGAAACCTAACATCGGCTACTTTCATCGCTTCGGATGCAAATGCTTTGTGCATAATAATGGTAAGAACAATGTGGGTAATTTTTATCCACGTAGCGATGAAGGTATATTCTTGGGATATTCCCCCTCTAGTCGTGCCTTTAGAATCTTTACTAAATGTACTCACAGTGTTGAAAAATATGTACATGTTGTGTTTGATAATTCTAACCTAGTTGTTCAGAAATCTAGTAGTCTTAGTATTGATGAAGAACAGGTACAAAAGTCGATTCCAGAAGTACCGGTTCAGTCGACTAATCCAGATGAATCACAAGAGTCAGTTATGCCCAAAGATGAGTCAACTAACATAGATGTACTCAAAACAAATGTTCCCAGAGAATGGAGACATGATGCATGCTTCCCAAATGATTTCATCATTGGAGATCCAACTGAGAAAATGCAGACTCAAGCTTCACTAAGAAAACAAGTATCAGTAGCCCTCATATCTCAACTTGAACCAAAACAAATTGATGAAGCACTAGAAGATGAATCATGGATACATGCAATAAAAGAAGAGTTAGATCAGTTTGAACGAAATCAAGTATGGACTCTTGTCAAAAGACTGAAAAATTGCTCAGTAATTGGCACAAAATGGGTCTTCCGGAACAAACTCAATGAGGAAGGTAAAGTTATCAGAAACAAGGCAAGGTTAGTTGCTCAGGGATACTCTCAACAAGAAGTTATTGATTTTGATGAAACCTTTGCTCCTGTAGCAAGATTAGAATCCATTCGAATATTACTTGCCTATGTTCCTTTCAAACGTTTTAAGCTTTTTCAAATGGATGTCAAAAGTGATTTTTTAAATGGTTTTATAAAGGAAGAAGTTTTTTGTAAAACAACCTCCCGGCTTTGAAAACCCATCATGTCCTGATCATATTTTTAAACTCACAAAAGCCTTTTATTGTCTCAAACAAGCCTCTAAAGCTTTGTATGAGAGACTAAGTTCCTTCCTTCTGAGCAACAAATTTCAACGAGGAAAAATTGACACCACCTTTTTTACTCAAAAATTAGATTCCAGCATTCTCATTGTGCAAATTTACGTTGATGATATTATTTTTGGAAGTACTAACTCATCTCTTTGCGAGAACTTTGCTAATCTTATGAAAGGTGAATTAGGAATGAGTTTGATGGGAGAACTCACGTTCTTCCTTGGATTACAAATCAAGCAATCATCAAAAGGCGCTTTCATCTGCCAAAGCAAATATACAAAGGAGTTGATTAAGAAATTTGGAATGGAAAAAGAAAAAGCCTACGGAACACCTATGAGCCCATCTACATGTCTTAAAACTAATGCACCTAGAAAAGATGTGGATGAAAAAATCTATCGAGGAATGATTGGTTCCCTATTATATCTTACAGCAAGTCATCCTGACATCATGTTCAGTGTATGCAAGTGTGTAAGGTTCCAGTCAGCCCCGAAGGAATCTCACCTTACTGCTGTCAAAAGGATAATTAGATATCTCATTGGAACCCAAGACCTTGGATTATGGTACCCTCACACTACTCATTTTGAACTAATTGGCTACTTAGATGCTGATTTTGCAAGTGACAAAACTGATCGTAAAAGCACAAGTGGAACATGTCAAATCCTTGGCGAAGCACTGATTTCATGGCACAGTAAAAAACAAACATATGTAGCCCTATCTACTATAGAATCAGAGTATCTTGTGTGGGTAGCTGCGGTACTCAATTACTTTGGATTATGCATCAGTTGCTTGATTATGAATTGTCTTCTGAAGTTGTCCCTATATTCTGTGGTAATACTAGTGCTATTAATCTATCTAAATATACTGTGCATCATTCCAGGGCTAAGCATATTGATATTAAGCATCATTTTATTAGAGATCATGTTGAAAATGGAGATTTTTTACTTGAATTTGTTGATTCTGAAAATCAACTTGCTGATATTTTTACAAAACCCCTCTTGGAGGAAAGATTTTGGTTCCTTAGAAATCAGCTTAGTATTACTTCTCTCCGTTAATTTTTTTCTTTAATTTAGTCTATCTAATTTTATTTTATTTTCCTTTGTGATTGTTCTGTGTTTTATTATTTTCCTTTCCCAAAATCTCACCAAATCTTTTTCAAGATCCTTCTCCTTTTTCAAAGCGTCACATCCCTTAAATTTTGATGTCTCTTTCCTTTCACACTTCTTCATCTTTCTTTCCCACTTCCCTACGTCCTTTTTTATATCTTTCTTCAACTCTCTTCTACCTTATTCTTTCTCAAACCCTTCTCAAAATGACTCGTACCAAATCATTATAATTAGAGTTGTGGAGATAGAGAAAGCTCATTCTCCTTTACAACCTCCATCAGTTGAGAATCACTCCTCCTCTGATCCTGATGTCTTTCCCCTCTCCTCTGATTCTTCATAAGGGGAATCTCTTCCCCCTGTTTTCTCTCCTAACTTTAAAAAGAGGCCATATGCTGAAAAGAAGGGTGAAAAGAAGAAATTTCAAGCAAATCTATCAGACTCTCTTTCTCTGGAGGACATGCATAAGTTTTGGGATGCTGAACAAAAGAAAAGATTTGAATCCCTCAAAACTCAGCAAGTGGTACCTGGACGGGTTATCAATTTGGAACTACTGTATGAGATTCACTGCCCTGTAAGTACCTTTTTCAAAGCCCAGAAGTTGTCTCTCCTTCTAAAACTTTGTGGAGTGAAATTTTATGAAGAACCTGTGCGAATGTTCTATGCTAATCTTAGAAATTCAAAAGAGAGCAGTGAACTAGAAACTCTTGTGTTGGGAAATTGGATTATTGTGAATGAATTCCTCTTTGAAAAAGTCTTTGGCACTAAGTTTTCTGGTGTTGTTCCCTATATGGATGGTACATGGCCGGACGATTTTGAAGTAACTCTTGATGGTGCTAAATCAGCAGTGGCTGAATCTGGCACAAATATCTCTGATTTTGGACCTCTATCTCTATGTTTTGAGCATCGCATTCTGGATCACATGGTTGCTACTACTTTGGTTCCTCGGAAAAGTTCTCTAAGCTTCATCTCCAATAGAGATGTGTTTGTTCTCTACTGCTTGCTAAAGAAATACTGTATCAACTGGGCCTCATGGTTTCGTGAACATATGTTGGAAAGTATAAAAGACAGTAATGCTACTGCTAGACTACCGTACGGACTCTTGATATCACGAATTCTTGTCGACTCTATGATTGACCTTTCAGACTACAAAGCAACTGAAGTATCCACCACTTATGATTCTAGAACCTTCTCCAGTATGGGGTATACACTCATAGATGAAAAGTGGTGCAAAAAGGACTTTATAAAGGTCAAGCCTGAATCCTCCAAAGCAACTCGTGTATCAGCTGATTCTGCCTCCCTTCTTCTCAAAGAAGCAGAATTCATCAAGGCCAGGCTGATTAGTCTTGAAGATGGAATGCATGCACTTCAGGAGTCAGTGAAAAAGTTACTTGAGTTAGGCAAGGAGTCCAGCACTGATATTGGGAAGTTTCATCTAGAAATTGAGGGGTTAAAGCAAGAAGGAGTATCCACTGTGAACAAGCTAATGAAGCAAGTCAGCTCTCTCAAGAAGGAAGCTGACTCTTCTCAGAATGAGTTGGCTATGACTGTTCAGACTTCCTACACCAACTTTTGCAAGAATGTGGAACGCTCATATGATACCTTCTGCAAGAACATGCACAACACTCTATCCTACTTCCTTCAGAAGAAATAATCTCCTTCTCCGATATTTTTTGTTGAACTCTTATGGGGGTCTTTCCCCATCAACTTCTTTGGCTATGGAACTGGTGGTTCCTTATACCCCTCAGACTCTTTTGCCCTTCTTCTCTCCTTAATTATCCCTGCTAATTATTATGTTTGTGTTATGTGCCTATCTGCTATGACTGCTCTGTCTATATGTGTATTCCTCTAGGTTTTTTTATTATGCCAAAGGGGGAGAAGCTGCACAAATACTTTTAAATAAGAAGCTACAAGAAAGGGGGATCTTAAGTAGAAGCACCACGACAGGGGGAGCTTAACAAATACACAGGGAAGTCGACTACATTGAATTTGTGCTTTCTTTTGTTGTCTTTATCAAAAAGAGAGAGATTGTTAGCCTCCGAATATTAATTTTGATAATGACAAACACTAACCTAAAAGTATTATTGCAGGCAAAAAGAAACAGGTAGCAGAACACCAAGAATCAAGGAAGAAATCAAGACCTACAAATCAAGGTTGCCATAAAGGATGACTGAATGAAGAAAGGAGATAGCAATTATCCCGGATTGATTGATATCAATCCTTGATTGATTGGTCCCAAAAGGAAAGAAGATATACGGCAAAAGTGAAGGAAGGGATCAAATTCATCAGGCCAGAAGACAAGGAACAGAAGGCTGAAGCTACTAAAGGAAAGAAGATATCTAGCCACCAACCACGGATCTTCTCACATGCAAAAGGAAGGAGCATCATGGACATATCTGATATGGACATGATTTACTCAATCAAGGATCATCATCAATAATCCTTGATTGAACGAAATTCCTTGGGTTTCCTTACTTGAAGAGCTACACCCAGGCTACCTACCAAAGTATAAAAAACCAGCACCACAAGAAAAAGAAGTGCGCAACTTCTCTTGAACAAGACCACTGCCTAGCTTTTATCTTTCACAATACTTTGTACTCCTTAGAGTCTACAATTGTAATCAAAAGAAAAAGAAAGAGTCAGTACTAGTTGTACAGGTAGAGGCTGTGTCATCACAAAGTTTCAAGGAAGACAATCCTAGATTATCAAGCTACATTTGTTGTAAACCCCATTCACTCAAAGCTCTAAAGGAAACCCTTGAAACCCAAGGGGACTGGAATAAGCACCACATCGGTGATCCGAACCAGCATAAAAACTTGTGTTCTTATCTATTTCTATTTCCTGCATTTATTTATAGACTGTTTATCAAACTAACTTGCAGGTGAGTCGACTAGTGCGTAGTCACAGTCGACTTGGTGGTAAGAAATTTTTAATTCATTCCCCCTCTTGACTTTCAATAACGTCTTTTGTAACCATCTTTTTGTTGATTTGTTTGTTTGTTTTTTTTCCACTTTATTTTGCTCAATTAATGTATTTAAATGCCCCATTCATTTTGATTGATTCATTGTACTAAAGATCATTAAAAATAAAAGCAACCCATTTACATTCACCATATTTTAGAACCTCTCATAATCTCCATTAAAAGAAAAAATAACGTTTAGCCTCTTTGTTTTCCATTGAATTCATGTATAAAATGAAGAAGTATCCAAAAAGGCAAGGACAAAGCAAAATTCCAACATCCCTTAGTTAAGCTTCCATATTCCAATCCTTCTCCTTTGGGATACCATTAGGTACTGCATCCATTGACTTCTTCCAAGCCTCCATTATGCTTTGCATGATAAAGTATATATGGGTTTGATATTCGTCTCTTCTTGTGTATTGCTTGATGGAAAAATATCATGTTGAATTTGTATTAAGTATGTAAATTGTTGTAGTTTTTTTTGCTATTGTTGATGAAAAGCTTCTTCTTTTTTTGTAGTGTTGTTTAAATTTGTATTAGATATATGATAGTTTTGATGGGTAATTAGTTTAGTATTATGTGATATGTGATTTAATCAGTTTACAAACTAAACGTTGGAGATGATGCATGACTTGAGCAATTCTTTATGATGTTTCTCACGTAAGTGTTTAACCATTTATTTCAGTCTCTCTTATTGAATTTGTATTTTGTCACCCTCTTTCATTTTTTGTTTAACTATTTATTTAATTTATTGAGGTTATAATGAAATATTAATAGGAGCTATGTGAGGAAAAAGAGATTTATTATTGCAGAAAATTAGGAGGAAGAAGAAGAGTAATTAAAAATGACGATAGTTATAGGGAGGGGGGGAAGGTAATTTTAAATAGCAAAATAGAATATAATAATTAATTTTGTCAATGAAGAAAACAATTTTGACACTATTCTCTTCTTTTATTTTTTCTACTTTGATTGATTTTTTCCTTCTTATTTTTAAATTTCAACAAGTGGAAAAAATTATGTATTCAAAACATATTTATATATACATATACTTATATTATGAAAATAAATAACTATTTTATAAATAAATATACATATAATCAGTATATCTACTAAATGAAGATAATATAACCAACGTAAATTTTCAAAGTAATTTAATAAGTTGTTTTTCCATATGAATTTCTTGTCTTTTATAGTTGTTATATATTATTTTTTTTGTATTTTGTATGTAATTAAAAAAAAGTTTTCAATTAGTAAGGAAACAAATTAAATAGCCCAAGTCTTTTTCTCCCTTTCAAAAGTAATATATGGACGAACAAGTCTGTAGATAATCTTTTTTTAGTTATAATTTATGTATGTATGCATTAAAGATATTCTAATTACAATATTTGAAGGGTTCTCCACCACAAATTTAATATCAATAAATGCACGGATAAATCAAACCATATGAAGCTGTATATTATGAGGATGTTGGAGTAGTGAGTGTGGATCTGTAGAGATTTTTCTATTCCCTTTATTCTTAGAAAAATCAAGATTTTTTGGTCATTTACAAATTGAATAGAAGAAAATAACATTTTCAGATCTCTTATGTGTAAAAATAAAATCTCTTATAAAAAACTCATAAAGCTAAAAACATTCTCATACCCTCACCTTAAGATATTTTTTTTATAGAGTTTAGAATGATTTAGTTTAGGCCTACTAGGAGAAAGACAAAATAAAATAACAATAGTACTTTTAACGTTGCAAAATGATGGTAGATCGATGAAGAGGAAAAGTCCAATCACTTTCTCATTCGATTAAATTTTAATAGTTTCTATTAAATTTTGAAGTCTTCTAACATACAACATTAGTTTGGTTGTATTTAAACTTTGTTGAATTGAAAAGTGCAAGTAAGATGACATTTTGGAGGACTTACATAAAAGTTGAGTCTCACAAATAATCAAATATTGAAAATTAATTTAAATTATGTGTAGAATTAATTTTGATTTAGAAAAATAGTTATAGTTATTTATTCTTTTGATAAGGGTAAGTTTTGTAGAATCATTGCTTGCTTTAGTTTAGTTCGTTCGTGAAAAAATAGAGAAAAATGTAAAATTTGATCAAGTTAGTTGAAGACTAAAAAGATCTTAAATATTATATATATATATATATATATATATATATATATATATATATAATGATATTTTATATAATCACGCGAAGCGCAATCAAGTTAACTAGTGGAGTATAAGTTGAAAGTTAACTCAAATGGCTAAATGTTAAATTTGTTTGTCCAAGTTGCTTAAATTTTTGGAATAATTTTTTACGATTGCTCATTCAACCCAAACAATTTACTCAGTCTACCCAATCTAAACAATTTAGCTGGCTCTAACCGTCCCATGGCATGCCCTTTAAAAGATCAACCGTTTTTATTTATTCTTATTTTGCTTTTGTATTTTTCAATTATTACTTTTTTACCCCACTTAAATATATCACGTGCAAGGTGCAATTGTCCACCCACCAAGAAGTTGATCTTGATCGAATAAGAGCTAAGTTGACCTCATCCTTAAATTTCTTATTCATTACTTATACCACCCAATTATAACAGTGTTCTAATTTTATTCAAATACTTTTTTTGTTATTTCTTTTTTTCCTCCTTAATCTCATTTATTCACTTTTTTCCTCCTTTTCGTTATTTTTTTCCTTTTTTATACAATAAAAAAAGATTAGTGGTGTAGTAAATTTTAATTTCTTTTTTCTTTCCTTTTTCTCTATAATTGATAAGAGTATTTCTTTTTCTTTGCCTTTGTCACAGTAGTATACCAAAGTTGCATATAAATATATCAAACAAGTATATTATTATTTAAAGTGTACTTCTGCACCTACTCTTAGTGCAGCAGATAATACCTCCATGAAACTCCATCAAACACCTTGTTTAACAAAAAAAGGGGGGGGGGGGGGAATGAAAACTCTACTGAAAAGTTGAAAAAAAAGGACCAGTTGAAATTTTCTAAAAATTGCAAAAAGGACACCGACATTATATTGTATGACATAGTAGTATATTGTTGTAGTAAAGAGTATATTGTTATATTATATAGTATATTGTAACAGTATACTGTTATTGTAAATTTTATATTGTCGAATTAATTCTTATATACGAAAATGATATACAATATACCAAAATGATATAGTGTGTTCTTCATTCAACATTAATAATCTCTTCGAATTAACCCAATTTTTTTTGCCTAATTTCCAAACTCTTTATCAAACTGACTTAAAATTTAGCCACAACGTTTTGGGCATACCCAATTAGAATCAGAAAAAAACAACTACAAACTCAACAAACACCATATACAAATTTCAAGCTTTAAGGTCCTTCAATGGAGGATTTAAATTGTCTTACAATAAAACCTCTTAAAATCAGCTTTAACAGTACAATCTACACATCAAAGAACAATAACTAACTATTGTAAACTGCAAAACCTTTTAAACAAACATGAAAATTCAAGTTTGAAATTTTAAACCCATTCATATAGAGTTTCAATTATTTTTCTTTAAATCTGAAGGAAAGGTTATCAAATGGTCAAAGATGATGGAGCGATGGGTAACTATTTCTAGCTAGGTAAGTGTATATTGTAACAAGTTTAAAGGGGTTAAAAACGGGTTAATATTTTAATTTTTGTATAGACATTCTGCATTGCTTTCCCTAAATTTTTCAGTTTTATAATGGGATTACTTTATAAATGATGTTGATAATATTCTGGATCCCTTAGACTCCCTGCATAGGTAACAATAATTTTTCCACTATAATCATTGCATGGCAATTCGTATTATGAATTTGTTGTTTGTCCCCGAACAAAACAACCCCTAATAGCACATACTCTTTTGGTTTAAAAGATAGCTATTTTTTATAAACTAACGTAGAGCATAAATTGAAGATAGATTTTCACTATCAGTGATAGTGATAGTATTAAGGTTACCTTAAGATGTCAAACTATTATATATAGAACTAGAAACTAATTTAGTAGTTGTGACACCATCCTTGTCTGCTTGGGTTAAGGTTGTTGCATTTAGAGGTGGATTAAACAAAATAGTGGGTTGATCAGCATTATCTGAAACTTGGAGCCTTTCTTTGCCAAATAGTCAGCCACAGAGTTGGCCTCGCGAAAGCTATGCCTCAACACTGGATTATCCAATTTCTTCAATAGGGATCTACAAGAATTAATCAATGTTACATAAATGGGTGAAGGTTATTGAAGAAGATAAATTACCTCAGTAGAGTCTAGTTCGACTTCTAAGAAAAGCAATTGTTTTGAGTATGTCAGTTGTAGTCCGTGAAAAAGGACACTTAGGGTGTGTTAGGTACGAAGGAAAATATTTTTCGGAAAATGTTTTTCTATTTTCTCATATTCGTTTGACTTAAGAATTTTGGAAAATATTTTTCCTAGAAAAACAGGTTCCTTCAAAATAAAGAAAAAATGACTTTCTTAAGATTTTTTAAATTTTCTTATCCCACCCTCCTACCCCGACCACCACCTCCTACTAGCCGCCCCCATCCCCCCAAAAAAAGGAAAAAAAAAATTAAAATTTATTTTTAAAAAAAAATTAATTTTTTTTCTTACCCCACCCCACCTCCCACCCGACCCCCCTACCAGCCCCCCACTCCCCACCCTCAAAAAAAAATTAGATTTTTATAAATTTATTTTTTAAAGAATTCAATTTTTTTTTGTTACCCCACCTCCACCCTCTACCCCACCCCACGCCCACCCCCTACTCGCCACCCCCACTCCCACCACACTTCCCCCCTCCCCAAAAAAAAAAAAATTAAAATTTATTTTTTAAAAAAAATCAAATTTTTTTTCTTACCCCACCTCCACCCCCTACCCTGACCCCACCCCCACCACACCTCCAACCCCCCCCCCCCCCTCCTCCCACCCAAAAGATTTTTTAAATTTTCTTACCCCACCCTCCTACCCCGATCACCACCTCCTACTAGGTCACCCCTCCCCCAAAAAAAAAAATTAAATTCTTTAAAATTTATTCTTTAAAAATATTAAAAAAAAAATTACCCCATCTCCACCCCAAAAAAAATTAATTTTTTAATTTTGTTTTTTAAGAAAATTCTCATTTCTTTTCTTATCCCACCCTCTACCCCAAAAAAAATTTAATTTTTTTTTTAAATTATAATTTTTCATTATCCCACCCCTTTACCCTATTCGTTCTCATTTTTTGTGTTAAATATATACAAATACTTTTAAAAAAAAAAATTTATTTACATACCGAACACAAAAAAATAAGTAAGAATCAACTTATTTTCCTAGAGAAGGAAAATATTTTTCATGGAAAACATTTTCCTCAATACCGAACACCCTTAGTTTGGAGAAAACATGATTTGAGGGAGTAGATATTCCCTAAAAACCCACAATCTAGTCACCTGTCTCATTTCTGATTGTACCACCAATTCCACCAATATAATGTTTTCTTTGCTTCTAAAGGCCTCATCTGTGTTTAGTTTGTAGTGACCCAAAGGTGGAAAAGACCACTTGATTTGGATTTCCTCTTTTGCATTGAGAGAGGTTGTAGGAGAAGTAGAATATTTATATTCAAAAGTATGCATTTTAACCAAGTCAAAAAGCAACCTATTCTTTTGGTTCTTAAAAATATTTTCATATTTAGTCAAATATGCCAAAGGGCAAAAGGAAAGAGTTTATCCCATTCGAAAGGATTATCCAGAAAGGGAGGAGAGACATCTTTTACTAGTTGGAGCCAGTGAAGTTGATGAATGGGTAAGGAGTGAAGCTTAAGCCCCCATGTCTAACACGGAACTTTTTAGCAACATAACAGTCCAAGAAGATATGGTGAATAGTTTCTTCATTATGGTTGCAAACTGGACAAGTAGAGTCAGTATTGATCCTTGTATAATGGAGGTAAATTTTACTAGCTCTTTACTTGTCCACTATTGACTTGGCACACATTTTAAAAAATAATAAATAATGAGGATAATTTACTATATCACCCTTTGAATATAATAAATTTAATGCATTGGGTAATGAATAGGTATCTAATATCAAGGGTAAAATGGACACAAAATGATAAATTATCCACTGGTTTTTCAAACTGGACTAGTATTGTTAGACATTTATTTTTAGTATAGTAGACAAGTAAAAGCAGTAGGCAGCCTGTTGTGAGAGAATTGCCATAGAAAATATTTAATCTCGTTAAGAGTGTTAAGGTGCCAGATCCAATCGAATTGGCAATTTATAGTAGGAGTTGGATTAATGATAGAATAAACAGATTTTGTAATGAATAACCTATAAGAGTTTAGAGACCAATATGGTTTATCACATGTTAGCTCATTCGAGTGTAAAGTGACAGTGGATGCCTTAGCAACGATAATATCCTTGGAAAGAATGAAAGAGATAATGGACCAATTCCAGTGATCATTACACTAGAGATTGGACAATTTAATAAGGTGTGCTTCACCTTGATGAAGAGGTCCTTCGATGAGAGATCTAATAGAAGGGGTATTTGGAATCCATTTATGGTGCCAAAGATGTATAGAGTTTCCTTTCCCAGGACACTAAGCAATTCCTTTTGAGCACAAAGTACCACCTCTCAAGATGTTTACCCAGATAAAAGAGTAAAAAGTGGGTGTACTTTTGTTATTGTAGAGAGAAGATATAGAGTTAAAAAGTCTACAGACTAGGCTAGTGAGAGAGGTATTATTTTTGTCTCTATCCTTATGTATGCCAAGTCCACCTTGTTTCTTGGAAAGGGTGACTATGTCCTAGTTGATATAATGAATTTTTCTTTTCTCATTAGAGGAGCCCCAGATAGAACCTCTCTGGATTTTATAAATAACCTGGCAAGTCTTAAGAGTGAAGATGAGAATATTGCATCACATGAGCAGGAATGGCATTAAGGGTGGATTTAGCTAGGGTGAGCCTTCCTGCAAGATTGAGAAAATATAATTCATTTTCCAGTTCTCCAACTTGTTCTTCATGTTATCAATAATATAATGGATATCTTGGGGTCTGGGATTATGATTGAGAATAGGGAAACCATGATATTTGCCAAATTATTTTGTAGCCTTTATGCTAACAATTAAGCAATGAGTTATTGAGTATTTTCACTACAACGGCTAGAGAAAATGACTTTTGATTTGGCAGAGTTGATCCTTTGTCCTGATAGCTTAGAAGGCATCCAAGCACTCATGGATAGTATAAATGGACTTATGGTTTGCTTTCGCCATTAAAGTCAAGTCAACTACAAAGAATAAATGGGAGAATTGAGGCCCCTTTTCTTGAGAGTGACGGGGTTTCTATCTGGAGTATCAACCTTATAATTTATGTAATTGGATAGGAGTTCTATGTATAGGATAAATATGCATGTATGGAGACATGGAGTCTCTTTAACGAATCCCTCTAGAATGAGAGAAATAATTAGTTTTATCGCCATTTACTAAATAGAAATGTTAGAGGTACTAATATGATTCATGATGAGCTTACTAATTTTAGGAGGAAATTTGAAATACTGGAGGGCACGATAAACAAAAGATCATTCAATACAATCAAATATTTTCTCCAAATCGATCTTCAAAAGGAGGCTGTCTTGCGCATGTTTGGAGTGGTTAATATGATTTAGGATCTCTTAAACTATAATAGCATTATCAGAAGCACATCTTCCTTTAAGAAAACTAGTTTGACAAGGACCAATTAAATTAATTACAAAGGGTTTGATACGATTTGCAATAACCTTTGTGATGACTTTATAAATAGTATTGCACAACCCAATGTGCCTAAAATTCTTAAGGTTATTGGCATTTTTGAACTTAGGAATCAAACAAAGGTGGGTATTATTCAACTTCTCAGATATGCATTGAGTTTCAAAAATTTGATAACAATATTTTAAGATCGATTTTCCCACAATAGACCAGTGTTTTTGAGAAAGAAGGGATGTATCCCATCTGTCCTAGGGGCCTTAAAAGGTTTAAAAGAAAATAAAGCTTGTATGACCTCATTATCTAGAAGAGGTTTATCTAGAGGAGACAAATCAATGTTAGGAAAGCTAGTAGTGGAGTTCAGAATAGCATTGCTGCTAGTGACTTTGTGTTCAGTAATAAAGATGTCTTGAAAATATTGGAGAGTGTGGTTAATTAATTTACTATAGTCAGTGATCCACACTTAGTTTTGATCTTGGAAAAAACAAATTTTGTTTCTCCTTCTCCTATTAATCACTGGGAAATGGAAAACTTAGTATTATCATCCTCATCATTGAGTCAATTTATTCTAGAGTGTAATTTCCAGTACTCATCCTCTATCCTAAGAATATTGTTATACCGCTTAGTTAGTCTTTATCTAAATATTGAAGGAAAGCATAGTTAGGGTAGGTCGGAGAGTGTTGGGTCCCATTTAAATGTGCCATTGAACTTTTTTTCCCTTAAATAAATTTTCAAAGGTTGTGCTACTCCAATTAGTGGCTCTATCTTGACAATAACTAACAGCTTTGGTGTAACTCCTATTCTACCAAGATTCATGAACAATGCTAGGAAATTGAGGGTGGGAACACCAAAAGCTTTCTAATCTAAAAGTTCTATTATTAGGAAAAATAATGCTATTAGACAGTTGCATTAAAAGGGGGAGGGGAGGGGGGGGTCGGAGTAAGTTTTTGGAAGAGAATAAAAGCATTGGGGTATTGATTAAACCAAAGATCATTAGTTAAACGTCTACTTTATTTCTATGCCTATGATTAGACCAAGTATAGCGACTACCTTTGAACCCTATGTTGATCAAATTACAAGTGTTAATGCAAGACAAAAATCTATTGCTTCTATAGTAGTTATAATACGATTTTCACCCCTATCTAATAATTTTATTAAAATCACCAGCAATCAACCAAGTCGTATCAATCAAATTTGATAGAGATTTCAAATTATCTCATAATTGCCTATGCCTTATTATTTTAGTACTGGCAAAATAATACTTAAGTACCAAGGCTTATGGTTAGGTTGAACCTGGATCATAGCATGTAGTTCTTGGTCAGAATAAATTAAGTGAGTGACAAAAACTATACTAGTAAGCCAAGAACTATTCCCTAAATCTGCCTTGAGCGGGAACTTCCATATTTTCATCAAACTCAAATTCTTCCTTAAGGTCTCTATAGTTCTCCATCCTAGTTTCAAGTAATACCACCATGCAAGGCCTATGATTAGTGATCAGATCCCTAAACTTCAAAAGGTGGCATTATTTGCACTTGTAATATTCCACACATCAAATGAAGTAGGCCTATCTATTGGTACACTGTTTGGAGGGTTCATGGACATTGTATTCTCCTTTGTGGAGAATTGACTTGGCCTCCATATAGGAGTCGTCAATACTGCATAATTGGCCAAGGCACTGTTCAGTGAGCATTTTATTAGTGTCACTGGACAATTCAGAATGTATTTTTGTCTTCTCTGTAGGAAGATCATAAGGGTTGTGCTTCTATGAACGAGCCCCTTGGATGGTGAACTCCCTCTATCTCCTTGACCTCTTCGTGTTCCTAAGGAGGATGAGGTATGTCCATTGGAACTAACTTTGGGTGTTAGACTGAAAACCTCGAGTAGATTGGGGTATCCATTGATAAAATAGTGGATTTATTATGATTGCTTTCTGAGAACTGAAAAATGGGAGTTGAAGAATTTGGTTCATTTGGCGTTACATATTGAAAAGGGGTGGCATATTCCAAAGATTTTGCCCTGTGTGGAAGAGTGCATGAGCTATTATCAGTGCTAGATGATCTAGGATCTTTATCATCTACACATGGTTCGTAGAATATTTCGTGATCAATTTCATTCACTCCATTATGAGTTGCGCTAAGAAGTTGGGGGTTGTGAAAGATTATTTTAAAAGATTTGGAGAATCAACCTGCATGGACACTTGGCCCTCGGCCAATGCCAAGTGTTCAAAATTTTTCAAGTGTTTGTCCATTTTAGGCATAATGACTGTTTCATGGTTAGCATTTGAAATATCTTTCGGATTAGTGTAAATATTTTTATTTGAGTGGGACACATTACAAACATGTGTCCAATTTTTTATCAGAGTGCTTCTTGGTTGTATCGAAGAGGACGAGAGATTGCTAAAGCTAAGATTTAGATTTTTCTTCGAAGAATTATTTGGCAGAGACTATTTGCCATTCTTTTTGCCCATGTATATTTGCTTGCAATGCTGATGGATTTTCCTTAGCTGCTTCCTAACCCGTAGTGGTATGAGAGCATTTTGCTTGAGTGTGTCCAAATCTGTCACGATTCTTGCAAAGATATCCCTCCCCTTCATAGATGATTTTTCCTAGGTGGATTACCAATTTGAACTTGTTAGAACTGGTTCATCTAAGGGAATCTGGATACATAACCTAGCATGTCATCCCCTTAGCGTTGCACTCGTGCATGCATAAATTTTTAACAACTTTCCCGATTGAGTTCTCGATCTTAGTATAAAACCCACCATCATAAAATTCTATCACAAGTTTTGGGAGTCTAACCCAAATCGCATAAAAGATTTGTTTTGCTTCTGAAGCCACAAAATTGGGTTCCCATAGAGAAAGTGCCCATTTACGAACCAAGGTCCATTGCTGAGAACTTTTGCACATACTTGGTCCGCAGATATCAATAAAACCTTATGTTCTGCTACTTCTTTATTGCAACCCAAAAAAAATAATACTGGATTAAATGGTAGACTTAATTACATTTGACTGTATATTACTCCTCCCTTTCATATTAGCTGACCCATGTTAACATAACACACCCCTTAAATTTTTTTTGTATTTTACAAAACTAATCTTATTAATGATATTTTGAAACTCTAAATTTATGTCATTACTACTTTATACAGTTATATATTACTAAAGGTAGTATGAGCAAAAAAATAACTCTTAATTTACTAAAATGGACAAGTAGAATGAAACATTTATTTTTGGTATAGAAGCCAAGTAAAATGAGAGGGAGGTATTCAATTTGTTACAATTTGTTTATCACAACTATTTTAAAAACGGAAATTTACCCTCTATGAGCATTAGGATAAACCTATTACATCAAATGGCTCATTTTTTTGGTCCATCATCTATTGTTTTTGCTTCGATGGCATGTAACTTGTTTGTGTGATATTTTTTTCGCGCTGTCTGTAAAATGGCAGTTTCACCAGGGCATCGGCTAATATAGATAATGATGATGCCAATCTTCACTTTATGGGCAAGAAAAGGTTTTATTTTTTTAACAAAAAAAAAAAAAAAGGAAACAAAGCATGTGTAACAGGGGCATTTTCCAATTTCAATCAGACTTTATGGTCAGCATGTAAAAGGTATGTGTGTATTGTATAATTATGTATAAAGTGTATAACAATGTAAAAATGTGTATAAACACCTCTTATACACTATTATACAAGTTTATATATTTGTGTATAGTAAGGGTATAAAATTGTATAATGTTGGATAAAGATGTATAAAGATGTATAAACACTGTTGCGAAAAAACAAATAGGCTGTGCAAATTTTTGGGCTATGTAAATGTAATTTTCTTTTAAAAATGGTATATTTATGAAAATATCCCTTTTAAAAACTTATGCATTCACATCTTGTCAAACTGGCACTAGATCATAAGGTAAAGCAAGGTGAGTTCAAGAATAGAAGAGTTTCACACTCTAATAAAGTCATGTTTTCCAAAATTTAAACACTGCAGATTACAATTGCAATATATCATGAATAAATTCAAGCAAATATGGTTTTAGGGAAAGAATGTGGATGACGAAACCAAAAGTCTTCATTTGATGTTCAACATAAATTCTTGGACTAGAAAAGATAACAAATACACAATTGCTCACTTCAAATAAACTGCATTCTCAGATCCCTGTGCATAAATGTACAAAAAGTGTTGTCTACTTTAAAAGTTCAAGACAATAATATACTATACAACCATCATTGTAACTCCTACATGCGCCGCCTTCCAAGGTTTATAAAATTGTGAGGTTACCGAAGGTCTACAATATCAAACTTCATGTTTGCATTCATATAGACATGAGAACAGTGTTCATATATTGGACTTCCATCCTCAGGCTCCTCGTGAGGATGAAAACCACGTTGTTGACATTTCCGAATAACAGACACACCAGCAGGATCAGACAAGTGGAATATGCCATGAGGGCTGTCACATAAAGAAACTGCAATCAGTATTTTGGAGTCGCTTCCATTATTTGACTTTTTTCAGATCTCAGATGATGATGTACTGGATCTCTGTATTATATAGGTTTTAGGATTCCAGAGCTTTAAAAACTTTTTGAACAAATGCATTTCTTGGTGGCATCGCATGAGACTGCACAGCCCAAAGGCATGGCCAAGTCCAAGCACTGCCGCAGTAGGACACCAGAATTTTGATTCAATTAAAATCATATAATAATTGGTCCACCCAAGACTTGCATAGTTATTCCAATTCACAAGAGTGTTAACTATGGAGCTGGGAATCAGAACAATATTACTTAGCAAAGAACTGCACTAAGAATATCCTTTTTTTTTGTGTACAAGCTAATCAAGCAATACCAGAGAATAGATATACCTGGCTGTGTCTGTAGGAGCCATCACAATTGCAATTGCTTCTGGCAACATAATCTACAAATGAGCCAACAGAAAGTGTGTCAAGAGAAAAAAAAATGCACCCTCTGATTAAAAAAATGAACAGTTACAGATCAATTATCATCCCTCCATGGGATGAATATCTTTGATTAGGTAATATAATCCGCATTTTTCTGACGCTACTCTTCAAGGATTTAAAATCTATAGCAAATCCTTTTGCCACAAGTAAAAGATATTCAACATACAGAACTACCCAAAACCGCCTAGAGTTAGATTGTAAAGTTACATTCTGCAATTTCACATTTACACTTAGATGGAGAGGTTTCAACTTCTGAGAAATATACGCACTTTATATTCCAAAGAATTGGATATCTGAACCTTGCTCAGTCATATCTAAGGTAAAGTAATACAAAGCATTGCTTATTACCTGATAAGAATAATGAGTGTGCAGATCAACTGATGACATAAAACATGTTTGTGATGGATGTGTCTGCAAATTACCACAAACAAGAAGCCAACAAGTCATACTCATGGGTGATAAAACCTGTCAAGATGTGAGAGAAACTAAATCTAGTTCATTTACACCACGCAAGAGACTTCTCCTGCAAATGTTTCATCTTTTATTCCAATATAGTAGATTTTAGGCCAGTTATGACAACAAAGAATCTAATGACTGTCAGATCAATCAAAGATTCAATTAAAATCATACCCCACGATCTTTAAAAATAAACAAAGCCACTAGCGTTACCAAAGCATATTGTGACCTTAATGAGTGAAACAGAACCATCAACCATGTCAGCATAAACCATAACAGTGTCTTCTACTGTGATTGCAAATGAAGTAACTTGAGATGGAAAATGTATTACAATCAAGGTACCCAAGAGTTTGGTAAGCTCCCATGACTCCAACCAATGATTGAAAGAAAAATGATGATACTAACAGATAGCTGTCAAGCAGTACTGCAGGAACTTTTACAAGATTCAAGAGAGTACATACTCTATATAAACTTATAAAGGTGTTAACTAAACAATTCAAACAATTCCATGGAAGTTGAACACATCTATATCAGACGAATTTTCTTATCTACTTATCTTAATTCCGCGGAGACAACAAAGTCAATTCACTATACAAATCTTCATATTCCAGAGTAGAAAACACTTATGCTTACCAAGTATAGAATCATAAGAAGTCAATATATCTTCTTGCAATACTTACATGGATCCAACCAAGAGGAAAGAGAGAGTGCTTGTCTTGAATCTCAAAAATCTCTTCTTCATTTAATGTCTGGCACTGAGAATCAAAAGTTGTGTTTAAAAACATGTAAAAACCACTTTTTATCATTGAAGCATATCTGAATATTTTATTCTTTAACTAGTATGACCCATCCTTCCATGTAGTTTTATCATGCTCGCACCCTCATTTTAAAATCAGGACAGAGTAAAAATAGAGCATTAGGAAACAGTATCCGAAATTTAAAAACTACCAACTAACTTATTGTTTCTTATGTTCCTCTCTAACTTTGATTCTGGAAACAGGGAATTGAAAACATAATGAGCACTATTTCCAGCAATTCCATCCACTTCAGGTTATTTCAGGGAATTGAAAACATAATGAGCACTATTTCCAGCAATTCCATCCACTTCAGGTTATTTAAATTCAACAATGGAAACTTGAAGGGTCCTCCTAAAGAGCTATTTACGAACTTGGTTCAGCAGTTTCCACTTCAAAATCCAAAGACGCACATATGCAGGATTTGGACTTTCTAATTTTGCTTTCTGAAAACTAAAGGTCAAGCTGAAGCATAAATCTAATGTAGCATCCAGACGTAACATAAATTTTTCTTACTGAATCGGAAGTTGACTCCTGCTTTGGGACTATAAGAGTAGTGATGTGAAAAACACGTTTTTTCTGCAAGTTGAGAAATACAAGACATAAACTATCGCATAAATAGAGTTCATAAATTTCATATTTAGCATTTAGATTTACTGTGTTTCCTTCATACCAGTGAACCAGCAAGAACTCCACAAGTTTCTAAATTCTTTGTTGTATTTTCTCGAGCTAATCTCAAGAAATCTTCCATCAGTCTTACTGGCTGCAGTATAAGAGAAAAAGAAGAAAGGTCATACTAGAGCAATTTTATATCAGGCAAAGCTGATATAAAACTACAACTGCAAAAGCTTTGACACGAAATCTCGTACAAGTATGACAGTTGCACCAAGACTTCTACGGATCAAAGAGATACAGAAGCCAAAATAATGTAAAATAAAATAAGAACTCACAACATGCAAATGTTGATAAGAATTTGAACTGGACGGTTCATCCTGAATGGACTTAGCGGGCCCAGGTCTTGGATCTGCAACTTTGGATGGAGATATAGGATGAAACTCTTGTTGTAGTTGTGCCAAAACTGGAGGAGGCGAAGGTTGCCTTAAGTTACTTAAAGGAATATTATCTCTCCGCACATCGTCAAGAAATTGAAAATTGGAATCCTCAGTAGGATGTAACCATCGCCCATCATCCAAAGAAAGAACCGATTCCATAGTAGATTTATCCACTTTCAAGCTAGTGTCTTTGGACACCAAAGGTCTATCTTCAACCGGATTGAGGCTATAAAAATAGTAACACAACATTCAAAATGTTGTACCAAAGCAATTTGAAGAAATAGGAAAATAAAGAAACACAGGTATTGCAAGTTTTGGGCTACTACGATATACTAATTCAATTATCTATCTAATAAGATTTCAGAGCTCTAAGTAGGCCGAAATAGCAATTAACTAAACTTGGCAGGGTCCTAACCTCAAAATCTCATTTGAAGCTAGATCATCATGTGCTGGGTAATTAACCTGTAGAAAAAAAATAGGTCATTTAGTTTAGGCTGAATACTATCATAAGATCTTAAACTACCTTTTAACTGTACAAACTACCTTTATCTCAGAACTAGGTCCTGACCATTGACCACGAAGACCATTGGGGCCAAAAAAAGAGTGCCTTGATAATGTTTCTTGCTTTGGAACAGAAAAATTGAGAGATCTGCAACAATAAATTTATGCAACAACCATTTAAATTACATCAGGAAATTTCCAGTTACCATACAAACTATCACACAATATACATTCAGAAGAATGGCAGAACTTACAAGAAAAATAAACTTCCACCATTACAAATTAAACATCCATGCTTACAAGAAAAATAAACTTCCACCATTACAAATTAAACATCCATGCTTGACTTGCACAAAAGTTAAGATGAGAGTTAAAAGTTGTATTGATTAAAGTTAGGTTGCTGAAAACATGGGGAATAGTTGTATGCTTAAAAATGATAATTTGACTAGTTCTTCCTGGCCACAACAGTGCTTCATGTGGCAAGCAATTCTCTTAACCTGAATAAGACTTATTCAGGTAAGCTTAAAGCATACAAGTTTCATAGCAAGCTCTATAACTGCAAAATGTCCAGCAAAGCTTATAACCAGTTACTCCAAAATATCGTAAACGCTGTGAAACCCTATTCCACAGAACTTCACGGCATAAACTGACTAATTGACTGTATTCAACCAAAGCTTGATGATATCAACCCTTTAGGAGAAGAAGCCAGTTTTAGCTTATTCAACAGCAGTATCTCTGCTCAAACACCAATGAAATAGGATCACAAAGACTGGTAAAATTAATGTAGTCTTTGTCTTAATTAAAAGTGATTTTGGTTGTTTCAAAAGTAGTTAGTATGTTATTATGAATCTAGAGTATTCTAAAGGCCTCTCGAAAAATGAATCTTGGGGAAGCCAGAGAGTTTCCGTTGTATCTATATATATGAAGTGTATTGAACAAGAAGAATGAGGAAAAACAATTACAATCGTTCCTGAAACAATATAATAGCTCGTTCAGTAAAACTACTATTGTTCTTTCTTAAGTTACTATATTCCATTCCAGACTTACTACGAAACATCCTAGAGTTACTATTTCTCAATACTTTTCTGATTTCTACACTTCCTCTAACGCAAAACCAACAAAGTGGTATCAGAGCTTGTTCGATACAAAATCTGGGTTTGGAGCAAGACATCTGGAAGAACAGAAAGGCTAAAAAATGCTGGCACAAGTGAACAAGGCGTGCTCAACTGTCTGTTCCTATTTTCAATGGAGAAAATTGTGATTTATGATACTTAAAGGCAAAAACTTCATAAAATATAGCAGCTCTTTTGCAGCAGAAATGAAGGCTCTGAAGGAGACTAAAGAAGAAAGGTGCAAAAGCCCTATCATACATTCAGAAAGCAATGACAAAGTCCTTGTTTCCAAGAATCATGAGAGGTACAACCGCAAATCATGCATGAAAAGATCTACAACAAGACTTTCAAGGAAACACTAAGGTACGACTATTAAACGTCTAACTTTAAGAAGTGAATTGGAGAATATGAAGATGATGGATGGAGAAAGTTAAGGAGTATTTTTCTAGAGTTGTTGAGATTGCAAAAAAAATGAGCTTATATGGGGAAGTGATTAAAGATTAGAAACTTGTTGAGAGGAGTTTGATCAGCTTCACTAAAAAATATGATTTTATAGTTTCTGTTATCGAGGAGACAAAAGACAAATTCACCTTAAGTGTGCATTAGTTGATGGTACAAGCTCATGAGCAAAGGTTGTTAAGGCACTCTGAAAAGTTCTTTCGAAGTCCTTTACAATCCAAGCTTAACTTGTCCACAAAAACACAAGTGGCAGAGAAATATAAGGGTGAATGCATCTTTACTGGTGCAACCTATGTTGCTCGGACTCTTCAAAAAAGTCATCGGGTGCATGTCGGATCCTTCAAGAGTAGTGCATTCTTGGAGGATACGACACGGGTGCGGCTACATTTTTGTAGAGTCCGAGAAACTTAGGGTGCAACAATCTATGACCAGGAACAAAAGTGTCTTTACAAGGGTGAATGACAAAGTGAAGGCTGAAATGAAGATGGGAAATGACATTTGTGTTCAAGCAATTGGAAGAGGCACAATTCGCATTCAACTAAAGGTACTAAATTTATCCATCATGTACTTTTGGCTCCTAATTTAGATAAAATTTTACTTAGTTTCAAGCAAATTGTGGAGAATGAATATGCTATTTATTTTCAAGATAATTACTGCACAATCTATGGTACAAAAGAAGAAAAGAAACTCATGGCAAAGGTGAGGATTGAAGGAAGAAGTTTTCAACTGATCTTCAATTATGGGGGAGATGTAACCTTGAAAGCACAAGTTAACGATGAGTCTTGGCCATGACACAAGAGGCTTGGACATTTGTATTTATTATTTTTTTAATAATTGTGGCATCCAGGCCAGCTTGCGCGCACCTCGATAAATTCCACGGAATACCTGCCACCTCCCACCAGCAACAGGACTCTGTCCACCAATGCTAAGAAGATGAAATCACCTAGCGTTTTAGTCTCTACTGGGACTTGAAGGTCTCATGGTTCTCAACTCACTTCATTGACTAATCACCCTTGGTTTCTCACTAGGATACTTGTTTGTTCAATGGATGAAGCTACCAAAAGAAAAGAATATGGTGTATGGGCTGCCAAGAATTGAAGATGAAGGTGGTGTTCGTGAAGGGTGTTTAATTGGAAAGTATCATCATAGCTCTTTTCCGCAAAGTGGTGCATGGAGAGCAAAACGAGCGTTGGAGCTGGTTCATAAAGATGTTTGTGGACCAATGAGGATATCATCTCTTGGTGGAAGCAGCTACTTTATTCTGTTCATTGATGATACTACAAGAATGACTTGGGTTTATTTCATGAAACAAAAATCTGTGATATAATTTCAAAAAAAGTTCAAAATCATGTTGGAAAACAAAGTGTCCGCTATATAAAGGTGTTGAGGAGTGATAGAGGTAAAGAATATACCTCAAGAGAGTTTAATAAGTTTTTTGAAGATTAAGAAATAGAAAGGCAAGTAACTATTGGTACACTCCACAACAAAATGGTGTATCGAAAGGAAGAATCAAATTGCTGTTGAAATGGAAAAACGATGCTAGAGGGGATAGGATGCCAAATATTTTTTGGTCTGAAGCAGTGTATACAATAGTGTACTTGATATATATGTGTCCAACAATAGTGGTGCAAAATAGAACTCCCTCTAATCACTTGAAGATTTTTGGTTGCATTTGTTATGCTCAAATTCCAAAGAGAAAGGCATATGCTTGTTGAAACAAGTGAGAAATGCACTTTTATAGCCTATTATAAGTAGAAATGTGTTATTCGACGAAGAAGCAAGTTGGAATTGGGAGCAAAGCAAGGTTGAATGACAAGTTGTAGTGGCTGAAGAATTTGAGGAAATTAATGGTGCAGAAGCTCTAAGATGTGATCCACCATCATCTTCAAGCGATGGTTCAAGTTCTAGCAACTCAAGCCAAGGTAGTAGTTGAACCAGCAAGCTTCGAAGAAGCAATTAAAGATGATGTTCGGAAGAAGGAAATGGTGGAAGAATTTCAAACGATCGAAAAAAATCAGACTTGGGGGTTGGTAAGCAAACCAGAAAATCGAGAAGTCATTGGAGTAAAGTGGATTTACAAAATCAAGTATTATATGGATGGTTCCCTATTGAAGTACAAGGCAAGATTGGTTGCAAAAAAGGTATTCACAACAGCCAGGAAGGAGTTGATTATCATGAGACTTTTGCACCCGTGTCTTGCAAAGACACAAGTCGAACTCTTATTGCATTTTTGAATAAAAAGGTTGGTTATTTTACCAACTAAATATATAATCAAAAATTTTGAATGGTGAACTTGAAAAAAGAAATCAACCATGATGATTTTGTTAAAAGAGAGAATCAGACAAAGTGTACAAGCTCAAAACAGCATTGTATGGGTTGAAGCAAGCACCATGTGATGGTATAGTCAAATTGACAACTACTTTGTGCATCATAGTCATAGATTTGCCAAGAGTGAGCCAACTCTTTAGCGAAGAAACGAGGTAACTTCTTTTTGAACTGGACGAAACGAGGTAACTTCATTCTTGTTGTTGCTATTTATGTTGATGATTTGATTTTTACAAGTAATAATGGGAATATAGTTACTGAATTAAGAAAAACATGATGAAGAGATACGAGATGAGTGATTTGGGATTGTTGCATCATTTTCTTGGTCTTGAGATCTATCAACAAGTTGATGGAGTACTTGTTTGTAGCAATACTATGTTGAAACTTGAAACAATACTTAGGAAGTATAACAATTTTGGATGCAAAACAATGACAACGCCACTTGCGTAAATTGCGAAGTTGATGACGGAAGATTGAGGATAAAAAGTCGACAACACTTTGTATAGAAGCATTATTGCAAGTTTGATGCATCTTACAGCCTTTAATCCAGATATTATGTTCGCTACAAGTTCACTGTCAAGATTTATGCAAGATCCCATCCATTTTCACCTTGGAACAACGTAAAAAAGAACTTGGCTTATGGTATCAAGCATTGAAGAGGTCCAAGAGAACAAAAATTAAAGTTAGTCGGCTATTATGATAGTTATTGGCCAGACTCTAAAGATGATATGAAAAGGGCACAATAGGCTATGTTTTTCACTTGGTTCGGGAGCATTTTCTTGGTAATCAAAGAAGCAAGAAATAGATACACAATCATCCGCAGATGCTGAATATATATCAGCAGCCATGGCAACTTCTCAAGCTATTTGACTTAGAAGAATTTTTAAGGAAGTTGGAGAAAAGCAAGACAAAGCAACAAGGATGCTCTGTGACAATAAGAGCCTGTTTGGATTGGCTTATTTTAGGTGTTTTTAAGCCAAAATGGCTTTTTACGCACTTTTGTAGTGTTTGGGTAAAATTAAAAAGTGCTTTTAAGCACTTGTTTTTAAGCCAAAATAACAAAAATATGTCAAAAGACATAAGTTAGAAATCCTAACTTATGACTTTTGGCCTATAACTCAAAAGCTATAAGTCCATCTCACAGGCTCTAAATCAGCAATAGCAATGGCCAAAAACCCAATTTATAGAAGCCGAACAAGACACATTGCAGTGAAGCAGACACATTGCAGTGAAGCATCATTTCATCCGAGAGAAGATTGAAGAACAAGAGATTGAGCTCAAGTATTGCAAGTCCGAAAATCAAGTTGGTAGTATTTTCACTAAAGCATTGCCCAAGGAAAATTTCAGAAATTTTGTGAGCTTTTGGGAGTTCAAGACCGATACATTATGGGGGGGTGTTAAAATTAATGTGTTGTCTTGGTGTTAAATTAAAAGCGATCTTGGTTGTCAAAGTAGTTGGTCAAATTATTATTTATCTAGAATATTCTAAAAGCCTCTAGAAAAATGAGCCTTCGGGAAACCAACAAAGACGAACAAATTATGTAAATCCAATTTTTCATGATCTGCAACACAACAAGCCCCACCCCTGAGAAAAATTAGTAATTTTCTTAATTTGGATACTCACAGCTTCTGGAATTGCACATCAATAGAACTTGGGGATGAAATACGAGAATATTCGTTATTCTGCTTCCACGTAGATGAAGGTGCATTTGTTATGGCCTGCAATTTTACCATATACAAATTTGTGTTCCATAAGAAGAGAGATAAAGTGTAAGAAAGAAAAACAAGGCTAAGGAGAAGGCCTTGAAAGTTACAGCAACAAAATATAAGCTGGATATGAAATCGGAGGCAAGGAAATGATGCCCTTCACTTTACTGAGATGGAAAAAGAATACGAAACTGTGACTTCCCCTATACTCCAGTAAATGAAATCAGACAGCAAAGGGCATATGTGTAAAATTTAAGTAGTTTCTTGACAACTAATATAATTTAAATTATTTACAATTCTAGTTTCTAAAGAAGGAAAAATGAAAACAGCATAAAGCGATAGAAAAAAAAACAAATAGTCAAAATCATATCATAAAATGCAACAGATCAACCAAAACCCCAACAATTCAAAGAAAATAAAAAAGCAGTATGTCACGTACCCATTGATTATCATAATTTGAATATGCTTTATTGTCGGTAGAAGGCCGTCCTAAAGAATTCCCAACTGGTCTATATCGATGGTTCTCCTGATTATTGAGTTGGTAAGGCTGAGCTGTTACTTGAACTTCACCGATTCTTTGAAACTGACGCTGGAATTCAGGTTTTAAACCCTCTAGTTCATCTAGCACAGCTAACAGCATCTGAGACAATCAAACTATCAAAAGTTGAAAAATTGTCATCTTCAAGTCAAGAAGTCAACTTAAAGCACACCATCACAAATCGTATCTGGACACATTACTTAAAAATAACAAATTGTATACAGATCACATGACGAATTAATTTGCAATCGAGAATGTTGATTGTAAATAAAAGAAAAAGTGTTCAAAGTATCCCCGTTCGTAAAGGACCATTTGGAAAAATGAACAGATGAAGCACTGACCTTTTTGGATAATGCTCTTTCTTTAGGATGCAAAGCTTGGTAATCTCGATGAGAGGGTATTGTTTCAGTAACCAAACTGTACAAACAACACCATTATGTTATTAGTAAACACATAAATGTCCAACTAAGGATAATAAAAAAAAAAACATTCTTCTTGATTCACCTTGAATATCTCAGAAGTATTATATACAAGTCTATGATATTCTTCTCTCCACGGTGAATATTAGCCTGTAAGTAAACGATATGAGAATCACAAAACTCAATCCAAACGAAACCAATTTTGGAATGCAACAGATATCAAGATTCATATAGCCAAACCCAGCTAACTTTGGAGTCAGTTACAGTTTTATCATCATAACAAAATGACAGTGTTGGATCATGTTCTGTATTCGAATCAAATAGGCACAAGTATAGCGGAATAAATAGAGAGAATTCAGATAGTGAACCCGAACTATTTGTAGTTGTATTTGCAACGGTTCAGCATTTAACAACTTATATGAGTAAAACAGGTTAAAACTCCAACTGAAAAATCAAATAAGAATTTGAAACAGACCCAACTGATATAGATGAATCATTTAACGGATCGCAACTAGTTTGGTATTGAGGTATAGTTGTAGTTATATCAATTGAAAAACCAATCAATTTTGGGGTGTGGAGAATTAGAAAACATTGTACCTGTCGGAGGAGATTATTGGCGATCCTGTAGTAATTGCGAAGAGGAATTCGATTGTCGACGTCGACTTTTCGAGCCATGGCGTCCACGTTCATCGTCGCTGGCCGTCTCATTTCCCCGGCGATGTGTATTGGAGATTTAAGGAAAAATAGTAGCAGTATTAGCTAGATTTGGCTCAAGTGTTTAGAAGGAAAGAGCGTTAACAATTTGATTGATTAATTTATAGGGAGTACCAATATTCTACTTCTTCTTTGTTATGTCGACATGGTGTGCTTGGCAAAGACTAGATCATCTTCCTTTTCTTTCCTTAGGAAGCCTCATCACTTTGTTGGATAAAGTAAGTTATATTAAGACCCTGTTTGGAAAATCGGAATTCGGAATTGGATTTGGTGTAATTGAACATAATTACATTATTTCACTTATTTGGTTGGCCAGATAATTACTTGGTTAGTAGGTGAGTGTAATTGAAAGGGATAATTATATTCTTGAGTTCTCGGGAGAGGTGTGAATTGTTAATAATTACATAGTGTAATTACAAGGTTACTTTTTAATTTTTTTCTTTGTTATTTTCATTTCTATTATTTTAAATTTTATTATTTTTTAAAAAATGTATTTTTTTGTTTTATAATAATTTTTTTATTTCTCATTTTCCAACCTTTACTTTTTAGATTTCATGCAATTGCTCGCATTATTTATTTTTTAATTAATTTCTTCATTTAGCATACTATTTTTCTTTTTTTAAACTAAAGTAGAATTCATTGTTGAATGAGGTTACCGACTTAAGTTTTTTATTTTCTTTTGAATTATATTTATTTAAATTATGTAAAAATTTGATAAAAGAGTACTATGCTAACTTTTTTAAAATTTTGAATTTATGCTATATTTTCGATTCTAATTTATTTGCTTTAGTATTGACTTGTTATTTCACATTGCATGTCATTTATTTTTCAGTTAGAATTGATATATTATATTTTTGTCAAATATCTGACTAATTCTATGGCATTATATTTATAATATTAATATTTTCATCAAACATGTATTTCATGATTTTCTTTAAAATTATGTACTTTTATTTTATGATTAATTAAATTAAAATATACTAACTTCAAAAATATATTTCAATTATTTCTTATAATATTAATTTAAAATATGCGTTTATTAATTAATATATTTTCAAGAGACAATATATATTTCAAATTCTTAATTTAATATCATTTATAAAGGTCATTATTTGTCAAATATTAACTTTTAGTTTTTGATAATTAATTTTTATCTTAAAATTTTAATATAAGTATGTAATTATACTTGTGCAACCAAATCGTACACTTATAATTACACTGTGACTACATTATAACAAACAAATAAGGTCATGGTAATTATTTTAATGTGTAATTACTAGGCTGTGTAATTATATCAATTTTAATTATCAGGTGCCTTTTCAAACATACCCTTAAAAATATCCCTGAAAATGGCTTGATTTTCTCCTCTCTTTTTTTATCTATTGGATTATAATTGTATTTAATGTTAATTTTTGGGTGAAAAATTTACCCCCTTCATCATATCATACATGGGTGAAAATTGTTTACATGGCCTAACTTTACTTTATAAATCAAATACCTCTCTCAATTTTAAACAATAATCATTCTCTCTTCTATCCTAATTGACTTTTCAAAATACTTATTTTATCTTTGTATATCAACCTTTATATCTTATTTTTTTTAACTTCTTTATAATCACAATTTTTACTTTATTTTTAAATCTGTATAACATATTTTCTATGAAAAAATAAATATTATTTTTTAGATGAAAAAAAAAAGTGAGAAGTACTAATTGAGTATATAAGTTAATGACATTCTATAATGAACAAAATGAGCAAAATAAGAAAATTAATTTTATTAATAATAATCAAAACTCTAATATCTATATATACAAGTAAAAAATAATAGATAACTATAACCTTATAAAAATGCAGGTAATACAAAATAATTAATGTGTATACTTATAACAAATTAAATGATTATTGTTAATGAATTTTATATTATAATTTAAAAAATATATCAAGGTTGGTAATCAAACCTCGTTTATCTATATAGACATTAGAGAATAAGAGAGAATTAAAATATGCATCTATACACATAATTGCATATATACATACAAACTTAATGCATATAATATAAAAATACTAATCATAAAAAATAGCACTAAATTTTATGATTAATTTATAAAAAATATTTTACAAATAATAGTAATGATTTTTTTAAAAATAGTAAACACCTAGGTTAAGAAGAATAAATAAATAAATAAATATATATATATATATATATAAATATAAATATTACATAAATGAAAGATTGAAAATGTTAACGGTAAAATAGGCATTGCATAGAATGTGGGGAGAGGGAGGGGAAGGAGGGAGGGGGAGAATGATAATTGTTCAAAGTTGAGAGGGGTGTTTGATTTTTAAAGCAAAGTTAGGGAGTGTAAACGATTTTCACTTTATCATATATCATACTATATTATAAGTAAAAACACTCAAGTTAAAAGTTGAATTACAAAAATACTCTTCCACCAAAAAAAAAGATTTTTCAATAAAGGGTTGTAATATCTTCCAATAGTTATGAAGCTTTAATTGCTTTATATAAAATAAAAAATGTAAAATAGGAAGAATAAAGAGATGACAATTTTTAATACATAAAAATTTTGGTTTTCTTGCCAAGGTGTTAAAGACAAGAGTTTTTATTTTATTTTTTCATTTATTTTACTTTTAATAAATAGTTCAATAACTCTCTAAATTACTTAACATTTCCTCTTCCCCAATTTTATTACTCAATTAAAGAGTAAGACAATTAATTGAATGAATGATGAAAGAATCTTCTATGAATGAGTATTTATTTTCTTATTCTTTATCTGTAGATAGAATTTGAGTAATCAAAATAAAAGTTGTGTTTGAAATTAAATCAAGACCTTAATCCTAATTAGTCTAGGATTTCATATTTGGTATTTATTTAATTCATGTTTAGTTAAGATTTGTTTTGTCCTAGTTCTTATTGAAATAGGTTTCGTAGTCCTAGTTTAATTTGGTTGTCTAGTATTATAAATAGGGTGCGTGCTACCTATTTTCTCAGGTTGTGAGGAAGCTCTCGTGTAGCGAGTACAAGAGCTTTTGAGTTATTGAATAAAGTCTCTTACCTCTTTTTTCTAGTTTGATTAAATTCTTCTATTTAGTCATTGTTGGGTCTTTCACGCGTGCCTACATTATTTTGTTGGAAATTTTATTTCCTTCAAATTGGTATCAGATCTTGTGTGAGATCCTGTTAGAGCCTCGTGTGAGATCTGACACATATAAAAAATATATGGAGATTCCATATTTACCTAGATTGTCTTGTTTTAAGTTTTTTCAATGCTATTGAATTATGGTCCATTATTGAGAAAAGGTTTGTGAAACTCCCAGAAGGCACATTAATGACGATAGAAGCAGATACAAAATTGAAGAAAAATAGACAATTGAATTATAAAGCACTTTTGTACCTTCAGAGCAAGGTCGAATTGCATGTATTCTATAAATTTTTGTATGCAAAATCAGCAAATGAGGCTTGGACAATTTTAATAAAATCACATCGACGTGCTGAAGACGTGAAGAGAGAGAAACTTCAAGAGCTTTGGAGACAGTATGAGTTGGCTCAGATGAAACCAATAGAATCTATCAAATATTTTTTTACAAGAATTGTAGAAATTGTCAATGGTTTAAGGATCAATGGAGAAATATTGAAAGAAGTTAAAGTTGTTAATTTTTTTTTGGAATCTCTAAGTTTAGAGTTTCATAACAAGAAGACAGTTCTTGAGGCTACCCAAGATCTTAGAACTTTGACACTTGATGATTCAGAAGGAGAATTGGTAACATACGAGATGTCACTAAATCAAAAGACAGATGAGATAGTAGAGGAGGCATTGCAAACAAAGTATAATCAACCAGAAAAAAAGAAAGTGTCATTGAATCTGGAAGAAATAGATGAAGACGATCAAAATTTAAAAACAATGGAGAAAAAAATGAAGGTAAAGGTCATTTTTGTTATGGTATAGATGACTTTTATTACAAAGAGGACTCCAATAATATCCAAACTAGTTTGTCAATAATTCTTGGGATGACTAAATAGGATGATTTGGTTGAGACTGATGCTCTTCCAATAGAAGCTAGTATTTTATGTCATGAGACATGTAATAGACATGATTGGTCTATACAAGGTGAGAATATTGAAAAAAAATATCCACCATTATTGCACAAGAAAAATTATTTGAAGATATTGAAGATGAAGTTAGTAATGAAAGAAGAAAAAGTGTTCATCAAAAGCAAACTTTTGATGCAACAACAACAACAACAACATACCCAGTGTATTCCCACAGCGTGGGGTCTGGGGAAAAAGCAAACTTTTGATGATCAATCCAAAATTGAAGCAAAAATAATTAAGGATTTAGATCTATAATTGAAGTGCATGATTATGGATGTTAAAGATACAATCATTTTGAGTCATTATTCAAAATAGTAGATTTTGAAGAACATGAAAAATTAATCTTTGATAATACTACTCTACCACATACAAAAAGGCAAATTGAAGTCGAATGGACACGCAAGACCAAGTACAAATCAATTAGAGAAGCAAATAATTTTAAGGCAAGAATAATTATTCATAGTTATAAGAAGAGAAAAAAATATGATGATGATGATGATACTATAAAGATGTCTGACATGACGAAAGTTAAATTTACTTTGGATTGCATTGAAGAGAAATTGAAGCTGACTAAAGATGAAATTCGCAACTTTGTTGACACTACATATTTTAGGAAATTGATGGAGAGTCTAAGGTGCTTGACTTTCACAAGACATGATATTATTCATGATACGCTCAAGTTTGAAGATCTTGATTTAAGGGAGGCTATGTTGGAATTAAATCAAGACCTTAATCCTAATAAGTCTAGGATTTCATATTTAGTATTTATTTAATTCATGTTTAGTTAGAATTTATTTTATCCTAGTTCTTATTAGAATAAGTTTTCTAATCCTAGTTTAATTTAGTTGTCTAGTATTATAAATAGGGGTGCATGCTACCTATTTTCTCAGGTTGTGAGGAAGCTCTCGTATAGCGAGTACAAGAGCTTTTGAGTTATTGAATAAAGCCTCCTACCTCTTTTCTCTAGTTTGATTAAATTCTTCTATTTAGTTATTGTTGGGTCTTTCACATGTGCCTACATTATTTCGTTGAGAATCTTATTTCCTTCAAAAGTTATTTTTATTTTCAATTAAATATGAGAATTAATGCATATAAATACATATTTAATATACGGAGAAGGGCCTATGTCACGACCCATACCATCGTGAGTGGCACCCACCCAACCCCCGGATGAGCGAACCAATAGAACTAAATCCTTAGCATAGCCTAACAGCCTTAAACCAGTGCAAAAAGTAAACTAGCAAACAACATAAATAAATCAACTCTATAAAAATATAACCTGTGGAAATTCCTCTCTAGAATCTGAAAGTCATTGTACCAAAAACATCTACCAAAACTAGAGTACAGGGATGCAACCCCAAAGTAAAAAAATAGTCTAAGCCCGAAATAAGAGGGCTACAACTCAATGGATAGAAATCAAGGCAGCTCGGTCGAACAACTCATCCTTCATATCTCAAAGTGTCAGGCCTACAGGTGAGGTCGTGCGTCAACCGCCGAAAGATTTTCTGTACTCACAAAAAGATAAGCAAGTGCAGTATCAATACACAACCACCGTGTACTGGTAGGATCATTAGCCAGTTCTAAATAAACAGTGTATGAGTAGTACAGAAGTCAAGTAAGAGTACAGAAACACGTAAACAAGTCAACAGATATTTCTAGACTACAAGTCTCTCCCTAACTTGTCCCCACATGTAAACCACTTTCACAATCATGATCAACAATTCACAATAACAATAATTATACCGCATTACATATCTCGGACCCACCCTGGAGCTCCTCTAGACAACACCTAAGTGTCAAACATACAACCCGATCTACACTAAGACCAAACTCATAGATCAATGTAACAACCGGACCTCTCAAGGACTAAATGCACAACCATAATTCATAAACACAACCCGATCCACTCAGAGAACCATTAGTAAAGATGCAACAATATAGTAAAGTAAACCCGTACCAGGCGTAGTACCCGAGCCAACCATTAGTATATCTCGTACCAGGCGTGGTACCCGAGCCAACCGTTAGTATTCTCATACCAGACATGGTACCCGAGCCAACCATTAGTATTTCCATACTAGGCATGGTACCCGAGCCAACCGAATGTCACATAAATCCACAGTCACAACAATGAACAATCAACACTTGTAAACCAACAAGCAAAACACCTAGTTCATTTCACAAGACTGAAAAACATGATTTTGGACATTCTTAAACCATTCCCTAAGCAATGCAAACCATACAATTACTTAGACATGAGTACACAAACACACAATATATACAAGAATCAATAACCATCACATACCTCGAATAATCAAGCTCTACAGTGCCAGAGCTTTCCCTTTTTCAGGATCCCTTGCTTGTTCTTGGTCTAGAAACAAACATATAAACACTATAATCAGTTAACTGGCCTAAATTACCCAGATTATACAAAACTCCTAATTCCCAGGCCAAACCATGATCATTCCAACCCTTTCCGGGCTTTCCCGCCATTAATGCACCTAAGATTATCATTTATATCGATTCATTTAGAGAATTAAAGCTTAGTGATCATTACGCATTAACTATAATCAGTACCCAAGAACTCTAGCACCCTAGAATTCCTCTTTTTCCCCGGATTCTACAATCTTAGGTTATCCCAAACCTTTCCTCAAGTCCACCCCTAGCATTTCTATAGCATATGAAAGATATCACGGAGTTTGAGGAGTAGAATCTTTACCTTTAGGATGAAAAATGGTGAAAAACTTGTAGAAATCGCCCAAAATCGCCCCCTTCTTCTCCCAAAATGAGTTGCAGAAAAACTGAACTATTTTGGGAAAGTTTCTGTATTAAATCTCATCACGCTCCGCTATAGCAGTCCACTCCTCTATAGCGGTACTGCCGTAGCGGAGTCATCCGTTGTGGCGGAGGCTGACCGACGTTGACTTTCGCTGTAGCGGTATTTTCTCCACTACGGTGGAGGTCACCATGGCAGAGTGTCAACCGCTATGGTGCTCGACACAGGACAGAAAGTCATAAAATCTCCAAAACTGGTCTATTTTATAACACACTTATTTTTCTGACGTCCCGGAATAACCCCTTCACGTCAACCTCGATTTTGAGAGTTCTACTTACCCGAATTCGATTCCAAAAAGTCTCCTGGACTTTTTATGTCTTAGATACAAGGAAAACTAGCTCAAAGACATCTACCCCAATCCTTACCCGGATTTCCCTAGACCATACCTCGCTTCAAATTCGGCCGAGACTAGTCTAGCCCAGAATTTTAAACTCCCAAACTCGGAGTTTTTTAACTCTAAAAATTAGCACGAATGGTTTACCCGTAATGACGGACACGATCATTACTACAGATACCAATTTATCCATCATTCATCCCCGAATGATCAAACCCAAAAATATGAAAAGATAAAGAAAGAAAGAGTAGTACATGTATCCTCAAACAAGTGAGGGTACTTGCCCGCATGTCCTTCTCAGTTTCCCAAGTGGCCTCCTCAACCGGGTGATGCTTCCATTGAACCTTTACCATACTGATCACCTTTATTCTCAATTTTCGGACATCTCGATTAAGAATCAAAATTGGTTCTTCTTCATAGCGAAGATCCTTATCAAAAAGTACATCATCCCACTTGATGATGTAGTCCTCATCTCCATGGTATCACTTTAGCATGGATACATAAAACACCGGATGGACACCCGATAAACTGGGAGATAGCACCAATTTATAAGCGACGGGCCCTACGATCTCAAGAACTTCAAACGGTCTAATGAACCGAGGGCTGAGCTTGCCCTTCTTATCGAAATGCATAACACCCTTCATTGGTGACACTTTCAACAATACATGTTCACCAACCTAAAATTCCATGTCCCGGACCTTGCGATCCGCATATTCCTTCTGCCTGCTTTGGGCAGCTAGTAACTTGGTGTGAATGCGTCTTGCCTTTTCTTGTGCTTCCCTTACCAAGTCTACGCCCAAAGGCTTTACAACACCTTACTCAAACCACCCAATCGGTGACCTATAACTCCTCTCGTATAAAGCCTCGAACGGATCCATGTCGATACTGGAGTGGTAGCTGTTGTTGTATGAGAACTCACACAATAGTAGAAATTGGTCCCAATGACCCCCGAAGTCAATCAGATATGCTCTCATCATGTCCTCCAATACCTGAATCATCCTCTCCGACTGACCATCATTCTGAGGATGGAAGGTTGTACTAAAGGTGATTTGAGTGCCCAACTCCTCAAACTTGGAGGTAAATTGCGTACCCCTGTCTGAAATAATAGACAGTGGCACTCCATGCAATCTCACAATCTCCTTCACGTAGATCTTAGCCAATTGTTGTGAATTGTAATCCACCTTGACCAGAATGAAGTGAGCTGACTTGGTCAGCCTGTCAACAATGACCCAAATAGAGTCGTACTTCCCTAGAGTCTTGGGGAGACCCACCACAAAATCCCTGGCTATTCTCTCCCACTTCCACTCTGGAATGTGCATTCTCTGAAGTTGTCCTGCAGGTCTTTGGTGCTCATACTTTACCTGCTGGCAATTCTGATACTTGGACACAAAATCTGCTATGTCCCTTTTCATCCCAGGCCACCAATAAAGTTTCCTCAAATTTCTGTACATCTTGGTTACACCTGAATGAATTGAATACCGCAAACCATGAGCCTCTGCCAACACCTTCTGAATCATTTCATCAACCCGAGGAACACAAATCCTTCCTCTGAAATTTATCACAACGCCAGAATCTAACGTGGCATCTCCAGACTCTCTGGATATTGCCTTGCTCTGAAGCCTGCTCAACTGCGAATCCTGAAACTGTTTGGCCTTTATCTCTTGTGTGAATGTGGATTTGACCTTAATACTGGCCAAAATCCCACCTTGTTCCAAAATACCCAAGTGCATGAACTTGGACTCCAATGCCTGAATTTCTCTTGCTAGTGGTTGTTTGGACACCCCCAAACAAGCCAAACTGCCCATGCTAACTGTTTTCCGGCTCAATACGTCTGCTACCACATTAGCCTTACTCGAATGGTACTGAATAGTCATATCATAGTCCTACAACAACTCCATCCACCTTCTCTGCCTCAGATTCAAGTCCTTCTGAGTGAAAACATGCTGCAGACTGCGATGATTAGTGAACAACTCACACTTGACACCATAGAGATATAGTGTCTCCAAATCTTGAGTGCAAACACCACCGCTGCCAACTCCAAATCATGAGTCAGATAGTTTCTTTCATGCACCTTCAACTGCCTAGAAGCATAGGCTATCACATTCCTATCCTGCATCAATACAACACCCAAACCAGAATGTGAAGCGTCACAATAAATAGTAAGGTCCTTACCTTCTACCGGCAAAGACAAAATAGCATCCGTGGTCAGAAGTGTCTTGAGCTTTTGAAATCTCTCCTTGGACTTGTCGGACCACACAAATGGTACATCTTTCTGTGTCAGCCTTGTCAAGTGGGTAGCAATGGATGCAAAATCCTTGACGAACCTACGATAGTAGCCTGCAAGCCCCATAAAACTTCTCACCTCAGTCACCGAGCTAGGCCAGACCCAACTCTTGACTGCCTCAATCTTCTTGGGATATACCATCACCCCTTTTTCTGACACTACATGCCCCAAGAATTCTACTGAAGTGTACCAGAACTCACACTTGGAGAACTTCGCATAAAGCTTTTTTGATGTCTCAAAATGTCCAACACTATACGGAGATGTTTAACATGCTCCTCTCTACTCTTGGAGTAGATCAAAATATTATCAATGAAAATGATAATGAACGAATCCAAGTAAGGTTTAAACACCCCAGTCATCAGACTCATGAATGTCGCTGATGCATTGGTCAAACCAAACGACATCACTAAGAACTCGTAATGCCTATACTGAGTTCGAAAAACAGTCTTAGGAATATCCTCGAGCCTAATTTTTAACTGATGATACCCTGACCTCAAGTAAATTTTTAAAAACACTGAAGCACCTGTAACTAGTCAAACAGGTAGACGGTACTTATTCCACATGGTAATTCAACTGTCTGTAATCTATGCACATCCGCATACTACCATCCTTTTTCTTTACAAACATACAGGAGCACCCCAAGGTGAAGCACTGGGATGGATAAATCCCTTATCTAGGAGTTCCTGCAGCTGAGTCTTAAGTTCCCTTAACTCTGTCGGAGCCATTCAATATGGAGGAATAGAAATTGGGCGAGTGCCCGGCTCCAGGTCAATACAGAAATCGATATCCCTGTCCGGAGGCATGCCAGACAAATCCGTTGGGAACACCTCTCGGAACTCTGAAATGACTGGAACTGACTCAATAGAGGAGAACTCCACACAATCATCCCAGAGGTGAGCCAAAAAGGCTAGACACCCTCTTCCCACTAGCTTTCTAGCCCGAAAGAATGATATTATTTTGGTCGGCTTAGACCTGTACACACCTTCCCACTCTAGCCTATCCTTACCCAAAATCTCTAGAGCCACAGTCTTGGTGTTATAATTCAACACAGCATGATATGGGGATAAATAGGTCATGCCTAAAATAACATTAAAGTCAACCATATCCACAATTACAAAGTCTACCCAAGTATGCAACCCCACAAAAGCAACCAAAAAATTACGATAAACATGAGTCACAATAATCGACTCTCCAACTGGGGTAGAAACATAGACAAGGGAATCAAGGATATCACATATCAAGTCCAGACCGAATGCAAAACTCACAGACACATAAGAATATATAGAAACTGGGTCAAATAGTACCAAAGCCATTTTATCACAGACATGAATGGTACCTGTGATCACCGCATCTGATTCCTCTACCCCGGTCCTCCCTGGAAAAGCATAACAGTGAGCTCGGTCATCAATCTGAGCAACTTCACTGGCTGGTTACGCCACACCCTTGCACACGCTGTCGTTCCCTCTATCTCCCCGGCCTCTCTGAAAGTTACCTCGCCCACCCTGTGGACGACCTCTAGCATGACCACCTCTACCTTCCAGGACCACAGCCTTAGGCTGTTGCTAAACTTGATTACCGGTCTGCCTGTGAGGGCAATCCCTCTTAAAGTGACCCAAATCACCACAATGGAAACAACCACAATCAAGTGTAGGCCTGCTAGTAAATGTGTAGGAAGCTCCCTGGCCTCTAGGAGCTGAAAACTGCTAATTAGTTCCCGGACGACCACCTATAGCAGCTGGCAGAGCCAACTGAATAGGACAGGTTGAGTATACCTGCTGATTCTGTCCCCTGGAGTAAGAACCGCTGTAATTTCCCTTATTCCGGGGCATCTTGGCTAATACCTTAGCCTGCCCCGCTTACCTGACTCCCTCAAGTTTCTTTACATAATCCGTCACTTCATTGAAGCCTTTCACTGAAGAAGTCATGTGCACAGACAATACCTGAAGCTCAGTATTCAAACCCTTGACAAACAATCAAACCCGCTGCTCCTCGGAACCCAACAACTGTGTAGCAAAATGAGACAAGGCATGAAATTTTGCCTCATAAGTAGAGACTGACATGCTACCCTGCTCCAAATTCAAGAATTTATCCTTTTTCCAGTCCCTCAAAGTACGGGGTACGTACTTCTCTAAGAAGAGAGCGTGAAACTGCTCCCAAGTCAGTGGGGGGAAAAACAGACGACCGACACTCCACATGAGACCTCCACCACTGCTTGGTATCACCCTGCAGCTGAAATGTGATGAACTCAACCCCATGCTGTTACACAATGCCCAACTTGTGCAGCCTCTCATAGAAATCCAGTATGAACTCATAAGCATCTTCCCTATCGGTACCCTAAAATGTGAGAGGTTTCAACTTGAGAAACTTGGTCAACATCTCATGTTCACTTCCTTTCATCACTGGGCCTAACATTGGCCTAAAGAAATCACATGTGCCTGAAGCTGCATCCATCCTAGGAGCCGTAGGGTCTGCTGGCTGAGTACCCAGAGCCTAATTTTCATCGCCCGCGGGTATGACTCCGGCACCAACCAAACCACTCAAGAAATTCCAAGCCTGCTGAAAAGTTTCGAGCGTCATAGAGGGAAGGCCTGCACCTCCACCCAGTGTTGCCTCCGCCTCCGCCTGTGCCCCTTCATCCTCTACAATAACTTCCACATCTTCAAAAACCTACTCTTGAGGTTAGGGAGGGGTTGCCTCTCGAGCTCTTGCAGCAGCTTGAGCCCCACCCCTGGCGTGTGTGGCTCTACCTCGTCCTTTGCCCCTTCTCCTGCCTCTACCACGGACAGCCAGTCCCGCTGGTCTAGCTCTGTTGTTCCTTGTGTTAACCATTCATGGACAGAAGAGTGAAAGAGTTAGATACCAATTTGTATCACCAGATACCAATTGGAATCAAGTTATAGCACGATGTAAGAAAGAAGAGATAGTTTTCCTAAAGTACTATAGCCTCTCGAAGAAAAGTACGGACGTCTCTGCACTATTCGGAAAGACTCTACTAGACCTGTTTTGGTACGACGAGATCAATGAATCTAGGGATCGGATACCATCTTTGTCACGACCCAGACCATCATGAGTGGCACCCACCCAACCCCCGAATGAGTGAACCAATAGAACTCAATCCTTAGCATAGCCTAACAGCCTAAAACCAGTTCAAAAAGTAAACTAGCAAACAACATAAATAAATCAACTCTATAAAAATATAACATGTGGAAATCCCTCCCTAGAATTTGAAAGTCATCATACCAAAAACATCTACCAAAACTAGAGTACGGGGATGCAACCCCAAAGTAAAGAAATAGTCTAAGCCCGAAACAAGAGGGCTACAACTTAATAGATAGAAATCAAGGCAGCTCAGTCGAACAACTCACCCTTGATATCTCGAAGTGTCAGACCTACAGGTGAGGTCGTGCGTCAACCGCCGGAAGATCATCAGCCACAACTACTGTGTACTGGTAGGATCATCAGCCAGTTCTGAATAAACAGTGTATGAGTAGTACAGAAGTCAAGTAAGATTACAAGTCTCTCCCTAACTTGTCCCCATATGTAAACCACTTTCACAATCATGATCAATAATTCACAATAATAACAATTATACCGCATTACATATCCTGGACCCACCCTGGATCCCTTCTAGACAATACCTAAGTGTCAAACATACAACCCGGTCTACACCAAGACCAAACTCATAGATCAATGTAATAACCCGGCCTCTCAAGGACCAAATGCACAACCATAATTCATAAACACAACCCGTTCCACTCAGGGAACCATTAGTAAAGATGCAATAATATAATAAAGTAAACTCATACCAGGTGTGGTACCCGAGCCAACCATTAGTATATCCCATACCAGGCGTGGTACCCGAGCCTACCGTTAGTATTCCCGTACCAGACGTGGTACCCTAGCCAGCCATTAGTATTCCCGTACCAGGCGTGGTACCCGAGCCAATCGAATGTCACATAAATCCACAGTCACAACAATGAACAATCAACACTTGTAAACCAACAAGAAAAACACCTAGTTCATTTCACAAGGCTGAAAAACATGATTTTGGACATTCTTAAACCATTCTCTAAGCAATGCAAACCATACAACTACTTAGACATGAGTACACAAACACACAATGCATACATGAATCAATAACCATCACCTACCTTGAATAATCAAGCTCTATAGTGCTGGAGCTTTCCCTTTTTAGGATCCCTTGCTTGTTCTTGGTTTAGAAACAAACATACAAACACTATAGTCAATTAACTGGCCTAAATTACCCGGATTATACAAAAATTCTAATTCCCAGGCCAAACCATGATCATCCCAACCCTTCCCGGGCTTTCCCGCCATTAATTCACCTAAGATTATCATTTATACCGATTCATTTAGAGAATTAAAGCTTTGTGATCATTACCCATTAACTATAATCAGTACCCAAGAACTCTAGCACCCTAGAATTCCCTTTTTTTCCCGGATTCTACAATCCTAGGTTATCCCAAACCTTTCCCCAAGTCCACCCCTAGCAATTCTATAGCATAGGAAATATATCACAGAGTTTGAGAAGTAGAATGACCAAGGCACCGAACTGCTGGTCCTAGCAAGTCATAAATGACTTGGGGCCGCTACAGGAAAGCTCTAATGGTACAATAAATACATAAATGCAAAGATGACTGGAAGGGTAATCACAACATCCACTACTAAAAAGACTTTCGTCCATGAAATTTAAGAAGAAGGGAGTACCTGAAGGCTCGAACAACGGCGGATACTGAGCACGCAACTCACTCTTGGTCTCCCAAGTAGCCTCCTCGACCAGACGATGTCTCCACTGAACCTTCACAACCAGAATCTCCCTAGATCTCAATCTCCTCATATATCTAGCCAGAATAGCTATCGGCTCCTCAACAAATGACAAACTCTCGTCTAACTAAATCGAATCCCAATGCAATATATAAGACTCATCTGGTACATACCGGCGCAACATCGAGACATGAAAAACTGGGTGAACGGCTGAAAATATTGGAGGCAAAGCCAACATGTAAGCAGCACTACCAATCCTCTGTAGAATCTCAAACGGCCCAATAAACCTAGGGCTAAGCTTGCCCCGCCAACCAAATCTCATCACGCCCTTCACGGGCGATACTCGAAGGAAAACCAAGTCACCAACACTGAACTCCAAGGCACGAAGTCTACGATCAGCGTAGCTCTTCTGCCTACTCTGGGCTGCTCTAAGTTTGTCCTGAATCAAACGGACTCGGTTTAAGGAATCTCTAAGCAAATCTTTACTCTGCGGTCTAGATTCTAACCCATCAAACCAATCAATTGGCGATCTGTAACACCTACCATACAAAGCCTTGAAAGGTGCCATGTCGATGCTCGAATAGAAACTATTATTATAAGCAAACTCGGCCAAAGGCACAAACTAATCCCATGAACCTCCAAAGTCAAGTACACAAGCCCGTAGCATGTCCTCCAAGACCTGAATAGTCCTTTCGGACTGACCATCTGTGTGAGGGTGAAAAGCGGTACTAAGATGAACCTCCGTACCCAAATATCTTTGTATAGCTCTCCAGAACTGAGATGTGAACTATGTGCCGCCATTTGAAATGATAGAAGTTGGGACCCCATGCAATCGAACAACCTCACGAATGTAAATCTGAGATAACCTCTTAGCACCGTAGGAAGTCTGAACCGACAAGAAATGGACCAACTTAGTCAGCCGATCCACAATCACCCAAATAGAATCAAAACCCTCAGAAGTACGAGCAAAACCAACAATGAAGTCTATAGTAATACCTTCCCACTTCCACTCTGGAATGGGAAGTCGCTGCAATAAACCACCCGACCTTATGTGCTCGAACTTCACCTGCTGACCATTCAAGCACCAAGATACAAACTCTGCTACAACCCGCTTCATACCACACCATCAGTAAAGATGTCTCAAATCTCTATACATCTTCGCCGCGCCAGGATGAATAGAGTATCTAGAACAATGTGCCTCACGGAGTATCAACTAAATAATATCACCAACCCTCGAAAAACAAAGTCGGCCATCAGACCTCAGAATACCATCAGAACCCAAAGTAGTCCGGCTGGCCTCACCCCAAACTACGTGATCCCGAAGGTCACACAAACTCTTATCCTCAAATTGTTGGCTCTGAATCTGATCAACTAGAGTGGAACGGACCTCAACACTGGCAAGCACTCTGCTAGGATCCGACAAGTCAAGCCTAACCAATGGGTTAGCCAAGGACTGGATATCCAAGGCCAACGGTCGCTCAGAAACTGATAGTGAAGCTAGGCTTCCTATACTCACCGCCTTTCGACTCAAGGCATCCGCTACCATGTTTTGCATTGCCCGGATGGTATAGAATAGTGAAATTATAGTCCTTCAGTAGCTCAATCCACCTCCTCTGTCTCGAGTTCAGCTCTCGCTGACTCGTAATGTACTGATGACTACGGTGATCAGTGAATATCTCACGGTGAACTCTGTATAAGTAGTGCCTCCAGATCTTGAGTGCGAAAACTACCACTGCCAACTCCAAGTCATGAGTGGGGTAGTTGCACTCGTGAACCTTCAGCTGTCTCGATGCATATGCTATCACTCGACCCTGTTGCATTAACACACAACCAATACTGACCCCTGAAGCATCACAATACACAAAGAAACTCTAACCCTCAACCGGTAAAGTCAGAACTGGAGCTGAAGTCAATAAGGCCTTAAGCCTCTAGAAGTTATCCTCGCACTGATCCGACCACTGAAATGGAATATCCTTCCTAGTAAGCATAGTGAAAGGTGCTGTGATGGAAGAAAATCCCTCAACAAACCATCGGTAGTACCCGCTAAACCAATAAAGCTATGGACCTCAGTAGGAGTAGTAGGTCTAGGCCAATCACAAACCGCCGAAATCTTACCCGGGTCAACTCTAATCCCATCCTTAGACACCACGTGTCCTAGGAATGCAACTGACTCAAGACAAAAATCACACTTTGAGAACTTGGCATAAAGCCGATGATCTCTCAAAGTCTGAAGTATAGTCCTCAAATGGTGCTCGTGCTCGTCCCTACTCCTCGAGTATATCAGAATGTCATCAATGAAGACTATCACAAACATATCCAAGTATGGGCTAAGCACCTTATGCATCAAATCTATAAAGGCTGCAGGGGCATTAGTCAACCCAAAAGACATCACCAGGAACTCATAGTGGCCATAACGTGTCCTGAATGCTGTCTTAGGGATGTCCTCCGCCCTAATCCTCAACTGATGGTAGCCGGACCTAAAATCAATCTTCGAAAACACGGCTGAACCCTGAAGATGATCAAATAAGTCATCAATCCTGGGCATCGGATACCTATTCTTCACTGTCACCTTATTCAGCTGCAGATAGTCAATACACATCCGCATTGACCCATCCTTCTTCTTCACGAAGAGAATAGGAGAACCCCAAGAAGACACACTCGGCCTAATAAACCCCTTAGCTAACAAATCCTGGAGCTGCTCCTTAAGCTCTCTCAACACTCAGCAGGAGCCATACGGTAGGGAGGAATAGAAATTGGTCTGGTGCCCGGCTCCAACTCAATGGAAAAATCAATATCTCTCTCAGGTGGAAGGCCTGGCAGGTTGGTAATAAACACATCGAGGAAGTCTCTAACCACAGGAACAAACTCAGGAGATGAAGGGTCAGCACTAGCATCTTAGACATATGCTAGATAAGCTAAACACCCATGGGAAATCAACTTCCTAGCTCGCAGACAAGAGATGATCCCAGATGGTGCATGGCTAACAGAACCCTACCACACAATCGGGGATACACCAGGCACGACTATGGTAACGGTCTTGGCATAACAATCCAAAATCGCACGGTGAGGGGATAACCAGTCCATGCCCAGTATCACATTAAAATCTAACATATCAAGGATCATCAAATCACCCCAGGTCTCCAAATCACCAACAGATATCACAAAGGATCTCACAATCTGATCCACTACTAAAGAATCTCCTACTGGGGTCGAAACAGAAACAACAACAAAAAATGGCTCACTAGCCAACCCCAAACAAGGCAGAAAGTAGGCAGATATATATGAACAAGTGAATCCATGATCAAACAAAGCATAAGCTGGATGATGACATACATAAATCGTACCTGTGATCACGACATCCGAGGCCTTTACCTCCGGTCTCCTAGGGACTACATAGAACTGACGATGACCTCCACCTGCCTGACCACCATCCCTACCACCTGCTCTGCCATGCGGAGTACCACCTCTACCCTGACCATCGCCTCCTCGAGCCAGTGGTTGAACAGAGTGAATAGGATGAACTGTACCCCGCTGGAGGCAATCTCTAGCAAAATGGCCACCAACCCCGCACTCATAACAAGCTGTCCCCTGCTGGGGGAAATCTCTGGCAAAATGACCGCTGACTCCACACTCATAGCACAACCCTGATGGCCCATCCTGTCGAGATGAACCCACTGAACCTGTGTGGCCACCTTGGCTTGATGCCTCGGAAATAGTACCCCTCGCAGACTGACCGCTGTGACCACGCTGACTGCTCTGACCCTGCTCAAACTGAGAACCCAAAACTTGAAGTGAAGCCTGAATCGATCGACTGGTCTGACCTTGATGCTGCTGTGGCTGATAACCTCGGGCCCACTGGCCTACACCTCTACCACCATGCCTGGAACCACTGTAGCCACTCTACTATCGAGGCCTCTTATCTCTGGCCCCGGTGTCATGACGACGCGAATCCTCAACTGTACGGGCATAGTCCGCAATGGCCTGGAATGACCGACCGCTAGCAACCATTATCTCCGCAGGCTCTCTGAACTCTCTTTGTATCCCTTAAACAAATCTACGAGCCCTGTCCGCCTCAATAGGCATAATCATGGCTCCAAATGGTGCAAGCTGATGGAAACAGGTCTCGTACTCTGAGACAGTCATAGAATCCTGAAAAAGATTAGTGAACTCCTCCCTCCGACGCTCTCTCTCGCTCTGTGGCAAGAATTTGGCCATAAATGCATTATAAAACTCGGACTAGGTCAAGGGAGGTGATGTAGAAGTCCTGCAAGCAACCTGTTCCCTCCACCATAACTTCGCTGGACCCTCCAGCTGATATGAAGTATAGCCAACCCCGTGAGTCTCTAATAACCTCAAATGGTGCAACATCTCCTCACAGGTGGTAATGAAATCATGTGGGTCCTGACCCGGTGTACCAGTGAATCTCGATGGTGCCAATCTTAGAAACCTACCCAAGGCCTTCTGCTCCGTCTCTGTCATAGTAGGGCGAGGAGAAAGAGGCTGGGCAACCGATGGGACTGGAACAAGCTCAACACGGGGAGCCGCAGTAGCAGGCTGCACTCCTGAACTCGGAACACCCAGGGCTTCCCCTTGAGCGGGTGTCTGGGCTACCTCAGAAGGTCGCTCCCCAATCATACCCAATAGCTGAACAAGTAAACTCCGAATATCTGAAGACTGAGCGAGGGCTGAAGCTGGAACAGAATTGGTGATGGAATTGGTGGTACTTGGGCTGCCCCCGGGTCCACATGTTACTGCTCTGGATCGAACTCTGGCTCGTGGTCATACTCGGGCTCTACCTCAACCCTAGCAGCCCTAGCTAGTGCCGCTGCTTTGGGGCATCCACGACCCCTACCTCTACCCTTGCGACCACCCCGACCCCTAGCTGGAGTCGAAGGTGCAGGGGCAGGAGGCTCTCCTTCACCAGAAGCTAAAGATCTCGTACGAACCATCTGCGGAAGAGTGAACCAGAGTAAGTGAGATTTTTGGAAACCTTCAAGGATACTACGCACGAGATAGAAACAAGAAAAGTCCAATTCTTCCTAAGATGTCACTGTAGCCTCCCGAAGATTGAGTACGGACGTCTCCGCCCCAATCTGCAGGACTCTACTAGACATTGACTCTTATACCAATGACACCGGTGAACCTAGGGCTCTGATACCAAGATATCACGACAGATTTCTCGGTCATGATGGCACCTACAACCCCAGTAGGCAAACCAATCCCCATAGCCTGGAACAGTTAGTAATGGGCTACCTTCTAACAGTATAAGCGGAAGAACAGTTTAATAAGCAAAAGGAAGGGAACGAGATGAAGAAAATAGATAACAAGAGTAATACATATGAAATGTGAAAACTGCACCAAACCCAAAACCTGGTATCATAGCGTATAAGAGCCCGATCTACATAAGGAGTACAAAGGATCCAAAAGTAATATATATACATCATGTCTCCGAAGCTATAAGAGTACAAAATATACAAAAGATAAACAAGAGCCAAGCTCCGGTCTCCAAGAGCTCACCCTCAGTCTGGATGTCACAAACTCCAAGCATGAGTCTCCCACGAGCTAGCGGCGATGGCTCACACAAGGATCTGCACCAGAAGATGCAGTGTGTAGGGTGAGCACCAAATGCGAAGCATAAGGTACCCAGTAGGTATCATAGGCCGACTGGGCACATATAAGATAAGAGAGTAATAACAGACAGAATGGAAACTAGCAGTCATGAAAATCAATGAAAAAGTACACAAGAACTAGCCCAGAGAGAAGACAACAAGAACAACATACAAGGCTAGCATGTAGGATATATACACAACAAGCACAGGTGAAAGTAAGAAACAACGTACCTGGGATCCTTGCAATAACAATATATACATAACGAGTTCTAGAAATAGATGGTATATCGGTAACCTCAAGTATAAGGAATAGGAGAGAGGAATAAAGGTAGATATGCTCGGAAAATAGAAATCAAGAATTGTACTAGCCATATCAATTTCAAATCCAGAAAATAACCCCTAGCAGTATCCGATTCTAATATTCATAACCGTAATAAAATAACGAGAGTCTACCTATAGTCCCCGGCCGCCCATACAACCGGAGAATGCAAACAAGTGAAAACAAACCCTCCGGCATCCCATACTACCAGAGCATACAAATCAACAACCAACAAACAAGGATAATACCTCAAACAATGAATGATATGATGCCATGCTAAAACAAGAGTGATAGTAGTACCGTATATCACCTGCTTTCGGCAACCTATAAGGCCCATGAGACATGATCCATGGAAGGTCGCACTCGTATACCTCTACTACGCCATATACCCTCCCTCCGGCACCCGCAACTCGCAGCTTCTGGTCTGGAACGAAAAGGTCCATGGAGCCCCCCGACCAATATACTAGATGCCCCTCAATCTCAATACAAACCTTCAAGTAAAGTTGCCTGGAGGGTATCCAGGTCTAAAATAGTAAGCCCAATAGTTCTAGCACTCAGCCTCGCCTAGTCCAGCAACACCCCCGATGCTGTAGTAAATAAGTCTAGCCCTCGACCCCGTCGAGCCCAGTGTAAGTGGAACTAGTGATAAAATATCCTGTACAACTTCCTTACCCCAAGAAGATCCATTAAAATGGTACCAAATCTCTTTTAAATCATTTTCACCAAAATGGGCCTCATGGCCATGCAAGGTTTAGAAAAACAGTCCGAGTAGGCCCGAAGCCAAAAATCACAGTAAAACGTGAGTAAAACCTCTTTATATGCATGGACATGATATGATCAAACATAGATAGCCGCCCCGTAGCTCACAATCAACCTACGACCCTGTACAGGCTTCGAAGCTACTCAACAAGCATAACCAGCCTAGAAGGATATTTTTATGTCTGGGACCCGCAGACATTCCCGATAATCCCACCATCTATGTTCCAAAGTCAACAAGCCCTCACAAGACCACAAGGGTGATAATATCAAATACCAAGAGTACTACACACAACGGAGGAAAGAAATGGGACGAATCATGGAAAAGTGGTCAAGGTCTGTGGTACCAACCTAATAGCCCAACCCAAGGATGCTATCTAGTACAATTTTATATGATATATGCTAAGTCTAGGGAGTTAGACCGTATTCTACCTGTCGTCCGACGACAAGCTGCCCGAACAAGAACGTCCAAGCCCGAATCACTCCGAGAGATCCCGAATGACAATCAAACTATCATAAACATAAATAAAATGTTAAAACAAGCCTAACAATATCCATAATGCTACAATTATAGGCGGGTCAAAATCCGGGTAAAAAATGGACCTGCGGAACCCATAACCCGAAACCAAAAATAAAAAGAAGCACGATGACCCCAATAATGCCAAGAAGGCATGCTCCAAAATTGAGCACAATTGGCCAAGAGGGAGGCGCCAAAATAGCCCGCTCAAGTTGGGATTTAAAGATGGAATTTCAAGAATAAAATCGGAATTTGGGCAAGAATTACTTACCACAAAGATGGAATTTAAGCCAAGACGAGGAATTCTTCACCCCCACGAATATGCACAAGCTTAGAGGCAGCCACTACCAAAATATTTCCAAGCTTTGGAATGAGCATCAATGGTGGAATTAAGAGAGAGAACAAGAAAATTCAAGGAAGAAGAAGGCTTACCAATAGACGAGGAACTACGAAAAATCCACGAACAAATGATTCCCCAAGGTTTAGAATAGGTTTGGAACAAATTGGGAGAGTATTTGCTGGTTTTAGAGTGAGAAATATGGAGAGAAAATGGCTGGAAAAACAAACAACCAGAAATATATAGCTGATGGTCGCTGGTCAGCGGCGTCGCACTGAAAGAGGCCTGGCGCTAAAGCGCCATCGCACTAAAAAGGCACAATCGTGCTGGCCGGCTGTAGGCGCTGAGGCGCGATCGCGCTTCCTGGGCGCTGATGGAGCTGAAGACCTGCAACCTGCAATAAAACCAGCTACACTAGAATTCCCTACGGGGTATTCCGGGCACAATCGGAAAACGATATTCAAAAACCAATAATGCAAACAGAGTGGAAACGATGTTCTGGACTCAACGGAATCAATGAAACTTCCATACGAGGTCATTTCGGAGAAATATTGACCCAAGTCAACACTAGCTAAAAGGAACTCAAAAGCTCGAAATGAGTCTGGCTTACCAAAAACCCGAACCAACCACCTTTCTACCCCAAACTCAACATTTCGGAGCTGATAGAATCATCGAATTTCGAATCCGACACTCCGATCATTGAAAGTCACCCAAAGTTACAATTTCAACTCCAAATGGCCTGAAAACAGAGAAAACCACACAAAACCCACACCGGAAGTTCTCAGGCCTCAACTGAAGGTCCAACTAGACCAAACTCAATGCTATGGAGCTAACGGAACTGTCAGAATTCGATTCCGAACGCGTTAGCTAAAAACGTTGACTAAAGTCAACGATATTCTAAGTTCAAGTTCTAAAACAAGAAAAAGGGCAAAACAACCAAACGAACAACCAGGGAACTGAACTACCGGTTCCAACAAGCCATAAATGACTTGGGGCCACTACAGAAAAGCTCTAACAGTACAATAAATGCATAAACGCGAAGATGACCGGAAGGGTCATCACACTAAATTACCATTCAAGTATTGGAAATGGTACAAATATACCCTCCTTCCACCTTTGTGCTCTAAAATGTCTTTCTCATCCACCTTTGGGCTCTAAAATACCCTTCCCATCCACCTTTGGGCCCTATTTTGCCCTTTTCCTTAACAAACCCTTTAGGAAAAATGATTAGGATTTTCATTTAATATGTAACAATATTTTATTGATCAAAATTTTAATTAATCCAAACCTATTAACCCACAAACCCAATTCGAATCTCGAATTTAGCTCCTCTCCATTTTTTCAAGTTCTTATTCAGATGAGAGACACACATCATAAATTTAAATTAATGGTTGAGATTAGTCAATTAATAATAAGCCTTAATCATGATTAAAATAATAGATATTTTATATATTTGCTCTAATATATAAGGCAATCACCCAATTCTAGCTGCTAAATTTATTTTTAATTATATTATTATTTATTTTATCAAATATTTAAATATTTGATTGCTATATTATTTATAATACAGGAAAAAAGTTATACTAAATTCTAGTAGTAATTTTTTTTAAAACAGGAGAATTTCTCTTCCAACATTGGAACTCTTTTCTAGCATCCAAACTTAGGCTAAAAATAATTTGAGTGAAAAAAATAGTAGCAAAAAAAAAAGTAAAAATGACGCAGGATAAAATTTACTCAAGGCAAGTAAGAATATTTTTTTATATTTAGGAAAGATATCTTGTATAAATAAAATTGTGAGATTAAAATAATATTCTGAAAGTAAATATATGAAAGTAATTAATTATTTTAATCATAGTTAAGAGTTATTTTTAATTTACTAAATCTCAGTCATTAATTTAAATCTACGATATATGTCTCTAATCTAAATAAAAACTTGAAAAAAAGGAGAGATGAGAAATGAAGAAGAGCTGAATCCGGAGTCTGAATTGGGTTTGTGGGTTAATAGGTTTGGATTAATTAAAATTTTGACCAATAAAATATTGTTACATATTAAATAAAAATTCTATTTTTTTTTTCTAAAGGGTATGTTAAGGAAAAGGGCAAAATAAGACCCAAAGGGGGATAAAAAAAAAGGTATTTTAGAGCCCAGATGTGGATGAGAAGAGCATTTTAGAGCCCAAAGGTGCAAATACGGTTTATTTGTACCATTTTTAATACTTGAAGGGTAATTTAGGCCCTTCTCCGTATAATGTAAGCTAATAGGCTTCTCATAGCTTTCCCCTCAGTAGCAATGTTATGAGATTTTTTTGCCTCATTTTATTTTCATTGTTTTGATTTTTTTTGTTTTTCTCAGGTCTTATGTATGGTAATTTCTTTGCTTGTAATGGTGCCTTTGGGTGAATATTTTTCTTCGGCATTAATCTCATTTGTAAATCGTAAGGTATATGTGTTCAGATTCTCATTCCTTTTTAATTTTTAAATAATGTATATGCATGCCTAATTTGAATTTGTTTCTTTTTATTGATCATGTGAATTGAATAATTTTAATCTTCAAACATGAATGCTTTAAGACATTATAACTTTGAATTTTCTTAGTATGGTATTTATTTAGAATGTAAATATTTGATTTCTGTTGGAACATGAGTGTGCTATTGATCTTCTTAAATAGTGCATTTTTAATACTTTGTACTTCAAATTTTAAAGATACATGAATAATTTGATCATGACTACACCATATATATTTCGTTGAGTTTTCTTCTTTCAATAACTTCACATTTTCAAATAGTTCTACTGTATATTTAACAAAGAATTTGATGATCTGAAGTGCATAAACTTATGTTTTTCATGTGCGATTATTTATGATCTGGTATCAGAGCCTAGAACTTTCATGATATATATTAGATAGAGGTGAAGTATTTGACATAGATATGATCTTTGTTATATGGATCCGGGAGAAACTTGTACTAAAAATACTAGACTTGAAGAGGTTGATATACCTCAAAACCTTGATTTGTTAAACATATACTTAACAAATTGAGAGTCCGTTTTAATCAAAAACTTTTGATTGTATAAATCATCCTGAAATTTTAAAACACATTTAACAATGATTAGCATTTCATGGGTCACAGTGACATATTTTTTCTGGGCTTCAGTCCTTATATTATATTTATTTATATTATTATATATATTATTATAATATTATATTATATTCTACTTTATGTAAGCGAGGAAGGAGTATGAACACTGCAATCAATAGTTATACTAATAGCAATGCCAATTATACTATACACTTGCACCAATTTAATTGGTCATTAATATCTCTTACTTTGGTACATGCACGTGTATATTGTACTTCTTTCTCATCAAACCACATGTATCTTTGCTACTTTCTCCGTTCAAAATTACCTGTCACTTATTTTTATTTGTTATTTTTGACATATTAAGAAAAGACATTATTTTTTCCCCATATTTTACTCTTAGCATTAATTAATTATTCATAAAATTATTTTCTAAGACTTAATACTAACATTAATTAATAAAGGTAATGTGGTAAAATTGTTATGCTAATCATTATTTTCTTAATGGGTGTGCCAAGTCAAAAGTGACAAGTAAAATTAAATGGAGGGAGTAACTACTCTCTCAATTCAACAATAGTTGTCCACTATTAACTTGGCATACATTTTAAAACACAATAAATAATATGAATAATTTTACTATATCACCCTTTGAATGTAATTAATTCAATGCCTTGAAAAATGTATTGGGTAATGACTATAATTAATAGGTAAGGGTAAAATTGATAAAAATAAGTCAATTATCTATTGATTTTCAAACTAGACAAATATTGTTGGACATCTATTTTTAATAATGCGGATAAATATTACTAGACGGAGGGAGTACTAAATTTTTTTGCTCCAAGAGGGACTAACACAACATCACCAAGTTATACCAAAAGTAATATAATTTGTACTTTTTAAAAGCTCTCCCATTGAAGAATAAGATGGGTCCCACTAAACTTTCTTAGGTGCATTAATGTCATTAGAAGTGGGCCCTATGGTGAAGGTAAGTGCTGAGGATTTTATCCTTTTCATTTACTATAATATAGAGGCCATTTGGCCATGAAAACCAAATACCAAGTTAGAGTTGGAGTTGGAGTTGAAGTTGGAGTTGGAGTTGAAGTTGAAGTTGGAGTTGTGTTTGACCGTGAATATAAATTGGAGTTGTTTTGACTTCTTGTGAGAGAAGTGAAAAGTGAAAAAAGTAAAAATACCATTTTCTTGTTTTTTTTCAAATTTTAATGGCCAAACACCATTTCCGAAATTCAACTCCGAAAAAAAGTAAAAAAATTTCATGGCCAAACGCCCAGATAAAAAATGTGGTTTTTGGACATTTTTATTTTTTTTTAAAAAAAATGAGGGGCAAGTACTTACTATTTTTGTGTAGATTTATATCCAATAGTTTAAATTTAATATATTTAAGTAAATTAATAAGATGTAATTTATATTAATTAATTATAATTAATAATGTAAATAAATGATTTTTTTATTTGGCTTTTATATCAAGAATAAGATTTTCTTGTTCGGTATTGATTTGGCACATCTCTTAAAAAATAATAAATATAATGATAATTTTGTGATATCATCCTTTGAATAGTAATAATTTTAATATTTTAAAAAATGACTATAATCAATAATGATGGTAAATTAAAAATTAAATGATAAATTATCTTTTAAATTTTCTAATTTATCTAAAGTCTTTCAGTAAAGTGTTGTAGGCAACTTTAAATAATATTTTAACTATTATGTATAAAATTATATGATTTGTACAATTGTGTTTGTCTCCTTTTTTTTTTTTGACTGACATCGAATTTTGTCTTTGATGATTAAACATATAGATATTTTAATATTTTATTTTTATAAATATATTTTTTATAAAATATTATTACACAATTTAAATTTGACTGTTATAGAGATATAATTTTATAACGAGTGTACTGCTATAATGAATGTTGCTACAGTTATAAAGAAGTGAAATATAATATAAAAAACTAATTTTGAAGAAAATTAATGTGTTACAATGAAATGTTATTATAACAAATGACTGTTATAACGAGGTTTGACTGTACTTTGCATTCTCCAAATATTATTTCATTACATTTATCAATTTTATTACTTTAGTTATATTCTCATTTTGGAATTTTAGAATCTAACTTAGGAACTAAAATTCTGTAATTTACAATAGCACATGTATCTTCCTCATTTTGATATTTTCTTAATTGGTCATTAATATCTCTTACTTTTGTACACGTGCGTGTATATTGTACTTCTTTCTCATCAAACCACATGTATCTTTGCTACTTCCTCCATTCATAATTACTTGTCACTTATTTTTATTTTTTATTTTTATTTTTATTTGTTATTTTTGACATATTAAGAAAAGACATTATTTTTTCCCCATATTTTACTCTTAGCATTAATTACTTATTCATAAAATTATTTTTCAAGACTTAATACTAACATTAATTAATAGAGGTAATGTGGTAAAATTGTTATGCTAATCATTATTTTCTTAATGGATGTGCCAAGTCAAAAGTGACAAGTAAAACTAAATGGAGGGAGTAACTACTCTCTCAATTCAACAATAGTTGTCCACTATTAACTTGGCACACATGTTAAAACACAATAAATAATATGAATAATTTATTATATCACCCTTTGAATGTAATTAATTCAATGCCTTAAAAAATATATTGGGTAATAACTATAATTAATAAGTTAGAGTAAAATTGATAAAAATAAGTAAATTATCTATTGATTTTCAAACTAGATAAATATTATTGGACATCTATTTTTAATAAAGTGGATAAATATTACTGGACGAAGGGAGTACTAATTTTTTTTGCTCCAAGAGGGACTAACACAACATCACCAAGTTATACCAAAGTAATATAATTTGTACTTTTTAAAAGCTCTCCCACTGAAGAATAAGATGGGTCCCACTAAACTTTGTTAGGTGCATAAATGTCATTAGAAGTGGGCCCTATGGTGAAGGTAAGTGCTAGGGATTTTATCCTTTTCATTTACTATAATATAGAGGCCGTTTGGCCATGAAAATCAAATACCAAGTTGGAGATGGAGTTGAAGTTGAAGTTAGAGTTGTGTTTGGCCATGAATATATATTGAAGTTGTTTTTGACTTTTTATGAGAGAAGTGAAAAGTGAAAAAAGTGAAAACACATTTTTCTTGTTTTTTCAAATTTTCATGGCCAAACACCATTTTCGGAATTCAACTCCGAAAAAAAGTAAAAAATTTCCATGGCCAAACGCCTACATAAAAAATGTGGTTTTTGGCCTTTTTTATTTTTTTTTTAAAATGAGGGGCAAGTACTTACTATTTTTGTGTAGATTTATATCCAATAGTTTAAATTTAATATATTTAAGTAAATTAATAAGATGTAATTTATATTAACTAATTATAATTAATAATGTAAATAAATAATTTTTTTATTTGGCTCTTATATCAAGAATAAGATTTTCTTGTTCGGTATTAATTTGGCACATCTCTTAAAAAGTAATATATATAATGATAATTTTGTGATATCATCCTTTGAATAGTAATAATTTTAATATTTTAAAAAATGACTATAATCAATAATGATGGTAAATTAGAAATTAAATGATAAATTATCTTTAAAATTTTCTAATTTATTTTTAATTTATCTAAAGTCTTTCAGTAAAGTGTTGTAGGTAACTTTAAATAATATTTTAACTATTATGTATAAAATTATATGATTTGTACAATTGTGTTTTTTTCCTTAATTTTTTTTGACTGACATCAAATTTTGGCTTTGATGATTAAACATATAGATATTTTAATATTTTATTTTTATAAATATATTTTTTATAAAATATTATTACACAATTTAAATTTGACTGTTATAGAGATATAATTTTATAACGAGTGTACTGCTATAATGAATGTTGCTACAATTATAAAGAAGTGAAATATAATAGAAAAAACTAATTTTGAAGAAAATTAGTGTGTTATAATGAAATGTTATTATAACAAATGACTGTTATAATGAGGTTTGACTGTACTTTGCATTCTCCAAATATTATTTCATTACATTTATAAATTTTATTACTTTAATTATATTCTCATTTTGGAATTTTAGAATCTAACTTAGGAACTAAAATTCTGTAATTTACAATATCACATGTATCTTCCTCATTTTGATATTTTCTTAATTATTCTTTTATTTTGATAACAGTTTTTCGATTACTAACATTGCCATGATTGATAGCGGAGCAGATGTTAGCTGTATTCAAGAAAGCTTAGTTCCTACAAGATATTTCCAAAAAACTACTCATTCAGTCAAATCGACATCAGGTCATACTTTAGATATAAAGTATAAATTATCAAATGCAAAAATTTGTCAAAATAAAATTTGCATTCCTCACTTCTTCTTCCTGGTTAAAAACAAATTAAATCCTCCGATCATACTTGGAACTCCGTTCATTAACGCTATTTATCCTTTTACATGTATTAACTCATAAGGATTTTCTGCCACTTATAAAGATAAAGAGATAACTTATTCTTTTATTACTGATCCAGTGACTAGAGACAATAATGCTCTAATTAAAATGAAGCAGAATCATTTAGATTCCTTACAATTAGAGTTATTTAGCATGAATATATTCAATACTCTGAAATCTGCTAAAATACAGGAAAAAATCAAACTAATTTTCGAGCAGATTGCCGAGCTATCCGTGACTATCTCTTTCTGTGGAGAAGTACTATATTCATTGAATTTATTTTCAATAAAATCTATTAATTCCTGTCCGAAGAACTTTTTAGTTTCGGGATCTTTCTTCATTAGTTTATCCCAAAAATTGTTATAAAAGACCCTGTATAAACAAGGGATTTGTTCTTCTGTGAATCCCACTTCTGGGGTCCATTTGTGAATCCACGGGATAGAGAATTCGATGAAGAAGTATATCTGGTCTATTTTGTCCAGCCAACAGATATGATCTGTGTTGTATAACTCGTTAAGGTCCAGGGAAACTTTAACCATTCCTTGTATAATTTTAAAAATGGATCCGGTAATATCTTTATAGTCGGACCTGTAATATCAATTAGGAATTGGTCTTGCAAATATCTTTGCACAAATTTTTATGAACAGGTATGCTTATGCTTCTCATTATTATAATAGAGAGCTTTGTGAAAGGCATTAATATAGTCCAATAAGTGAAACTCATAGGAACCTTATTTAGGTCGATCTGCCTTTCTTTCATTGTGGACATACCCCAATCTTCGATGGATATGATTTGTTTAACAATCATTTTGGAGAAGTTATAAATATTCTCGCTGGTGTTGTATCCTGAGAAGTGCTGAAATTCAACACTACCCGTATTCATCAAAATGGTTTCGTAATAAGATCGGAGTTTTGTATGACTCACCCGGGAAATATAATCCATTCATTAAGCATCACTGAAATATCTTTCAGGGTTCTTCTTTTCTCTGAATTTCAGAGATTTCTATCATTTCTTTCTTTGCTACTTTCTTAAAAGATTTGATATCATCAATATCTTCTTTAGCTACAGTTAGGCACATTGCAAGAAGAATCTTTGTTCAAGATGGAGATAAAGAAGCTATGATCAATAGCTACTTAGAAGAAGTCAAGAGAAGTCTGCTTCTGAACCTTACTCAATATGAGAAATCAGATACTTCCATGTGAAGAGAAACCAGCGAAGACACCCCAGAAAATATACAGGAAGCTCAACCTGCAGAAATAATAGGGTCAGAAGATACTATGAAAAGGGCGGAAGATTTCCTTCAGAAGATGAAAGCAAAAGAAAAATAGAGATCAAAGCATCTCTACAACAATAATGCCACAAACAATATATACACTGTTTTTCAATAGTAGATACACTATTTAGGGAACAGATGGGACCCATTATTACTGTACAAAGATGCCTTATGTTTTCTTTATTTTTTTATAAATAGGATTATCTTTCTTTTAGAGAGGCCATCAGAAAAAATCAGGGAGCTCTTTTCTCTCTTAATTTGTATATCATTGTAAATCATTGTAAAGCTTTGAAGCACTATTCCGAGATTCAATAAATATGATCTTCCTCTACCTCGTGGGTTATTACCCCTGCCTCGTCCTTTGGTTACCCAAGGAGGGTCCATTCTGCACATAAAACAAATTGTTTTATTCAAATACTTAATAGTATAAATCATAGTAATTATGATAGTAATCATCGAAGTCGATGATTTCTTCAATATTATGAATAGCGAAGTCATCTGTTACCATATCATCTATAATTTTCCACAGGATAATTTCCTGTAGGTCTTGTGTTCATGCTTGGTTTGATAGCGTAACCACTATTTTTCTTGGGGTATCCCTTGAGTTTATTAAACTCTGAAATACCCCAGGGTCTAACATCGAAGACCGTTAAGGAGGGTACGCACCGTCTCATGTTGGTTGGTGAATCTACCATTAAAGTGTTCTATAATGGTTAGAACCAAAGTATAGACGGCATCTTCTCTGTTTTGAACTAGAGTCATACCCAGATTATCGACACCTGCATCAGTGGCTATTGCATTTATGACGGTTGCCTTTTCGTCCATGCTAAGGTAGGAATCCCACCATCCACGGAGCTGTCCAGTAAATCCTGCTATAATCATTTTACAGATATTCCTATCTGTGTTTTTAACACTTTTGCAAATGGTTGCATACATAAGCATCCTGTGAACAAGGATGGTTAACTGTCGATCTGTTAACCCATCTAGGTTTCGAATTCAGAGTAGATAATAATTTATAATAAATTCTATAAGATAAACAGATGAGTTCTGATCCAGGCGCATAGTTATAACCATGCGTTTTAACATTTAATGTTAAAGCATTTAGAATATTAGCATCAATAAGTGATAACTGCAGATTAGGTTGAGTATTAAAATAAACTGGGCCGTATGCCATTGTAAAATCAATCTCTTCCCACTGGATTTCATCATTGTCTACATAGATGATATTTTGGTATTTTCCAAAACCTTTGGAATTAGGATATCGGCAGATTCAAATTTTTAAAGAACATACTTATAGAACTGCTTTTAATGTCCCATTTGGACAATAGGAATGGTGTGTCATGCCATTTGGTTTGAAAAATGCACCCTCTGAATTTCAGAAAATTATGAATGACATTTTCAATCGGTATGACTCTAGTTCAAAATAGAGAAGATGCCGTCTATACATTGGTTCTAACCATTCTAGAACACTTTAATGGTAGATTCACCAACCAACATGAGATGGTGCGTACCCTCCTTAACGGTCTTCGATGTCAGACCCTGTGGTATTTCAGATGGTACAAAGATACTTTCCTAAGTAGGGTAATGGAATTACCTTCCTATCTGTGTTTTTAACACTTTTGCAAATGGTTGCATACATAAGCATCCTGTGAACAAGGATGGTTAACTGTCGATTTGTTAACCCATCTAGGTTCCATTCATAAATTTCAGAACCACTATAAGACGTATTAGTCTGATTCCAGTCACTTTTCTCTATCAGAACATCTTGTGGTATAGGACGGGGATAATAATAGGTGTTCATGCTCGGTTTGGTAGCGTAACCACTATTTTTCTTAGGGTATCCCTTGAGTTTATTAAACTTTGAAGAAACTATTTTTGGTATTTTCCAAAACCTTTGAAATTCATATTAAGCATCTTGATATTTTCAAAAGGGTTGTAATACAAAATGGCTTAGTTATTTCTAAAACAAAGATGAGTTTGTTTCAAACAGATGTTCGATTTTTAGGGCATCAAATTTGCCAAGGTCATGGTGAAATCCCTTACACAAGTTTGACCTATGGAAAGATTATAGGAACTTGGCTTTCCTTTAGGAATGATGCAGATTATAACTGCGCACAAATGGTATGTTAAATGTACTATCCTAATTGATAACAGTTTTTTGATTACAACCTTGTTTAACGGTTTATAATTATTCACCAACCTGAGAACTCCACGTTCCTTCTCAGCCACGTTATTAACATAGAAGGCTGTACATGACCAAGGAGACTTGGAAGGTTTTATCAAACCGAATACAACACCAGCGAGAATGTTTATAACTTCTCCAAAATGATTGTTAAAGAAATCATATCCATCGAAGATTGGGGTATGTACACAATGAAAGAAAGGCAGATCAGCCTAAATAAGGTTCCTATGAGTTTCACTTATTGGGACTATATTAATGTCTTTCACAAAGTTCTCTATTATAATAATGAGAAGCATAAGCATACCTGGTTCATAAAAAATTGTGCAAAGATATTTGCAGGACCAATTCCTAATTGGTTTTTAGACTGGTGGTCATACCATGGTCCGACTATAAAGATATTACCGGATCCATTTTTAAAATTATAAAAGGAATGGGTTAATCTTTAATTACAGTGTTAAAGGTACTTCCTCTTAGAGCTTTTTGAACTCTTTCTGCGAATAATGGGGGAAGGCCATCTATGAACTTGGCTTTCCAGTATTCGACCTTATTTTCGGGTAATTCCATTACCCTACTAAGGAAAGTATCTTTGTACAATCTGAAATACCCCAGGGTCTGACATCGAAGACAGTTAAGGAGGGTACGCACCGTCTCATGTTGGTTGGTGAATCTACCATTAAAGTGTTCTAGAATGGTTAGAACCAAAGTATAGACGACATCTTCTCTGTTTTGAACTAGAGCCATACCCAGATTATCGACACCTGCATCGGTGGCTATTGCATTTATGATGGTTGCCTTTTCGTCCATGCTAAGGTAGGAATCCCACCATCCATGGAGCTGTCCAGTAAATCCTGCTATAATCATTTTGCAGATATTCCTATCTGTGTTTTTAACACTTTTGCAAATGGTTGCATACATAAGAATCCTGTGAACAAGGATGGTTAACTGTCGATCTGTTAACCCATCTCGGTTCTGTTCATAAATTTCAGAACTACTATAAGACGTATTAGTCTGATTCCAGTCACGTTCCTCTATCAGAACATCTTGTGGTGTAGGACGGGGATAATAGGAGGTGTTCATGCTCGGTTTTGGTAGCGTAACCACTATTTTTCTTGGGGTATCCCTTGAGTTTATTAAACTCTGAAGAAACCTAATGCCTAAAATCACCAGAAGCTTCTACTTATTAGCAAAATCTTGTGATAAGTCAATAGGCTTAAGATTCAAGCCTGAAAACTTTTTATCAAGGAGATCCTCCAAGTTTTTTAAATGACATGGTTTAAAACCGTCAATTTCAATTGGCCGCTGTATATGAGTAGAAACGATAGCGGGTTTTGAGGAAGAAGCGATATCCTTAGAAACAGAATAGTCTGCTTTAGTCATACCAATTTTTATATCTTTTATTAGCTTTGTCAAATCATCGACCTTTTTGTCAAGAGAGCTAATATGTTCGCCCAAAACTTTAACATAAAGACTCAAATAATTGTTTTGAGTAATAAGTTTTTTAATTTCAGCTGTACTGATGGAAGCAACATCGTCATCAATAAATTTTTGAAAAGCTGAGAATGTAATACTAGTATTATTTGGTAAAACAAAAGATGACTGAGGAGGGTAGATGGCTTTTGTAAGATTACCACTCCCATCTTTGTAAGTTCTTTCAATAACATTAATATAAAGAGGTAAATAAGTAGTTATAAACCAAGGAACAAAATAAATAATCTAATTATGTAAAGCACAGGTTTTATAAAACTCTTGAGAGATTTTATCAAGATCCTCTTTGCTATAAGAATTGAAGAACCATGTTTTAAACTGACTCCATTTTTTCTTAAAAAATTCTGTTTGAATATGCTTTCTTGCCAGGGAACCTGGGCTAAAATCGACTTGGTGTGGAATCATTTAAGAATCATTGGGGTCGAACTCCATTTCGGAGGCCGAAGGAATGTCCTTGTCAGAAGCATCATCGTTAACCTGAACAATATTAGTTCGTGGGTCGACCTTTACCTTTTCAACCACACTGTTGCTATCAATAGTATGCAAATAAGCAGCACGATCTCTAGCTGGACCATATACAGGTTCTAGCGGGGAGATATAATTCATAGTTGGCAAAAGTCTATGGTGAGATAGTGATCGTCTATTAAGACTGTGATCCGCTGAGGACATTAATATATTGCTAGTGAAAGATTGCCTATGAGGCGCATAACTATTGTCAAAAAACTGAATACAAATTCTCCCATCGAGATTTTGAGAGATGTGAGAAAGATCAGAGTTAGTTACAGCATTAGTTAGCTGATTTGGGGATATAACCTGTTCTAGAGTCCATGAGGTTGGGAAATCAATCTCTTCCCACTTAATAGGTCTTCTAGTGGTAACCTTGGATCTTGCAAAATTTGTTTCTACCAAAATAGTTTGATTAGATATATCATATAATCTACATCTAGGATTCAGAGTAGATAATAATTTATAATAAATTCTATAAGATAAACAGATGAGTTCTGATCCAGGCGCATAGTTATAACCATGCGTTTTAACATTTAATGTTAAAGCATCTAGAATATTAGCATCAGTAAGTGATAACTGCAGATTAGGTTGAGTATTAAAATAAACTGGGCCGTAGGCCACTGTAGATTCAATCGAACCCATAAGAGACTGTCAAAAATTTAAATTTCTAGCGTCACGAAGAGCCGCCAGAAAAGTCTCAAGTAAACCTTTGAGGGTTAAAGGTTTAAATGCTATTTGAACCATCCCAATATGCATATAGTTGTACTGACCTTGATAAATATTAACATCACGCTCGTTTAGCAAACGAATGGTCTGTTCAGACGAATTTAAAGCAAGAGATTGCTCAGTAGTTTTTATCAATTGTTTAGAAGATAGCTTATCAAACCACCCATAGTCATAAATAGTTTTTATCGGGACTTTAGGGATCGTCCACTTGTTTAATATGTCAAGGTTTTGAGGTATATCTACCTCTTCAAGTCTAGTACTTTTAGTAATTGTTTCTCCCCCTTTCATGGGTGAAAGATCATATCTATGTCAAATAGTTCACCTCCATCTCATATATACCATGAAAAGTCCAGGCTCTGATACCAAGTATACAGGATTTACGACCTGGCGGATCACCGCCTAGTCATGGATCAAGCAGTTCAGTATCCTTAAGTAGTTTAACTACATAAGAATCGAAATATACAAGAATTTTTGCATGGTTTTTCAGACTACATGGTGATAATTTTTACCTGAGCAAAGGGCCTGTCAGTAATCTAATACATACTACTTATTGAGCCCATATTTCTGGCAGTTCTAACCGGGTAGAAGGTGCCCTACTTTTTACTCCTTTTCGGGCTGAGGAACACGGCTGGCCAGACAGAGCCACTAAGGCAAAGCCAATAAGAGTAGTAGTAGATTCGACTGTACCTCGATCTCAGAACCAATTCGAGAAACCATACTAAAATTCCTTTACATTTAAATAAAGCTTAGATCCGTTCATGGTCTATATAGGAGAGAAGTTAGTTATTTGACATAGATATGAGATCTTTAGCCGGACATAGTCCTGGCTAGGAGAGACGTTACTAAAATAAAAGACAAAAAGAAATTAATTACTAACCTCGGACGTTTGTCACCAAAGCCTATTTTTTGAAAGACTGGCCGAATTTTTATTTATTGAATCTCAGAATAGTGCTTCAAAGCTTTACAATGATTTACAATGATATACAAACTAAGAGAGAGAGAGCTCCCTAATTTTTTCTAATCGCCTCTCTAAAAGAAAGACAATCCTATTTATAAAAAAAATAAATAAAACATAAGGCATCTTTGTACAGTAATAATGGGTCCCATCTGTTCCCTAAATATTGTATCTACTATTGAATAACAATGTATATACTGTTTGTGGCATTATTGTTGTAGAAATGCTTTGATCTCTATTTTTCTTTTCCTTTCATCTTCTGAAGGAAATCTTCCGCCCTTTTCAGAGTATCTTCTGACCCCATTATTTCTGTAGGTTGAGCTTCCTGTATATTTTCTAGGGCGTTTTCGCTGGTTTAGCTTCACATGGAAGTATCTGATTTCTCATATTGAGTAAGGTTTAGAAGCAGACTTCTCTTGACTTCTTCTAAGTAGCTATTGATCATAGCTTCTTTATCTCCATCTTAAACAAAGATTCTTCTGGCAATGTGCCTAACTGATCTATCCGTGACTATCTCTTTCTGTGGAGAAGTACTATATTCATTGATTTTATTTTCAATAAAATCCATTAATTCCTGTCCGAAGAACTTTTTAGTTTTGGGATCTTTCTTCATTAGTTTATCCCAAAAATTGTTATAAAAGACCCTGTATAAGAAAGGGATTTGTTCTTCTGTGAATGCCACTTCTGGGGTCCATTTGTGAATCCACGGGATAGAGAATTCGATGAAGAAGTATATCTGGTCTATTTTGTCCAGCCAACAGATATGATCTGTGTTGTATAACTCGTTAAGGTCCGGGGAAACTTTAACCCATTCCTTGTATAATTTTAAAAATAGATCCGGTAATATCTTTATAGTCGGAACATGGTATGACCACCAGTCTAAAAACCAATTAGGAATTGGTCCTGCAAATATCTTTGCACAAATTTTTATGATCCAGGTATGCTTATGCTTCTCATTATTATAATAGAGAACTTTGTGAAAGGAATTAATATAGTCCCAATAAGTGAAACTCATAGGAACCTTATTTAGGTTGATCTGCCTTTCTTTCATTGTGGACATACCCCAATCTTCGATGGATATGATTTGTTTAACAATCATTTTGGAGAAGTTATAAACATTCTCGCTGGTGTTGTATTCTGAGAAGTGCTAAAATTCAACACTACCCGTATTCATCAAAATGATTTCGTAATAAGATCGGGTTTTATATGACTCACCCGGAAAATATAATCCATTCATTAAGCATCGCTGAAATATCTTCCAGGGTTCTTCTTTTCTCTGAATTTTAGAGTTTTCTAAAAGAAATATCATTTCTTTCTTTGCTACTTTCTCAAAAGATTTGATATCATAAATATCTTCTTTAGCTATAGAGGCAAATGTATCACCTTGCTTCTGGGACAAATACTCTTTTAATTGCTCGTATAATGGGCTATTTTCCGGAATATCTTCCAAATATACTAATGAGGATGCTGCCTTTTGAGCATTTTTCGAGTTTATTAAACTCATTCCTCCCCGTTGCAGTATAATGTTAGAAGAGGATCCGTATGATGATCCTGACGAAGATGCTACAGATGATCTTCCTCTACCTCGTGGGTTATTACCCCTGCCTCGTCCTTTGGTTACGCAAAGAGGGTCCATTCTGCACATAAAACAAATTGTTTTATTCAAATACTTCATAGTATAAATCATAGTAATTATGATTGTAATCATCGAAGTCGATGATTTCTTTAATATTATGAATAGCGAAGTCATCTGTTACCATATCATCTATAATTTTCCACAGGATAATTTTCTGTAGGTCTCGATTGAGAGAAAGTACCTTTAACACTATAATTAAAGTTTTATCAGTAAATAAAGGAGACAAAAAACTCATTGTGAAGATAGATATTCTCTAGATAAGAAATATGGAAGAGAGTTATCACTCCCTTTTTTATAATGGATTTCAAAATCAAAAGGGGCCAATTGCGCTTGTCACCTTGCGAATATAAGTTTAGATGCGTCATGTTTGAAGTCTTTATCAAAAATAAATTTGACTGATTGCGCATCAGGTTTTACCACAAATTTTTAGTTGTATAGATCGTCCTGAAATTTTAAGACACATTTAACGATAGTTAGCATTTCATGAGCTACCATCGCGTATTTCTTCTGAGCTTCATTCCATTTTACAGAATAAAAACTGATTAAATATTCTCTTTTGTCATGGGGATTTATCTACTTTAGAATTTCGCCATAACCTATGTTGGACGCATCTGTCTCAATAATTTTTTGCCACGCCGGATTGGCAAGTGTTAAGCACGGAAGTGATCGTACTCGTAACTTGATGTTCTTAACCAAGTTGGTATGACTATCCGTCCATGGGGATTTATAATCCTTCTTTAACCTGTCATATAATGGGGCTAAATTTCGAGAGAGATCTTTATAGAAAGGGGAAATATAATTTAAACTTCCCAGAAATTGCTGCAGTTGAGTTTTGTCCGTAATAACGTCTGGAAATTTCGAGGCAAACTCAATGGCTCTTTGAATGGGAGTGACCTTCCCTTGTCTAATTTGATGCCCTAAAAATCGAACATCTGTTTGAAACAAACTCATCTTTGTTTTAGAAATAACTAAGCCATTTTGTATTACAACCCTTTTGAAAATATCAAGATGCTTAATATGAATTTCAAAGGTTTTGGAAAATACCAAAATATCATCTATGTAGACAATGATGAAATCCATATAAGGATTGAAAATGTCATTCATAATTTTCTGAAATTCAGAGGGTGCATTTTTCAAACCAAATGGCATGACACACCATTCGTATTGTCCAAACGGGACATTAAAAGCAGTTCTATAAGTATGTTCTTTAAAAATTTGAATCTGCCAATATCCTGATTTTAAATCAAATTTCGAAAATATGTTGGCATCGTATAACCTTGAAAGAAGGTCTCTTTTATTTGGAATAGGATATCTTATTCATTTTAAAACCTTGTTTAACGGTTTATAATTAATCACTAACCTGGGAACTCCACGTTCCTTCTCAGCCGCGTTATTAACATAGAAGACTGTACATGACCAAGGAGACTTGGAAGGTTTTATCAAACCCTTTTGTAAGAGATTATCAATCTCGGTTTTGCAATATTCTACTAACTCAGCGTTCATTTGGCAGGGCTGAGATTTAGTAGGGATATCATCCTCTGCAAAGCCTTCTTCGTACGGAAGAGTGACAATGTGCTTCTTTCGATTCCAAAAAGAACTAGAGTGGTCTACACAAATATCAATGGCAATCTGCTCAAAAATTAGTTTGATTTTTTCCTGTATTTTAGCATATTTTAGAGTATTGAATATATTCATGCTAAATAACTCTAATTTTAAGGAATCTAAATGATTCTGCTTCATTTTAATTAGAGCATTAATGTCTCTAGTCACTGGATCAGTAATAAAATAATAAGTTATCTCTTTATCTTTATAAGTGGCAGAAAATCCTTTTGAGTTAATACATGTAAAAGGATAAATAGCGTTAATGAACGGAGTTCCAAGTATGATCGGAGGATTTAATTGGTTTTTAACCAGGAAGAAGAAGTGAGGAATGCAAATTTTATTTTGACAAATTTTTGCATTTGATAATTTATACTTTATATCTAAAGTATGACCTGATGCCGATTTGACTGAATGAGTAGTTTTTTGGAAATATCTTGTAGGCACTAAGCCTTCTTGAATACAGCTAACATCTGCTCCGCTATCAATTATGGTAATGTTAGTTATCAAAAAACTGTTATCAATTAGGATAGTACATTTAACATACCATTTGTGCGCAGTTATAATCTGCATCATTCCTAAAAACGAGTCTTGTTTAGGATCAGGGCTAGTAGTTTCCTTATAACTATCTTGATCAGGACAACTTGTCTTACTTTCTTCAGAAATAGAAATGCCTTTACTTTTTGAAAATTTGTTTTCCAAATCAACCTCAATTTGAGTAAGTCTATGGTCTGAAATCATTTGATTTTGTTTTAGAGATTTAATCTCCCCTTTTAAATTTTCAACTTCAATTTTTAAATCGTCGAGGGAAGAATCCTTTTCTGAATAAGAGTTTCTTTTCAAAAGGCGATCATCAACTTCATTTAAAGAGTAAGGAGCTGAATATTCGAAATCACTTAAATCATTTTTCTTATTTTCCAATGGTTTAGAAAAACTTGAACTTGCTTCAATAGGAGTAGCTAAATCAATAATTTTATTCACATGTAGTCTTAATAGGAGTACAAAGAAAACTGATGCGTCATGTTTGAAGTCTTTATCAAACATAAATTTGACTGATTGCACATCAGTTTTTACCATAAATTTTTGGTTGTATAGATCGTCCTGAAATTTTAAGACACATTTAATGATAGTTAGCATTTCATGAGCTACCGTCGCGTATTTCTTCTGAGCTTCATTCCATTTTCCAGAATAAAACCTGATTAAATATTCTCTTTTGTCATGGGAATTTATCTGCTTTAGAATTCCGCCATAACCTATGTTAGATGAATCTGTCTTAATAATTTTTTGCCACGCCGGATTGGCAAGTGTTAAGCACGGAAGTGATCGGACTCGTAACTTGATGTTCTTAACCAAGTTGGTATGACTATCAATCCATGGGGATTAACTTCCCAGAAATCGCTGCAGTTGAGTTTTATCCGTAATAACGTCTGGAAATTTCGAGGCAAACTCAATGGCTCATTGTTATGTAGTTAAACTACTTAAGGATACTGAATTGCTTGATCCATGACTAGGCGGTGATCCGCCAAGTCGTAGATCTGTATACTTGGTATCAGAGCCTGGACTTTTCATGGTATATATGAGATGGAGGTGAACTATTTGACATAGATATGATCTTTCACCCATGGAAGGGGGAGAAACAAGTACTAAAAGTACTAGACTTGAAGAGGTAGATATACCTCAAAACCTTGACTTATTAAACAAGTGGACGATCCCTAAAGTCCCGATAAAAACTATTTATGACTATGGGTGGTTTGATAAGCTATCTTCTAATCAATTGATAAAAACTACTGAGCAATCTCTTGCTTTAAATTTGTCTGAACAGATTCGTTTGCTAAACGAGCGTGATGTTAATATTTATCAAGGTCAGTACAACTATCAGCATATTGGGATGGTTCAAATAGCATTTAAACCTTTCACCCTCAAAGATTTACCTGAGACTTTTCTGGCGGCTATTCGTGAAGCTAGAAATTTAAATTTTTGACAGTCTCTTATAGGTTCGATTGAATCTACAGTGGCCTACGACCCAGTTTATTTTAATACTCAACCTAATCTGCAGTTATCACTTACTGATGCTAATATTCTAGATGCTTTAACATTAAATGTTAAAACGCATGGTTATAACTATGCGACTCGATCAGAACTTATCTGTTTATCTTATAGAATTTATTATAAATTATTATCTACTCTGAATCCTAGATGTAGATTATATGATATATCTAATCAAACTATTTTGGTAGAAATTGATTTTATCAAGATCCTCTTCTGGGATCAGGGCTAGTAGTTTCCTTATCACTATCTTGATCAGGACTGCTTGTCTTACTTTCTTCAGAAATAGAAATGCCTTTATTTTTTAAAAATTTATTTTCCAAATCAACCTCAATTTGAGTAAGTCTATGGTCTGAAATCATTTGATTTTGTTTTAGAGATTTAATCTACCCTTTTAAATTCTCAACTTCAATTTTTAAATCGTCGAGGGAAGAATTCTTTTCTGAATACGAGTTTCTTTTCAAAAGGCGATCATCAACTTCCTTTAAAGAGTAAGGAGCTGAATATTCGAAATCACTTAAATCATTTTTCTTATTTTCCAATGGTTTAGAAAAACTTGAACTTGCTTCAATAGGAGTAGCTAAATCAATAATTTTATTCAAATGTAGTCTTAATAGGAGTACAAAGAAAACTGATGCGTCATGTTTGAAGTCTTTATCAAACATAAATTTGACTGATTGCACATCAGTTTTTACCATAAATTTTTGGTTGTATAGATCGTCCTGAAATTTTAAGACACATTTAACAATAGTTAGCATTTCATGAGCTACCGTCGCGTATTTCTTCTGAGCTTCATTCCATTTTCCAGAATAAAACCTGATTAAATATTCTCTTTTGTCATAGGTTTCTTCATCAAGTTCTAAAGATTTTAACTTGTTCAATTTACAGTTGGGAGCAATATGCCCGAGTCTTCCGCACTATAACACTTTATTTTAGGATGATCTATACAACCAAAAATTTGTGGTAAAAACTGATGCGCAATCAGTTAAACATAATATAAAAAATTATAACGTAACTAATAACTGCTCATTAATAATTTTTAATTAATTTTATAAAAATCTTTGTTATTCTTACTTTTCTAAAATCTAATATATATACAATAATTATCTTATGTTTAGATTTGAACAGTTAGTTAATAGAGATGGATATCAATTTAGTAGATAAGTATTCAGATATTTAAAAACTTAAAAGAAACAATAGAGTCAAAACATTAATTTTCTCCTTATATTCTTATTTTTTAATCTATAATTATTAATGTAAAAATTACAATGTGATTAATTTACCCCTTATTAATAATATTTTATTTAATTTTATAAAAATCTTTGTTACTTTTACTTTTTCTAAAATCTAATAAATAGAATAATTGTTCTTATGTATAGATTTGAACAATTAATTAATAGCGATGGGTATCAACTTGATGGATAAGATCAGATATTTATGAATTTAAAAGAAAAATGGAGTCAAAATAATATCCCCCCTCATATTATTATTATTATTATTTTTTCATCGATGAACAACTTTTATTTTTCTCTTAAAATTGGAGGTCGGAAAATAAAAAAATGAGAGAAAATTATAAAATGAAAAATCAAACTCTTTCCGTCTCAAAGACTTTGATCACATGTGATTGAGATTTAAGATGAAAATGGCTTAAAACGGATTGAATTTACTTACAATAATGTTCACATTAGAAGATAGATTTAATTTTGATTCTAACTTTTTATTTATAATTAGAGTGGTGATACGTTAAATAGATTTTGTATATATTGATATATAATGTAATAACAATTAGAATGTTATTAAAGGCTATATACACTAGCTCATGTGAATAACCAAATTAATTATGTCGGGCCCCGTGCATCGCACGGGCATGCTTGCTAGTATATATATACATATTATATTTTTTAAATTTAGAAATGGGAGTTGGGATGTACGAAAAAGGGTAACTTTAGAATTATCATTGTTTGTCATGTGTATTTTAGTATTTTTGTTTTCAATTGTAGTCCTTTCATGCTCTTCTCTTTGATGTCACATGTTAAGTCAAATGTCTTTCATGGGCGCTTCTAGTTTCTCTTTTTCATTTTCCTTCTCCATTGGTGTTACACAGTAAGGACATTATCTTCTCTCTGTCTATTTTTTTTCATTAGTTATTTTTATCTTTTGTTTCTTTGGATTTATATTTTTTGAGGGTTAGAAGGGATTTCTATTGTTATACATTTTTATTTTAATCTGTTATTAATTCTTGCTCTTTTGATATTTTTTTAGAAAACTGACAGATTTGCATTGTAAAATGTTACTTTGTCTTTTTTTCTAAATTGATATGTGCTTGTAGATCTTTTTTTTTTAAAATTAAAATATGGGATGGAAATCCATTTATTAAAATAGCAAATATTTACAAGACTAGACCAAAAATTGGCTTTGTACAACAAAAAACAGGAGAAAGAGTTCGAGCTCTAATAAACTAGGACAAAAACAAATTAGGAAAGTGGGGGTCCGGCTCATGTTCTTCATCGTTGCCCTTTTCGCCCCTTCATTCCTTTCTTCATTTCGATTCCAGCTGTGAAGACGCTGAGCTCAAGATGATGGATCTCCAGTCGTCCATAACTAGCCATTTGCCTTTGCTTTGCCAGCTACCATAGTTTCTGGGTGACTAAGGAATGAAAGAGAATGCTATGTCCGGTCCTTGAGGGTTAGAATATGAGAGATTAAGAGAGATTTGGGTGTATTTCACCTGAGGCGTTTTAAAGCTCTCACAAACGCCGTGAAATCATCCCAATCGGAGTCTTCTCCTTCTCCTTTAAACCCAGATCCGTACCTCTTAGACCCAGATGAGTGCCTTCTTTATTCCTTATTATGAACTTTTTACTTGATTTTTGTCAATAGTTTCACCCCATTCTTTTTCCTTGACAGGTTGAGCCCAAACAACAAGGTGATCCATATTGGCCGCCTCAATTAAGTATAAAGTTTTCTCTAGCTTCCTTAAGACCTGTTGTTATTCTTTAACATGCTTGTTGTTGCTGTTGTCTGCTTTATCTTCCCTCCTATTGAAAATCTCAGTTTTGAAGATTTTTAATCCCGAGGTTAGGAAGTTGACTTTTATCCATATTTAGCAATGTTTTAGCTTCTCTTGGTAGTTCCTGAAATGTGGAGTAGATAATTTTCTCTGTTCCTGCAAAAAAGAAAACATGGTTAGCAATAAAATCTGCCACTTTGTTTCCCTCTCTGAGTGTATGAGCCACTTCCACCTCTCCCTTCTTCATTAGAGCATGAATTTTCCCAATCGCCGTAGCTATTGCCTATGAAATTTTCCAAGTTCCCTCCAGGTAATTTTTCATACCAAGGGAATCAGTTTCTAATACCAGGGGTATAAGATTATTAGCTATGCAGTGCTCTAACCCCAGCCTTAAAGCCACTAGTTCAGCCATTAGGTTGTTGGAATCCCTTATCCTAAGACCTTCAGCATGCACCAAATTACCTTTGTCATCTCTTATGCAGAAAGCATAAGAACTAGGCCCAGGGTTACCCTTAGAATCCCCATCAGAATTACATTTGAATTGGGCATCTCTTGGCAGGATCCAGCATACTACAATACAACCTATTTTAGGAGTATAATCTTGCAAGAATTGGACCAATTCAGGCCATGTACCAGGGGTGTGTTTTAGCCAAGGAAATAGGAACTTAGCCAAAACACTAGATTCCTAGTAATTTCCCAGATCATGCTCATTTCTGACATCTTGCCTCTATGTTTAACCACATTTCTCCTTTTCTATATTCGCCACAATATGAACATAGGCACAACTTTGAGAATTGGGCAAAGTTTTGCAGTGGTAGAGGTATTCCACCATTTAAAAACATTGTCCTTGACTTGTAAGAAAGGACCCTCTATCTCTGCAAAATCTGCAAAATACCTCCAGACTTTGTTAGCTATGCAACAATTCATAAAAAGGTGTTCAATAGTTTCTTGAGCCCCCTTCTCACAGCAACAATACTCCACTTCATCACAAATCCTATTCCTGACAAGGATTTCCCCCACAGGCAGCCTTTTCCTCCGTAGCCTCCATAAGAAAAATGACACCTTAGAGGGTATCCCCTTCATCCAGATTCTTTTGAAGATCAACCATTTCTCTTCTTTGTCTCTTATATGGTTCCAGGCTGATCCTACACTAAATTTTCCTGATGAGGTCAACATCCACCATGCTTTGTACTATTGCTCAGCTTCTTCATGAACCTGCATGTTTTGGGTAACAAGTCTGCTCACCTCATTACAAAAATTCAGCTCCAGTAGGTCTTCGTTCCACCTTCCATTAGAAAAGCACTGTTTCACCTCTTCCAGATATTGATTTTTTACATGGTCTATTAGCAAGTAATAATGGAGGGCACCCATTTGTGTCCAGTTGTCATACCATACACTGGATTGACCACCTTTGGGTTCCCACCAAATTTCTTGATCAAACATATCCCTGGCCTCTATCATATGCTTCCAGGTCAAAGAACCTCCTTTCCATTCCACCAATTGAGGCCTCTCCTTTTTACAGTATTTAATCCATATGAAATTAGTCCAAAGAGACTTTTGGGTTTTGAAGATCCACCACAGCTTTGCGAACATAGCTTTTGAAATATCAAAGAAGGATCTAAATCCCAGGCCTCCTTCATTATTGGGTCTGCAGATATCTTTCCATGCCACCCAATGTTTGTTTCTTCCCACTTCCTTGAAATTCCATAGAAATCTAGCAAATGTTCTATGTATATCATGAATAACACACTTTGGCGGGGTTATAGAAGACAATAGATAGATGGGGATACTACTCAGAACACTATTAATTAACACTGCCTTACCACTAAAAGATAGCATCTTTCCCTTCTATGCTTGTAGCTTGTTGTGAACTTTCTTCCGTAGCTCTGTGAAGTGTACCTTCTCTTCTTGGCATGCCCAATTGGACATCCTAGATACATTACGGGAAATTTCTCCCTTTTAAAACCAGTACACTCTTCTACATCCTTGATGTGAGTTTGGGCTATTTTGTGATAAACAAAGAATGCACTTTTGTCCTTATTTATCATTTGTACAGATTGATCTTCATAGTCTCTAAGAACCTTCATCATCATCTTCAGTGACTTGCTATCAGCAGATGCAAAGATGATAGTATCATCAACATATGATTGGTAGTTAATATTATCACTCCACTTTGGCATGCCAAAACATTTGTAGTCTGCATCAAGAAATAAAGAATTAAGTGCTCTAGATAATACATCTGTAGAGAAAATGAATAATACTGGTGAGAGAGGTTCCCCTTGTTTCACACCCCTTGTAGAGTGAAAAAATCCATGAGCTTGGCCATAGCTACTAGCCTCCAGATCTTATCTACCACTCTTGAGTTAAGTCCCATTTTGGCAAGGACTTTCATCAAAAATGTCCAATCAACCCTATTATAGGCTTTGGCTATGTCCAGTTTGATTACCACATTTGCATACTTTCCCCTTTTTCTGATGTCTGAGATAATCTTTTGTTCCACGAGCACATTTTTAGTGATGTTCCTACCTTTCACAAAACCTAACTGGTTGTTGGAGATAAGGGTATGAAGTATATCTTCTAATATATAATGTAGAACTCTTGAGATAACCTTGTTCAGAAAATTACTCAGGCTAATTGGTCTCATGTCTGAAAAAGATTGAAAATTATCTTTTTTAGGCAATAAAACTAAATTAGTGTGAGTAACAGACTTGGGCAGAGTGTTTCCTTCAAAAAGGCTTGCACCACCTTGTAAACATTCTCTCCCATAGTATCCCAGCAACTTTGAAAGAAAATACCAGTAAAGCCATCTGGGCCACAAGAGCTATCTCCATTTAGTTCAAAAACCACCTTTCTGATCTCTTTCCTTGTGGGCATGTTATTAATAGCATTATTGGTTTCTTCAGACACCAGTGTAGGTATATGTTACAACAAAGAGAGCTCTTCATCACCTTGTCTACCTATAAATTGGTCCTGATAAAATGTGATGGCAGCATCAAAAACCTGTTCAGCCCCTTCTCTCCATCTTCCCTCCTTGTCTTGAATTTTATTGATGGATAATCTTTTTATTCTCCCATTAATTAGGCTGTTAAAGAACCTAGTGTTATTCTCACCTTCAGTAAACCACTAATGCCTGCTTTTTGCCGCCAAAATTACTCCTCATAGTGTATATACTTCTTCATTTCAGCTTGAGCCTTTTGAAGCACAATTCTATTTCCTGCAGATGGATCTTCTTCAATTTCATTCTCACAATTTCTTCTCTAATTATCAGTTGCTTGAAAATGTCCCCAAAGGTAGCTTTGCTCCATGCAAATAAAGCTGTCTTGGTCTTCTTTAGTTTTTGCTTCAGTGACAAAAATATCACTTTTCTCTGTAGCCACCCAGTTATCTCTAACTATATGTTGAAATTCCTCCTTCTCTACCCAGAATTTTAGAAATCTGAAAGGCCTTCTTATTATGTTAGACTGATTACCACAAGATACTAATAAAGGTGCATGGTCAGAACCAGTCCTTATTAGGTGATCAGATTCCACAAGACTAAAAATGCCCAAAAAAGATTGATTAACGAGGATCTTGTCAAGTTTTTTGAAGATGCACTCATTGTCAATTCTACCATTCCACCAAGTAAAAGGACTTCCTTTGAACTTAATGTCAACTAGATCACAGGAGTTCACACAAAAAGAAAAGTCCTCATATTTTTGAGGATACACTGAAAGGCCACCTATCTTCTCCTCATCACTCAATATTACATTTAAATCCTCTCCTATCAGCCAAGGCAGATTCATGTTAATGTTCATTGAATATATATCATCCCATAAGATAGTTCTTTCTTGCATCTCACATTTTGCATACACAACAGTGACCACCATAGCCTGACCTGTTTCTTGAAATTCTAACCTTAATGAGATTTGCTGCTCCGAATCTGCAATAATACCAACTTGAATGTGATCATTAGTGAACACCCATATATTTCCATTCTGATTATAATTAGCACACTGCATACTCAACCTCCTTTTGTATCTCTGTATTTGATGAGCATCCTGAAAAGACTCCATCAAAGAAATGATGGAAAACTTGTGATATCTATGCAACATCTGGATTCTATGGAATGAATTTTGGATCCTTACAGACCTCACATTCCAAAATAAAGCTTTCATCATCATTGAGAACTACTTTTCACCCCCCTCTTAAGGTTTGTCCTTTTAGGTAGTATCTCCCCTTTGCTTTTATCTTTGTTATTTTTCTTGTCTATTTGTGGTGACAGTCCAGCCTTTTTAAGGATTTGATTCTTATTGTGAGCATTGCTGTCTTTTTCCTTTTCTTCTGCAGGTTCAATAAGCTTTCCTTCCTCCTGTTTGTCATCATCCTCCTACACTTGGTGAGATACTAGCTCATCTAATGCTTTAACAAGGCTTGATTTTTTGTAGGAGGTTGTTAACTCCTTTCCTGTTTCATTCTCCCCTCCTGGTGCATTCAATAGTAACATGGTGCTTGATGTGGGAGGATAAGATCCTATCTATTTTATATCTCCCTCTATTTGCAATGGTTCCTGATGAGTGACCAGGGCTAGTTGATCATGACTATGCTCCTCAGCCTTTGTCTCTACTTCAGGTTCCGTACTTTGGACCTCTCCTTTTGGCAATTCTTTTCTCTGATCTCCTTCATGTCCCTGTTTATCCTCAATCCGTCCTTCCTCGTGCCTGTGTTGATATTGCTTGCTGATTCTTATTTATTGCAGCTATTGACATGTATGGGATTTGGTTGATTTTGGATGTTGCTATGGTGCTTTTGTGTTGCTGCTGTGTGCTCAGAGCTGCCGAGAAAGGCTTTTCCCCCCATTCTCTGGTACTACCATCTGCTATCTCCCCTTCATTGTGTTTGTCTTGTGCATCTTCCTCATGTTCTAGTGTCCCAAATGGGTTATCAGTGGTTATGATAGTGCTCATATCTACTACCTTGGTATTCATAAGCTCTCCTCTTTTCATTGTAAAGACTTTTTTTGTGGGATTCCATTTTCTAATCACTGCACCTTTATAGTATTGTTTTTGATCCTGTGGTTCAGAGCATGTTTCTCCAACTAGTTTTACTGTTTCCTTTCGTAACTCTGGATGGAGTATTCTGCATCCACCCTCATTATGGCCTTGTAACTACATCTCTTGCAGTAGGCAGGGAGAGAGTCGTACTGAACCTTGACTTTTACTACACTTTTATCCTGACTGTTATCATTTTCTATCTCCATTTGTACATATTCAGGTTTGTCAGCAAGTAAGTCCAACTGCACCTTCACTCTAGCACAACTTGGGCGAGTTTTGTTAATGGTTTCAAGATCCAGGTGGAGGGGTTTCCCAACAGCTGAGGCCAGTGAAAATAGGACCTCTTTGACATAGTATGTGGGGAGAAGCTCTGGGAATGATATCCATGTAGTCACCTGAGTCATTTCTTCAGTCGCCTTAAAGTTAGCATCATATATAAAGGGCCTCATTTGATATGCATATCCATCTTTGACAATTATGTAATAAGCATTTTTAGAAAATATGTTAATGAAATCCTCAGCAAGCGTGAATCTCATTAGAACATGTCTGTTTCTTAGCAAACCAATTTTACAATCTCCCGCTATACCACACTGTTTTGGAATTAATTTCCTTAAATTCAGAAATCTTGGGCAAACCATATGAAAATTTTCCCACAACTGCATACTGTAGATCTTCGATTATATTCATCCTGTTAACTTCATTCGCTGTCCATTTAATCGTGCGAATACCATCAACAAGTGCTGCCTTCTTCATTGGGATGGGTTCAACATTAATTTTTGGTTTAGTCTCCATGTTTTTAGTGCCATTGATTTTGATAATATCTGCATAGTTGCTATTGGAGTTCATGATTTTAGGGCTATTTGGGGTGGGGTTTTGAAGGGTGGTAGGCTTGATAGGAAGCAGAGGAAATCGGAAAGAGGATATGGGGTATAGACCAGCCTTGGAAGGCGACTGGCTGCCGGCTGGCGACATGGACGGTCAAGGGTAGTGGGTAGGGTTTTTATATTCTAGAGAGTGTTGAGGGAGTACATATTTAGATTTCTATGTCTGAAATTTGCTGACCCTAGCATCAACATAAAAAACCAGTGATAAAAAATCCTTTAATCTCTTTTACCTCCAGAAAATCCATGAAAACGTGGTCGGCAGGATTCAAACCTGCTGCTTGTAGATCAGTTCTATAGCTCATATATATTTTTTTACTTCACAATATTTTATTTCACGCGCTATTGCATGTGCCTGACTTCACTTTTGAATTTTACTTATTTTACTTTCTGTGTGTACTTTTTATTTTTTAATCATAAGTTTCTTCTTGATTTTGTACATGCATGTAAACATACAAGTTTTACTTGTTAAATTATGTTGTATTCATATTTTTAATTTTTTTTACTACTTCTTAGTAATGACATTCCTTATTTTGTAGCTAAATAAAACTATCATTTCAGCTATTTTTTTTGGCGATAGCCTCAATTACACAGCTCTTACATTGATATATGTAGAGATTACTAAATCATCAAGAATGAAGTAACGTTTAATGATCAGAATATGGTAAGGCAATGATTGTCTATTTCATGTCATTCTGATGTTGAAACAAAATAGTTTTTTCTTTTTTTGGATGTTCCTACATGTCAAAGATCTATTTATAATATTATTTCTATCCTACTTTCTACTACTTAATGGTGTCTTTTGCTAATTTATCTCTCGAAACATGTATCAAATTCTACTATCTAATATAATACTTTTTAAATGTTATACGGCTAATTATAGTATAAGATAGTTAACTATGTATCATTTTGAAAATCCGAATGACAGTTCATGTTATTCTTTGGAGCCTAATTGTTAATTATAATTTTTGATCATATCATCTGAAAAGTAATAGAATGATGATTTGTGTCCTGAAATATAATACAATTTCTGAAAAATGAATTTCTCTTGCATTTTTTATTTTGTCATTGTTATATCTAGAAGAATATGTGATTTACGAAGGAAAATGAAGGAGTGAGAAGTAGAATGTGGAGGTGCACAAGTTGTGCAAAAAAGTAAGATATGTATGAGTAGTGCAGTGTGATGTTTGATTTTATCTGAAATTTATTGACGCATTTTTTCTTATTCAGGTCGTAGTTAAAAGTTTGGAAATAGAGCTCTTTGTGTAGTTACACACTTAAAGCAAATAACAAGAAGGACAATGAACGATAAAGATTACGACACCAAATTAGTAGATCAGTTAATATAATTGGCACACGCTATGAATGGGCTAACTTATTTTCAAACAATACGCTAACAATAGTGCAGGTTAGCTAACATCTTTAGAAAAACATATTTAGTATTCATAGTTATGGACGGTTTTATGATAATGATTTATATGGAACCTAAAATGAAAAGGTTAAGAAGGTCTTGGATAAAGCTATGTTGCTTGAACTCTTCAAAAATATCGACAGGGGTGTGTCAGATACTTAAAAAATATTGCATTTTTAGAGAATTTAACCTTTGTTGTACTCCTTTCAACCTCTTAATTTACTATATTATTTTTTTCTTTAATTGTCTACTGGTAATGACTTGATGCAGAATTAAAAGGCATTTTATAGAGGTGGTGATCAATCATTATGAAGCACGATCGATCGTTGCTGATTTAAAAGTTTTTGATCACCTCAATATTTTAGATTTACAGGTTAAGTAATTTTTTCCTTTTAGCAATATACTTGTTAACATTGAAGAAGAATCTTGAGTCGGTTAGAAAGAGAAGAGAATAAAAACTGAAATTTGAAAATTGTTTTTATTGCTTGAAAGTCTCCTCTGTTGTACAAAGATATTATTGGGCCCTATATATAGAAAAGCCCCAAGTAAAAATTAATTACAAAGTAGGCCAAGCCCAATACAATAAAATATCTGTAACAAACTAACAACTATAAACACCTAACTAACTAACCAACTATTCCTTTCAACCAATGCCACTAAGTATAACAGTCCACCATAAGTTGGAGGGGAATAACACACCCAACTTGACGAGATGAGAGTGATAAACCCCACCAGGAAGAGACTTTGTGAACATATCTGCAAGTTGAGTGGAACTGGATGTGTGAAACAAGCTAACTAAACCATCTTGCAGCTTGCCTCGAACAAAGTGGCAATCCAACTCAATATGCTTGGTTCTCTCGTGAAACACATGATTAGTGGCAATGTGAATTGCTTCTTGATTGTCATAATAGACAGGAATGTGGGAGGGCACCACCACTCCAAGATGAGCAAGCAATCTAGTCAACCATGTAAGCTCAGCAACAGCCTTGCTGAGGCTTCATACTCAGCCTCAGCTGAAGATAAAGAAACTACAGACTGTTTCTTGGATTTCTAACAAATTAAAATCCCTCCCATAATAATGCAAAAACCAAAAACAAATTTTCTTCTATCAGGGAAAGCTCCCCAGCCACTATCACAGAAGACTTGCAAAGAAAGGTCAGGAGAAGCAGATAGGAATAAAGCAAGGTCAGATGTACCCTTGAGATACCACAAAACATGGAGAGCAGCATGTATATGAGGAGCAAAAGGGTGCTGCATAAAATGACTGAGGTATTGAACAACAAATGAGAGGTTAGGTCGAGTGTGAGTAAGAAAAGTCAACTTGCCAATCAAAGATCTATAAACATCAGGCTTAGGCAAAGGAGAACCAGTCTTAGCCAACAACTTATCATGCAGTTCAAGAGGGAAAATTACAGGAGTGCAGTTGTCACAGTGAAACTCCTTGAGCATATCACCAATGAACTTTTTCTGATGAAGCAAAACACCAGACTTATGATATAAAACTTCAATCCCAAGAAAATAATGAAGGGTTCCTAGATCCTTAATTCTGAATTGAGCATGGAGAAACAGTTTGAGATCATCTATCTCAACAAGATCAGTCCCTTTTAAGACAATATCATCTACACACACAACCAAAATAACAAAAGAATCTCCAGAGCCTTTAGTGAAAAGTGAGTAATCATTTATGGTGTGAACATATCTCCTAGACTCTAAGGACTGAGAGAGTTTGGCATACCATTGCCTTGAAGCTTATCTCAAGCCATAGAGACTCTTTTGCAACTTTCAAACCAAAGGCTTATTAGAGGACACAACCAGACCATGAGGAGGTTTCATAAATACTTCCTCAACCAAATCACCATGTAAAAAAGCATTATTAACATCAAGTTGGAACAAAGGCCACTGTCTCTTAACAACTAGGCCTATGAGACATTTGACAGTAGACATCTTAACTACACGGGAAAAAGTCTCATGAAAATCAACTCCCTCAACCTAAGTATTCCCCCAAACAATAAATCTAGCCTTGTACCTCTCTATAATCCCATCAGCCTTGTACTTGACTTTATAAACCCGTTTACACCCAATAGCTTTCTTACCACTATACAACTCCACAAATTTCCAAGTGTCATTAGCTATGAGAGCCTCAAACTCCTTACTCATAGCTTCTTGCCACTCAGGGATAGAAGAATCTTGAGAATAAGTGTAAGACTCAAAAACAAGCTGCTTACTAATATCATGAACTATGGTAGAACTGGAGCAAGGTGTCAGGGAAGTAGAGTTACAAACATACTGTTGTAGGTAAGCAAGTCTAATAGAGGTCCTACCAGAGGTTCTATTGTTGATGACAGGAGAAGGAACAAGAAGAGATGGAGGAGAACTAGGTGAGTGATTAATAGGAGGAACCAATACAGAAGGAGAAGCAGGATGAAGGACAGGAGAACCAGGATTAGGTGAGAGGTCAACTAGAGTAGATGGGAGAGATGGAGGAGGAAGAAAAGGAGAAGTAGGAGCATGAGATGCTAGAGTATCATAAAAAGTAAAAGATAAAGGAAAAAGACATAAGTTTGCTGAAGAAGATGCTTGGAGAAAAGGGAAAAGATGCTCATGAAAAATGACATCTCTAAAAATGAAAGTGGATTTGGTAGTTAAGTTATAGAGTTTGTAACCTTTCTTTGCAAAGGGGTACCCAATCTTGACACAAGGGACAACTCTATGTTGAAACTTGTCCCTGTGGGATTTGGGGTTAGTAGAATAACAAAGGCATCCAAAAGTTTTTAGATGACTGTAAAGTGGAGGCTTCCCATACAGGAGTTCAAAAGGACTCTTATTGTACAATAGAGGAGAAGGGAACCTATTGATGAGATAGGTGGAGGTAAGAATGCAATCTCCTAGAATCTAATGGGAAGATGGGATTGAAAAAGAAGAGATCTGGCAGTATCAAGAAGGTGCATATGCTTCCTCTCTACCACTCCATTTTGTTGAGGAGTGTGTGAGTAAGAAGTCTGATGTATAATGCCATGATCAGAGAAGAATTTAGAACCAGAGATATAAGACCCTAGATCAAGGGCATTGTCACTTCTGACAACTTGCACTTTGAATTGAAACTGAGTTTGGACCATGAAGACAAAAGATTTTAGAAGATCAAATGCATTACTCTTAGGCTATCACATGTGGGATCATGATGGATTAATTGAAAAGGAACAATAGAGTGAATAGAGCTATTAGTAAGAGGTAATATTGTTTGTTTTGCTAAAGGACAAATGGGACAAACAAAAGATTGTTTTAAAGACAACAAATTATTTATGCCAGCAATAGATTTCATCTTAGAGAAAGGCATATGACCAAGTATGTAATGCCAAACAACATCATGTTTATTCAGATCAGCCAACTTTACATCATGAAAAACATTGGAGTGGTCAGTAGTAATGAAGGATGCAACATATGACATATTACAAGAAAAAGGAATGACTTTTGGTACAGTAGAAACAGAAGATAAAGAATCAATAAAAAGAGTAACTGAGAAAGAATCAGCAGGGGTGTGAAAGAGATTGTACAGTCTATTCTCTGGCTTACCAAGAATCAGAGGCTTCCTCAGTGAATGGCCCTGTAAGGTGCAAGAAGAATTGGTGAACTGAACTATGTTGCCATCAGGTGCAACAAGCTTGGAAATAGACAAAAGATTATACTAAAAACTAGGAAGGTACAATACATTGTGCAAGTTAAGGCCAGGAAACAAAATTAAAGAGCTAATATTAGAAACCTTAACTTTGTAACCATTAGGAAGTGTTACAAGACAAGAAACTGGTAAAATAGTGATGTTGAACAGAAGAGAAAGATCCGAGGTCATGTGGTCTGAAGCTCTAGAATCTATTATCAACACAGTGTCATGTATCTTAGTATGCAATCAAATTTTAAAACCAACATTACTAGTCAGGGATGTACCTACAAAGTGAGCTGAAGCTGTGAGAGGAGGAGCTAAGGAAATATGTGAATGCTTGAGCTCAGACAATAGACTGTAATACTGATCTTCAGACAACTCAGCAAAAGAAGGGTAAGCAGAGAATTCGACATAACGTGTCAACCCAAGAGCTTTACCACCACTGGAACTACATTTAGGAAGACCTTCACTCTCAACATGTGCTTCTATCTTCCTTGGTCTCGCAGAAGGCTTGGAAAACTTGAAATGAGCAGGATATCCAATCAATCTATAGCATTTCTCAATATTGTGATTTGTTTTCTTATAAGATCTACAGAACAAACTAGAAGACTGAGCCTGTGACTGACCCTATGAAAATCTGTGTGTGTCAAAAGATATTTTGGGCTGGAACTTAGGATTAAGATTCCCAGTGGGAAAGGAGGAAGTTCCAACAATAAAAGAAGCTGATGTGGAACCAAAATGGGATGCAGAGGAGATTTGTCTTTATTTCTCATCAGCCAGCAAAATGCTATAGACACTACTGATAGAGGAATAGGTTGCATCATCAAAATATTACTGCATACTTATATATATGTATCATTTATTTCCATAAGTAACTGATAAACTTTTTGTTCTTCTTCTGCTTTTTGTTACTACCACACGTACATACTGTAAGATGAGATGCAGAAATTGAAGAAATATCATTCCAAAGTTGTTTGATCCTATTAAAATAAGCAGCTATATCCAAGGAACCCTGAGATAGATGAGTAAGTTTCTTCTTCAGCTCAAAAATTCTAGCACCATCACCTTTCCCATATCTTTTCTCCAATGCAGACCAAATATCCTTATCTAGCTCAGAATATTTCACGCTTCGAGAAATCTCCTTGGTGATTGAATTTGTCAACCAAGACACTACAAGGTCATTACATCGCTGCCATTGCCTCGACAAAGGAGAACTAACCGGAGGTCGTGGACTATTACCAGTAATGAAATTAAGCTTATTATGAACAAATAAAGCAACCAATATTATGCGTCTCCAACTTCCATAGCACGATCCATCAAATGGCTCGAAAATCAAAAATGCCCCTAATACATCAAAGGATGAACATACAGGGGATGATAAGGGTGAGTGTAATCCTCAGGATGAAATATATGACGAGTAGCCGCAAGAGGTGCATCAGTAGTCATTGGAGCAGTTTTTGAATAACAAACACGAAGAATTTGGAAAATGTGCAGATCAAATCAGAACTCAAAAAATAAAATGAATCAGTTGAATCTGAAAAATCAGAGAAGAATGTTGATGATTCATACATGCAAGATGAAATCTTCCTTTTACAATGAGAGTCACACAGCGAAAGCAAAAAATACAGCAAAAAAATTACCATAGACAGGAATTTGATTCTTAGAAATCAAAGCACAAATTAAATCGACAACAGAAAAAATTCGCTGATCAAATCAACTGATTGGAAAGTCTTTCGATCAACACTACTTCAATCGCCCAGTTTTGGCTTGAATCGAGCTGAATTTGCCGGAGCAAATCAGGCTCTGGTACCATGTTAGCATTGAAGAAGAAGCTTGAGTCAGTTAGAGAGAGAAGAGAATAAAAACTGAAATTTGGAAATTATTTTTATTGCTTGAAAGTCTTCTCTGTTGTACAAAGATATTATTGGGCCCTATATATAGAAAAACCCTAAGTTCAAAAATTAATTACAAAGTAGGCCAATCCCAATATAATAAAATATCTATAACAAACTAACAACTATAATCACCTAAGTAACTAACCAACTATTCCTTTCAACCAATGCCATTAAGTCTAACAATACTTTGTATCGAAAAACTATTTCTGCTTTCTTCTACTTAAAGTGATCTATTGCAAGCAATAAGTTACGCGTATAAATTCTCATGAAAGCAACCATCTCTAGAGATGTAGGACTGTATATATAATAATTTTTAAATATTAAAATAGATCATTTATAATAGCTAAGGAATAATGAATATTATATTTCTTTCTGTTTATGATATTTAGACCCTATTTTTGAGCAAATTATAATATTTTACCTGTAAGTACAATGTATTATGTCTTGTTTCTGAAATTATATTTCTTTATAATTATGATAAATATATTTTGGTGTGATGCAGTATTAGAATAGTGTACAATTGAAATTATTGTTGGAGATAGTATCTAAGAGGTTTATCTAGTCTTTTTACATTTAGAAAAGAAATCTCATGTCATTTTTTCATTCTTCTCATTTCGTGATACATGCTCAATCTCTATCTTTGGGTGGACATATGCTTTTCACTTTTATTTTTCATGCTCTTCAAATTCTATGCATTTTTCTTTATTGCTTTACATACTGCTACTTTATCGCAAAAATTTTAGGTTTCTCTTACATTTCTCATTGATGTACTTCTTTAAGAGATCTTGACGTATGAAGATTTGAGGGTGTCACAGTTTTATATTTTCTTGCAAAAATTTAGCTTTGTTCAATTCATTCTTTAAGGCTTCATCATTGTTCGACGCTTTACTATTGAGTACTAAGTTCTAGAGAAGGTACCAGATTTTCTTATGGCTATACTAAAATTACATAACAAATTTCACCTGCTGAAAGCATTCATAAGTATAGTCCTGTTAAATATCTTATGGGGCAAAATATTGATAGCTAGAACTTCAAATAATATTATAGTCATTGTGATAATAATGATATATTGATATTGTAGTTGTAGTGCTTTTACCATCAACTTTCTTGTAAATTAGTTGTTAAAAGAGCAAGATGGTCAAAAAATAGTTCATGCATTTTCATCGGCAAAATTTTGTGTTTAGTACTTTCATTTTTTAGGTTGCTAATATTTCTATTTTATCTTTCCTTTTAAATTCGCTCACACTGAGAAAGAATTTCTTCTATACATTTCACTTTATCCAATTAAAAGGTCTCTTATATATTTTAAAATATGATAACATCATAGTATTAGATACGCTAGAGGTTATTTCATGATAGCATTTTTAAATATATGATACTTTAGTACTAGATGCGATTTAGAGCTTAATTTATGATAATATTTCTTAAATACATGATACTTTCAAGAATACAAGTTTATTGCACAAGATACTTTGATCTTGTAGTCTAGTGTGAAAGGGAAAAATTGCAAGATTTGACTTATTGAGGGTTTCAAATTTTGGTGGGTTTTTGAACATTGTTGCTGATTTTTTTTCTTCATATTTCTTAGATTCTTCTCTGTATATATTTTAGTGAAGAAAACAATGTGGTAGGGAGTGAAAGATGTAATTACTAAAAGCATTAAGAGATTCACTATAGAAAAGGCAGAATGAAGATTATGCCTCTTATGTTTTAAGACTATTGTGAAAGTAGAAATCATAAATATTGTTGAAGTTGAATTATTCCTCTATTAATCTAATGCATCAATTTTTCTCATTTTCATTTCTTTCGGAAAATGACTTGTACTTCAGACTTTGATGGGAGTTTAGTATTCCTTTTAAGTGTGATGTGATCTCTTATTCGGTGAAGGTTTCTGAATACTTTGACATCAAACTTTTTTTATTTTAAGCATATTCATGATATTTACACTTCAAGTTTGATCATTTCTACTATAATTCATCTAATTAAATTTATTCTCTTAGCTTCTCATCTCATATGTATATTTGGTCTATATACCATTGTTACTAATAAGATAATATTATTTCTGATATAAGTATAGATTATTTATCAACACGGTAGACAAATCAAAGTTTGATTTTTCTTTACGATATTTCATCATTTTGAATAAAAAAATTTGAATATTACACCAACTTACATATTGGGTTTGTGCTAGTACGAATCACGCTCATCTAATATTTGCTATAAGCAGATATACAAGGAGTATGTTATTTAAAATTATGGGCTTTCAAGGAAAGCAAGAAGCCAAGAAAGATAATACTTAAATAATAATAACTTTAATTATTCTTTTAAAATTATTATGCATGGTTTTTTCTTTTCATACAAAAAAATGCACATGCCAAATCAGATATACGATAACATATGCAATTAAAGAGTTTAGTTCTTTATATTCGTATGAACTAGGCTTGTGCCTGAATTAATTTGGTTTGATTTAAGTCATCATCGAATTAAAATTTTAAATTTTAATTTATTAAAATTCTTATCCTACCTCGATTCATTCTAGGTACAATTCAATTCATTTTTTATTATTTCAATTCAATTTTACGAATCGATTTGTTCGATTTTGAAATTTCAACAAACAATTATTTTCATTTCAACTATGGTATAGTTACCTACCATATATAAAGAGTCTGCATTAGGTTTTAGGTTAATAACTAACTAATAAATACTAAATACCATTATATATATATATATATATATATATATATATATATATATATATCGCCCTTGATTATAAATCACCACAATCTAAAATAGTCAAAGAAATTGAACATGATTGTTGCAACTGTTCATTCCTTAATTTCACAATCATAGATGTCGTCACACGAGAATAGGTAGAGGACTTATTAAATATATGGGGGAGAGAGAAAAAGAACTAGCATAGGGTATGAGCTTTGGTTATATATCCTGCATGCTCAGTACATCCGAAGTACTGACGCATACTTTTGTGCTACATCATTTTATGATGTAGGTTCAGGCGTTCAACATCTAGACCGCGCTTAGTACGATTCTCTAGTCCCCACTCAACAACATCAGTAGTGAGTTCTTATAGCTCGAGGACGATAGTTTATCTTTATTCTTTCAGCATTATATTCTAGTTTCAGACTTTTATAGTTAGTTGGGGTCTTGTCCCAGCAACTTACTTCAGTTAGAGGCTTTCAGACATACACTAAAATCAGCTCTTGAGTATTTCAATTTATTTTCAGACTTATCATGTTTTCAGATATTTATATATATTGGGGGTAGCTTGGGGTCACTTGTGACACTAAGCACTGTGTTACATTCAGGGGGTAGCCTCGAGGCATGAAAAACTTGGTATCAAAGAATCAGGTTCAAGTGTCCTAGGGTGTCTGAAAGCCGCATCGAATAGAGTCTTCTTCATGGGTATGAAGCGCGCCACACTTATGAAGGAGAAGCTATGAGACGTCATTAGGAAAAACTTCACTTCATTATGTTTTATCTCGTGCTATAGAGTATGAAATCTATTTAATCTCCTTCTAACTCGTGCTCTACGCGCTTCAGAAAATGCCTCTTAGAAGAGCCAACACAAGGAATCATCCGGCACCAACAGCTCTGGTAGACCCTCTGAATGAGCAAGTTACCTATGTTGAATTTAGGGCTGCACTCCAAGTGCTTGCTCACTCTATGACCGCTCAGGTCAACCAGCAGGCGGTGGCACCAGCTCCACCTCAGGCCAACACTGCTGCAGCTAGAATCTGAGACTCTACTCGGATGAACCCTCCAGACTTTTATGGGTCTAAGTCAGAAGAGGATCCACATGAGTTTCTTGGCAACATTCAGAAAATGACAGAGATTATGGATGTCACTCTGGTCGAGAGTGCAGGCTTAGCCACTTACCAGCTGAAAAGAGTGGCTTATACTTGGTTTCAGTAGTGGAAAGAGTCGCATTGTGCTAATACAGGTCCAGTGGTCTGGAACAACTTCTAGACTGCATTTCTGGACAAGTTTTTCCCACTTGAGCTCAGGGAAGCCAAGGTACAAGAGTTCATCAATCTGAAGCAGAATGATATGAGTGTGCAGGAGTACACACTCAAGTTTACTCAGTTGTCTAAGTATGCTCCGACAATAGTAGCTGACTCCAGGACCCATATGAGTAAGTTCATATCTGGTGTGTCCAATGATGTGGTCAAGGAGTACAAGACTTCTATGCTGGTTAAGGAAATGGATTTTTCCAGGTTGGTGACTTATGCCCAATAGATCAAAAAGGAGAAGATCAAAGAGAGGGGAGGAGATAACAAGAGAGCTAGAACAGGTGACTTTAATTACTCCTAGTACAGGTCAGATGGTGGAAACCGCTCTCAGTTCCATCAGAAATCTTCAGCTCCATCCCCATTCTATGCTAGTTCTCCAGTGCCTAAGTCCAGGCAGGATAGGCAGGATAGAGCGCCAGGCTCTAAGTCCCAAGGTACAGTCACTAGCCGGCACACTCACCCAGTCTGCAAGAAGTGTGGTAGGAACCACCAAGGTGAGTGCATGGCAGGCAGTGGTAATTGCTATGGGTGTGGTAAGCCAGGCCACAGAATGAAAGAGTGCCCAGTAAATTCTTAGAAGGGCAGGGATGCTCGTTCATAGAATCAGGCCAATTCTACAGCAGCTCCAGTGGGCCGCCCCACTCAGCAGGGTGCCTCATCTAGTACAGGTAGTGGTCAGTGCAAAAATAGGTTGTATTCCCTTTAGACTCGACAGGACCAGGAGGATTCTCCTGATGTGGTCACGAGTACATTACAAATCTTTCATTTAGATGTTTATGCATTGTTAGACTCAGGGGCTACACTTTCTTTTGTAACTCCTTATATAGCAGTGAACTTCGGTGTCAATCCTGAAGTACTCCCAAAACCATTCTCAGTCTCTACTCCAGTTGGTGACCCAGTTATAGCTAGACGAGTATATAGAAATTGCCCTGTCACAGTTTCCCAGAAAGTCAGCTTAGCCGATCTTGTAGAGTTAGAAATGACTGACTTCGATATTATTCTAGGCATGGATTAGTTACATTCCTGTTATGCCTCAAGTGATTGTAAAACTAGGATCATTCGGTTTTAATTTCCAAATGAGCCAGTCTTAGAGTGGAAGGGAAGTACCTTAGTGCCTATAGGTCGATTCATCTCTTACCTTAAGGACAGAAAAATGATTTCCAAAGGTTATATCTATCATATTGTTCGGGTTAAGGATTCAAAATCCAAGACCCCAACTCTTGAGTCAGTTCCAGTGGTGAATGAATTCTCAGAAGTATTTCCAGAAGATCTTTCTGGAGTTCCTCCTAAAAGGGAAGTCGACTTCAAAATAGATCTCCTTCCAGATACCCAGCCTATTTCGATTCCTGCTTATAGAATGGCTCCAGCTGAGCTTAAGGAATTGAAAGAACAGTTGAAAGACCTTCTAGACAAGCGCTTCATCAGACCCAACATCTCTCCATGGGGTGCTCCAGTATTATTCATATGTAAGAAAGATGGTTCTCTTCGGATGTGCATTGACTACCGTAAGTTGAACAAGGTCACAATAAAAAATAAGTATCCCATCCCCAGGATTGATGACTTGTTCGACCAGCTTTAGGGTGCTAGTTATTTCTCCAAGATTGACCTCAGATCCGGTTATCATCAGCTCAGAGTTAGAAATTATGATATTCCGAAGACAGTCTTCAGAACTCGGTATGGTCACTATGAATTTGTAGTCATGTCTTTTAGACTAACAAATGCTTCAACAACTTTTATGGATTTGATGAATAGAGTGTTCAAGCAGTACATAGACTTATTCGTCATTGTCTTCATCGATGATATACTCATATATTCTCAAAGTGAGGAAGAGCATGCAGACCATTTGAGAGTGGTGTTGCAGACTCTCAAAGATATCCAGTTATTTACCAAGTTTAGTAAGTATGAATTTTGGTTGAAGTCAGTTGCCTTTCTTGGTCATTTGGTATCTAGTGAGGGAATCTGAGTTGATTCTCAAAAGATTGAGGCAGTGAAGAACTGGCCCAGACCTATCTCTCTGACATACATCAAAAGTTTCTTGGGTTTGGATGGTTATTACCGGAGGTTTATTGAGTGATTTTGCTCCATGGCTGCCTCATTGACCAAGTTGACTCAGAAAAAGGTTAAGTTTTAGTGGTCAGATGATTGTGAGAAGAGTTTCCTAGAGTTGAAGACCAGGTTGACTACAACTCCCATTTTAACCTTACCAGAAGGTTTAGATGATTTTGTGGTGTATTGTGACGCGTCTATAGTCAGCTTGGGTTGTGTTCTGATGCAGCGTGGTAAGATCATAGCTTATGCATCCAGACAACTTAAGATTCATGAGAAAAATTACCCAACTCATGACCTTGAGCTTGCAACAGCTACTTTTGCCCTAAAAATTTGGAGAAGACACTACTTGTATAGTGTTCACATAGATGTGTTCACAGACCATAAGAGCCTCCAGTATGTGTTCACCCAGAATGAGTTGAATCTTAGTCAGAGAAGGTGGCTTGAATTCCTCAAAGATTATGATATGAATGTGATCTACCATCCGAGTAAAGCCAATGTGGTGTCTGATGCCCTCAGTAGACTGTTCATAGGTAGTGTGTCCCATATTGAGGAAGAAACGAAAGATTTAGTCAAGGATGTTCATAGGCTTGCTCGCCTAAGAGTTTGCCTCATGGATACAACAGATGGTGGTTTAATAGTTCAGAATGGGTCAAAATCTTCTTTGGAAGGGGAAGTGAAAGATAAACAAGACAATAATCCCATATTGCTTCAGTTGAATGGTGCAGTTCATCAGTAACGGGTACAGGTTTTCTCCCAAGGGGGAAATGGTGTGCTTCATTACCAGGGTCGCTTATGTGTTCCTAATGTGGATGAGTTAAGACAGTAGATCCTCACAGAAGCCCATAGTTCTCGATATTCCATTTATCTCGGTGCCACTAAGATGTACCGTGATCTGCAGGAAGTCTATTGGTGGAACGACATGAAGAGGGACATTGCAGATTTTGTAGCAAAGTGTCCCAAATATCAGCAGGTCAAGGTAGAACATCAAAAACTAGGAGGTGTGACTCAAGATATTAGCATTCCTACTTGGAAGTGGGAAGCGATCAACATGGATTTCATTACGGGTTTACCTCATACACGCAGACAACACGACTCCATTTGGGTGCTTGTGGACAGGATGACCAAATCAGCCCATTTCCTAGCAGTTAAGACTACAGATTCAGCAGAGGAGTATGCCAAAATCTATGTCAGCGAGATAGTCAGGTTTGATGGGGTTCCCTTGTATATCATCTCAGATAGGGTTCCTCAGTTTACATCTTATTTCTGGAAGTCTTTTCAAAAAGGTCTTGGTACTCAGGTAAATCTCAGCACAACATTTCATCTGCAGATAGATGGTAAGGCAGAGCGTACCATTCAGACATTAGAGGACATGTTGAGGGCTTGTGTGATCGATTTCAAGGGTAGTTGGGATGATCACCTACCTCTCATTGAGTTTGCCTACAATAACAGTTTCTACTCTAGTATTCAGATAGCCCCATATGAGGCACTTTATGGGCAGAGATGTAGGTCACTTGTTGGTTGGTTTGAAGTAGGTGAAGTAGCCTTTATTGGACTAGATTCGGTTCATGAGGCCATGGAGAAAGTTTAGCTCATTAGAGAAAGGTTAAAGACAACTCAGAGTCGCCAGAAGTCCTATGCAGATGTGAGGAGGAGGGACTTAGAGTTTGAGATCAATGATTGGGTCTTCCTGAAAGTGTCACCCATGAAAGGTGTGATGAGATTTGGAAAGAAAGAGAAGCTCAGTACCTGATATGTAGGCCCTTACAAGATTCTGAAGAGGATTGGTGATGTGGCTTATGAGTTAGAGTTGCCAGCGGAATTAGCAGTGGTTCATCTAGTTTTCCATATATCATTGTTGAAGAAGTATGTTGGTGATCTGGCATCAATCGTGCCCTTAGAGAGTGTGGCCGTGAAGGATAGCCTCACCTATGAGGAAGTTCCAGTTGAAATTCTTGACCGTCAGGTTCGTAGGTTGAGAAATAAGGAAGTAACTTTGGTGAAAGTTTTGTGGAGGAACTAGTCATTTGAGGGAGCTACTTGGGAAGAAGAAGCAGCCATGATGGCCAAGTATCCTCACTTCTTTCCTCCCAACTCAGTTTTAGCTTGAGGTAATAGTTCCTCTCCAGTCCCTCAGTCTCCTCATATGCATATCAGTCTCAGTATCATGTTTTCCTAGCTATTCCAGTATTTTCAGCATGTTTTTATGTCTTTAGAGCTAGACTTATTCAAATATCAGCTTCTAGTATTCAGTTGGTAGGAATTGCAGCTCTTTCCCTCCAAAATTAACTTAGTTAGTCCTTATTTGAGGACGAATGATCCTAAGGGGGAGATATTGTAATACCCCAGAACTCAGAGCAACATTTAAAACCCAGAACTCAGAAAAACACAAGAAAAATTCATCTCCAAGCAAGCCCCACGGGCTGACCCATGGGCGTCATGGATATGATGGCCCGTCGGGCTCCCCATGGGAAGAGCCTAGAGGCTCTGTCAACCTATCTCAACCAGACGGGGGTCCCCATGAGCGTCGGAGGTTTGACGCGCTATGGGAAACCACCAGTGACCCCATCAGACCTCCTCTACCATGATAGGCTGTCACCACGGCCGTCGTGGATGCGATGGGCCATGGGATCCATCGTGGGGAATTACTATAGGGCCAGACCATCCTGGTCTGTTTCGACACCCGAGATGATGGGCCATCGCAGGACCGATGCCTGTCGGGTAGCCTGTCCGGCGAAGGATTTTCTGCACTTTTCATTTTAAGTTGGGGGCATTTTAGTTTTTTCTCAATTCATTTAACTCCGATCCTGTTATTTTAGGGGTAATTAAAGGGTTTTTACGCATTTTCCCTCATAACTCCTAAACTAAATCGACACTTAGCAAATTCTAAAAGAAAAAAAGCGTTTTTTCTCAATAACAAGCATGAGGGTTTTCTTCAAGTTCAGCCCCAAATCAAAAGGTTCAACCGTAGAATCTTCTTCCAGGTATGTGGGATTTTATCAGTGGGTTCCTTTCACCCATTGGGTCCCTAGACTCAACTTAGTTCTTCAGATTTCAACTAGTTCTACAGACCTAGGGTTCCTAATTCTTATGTAAGAAGTGCAATTCAGATTCTATTACTTGTATGATGTTGTTTACATGTTTTCTTGAGGACCTAGGATATCTATATGTACAAAGTTCAGTAATCCTAGCATGTGTTAACTTTAGTACTCATAAATTACAGTTTTTAGCCAGATAATTCAGTCAGTTATGCTTCACAATTAGAATGCTATCAGTTTCAGTATTATTATTGCATTCTCAGATGATTATCAGTATTTGAGCTATCCAATATTTCAGCTTGCATTTCATTGCTATATATACATTCATTTGGGAGTAGACTTAGCACCGAGTGGACGAAGGGATGGAGGCTCACCCGCCTGTTTAGGCTGAGACCTTTGGTAGCAGTCCCTGAGTCCCAGAACTACGACGCCATTGTAGGTTCTAAAGGGGTCACCTGTCAGATTAGGCTTGACACCCTTGTCCTTTGAGGACACCAATTTAGTAGATCCACGTTAGATTTATTTGTACCCTTGGCAAGGTATGAACACCCTCCCATCTAGGGTTACAGGTTGGCACCACAGTTAGCTCAGCTTGGGGTATATCGGTTAATAGTAGCTCTCACAGTTAGACTCAGCATTATATTGACCTCGTATTTAGTTATTCAGTTCAGCTTAGCATGGTACGATACTCATGTTCAGTTACTTGGTCACTGTATTCAGATAATCTTTAGTTCATGTTTCAGTATTTACTCCTATGTCAGTATTCATATTTTACAGCTTTGGTTATATATCCTGCATGCTCAGTACATCCAAAGTACTGACACATACCTTTGTGCTATATCATTTTATGATATCGGTTTATGCATTTAGCATCCAGACTACGCTTAGTACGATTCTACAGTCCCCACTCATCATCATCAGTGGCGAGTCCTCATAGCTCGAGGATGATAGTTTATTTTTATTCTTTCAGCATTATATTCTAGTTTCAGACATTTAGAGTTAGCTAAGGGCTTGTCCCAACAACTCACTTCAGTTAGAGGCTTTCAAACGTAGACTAGAATCAGCTCTTGAGTATTTCAGTTTACTTTCAAACTTTTCACGTTTTTAGATATTTATATATATTCAATCACCTTTGGATTTCTTTTTCAACTCTTATATTATGAATCAGTTAAGCTTTTCGCACAACTTAAATTATCAGAAAATATCTAGACTTTCCAGACCATGGGTTAACTTGGGGTCACTTGTGACACTAAGCACCGTGTTACGTCCAGAGGGTAGCCTCGTGGCGTGACACCAAGCAGTTTCACCATTGAGATTTCCATTGGGAAACGGTTAATAACCAAAGCACTTTGTGACTTAAGAGCTATCTTTGATCTAATGCCCTTTTCACTATTTAAGAAGATGGGGTTAGGCAGTCCCTGACACACTACTATTGTGATTCAATTGGCGGATAGGTTATTTGCTAGACCATGAGGCATTGTGGAGTGTTTTTTACTACATGTAGTTTTTTTGACCTTCTTGGTGGACTTTGTGGTCCTTTATTTTGAGCCTGATCTAAAGTCCAATCTATTTTGGGTCATCCATTTTTTGCTACTGGGAAAGCTCTTATTGATGTAGTATCTGGACAACTAACCATGAGAGTGCATAATAAGGTGGACATTTTTTTATGTTTATAATGTATTAAAGTTATCAGCTGTCATGCTCCAAACTTGAGGGGGGAAACTGGAACCTGATGCCAAAACATAGGACAAAGACGACCCTGCTAAACCATTTGCCAATGACACATAGAAGCCACACACAATCAAGAAAACAAGCAAGTATATCTCGGCTTAAAAATCAGCCCTCAGCTGGCAAAGCCCCTGTCAACAACTCTAGAAAGAAAATAGCTACTCCCAACAGTTCATATAAAGAAATAAGCATGTAGCACATACGTCCTATTTGGGTCGTTGAGGCCGCCATGATATCTAGGACAACATAAACACTATTCAGGCCAATAAGGACACCATGATCTCTATATAAACACTGAAAACATGTATATAAAATGTAAACTAGGCTAATGAGCTGCTAAGGTACCATCAAAACAACAACAAGGCCCGTAGCTATGCAACCCAATCGATTAGTCTATAAGCCTCTATGAATACAATACTTTATGGGACAGGGCCCCAACCTACCCGATAACTATAAATAGCAAAAAGGCAAACCTCTGAGACTCCGTCAACCCATAGAAGGAAAAGAGTCAACCCTAACCCTCTAAAAGCTCGGCTATGCTACCTGGAAGGTCTGTCTAGTCATTTCTCAGGACCTGCAGACATGAATACAGTGTCCCTAGGCAATAGGGCATCAGTACAAAATAATGTACCAAACATATAAGGCAAACTGAAAACTGAAACTGAAGTGTAAGGACCAAACAAAAGGTCAGGAGTAAAACAGAAGTACAAGAACTTACCTTCATGTAAAAAGATACCATCGAAAGTACATAGCAAACAATAACCTTACCTGGCCCCCATAAGCCCGGCAGGTACAAACAACATATAATTTCCATAAGTTCTAATAGGCGCAAACAATCTCTAAATATCCATACTGACCCCTTACATAGACCCCTGTGATAATTGGAGTTGAACTATCAGACTTTACATGTGTCATGAATTAGTGAAACTCTGAGTCTCTGTGGTACCATATAAGTGTTGCCGCGTAGGTACGCCTTGTCCATCCTGTAGGTACAGTTTTCCCGACCCATAGGCATGGTCTGCTCGGCCTGATGGTGCGGTAATATAATGTAACTGCTGCCTCATAGGTACAGCCTGCCCGTCCCATAGGTACGGTCTACTCAGCCTAAAGGCACGGTAATAATGTAACTCCTGCCTCGTAGGTACAACCTACCCATCCTGTAGGTATAGTCTACCTGTCCCGAAGGCACGGTAATAGTAATCAATATATAGGCTCCAAAACCCTATAGGGTCAGTGTCTGCTGAGGCTAAAACAAGCTCATAGGTGGCATCAAGACAATAATAATAATACAATAATATCATGTAATCACAAGTGACCTCAATACAACCATAACATGCTTTTCTAGGCTTCTAAGTAAGGAATAAAGTATTGCAGATAGTCGCAATATCATGTTGTAGGGCAAAACTCAATACTATAAGGTCACTAGTCGAATAACGATGTTACACAGGCTTTACAAGCTTTGGCCTTAAAGATCATGCCAAAAAGTGAAAATGAATCTTTAACATACCTTTCAACTGAAGTCCCAAAGGTGTTTCTATGAAGCTTGACCAACCAAATGTAATGCAACAAATGTGAGAATCAATAAGGCTGCAAGAATGAGACATAACCAATCGATAGGGCATCAATGTCACACTCGCGACCATCCAAGTGCAAATCATAAAATGAGGCTACTAACAATAATAAACAACAACTAAATCTAACAATAATATGCTAACAACATCTTGAAGGAGCGATGAGCTCCAGAGGCACTATTTCAACGCGTACTTCACATCATTCAATCCAACAACCATCTTATGTGACTCAGTTAAGAATCAAACCAACCCCCAGTCCCTCCAACACCTTAAAACCATCAGTACACAATAATAATAATCAAACTTAACAAGACAAAGGAGATTCCAGGAGCTACGGTATCCAAAACACCACTTCGTGGCTCAAAAATTTATAAAAATGATACTAGAATATGGGATTATGAAGGGAGGTCGTAGGGGAATGATTTTCTTGAAAAAACCCTTTGAAATACCAAGCTAAACAATCTACCTTTTTGAAGTAACAACAGCCAAAGCCAAAATCAACAAGAAACTACTACAAGGCATCGACAACTAAACCTTTTCATAACTGGAAGCTTAGAATATCGATTCAATAAATAGATAAGTGTATGGGATCCTTACCTTGACAATATAACTCCATACCTACTGTGACATACTCAATAAACAGTTGCTATCTCGCTTCCACAACACACAAGAAGATACGCCATGAAATCGACTGGGCAAACTATACCAAAATGATGAGCTTACGATGTAGAACAACTTCTGTTAAACTTACGAATTGAAAGCATCAAAGTAAATGGAGTATTTAGGGGATCTCCTTCTGATTTTCTGTGATTTTTGGGTGAAATTTATGAGTTAAAATGAAGGGAAATCAGCTTATAAAAAGCTAAACCGACATGGGGCTAGGGGATCCACCTTGACATGCCTACTTGTGTAGCCTTACAAAAATGTTAATATCTCTCTATGCTGAAGTCATATGGAGGAACGGTTTAGTGCATTAGAAACAAGACTCGTAGACCTTCAATTTGGTACATTGGAGTCCTTCTAACTCTTTATATATTAGGAGAAAATCTTCGAGACATTTGACCCAAATTTGTAGAGAATTTCTTAATGGAATTTACAAAAACTTTTCCCAACTTTTATTTAGCAACTTACTTGACTTCAAAACCTAAAATACAACCATTGTGAATTTTAAATACCTCATAAAACATTCTTCCTAACATATGAAACTCTTAGTATTATCCCAAAAGTATAAGTTAATCCAACATTCAAACGGATGGGCTGTTACATCCTCCCCCCCTTAGGGTCATTCATCCTCGAATGATGATAATGTACGTGGTATCACAAGAAACAATGCAAGAACACGTATAATACAATAATGTACCTTAAGTACTCAAATGTGGGTCTACTATCTATCTATTTTGAACATCATCTGAAGGAGTGAACAAGTGAAGATATCTGGACTTCGTGTCCTCTTTAGTTTCCCATGCCATCTCTTGATATTATGGTTCTACCACAACACTTTCACTGAAGCTATTTCTTTATTCTGCAATCTTCTAATTTGGCGGTCTACTATGACAATTGGGACTTCTTTATAAGATAATTCCTCTAAAATTTGAACATTTGTCGTTAGTACTATATGTGTTTGATCTCCGATACACTTCTGTAACATAGAAACATGAAAGACTGGGTGACTGCCTCAAACTCTGAAGGTAACTCTATCTGGTAAGAAACTCTGCCTATCCATTGCACAATACGGTAAGGTCCAACATATCGAGGGCTCTCCTTTTCCTTCCTGCAAAATTGTATAATGCCTTTCATTGGTGAAACCTTTAAAAATTCCTAATCATCAACATTAAACTATATGTCCCATCGCCTAACATTTGAATATGATTTTTGGTGGCTCTGAGTTGTCAACAACCGGTCTCTGATCAGCTTAACCTTTTCCATGGCCTGCTATACTATGTCTAGTCGAAGAAACCCTAACTCACGAACCTCAAACCAACCAAGAGGGGATCAATATTTTTTCTCACATAAAGCCTTGTACAGTGCCATACTAATGCTTGAATGACTACTGTTATAATAAGCAAACTCAATAAGTGACAAGTGATCATTCTAGTTCCCTATGAAATCTAGCACACTTGCCCGTAACATATCCTCGAGCATATAGATCATACGTTTGGCTTGTCCATCGGTCTAAGAATGAAAAGTTGACTAAGCTTAAACTGAGTCCACAAACCCTTCTGGAAAGTTCTTTAGTGATGTTGTAAACTGTACCCCTCTATCTGAAATAACCAATACTGGGACACCATGAAGTCTGACTATTTCTCTAATGTACATCCCAACATAATCTTCAATTGAGTATGTGGCCCTGATTTGCAAGAATTAGGCCAAATTTTTCCAACCTATCAACAATCACCCAAAAAGAATCAAACTTCCATCACAAACTAGGCAAACATGGGACAAACTTCATATTTATATCCTCCCACTTCAAAAATGGAATAGCTATCTCATGAGTCAGCCTACTAGGCTTCTAATGCACTATATTTACCTGCTGGAAATTTGAGCATTGATTTATGAACCTAGCTATGCCCCTCTTTATGCCCGACCACCAATAAATCTCCTTAATATTATGATACATTTTCGTGGATCCTATGTGAATAGAGTAACGAGAATGGTGTGCCTATTTCACAACCTATTGTTGAATCCCTACAACATCCGGAACACATAACTAATCTTTGAATCTGAGGACTCCATCTCCTTCTATATCAAAGGCTAAAGACTCCCGCTGCTGAGCCTTGCCTTCGAGCTGCTCTAAGCTGGGATCCTTGTATTGTTATGACTTCATCTCCACAACTAGAGGTGATACTATTATGTCCTAAACTGTGACCTCATTATCATCAGGATCTAATAATCTAACCCCCAAATTAGCTAGCTAGTGGAGCTCTCGAGCCATCTCTCGCTTCCAGCTCCCAAATACAATAGACTTCCAATAGACTTATGACTAAGGGAATCTGCTACTATATTGGCTTTCACTGGATGGTATAAAATATCCATGTCATAGTCTTTCAGCAATTCGAGCCATTAGCACTATCGCAGGTTCAAATCCTTTAGTCTAAAAACACATTGGGGGATCTTATGATCTGTACAAATATCAACTTTAATGGAATATAAGTAATGCCTTTAAATCTTCAGGAAAATGAATAAATGCGGCCAACACTAAATTATGGGTCGAGTAGTTTTTCTCATTCTTCTTTAACTGTTTAGAAGCATAAGAAATTACCTTTCTTTTGTTTGCATCCGAACACAAACTAGCCTAATGCTTGAAGTGTTACAGTACATTATGTATCCCTCTTGACCCTCTGGTAAATCCAGAACTAGTTTTGAAGCCAATATATCTTTCAGCTCTTGGAAACTCCCCTCACAGGCTGTGTTCCATTGAAACTTAGCTACTTTCTGAGTCAACTTTGTCAAGGGTGCTGAAAATGAAGAAAATCCTTCTACAAACCTTCTGTAATACCCTGCTAACCCCAGAAAGCTATGAACTTCTGTCTAGATTGTGGGTCTAGGAAAAGCATTCACGGCCTCAATCTTCTATAATTCAACTTGAATACTAATATCTGATACAATATGGCCTAAAAAGGTCATAGAATGTAACCAGAACTCACACTTCGAGAGCTTAGCCTACAACCTACAATCTCAGAGTACCTGAAGCACTACTCAGAGATGATCTCTATGCTTGGCCTCTGATTGAGAATGTACCAGAATATCATTAATAATTACAATGACGAACAAGTCTAAGAACGGCCTGAAGATACTATTTATCAGGTCCATAAACAATGTTGGGGCATTTGTCAACCTAAAAGACATCACAAGAAACTCAAAATGACCATATTTGAGCATGACGGTTGTCTTTGGAATATAAGTATCTTGAATAAGTACCTGGTGGTACCCTAAATATAAATCAATCTTTGAGAAGCATCAGGCATTCTGCAGTTGGTCAAAAAAACCCTATCAATCTATGGTAGTGGATACTTATTCTTTATAGTCACCTTATTCAATTTTTGATAGTCTATACACTTTCACAATGAGTCATCTTTCTTCCACACAAATAAACTGGTGCACCTTATGGTGATGCACTAGGCCTGATGAAACCCTTATCTAATAAATCTTTTAGTTAATCATTCAATTCCATCAATTATGTTATGCCATTCTATATGGGGGAATTGATATTAGCTAGTCATCTGGTAATATATCAATAGAAAATTCAGTCTCCTGTTCTAGGGGAATACCAGGATGCTCATCCAGAAAACCATCTTGAATCTCATTAACCACTAGAATAAATTGAAGAGTTGATGGCTTAGGGTCAATATCATAAACTCGGTCAATATGGTAAATTCATCCTTTGGCGATCATTTTCCATTGCCTAAAGCTGGGAAATAAACCTGCCTTTCAGCATTGCCGCATTATCTTTTCACTCTCAAACTACTTTCCTTTGAAAGTGGGATCTAACAGTCTTCACTTGGCAGTCGACATTATCATAACAAGATGACACCCAATTCGTACACATAATAATATCAAAGTCAAGAAATTCTAGCTCTATCAGGACTGCGAAGGTCTAACAACCAATAATCTTAACCGTACAACCTTGATAAATTCTCCTGGCAATAATAGAGTTTCCAACTAGGTAGACACAATAAAAGGTCGATGAAATGACTTGGGTACTACACATAACTTTCCAGGAATAAATAGGGTAACATACGATAACGTGGAGCCTTGATCTGTTAAAGCATAACCAAATTATGAGCAAACACTCAATGTACCTATCATAATATTTGGCGATGACTCTGAATCCTGATGACCTGTCTTGTGCAGAAGAGAGATCCTGGCCACTATGGAACTAGATGCTCCCCCTCGGCCTCAGCCTCGACCTGCTAAAATCTTGGACCTATGCTCTACAGGATGTACAGAGGAAGACGATCATGTTACTGATCCGTCCCTCTATCCTGGACCCTATTGGTCCCTTAACAAGCAAAAAATATTATATATGACCCTTTTGGCCACATAAAAATAGCATGTTGTGAAGCCCTAACAACATCTCCCGGCATATGTCTACCGTAATTATTACAATGTAGCTATCACACCCCGGGGCTACCCCCTAGACGTAACACAAGATTCGGGACACGAGTGCCCTAGACTAACCCTTGGTCATAGAATACTCAGAGATACATAAGGAAATAAAGAGAAAGCATACATAGACAAGCTAGAAATCTATAAACCGACATAGAATAAAGTCTACGAGATACCAATTCGGGTTACATCTAACTATGTCTAAAGCCTTTAAATCTGAAATAAGTGTTGATGGGACAAGACCCCAACTAACTCAGGAATCTAACAAAGAAACATAAGAAATATACTCATAACTCTGGTCCTCAAATATTGAGGACTCACCAACAGATAGTCTGGATAGCTGGCTTTGACTAGCCACGCGCCTGAGGAATAGAGCCTGAATCTGCATCATAGCAGGATGCAACACAAAGTATGCATCAGTACTATAGGATGTACTAAATATGAGAGTTATGCATGATCATGATAAAACATACTTAAAACATGCTTAAAATGAGCTCTTTCGTAATAAGAGATGGCATAAGAAATTATCAAGATATAAGGCATAAAACCTGAAATAAAGTCAAGATTCAAAGTAGAGTATCATACAACTTATTAGCTTGAAAATAACACGCGGGAGTTTCTCTTAACAAACATAAACCATGATGAGCTACATGGAGTCTAGTGTCATGCACCCACACTGAAAAAGGCTGTCCTAACTGGACAAGGTTAGAACCATGTCATAAGGATCCTATCATAAACCACAGAGGGCAACCTACGATGGCAATGTAGTTTTGGACTTGGGTTATCTAGAACCCTCATCGCTCGGTGCTAAATACTACTCCCAAAATAAATACCATGAGGCTCATATACATGTGACATATCTAGATGTCGAAGCTTGTTCATAAACATATTCATACCCTGAATCTTCATACTACACACGAACCTTGGTTTAGAAAATGATTCATGAGCATTAATGGCATATCGGGTGTCTTGTCTTACATAATAATTCATAACTTGAAAGCTTGCATGGCACTAGTTCAATTTCATAATAACATATACTTTCATAAAACATAGGAACTAGGCATGCACTTGCTTAAAATTCATGAAAACATGCTATCAAATACCCAATTTACTTGAATCAATTTATGCATGTAGGATTTGCCATAATTAGCCTTCAATTTGAGATAGGAATTCATATGTAGACACCATGCAAAATCATGCAATTTAGTAGTAATTTCATAATAAAATTATGAGAAGGCAAATTATAGCAAAACCCATAAGATTTGGGTAAGAAACCTAATTTGAAAGTTCATGAAATCAAAATAGAGATTAGGGATTTTGGGCAAAAGGGGGAAAGGAACTCATTGTTGAATACTGATGAACACTCAAATCGTTCTCTCCAATTAGGAGGCCACGACGATCGTGCAACAAAACCAAATTTATAAACCCAACGGATGTCGTGGTCGTACCCAATGGACTTGAGTTAGCCAACTAGAGATTGTATGAGTCGATTTCAAGGCTAGAGTAATTGCTTAAACAAAAACAAGTAAAAAGATTGGGGGAATTGGGAAAGTTGTCGCTACTAACACAATTCAACAATAAGCAATAAAACTAAAGATGGGTGTACCAAGTGATTTAGAAGACTAGGGATGCATATCCGATGGGGCATTGGCTATAGGATGGGGTAATTATTAATTTACCTCTATTCTCACCTATTGACATGAATAGCATTGGTCATAGGTATGGAATGCTATCTTCCGATCAACATCCATATTTTCGATGATTTCGGTTAGAACATCATCGGTGTGATAAACAATAAACCAACATTATCTTGGGAAGGTCGTCCTATTCCTAGCTTGGACCCTTAAATGGGAGATTCTTGCGATTAGAGCTATTCCTAGCTTTCAATCTAGATGGATTCCCAAGTACCCACTAGCAATTTCACATCCACAACCATGAAATTCACTCCCGAGCAATCACATAGCTAAGTAATGTAAATTAATGTTTGCAACCACCAATTTTAGGATTAAAACTTGGTGAAATTACTAGACCCATGTCAAATAAGCAATTATAAAGGTGAATTAACAGCACCCACACCCATTAGCTAAGCACCCATCATCTATACACCCCTAGACAAGAGAATATATCCACTCATAGTAGGAGAAGAAGAGATACCATCTGGGTAAGTCAAATTCTCATCCATTATAGCTGAATCTCAAGTTCTAGAATCAAATTAGGCACACAAATTGTTAACCAAGAGATTTGGATTGAAACCCTCTTCTCAATGAAGGTGGAAAATTGTTTACAAAGTAAGAACTATCTCTAAAACTCATGTCTGAAGTATTGTATATATATACAAATTGGGCCTAAAATGTCCTTTTATATGTTCCCAAGTCATCACATAAATTTACGACAAGTTTGCCTTTTTGGGAAGTGTGTGGTGCGACATGCGGTTCACATGTCGCAATGTGCGCGTCACACACCTACTCAACTCGACCAGCGACTTCAGCTGAAATTATGGGCTTCATGCGAAGGTGGTACGTTTCTCACCATGGGATGTGCGCATCATACAACGACTGCACTCCTTTGCAGAATCTTCAGCAACTTTGGTAGCTTCATGCGGAGGAGGTGTGAACCGCACCTCGGCTTGTGCGTGTCACACAACCACCGCATCTCATGGCAGATTCTTTAGCTTTTCTCAACTCCTCACACTTAGCTCCTTTTTGGCTCTTTTTGGGTTCATATCTTTGTTCTTAATCTTCTATCAAAAGTACCTGCATAGACATCAATAAAGGCCATAAGAACCTCTAAATCAATTCAAAATATAGCAATAATTCATGGATAGAGGCTCAATAAGTAGGTAGATTACTGATTTATCAAACCCCCAAACTTAAACTATTGCTTGTCCTCAAGCAAGATACTCACAAAGAAAGGAATGAATTATGCTAAGGCTCAATCAAGGCACAAAAGACTACTTTACACTAAAAATTTAAGAAAAATATACAAACAAAAGACTCAAAAAAAGGACTCAACTACTATGCTCATCTCAATTTGGACCACCACAAACTCAAGGCAATTGGTCATTTTAAAACCCTTTTCAAAAGGACATCATTTCTCATTTAAAATCAAGGGAATTTGCCATTCAAAATAAGACATTTAAGCTTCTCAAGTCATTGGCATGGACCGTCAAGGTTTGCCTCGAGATTCACCACACAACTTGTCTCATTCATTTCCCTTAATTAAAATAGAGACTCTATGCTTCAATTCGAGTGCATGATGCCACTCCTCACAAGAGAGAATCACACTCACAAATATTCAATTCTCAAAACACGGGATTATAAGAGAACCAAGAAGACTCTCACTCTCTCAAGAAAGTTCAAGTGCATACGCGTCGAACCATAGGCTTTCCCTTCATGCAGATCGCCACTAATATAGGGTAGCCAAGCTCAGAATCACCAAGGATTTACGGGTTATGATATTGGCTAGGGATAAGGTGAGGGTATCATTTCGTTCAAGTGACTACACCTCCCTAATGCTCTTTGTTCTCATTTCGAACACCGCTCACATTTTTTCATTTCAACTTCACCTTATTCCTCCCTCGCACAACCCAAGATTTCTCCTTTTTAACTCATGATCATTCACACCTTATATCACCTTCACTTGGTAGCACCAGTTTTTGCTTTTCAATTTTCTCATTGGATTGATAATTTGGAGAAATTTTCAATTTGAAATTAAGGTGCTACCTTGCACTTGAAGTTCACTTCCTTTTTTCTCCTCATTTAATCATGTGCACCCCCAAACTTAGGCATTTGCCTATGTTGTCTTTTGTCCCCCCCCCCAAAAAAAAACATAGGCATTTAGCCTACATTTCATTTTCAAGCAATTAGGGAGGATGGGTGCCAAGATAGAGCTTCCAAAAAAGTCAAGGTGTTGACAAGGTGCCAAAGAATGGTAACAAGCTCAAAGGGGTTCACTTGGATTTGATGTCATTGGGAATTTTTTTGGGTGAAGTGGCTTATCAAAAAGGGCCCAAAGTCATCTTCTAAGATCGATTACATCTAGAATTTTGCCTTGAATCACATTCGGGGCAAGTTCTAGATAATACTTATGCACAATAATCAAGGTACAACCTCACCACACAAGGCATCATGCCACAAGACTTCATTCATTAGTCCCACAATCAATTAGGGCAAATGGCTTTTGACAAGCTATTCTGAGTTCATTACACACTCGTTTGTGAGTCAATCAAGTCAAAGTGAGAGTGTGTAAGTCATGACAAGAGAATGCTTTTCCTCAATAATCCATTTCCCTTCTTCCTTTCATTTTCAAAAATAAATTGCCATGATTTTTTTTCGGTGGGCCCATTTTGAGACAAGCACTTACGAACTCAATTCTACACTAAAACTTGGAATTTTCTTTTACGAAAGTCGCCTCTCAATCTAACATAGGGAAACACCAACCCTGTTTGACACACAAAAATAAAAGAAAAAAAAAGAGAATAATCAAAACTTTTGCTCCTTGGAAAAGAATCGTAGTATTAAGAAAACCCTCGGAGTTTATTTGTACACTACTATTAACAAGGCGATAACCAAATTTGCGCTCATAATTTCATTCAAGAACAAGCCTAGGCATAGGCATTTAGCGCATTTGCAAGGTACGAGTGGTGGAATAATGGGGCATGTAAGACCAATCCGGCACACACTCAATAAAATTCAAGCCCGGCGAGGGCACAATTAAGCTCAAAGTAAAACAAAAACATAATCTAAAACAAAACATAGTGTAAAGGAAAGAAAAACAATGGCATCACAATTATCATCCTAAATGTGCCCGACAAGGGCCAAATAAAACTAAGCAGAAATGTCAATTAGTCTTGACAAGGGCAATAAATTATCTCAAGCCCACTCACAGGCATAAAAAGCAAGTAAGTAAAGCCACCCTCTTCCCATAAAAGAAGCATTGCCCTCAACGCTCACAGTGCAATGGGAAAAAGGGTGGAACTCCCTGGAGGACCTAATCCTCATCATCACCATCATCAGTAGTAGCTTCTTCTTCAATATTTTTGCCACTCGGGCTAGCACCACCCCGTTGGGAGTTCGCAGAAAGAGTGGAATTGCAAAGAGCCCGTTGAAAATCAGGGTTCTCGTCGTCATCCAACTCTTGATACTCATTACCGGGCAGCTTCTCATCAGCATAGGCAACAAATAAGTCATCCAAGGGGTTGGGAATCTTCCGAGGTGGAGGTAATATAGTCAAATCTTCCTGCACTACATGGCCTTTGCCCTTGGCTTTATCAATATCTTTATGAAGTTTAAAGATTGCCCCCTCCATGACATCAACCTGCTTGCACAATATGTTCAAGATCTCTACCACCCCCTTCACTGCATTCTTGACTGCCCTATTGATCATCCCAAGAAATTTTGTGGCTAAGTCGGCCAGCTGCTTCTCATGATTATGAGTCTTGTCCACCATATCCTGCAGCCCACTCTTGGTTATAGAGGGTGTGGTAGCATGTGGTCGTGCCTCGGAAGTGGTTTGAGAGGGAAATGAAGCACCAATACTCGCACCAAGCTCATCACTGTCAAGCTCACTCATCTGTTCAGTCCTTTGCTTCTTGAATCTTGGGGCATCTCTGTCTGAATTTTTGTCAAGATCAATGACCTCAATGGCATGAGTAAACTTGTCACAAGGAAGAGTAGGAACCCAGCTTTAGCACACACCTTGGTAATCAAGACCAAAAAAGGGAGGGAATAATTTCTGCGATGGGCTTTCCTCTGTATTACCATTGCTGCCACCTCACAAAAGTTTACATGTTCCCCCATCATAATGGCCTCGATTAGAATGGCACCCTCTTGAGTTATCTTTTGGTCATTTTGAGAGGGGAGAAGAAGGTTGTGAACTAGATCATACCAAAGCCGTGCCTCAAAAACCAAGGACCTCCTCGAGATATCTCCTCCCATGGTAGACCACAAAGGGGTGCCCAAAGCAATGGTGGGGGCTCTCTCCTGATATGGCTTTGGTTCGGCCATCAATTTAGCCATGAGGGCTGGTGACGGATCGATTGGTTTTCCCAATAAATAGCATTGATGGCGGTGGGGGTGACAAACACTTTCTTTCCCCGGACGATGACCGCATATAGATTGGGGAACCTGTCCTTGGGATCTTTATAGCCCTTGGAATCCTGTGTTGCTTGGAAAGCTATAAAGAATTCCCAAACTCTCTCTTCATAGTATCCCCTGGCATGTCCTAAAGTGGTTGCCAATCTCTAACAACAAACTGATGGTGCATATTGGGAAGCTCGTCTCCAACTTCCTCCAAATTAAAGCTTTGCTCCACATTAAAAGTTCTGTTTTTGTCCCGAGTGTAGTAGGATTTCATGCCCTCTACTCTGAAATGGAGCCTTGCTTCTTCTGCAACTGACCTTTGTTTAAGTTGGCCCCCTGTGTGTGACCTGTTAGAAGACATATTTTGCAACCAGAGATTGTGAGCCAAGAGACAAAAACACAGCCTAAAAAGAAGTTATCAACTACAAAGGATGGAATGCAATGGTTATAGAACAAAGTAGGTAACTGTTGTCTTGTGCAGATCACATGCGAAATACACTAGGAGGAGTGCGCATCGCATGTGCTATCACACAAACCCACAAAACCTTCAGGAATTTTTCAATTGAGGTGCGATACTGGTGCTATTTGCATCATCAGGACTGCGTGTCGCACCACACATTGCCCCTCATATCAATGACCTGTCATTCTTTTAAACTTGGTGCAATACCTTGGGCGCCCTGCACATCAAGATCTGTGCATCGTATGCAAAATGCACAATGGAAAAATTGGAATTTTTAGTTCCTTGTGTTCTTGTGAGTTACACATATGATTCATAGAGCAATATGTGCTTCAGCACTTGGCACTACACAACAACCAAATCACATTAAACAAAGGGGAAAAAGGATTATGACCTTAACTTTCGGGTACACAGACTTCCCCAAATTTCTATTGACACAAACCCAATCAAGAAAGTCTCAATGACTTCCCTTAAGATGGACGTTACCCCGTCTATTATCGGGAACATAAAGCCCTTCTTTCACAATGGGCACCAATAATCATAGCAACGATCAACCTTCCCTTCACAAAACATGCACCCCAAATAGATTTTCAACAAGTATTGTGGGCATATAATTTGCGACATGTAGCGTCAATAGTCAGCTATCAATCAAAACCTCATGACAAATGATGATTTGCCCTTAAGAATGACGTCACCCAATCTATCATTGGGCCCAATAATTCATTAGTCACGAGTGGGTTACTCAAACTTCACCCCAACACAGATTTCAAGGCTAAACATTACTACCAATCAACATGCATTCATAAAATCAAAGCCCTACCAAGTTGATTCTAAGGTATATTATGAAAAACAACTCAAAATTGGGGACCCAAAATTTTTGGATCTCACCCAAAATCAACATGGCAATTTTAGTACGCATGCTTCACAATATGAGCTCCCATCATTCATAAAAACAACTATTTAACATTGTGGAACTTACCACAAGTGAAGATTGTAAAGGGAAGAGTGAAAATTGAAGCTTTTTAAACTCCAACAATGGTGACCCATAAGACCTTTCTGGAGAATAACGGTAGTGACAGTGAAGGTGTAGTGGAGAAGATTGGGTGAGGGGAGAAGAAGGTTTTGGGAGAGTTTGAAGGTTTAAAGAGAATTTTTGAGAGAGAATTTTTGGGAGTTGTGGAGAAAGATGGTGGAAAAAGAAGAGAAAAGGCAGTTTTGAAAGAAAAAGAAGAAGAAAAGTTGGTTGGGTCGTCTCTGGGTCAGGTAGGTCAACATGTTAGGTCAATTAAAATTCAAATTTACCTTTCATGCACTGCGACATACGATTCACACTAGGTAAGGTGCAGACCGCATGGCGTATCACACAAACCCCCTGTTTCACCCTTGGGTTTGTCTAGGCATCTCTGTTGTCGTGCGATGCGCAGTTGGGCTCATCTTGTCTGCACGGCCCAGCGCATATCACCTCCCAATTTTTTTAGATTTCCTTCATGTCTTCTGGTGTGGCGTGCGATAAGCTGTGCGACACGCACAATTGCTTGTGCGGTCCGTACTATTCACCGCACGACTCCTTTTTTCCTTGTGCTCTTTTGTTCAATTTCTCCATCCATGCATTCCTAATAAAACACCAAAAACAACATAAGATAACCAAAAACAAAGAAAGAAACTTGGGTTGCCTCCCAAGCAGTGCTTGATTTAACGTCGCGGCACGATGATACTACCTCAATCCTTAATCATTTTTGGGTTTAACGATGACATCGCTAGGCAACGTCCCTTTCATCCGAGGGTTTATTTGGCTTGATAGGTGGGTCATTTGGGCCTCAAGATGCTTGATCGAGGCGTTATGAGAGCTCACAATTTGGTAAATTGTTGAAACCTAACTCTTTAGCTCACTTAATCCCAAATTTGTCGTGTCCACCTTCTTGAGAACCAAGAACAGCATGTCCTCTAACTTGGATTGGCTGGGGTTGCTTGTGTCCGATTGGTAGAGAGAGTCCACCTTGTTCGGAGGGATATAGGGATTTGAACTCCGGTGATTGAAACAATCACCATCCTTGTCTCTGTCATGCCAATTGCCATCCCTCTCTTTGTCTCTAATCCAACCTTGATTCTCCTCCCATGGGCAATAATACCAGGGGCGAGAACCCACCGACAAAAGCATAACTTACCATAAACATTAGTCATAAGCTTCACATCACTCACTTGAATCTCCGGTGTACTCATTGCATTCACCTTCTTAACACCAGCTCCCATTACTTGCTTGGCCATAAAATCGATTTTGAGTCATCACTTTTGCCAAAGCTTCATCTTGCTCCTCATCTTTCTTTCTCATTTCATTTGCTAGGAACTTGAGGGCATTCCTGAAGTTGGCACCTCTGCCTCTCTCGTGTGCCAAGCTTGGTTAGTCTTGGTCATTCGTTCTAATAGCACCGAGGCAATGGTGAATTCTAAATCCATGAAGGTGCCACCTCCAAGGTTATCAGCCACTGATTTGTTCATGGAGTTTAATGACCAGTAGAAGCCTTGGAGCAAGACATTGTTTGACAACTCATGGTTTGGGCACAAAATAAGCTTCTTCTTGAATCGTAGCCAAACCTCATGTAGGGGCTCGTCTGGGAGCTGCCTAAAGTTGGTAATCTCATTTCTTAGCTTCATCATACGAGATGGAGGAAAATATCTCGAGGTAAATGCCTCAACCAACTCAGCCCAAGATGTGATAGAGTCATCCGATAATTCTTCCAACCACGTCGTGGCTTCCCCCGTCAATGAGAAGGGGAATAGGCACAATCGAATGGACTCTTGGGAGATATGTTGGAAGATGAATGGTTGGCAAATCTCCACAAAATTCCAAATATGCCGGTTAGCATCTTCATAAGACGCTCCACCAAATAGGCCCTTCATTTGAATCAAGTGGAGCATGGTGCTTGTCACATGGAATACAGAAGTTACCACCATGGGGGGTAGGCAGATTGCACCTACACCTCCTTGCATTATAGGCTCAGCAGCGTTGGTATTGTCGAAGCCACCAATGCTGTCATTATCATCGGCTTCGTTCATCACTAGCCTACTCAATCAACACAAACAACAAAAAGTAAAAGAAAACAAATAATCTCAATTTTACTTCAAAACAACAATAAAAAATTAGCTAACACTCAAGTCCCCGAAAACGGTGCCATTTTTTGATGATCCCTCAAATCGTGCTCTCCAATTAGGAGGCCACGACGATCGTGCCGCAAAACCAAATTTATAAATACAACAGATGTCAGGGTCGTACCCAAGGGACTTGACTTGGCCAACTAGAGATTGTATGAGTTGATTTCAAGGTGAGAGTAATTGCTTAAACAAAAACACGTAAAAAGATTGGGGGAATTGGGAAAGTTATCACTACTAATACAATTCAACAATAAGCAATAAAACTAAAGATGGGTGTACCAAGTGATTTAGAAGACTAGGGATGCATATTCGATGGGGCATTGGCTATAGGATGGGGTAATCATTAATTCACTTTTATTCTCACCTATTGACATGAATAGTGTTGGTTATAGGTGTGGAATGCTATCTTCCGATCAACATCCACATTTCTGATGATTTCGGTTAGAACATCATCGGTGTGATAAATAATCAACCAACATTAACTTGGGGAGGTCATCCTATTCCTAGATCGGACCCTTAAATGGGAGATTCCTGCGATTAGAGCTATTTCTAGCCTCCAATCTAGATGGATTCCCAAGTACCCACTAGCAATTTCACATCTACAACTATCAAATTCTCTCCAGAGAAATCACATAGCTAAGTAATGTAAATTAATGTTTACAACCACCAATTTTAGGATTAAAACTTGGTGAAATTACTAGACCCATGTCAAATAAGCAATTATAAAGGTGAATTAACAACACCCACACCCATTAGCTAAGCACCCATCATCTATACACTCCTAGAAAAGAGAATTTAGCCACTCATAGTAGGAGAAGAAGAGATACCATCTGGGTAAGTCAAATTTTCCCATCCATTATAGCTGAATCTCAAGTTCTAGAATCAAATTAGGAACACAAATTGTTAACCAAGAGATTTGGATAGAGACCCTCTTCTCAATGGAGGTGGAAAATTGTTTACAAAGCAAGAACTATATCTAACTCAGGTCTGAAGTATTGTATATACAAATTGGGCCTAACATGTCCTTTTATATGTTCCCAAGTCATTACATAAATTTAGGACAAGTTTGCCCTTTTAGGAGGTGTGCGGTGTAACGTGCGGTTCACACATCACAATGTGCGCGTCACACACCAACTTCAACTCGACCAGTGACTTCAGCTGAAATTGTGGGCTTCGTACGAATGTGGTGCGTTTTGCACCATAGGATGTGCGCATTGCACAATGACCGCACTCCTTTGCAGAATCTTCAGCAACTTTGGAAGCTTTATGTAGAGGAGGTGCGAACCGCACCTCATCTTGTGCGTGTCGCACAACCACAACATCTCATGGAAGATTCTTCAGCTTTTCTCAACTCTTCACACTTTGCTCCTTTTTGGCTCTTTTTGGGTACACATCCTTGTTCTTAATCTTCTATCAAAAGTACCTGCATAGACATCAATAAAGGCCATAAGAACCTCTAAATCAATTTAAAATATAGCAATAATTCATGGATATAGGCTCAATAAGTTGGTACATTACCGACTTATCAAATACCAACATACCTTGATTGAAGCTAACCCACTTGAAATTTAAAAGAAAAGGAGACTTGAACTTGGAGCTTGAGACTTGGACCTTGGAGAGGTTCTTTTCCCTTTTTGGAAGATGAATGAGGATTTGAGAAGGGACTTAGGCTAATGAGGGTGAAAACCCTACTAAAAGTGGCCAAAATGACCTCACTTAGGAGTTAAAATGGTGAGAAATAACTGAAATACCCCTGGGACTTAATTAGGAAAAAGCTATTAAAAGTCAGCTTCAGGAATCACGGATGGGTTCCACGGGTCGTGGACTGAACCACGGCTTGTGGTTACCACTCGTGGTTCCTGGCCATAGAGTCAGCCTACAGAAGGTATTCTACGAGTCAACAGTATGGGCCGTAGAAAGTTCTACAATCCGTAGACTCGGTCCGTAGTTCTCAAGAAGAAATGTCAGCTCTCTGATCGAATTCCACGAGTTGACAAAATAGACCTTAGACTGAACCATGATCCATAGAACTAAGTCATGGTTCTCATACCAGAGGCTGAACCAGCAAGTGTAAACCACGGGTTCATTCCACGACCCGTGGTTCAAACCATGGTCTGTGGTTTGGACCCGTAGCTCCTGGATATTTGAAATTTTTCAGAGATTTTAACTTAAAAAGCTGAATCAAATTCTGGGGTGTTACAATATCTCCCCCTTGGGATAATTCATCCTCGAATGAAGACTAAGTAAGGAAAACTGGAGAGAAAACAACCCAACCACATAACAAAACATGAAAATTCAAGGATAAACATGGAAATTGAGCTTTTCAACTTAAAACATGGCTGATCTAACTTTGGAGATCATGAATGCATGCTAGGATCATGAGGGAAACTGATGGACTAGTTTTGGAGGAAACTAATACCTCAAGCTGAAACTGGATCGGAAGGAAAGAGATGAGGGTACTTGGTTTTCATGGCCTCTTTTTCTTCCCAAGTAGCTCCCTCAACTAGCTGATTTCTCCAAAGGACCTTTACCGAAATGACTTCCTTGTCTCTCAACCTCCAAATCTGATGACCAAGAATCTCCATGGGAAATTCCTCATAAGTAAGGTTATTCTTCACACTCACATCTTTCAAGGGAACAATCAAGGTCGGATCACCAACACACTTCTTCAACATAGAAATATGGAAATCCGGATGAACCGCTTCTAAATCTGCTAGCAAATCCAACTCATAAGAAACATTACCAACTCTCCTCAGAATCTGATAAGTACCTACATAGAGGGGACTAAGCTTTTCTTTATTACCAAACCTCATCACATCCTTCATGGGTGACACCCTCAGAAACACCCAATCATCAATTTTGGACTCCAACTCTCTCCTCCTCACATCAGCATATTATTTCTATTGACTCTGAGGGTTTTCAACCTTTCCCTAATGAGCTGAGCCTTCTCCATAGTCTCATGAACCGAATCTGGACCAATCAAGGCCACCTCACCTATGTCAAACTAACCACTAAGATACCTACACCTCCGCCCATAAAGTGCCTCATAAGGAGCCATCTGGATGCTAGAATGGAAGCTGTTGTTGTAGGCAAACTCGATAAGAGGTAAGTGATCATCCCAATTACCTTTGAAATCAATCATGCAAGCTCACAACATATCCTCTAGAGTCTGAATAGTATGCTCTGCCTGGCCATCCATCTGAGGGTGAAAAGTTGAGCTAAGCTTAACCTGAGTACCAAGTCCCTTCAGAAAAGATTTCCAGAACTGAGATATAAACAGAGTACCCCTATCCAAAATGATAGACAATGGAACACCATGCAACCTGACTATCTCCTGAATGTAGAGTGGCATAATCATCCGCTGAATCCATAGTCTTAACAGCCAAAAAGTGGGATGATTTAGTCATCCAGTCAACAATCACCCAAATGGAATCATGTTGCCTTTGAGTACGAGGCAAACCAGTAATGAAATCCATATTGATCGCTTCCCATTTCCAAGTAGGAAGATCAATATCCTGAGTCACTCCACCTGGTCGCTGATGCTCTACCTTCACTTGCTGACAGTTGGGAGACTTAACCACAAACCTGGCTATGTCCCTCTTCATACCATTCCACCAATAGACTTCCCGTAGATCAAGGTACATCTTGGTGGCACCAGGGTGAATAGAATATCTGGAACTATAAGCCTCAGTCAAAATCTACTGTCTCAACCCATCTACATCCGGCACACACAATCAACCCTGTTAACAAAGTACACCATCTCCCCCTTGGGAGAAAACCTCAATCCTCTGCTGATGGACTTCACCCTTTCGCTGAAGCAAGATAGGATCACTGTCTTGCTTTGCCTTCACTTCATCTACCAAAGATGATTCGAGACCATTCAGAATAATAACACCACCTTCGGTCGAGTCCATAAGGCAAACTCCCAACCGAGCAAGCCTATGAACTTCCTTTACCAGTTCCTTCTTTCCATCTTCAACTGAAGACACACTACCCATGAACAATCTAGTAAGTGCATCCACCACAACATTGGCCTTACCCTGATGGTAAAGCACACTCATAACATAATCCTTAAGGAGCTCAATCCATCTCCTTTGAACTAGATTCAATTATTTTGAGTGAACACATATTGAAGACTCTTATGATTGGTGAATACATCTACATGCACACCGTACAAATAATGTCTCCAAATCTTCAAAGCAAAAACCACGGCTGCTAACTCAAGACATGAGTAGGGTAGTTCTTCTCATGGACCTTAATCTGTCTAGAGGGATAGGCAATCACTTTACCATGCTGCATCAAAACACAACCCAAACCAACCCTAGAAGCATCGCAATAGACAACAAAGTCATCCAAACCCTCGGGTAGGGTCAACACTGGCGTTGTAGTCAACCTAGTCTTCAATTCCTGAAAGTTTTCCTCACAAAGATCCGAACATTGAAACTTAACCTTCTTTTGAGTCAATCGAGTCAAAGGGGAAGCAATGGAAGAAAATCCCTCCACAAATCTCCTGTAGTAACCATCCAAAAATTCTCCTAATATCCGATGAAGAAGTGGGTCTAGGCCAGTTCTTTACTTCCTCAATCTTTTGAGAATCAACTCGAATACCATCTCTAGTCACAATGTAACCTAGAAAAGCCACAGATTGCAACCAGAACTCATACTTGCTAAAATTAGCAAACAACTGCCGATCCTTAAGAGTTTGTAACACAACTCTCAAATGGTCCACATGCTTCTCCTCATTCCGAGAGTAGATAAGGATATCATCAATGAAAAAATCACAAACATATCCAGATACTGTTTGAACACACAGTTCATCAAATACATAAAGGTTGCAAAAGTATTCGTCAATCCAAAAGACATAACCATAAATTCATAATGACCATACCAAGTTCTGAAGGCTGTCTTTGGGATATCACACTCTCTAACACGAAGCTGATGATAACCGAATCTAAGGTCAATCTTGGAGAAGAAACTAGCACCCTGAAGCTGATAGAACATGTAATCAATCCTAGGAATGAGATACTTATTCTTAATTGTGACCTTGTTCAACTGACGGTAGTCAATACACATCCTAAGGGAACCATCCTTCTTCCGCACAAACAAAGCTGGGGCTCCCCATGGAGAAATGCTAGGCTTGATGAAACTCTTATCAAGAAGATCCTTCAACTGATCCTTTAAATCTTTAAGTTCCGCAGGAGCCATTCTATAGGGAGGAATATCAATAGGATTCGTATCTGAAAAGAGATCTATCCCAAAATCGATCTCCCGCTCGGGAGAGACTCCAGGCAAATCTTTGGGAAACACTTCTGGGAACTCACTCACAACAGGAACAGATTGAAGGGGTGGGGTTCCGAACTTCGTGTCTATAACCCAAACTATATGGTAAATATAACCCTTAGAAATCATCTTCCCAGCCTTAAGATAATATATGAAATGACCCTTGGCAGATGGAGGACCACCTTACCACTCTAAGACAGGTTCATTTGGAAACTTGAAACTGACAACTCGGGTATGATAATCAACTGAGGCATAACATGCATACAACCAATCCATCCCCAGAATAACATCAAAGTCAGTCATCTCCAACTCTATTAGATCTGCTGAAGTGACTCTATGAAGGATTGAAATAGGGCAATTTCAGTAGATTATTTTGGCTAGGAATGACTCACCAACATGAGTAGAAACACAAAAGGGTTCTCAAAGTGATTCAGGATAAATTTTGAATTTCCATGCTACATAAGGGGTCACAAAAAATAAGGAGGCACCGGGGTCCAACAATGCATATATATTGAGAGAGAAGACTTTCAACATACCAGTGACAACATCTGGTGAACTCTCCTGGTCTTGACGAGAGGACATGGCATAAAGATGGTTCTGGCGCTGACCACCAGAACTAGAAGCAGTGCCCTGCTGGGCTGGTTGACTTCCTGGGGCTGTTGGAGCAGACTGAGTCCTACTACCTCCCTTCCCCTTCTTAGCCAAAGGGCAATCTCTAATTATATGTCCTTCCTATCCACATCCAAAGCATGAACTTGTGCCCAAATGACACTCTCCCGGGTGATTCTTCCCACGCTTGCTGTAAACAGGATGGGAAGATCCCTTAGCAACACTACTCTGAGACTGTGAATAAGAACCAGATCTGCTACCAGTCTGGTCATGACGAGGCCTGGAGGCTTGGGTAGAAGCACTAGTAGAAGAATGAACGGGTCCTGATGATTTCTTCTGAAATGAGAAGCGATGCCCACCACTGGACCTCTATAAGCATGTTGGTTTCTTCACCTATCATACACAACACAAAAACCATTAATCTTCACATCTTATCAAAAGAGGTACAAGTACACATCAAATATCTAAGCTCATAATTCAATATTTCACTAAGAGGATTGTCTGGAATTTTCAAGATTATTAGGTTCGAGAAGAGAAGATCGTGTTCAGATGGAGATGATGATGGTGATTATGATTACGCACCAGCAGCATGCTTAGAAAGATATGGTGATGATGATGGACACTATGACTATACTCCTGCAACATCCTTGGAAGGAGATGACAATGATCGAGATTACGACTATGCTCCTGCAACATTCTTGGAAGGAGATGATGATGGAGATTATGATTATGCTCCTGCGGCATGAATAAATTTATTGGAAGTTGGTAGAGACAAGTTTATAATAGACAGATCTTTTGGTCAAACTTATTACTGTTTATTTTTGTCTAACTGATGGCCAAAACCTGAACCCTCAGATCTAACTCTCTTATTCTCCCTAGCCATCTCCCTAAGTTTGTCTCGCTCGATCTGATGAGCATGAGTCGAGAAATATTAGTATCACTAAACTGCATAGCGGACCTACACTCCTTCTTCACCATATCTGAAACTCCATAGATAAACTTACTCATCTGATCATGTGGGTTCGCTACCATATATAGAGCATACCTAGACAACTGAGTGAACCTCAAACTGTACTCCTAGACTCATATCGACCCCTGCCTCAAGTTCACAAACTCCTAAGCCTTATCTTGCCTCAACTCTTGGGGAAAGAACCGATCGAGGAAAGCCCTCTCAAAACACTCCTATGTCATAGGGATCACATCCCTATCCCTAGCTTCCTTCCATTGCATGAACCAGATATGAGCTACATCCTTGAGTTGATAGGATGCTAACTCAACACTATTAACACCAGACACTTGCATAACATCAAAGATTTTCTTCACCTCATCCAAACATTTAAGCGGGTCCTCACCAACTTTCAAACCCTAGAATTTTGGTGGGTTCATAGGGATAAAATCTCAAACTCGGGCTACTGTCCCACCTTCAGAGTGGACGGGGATAGGAGCTTGCTGATTGGCCTGAGCAGCTAAGGTCTGGGGTAGCATATGGATGGCATTCCTGAACTACTCATTTGTGACCTCAGGGACTGGAACTGGAGGAGAAACATTTTGGGCATTGACCTGGCGAGGCATGGCACGATGTGGAGGAATTATCTGAAATGCATAAATAATGAATTAAAAGAGTATTTAGAGTCAAACTCTATTGCACGATATAGATCATGAAGGAAGTGAGGACTTTCCTAAAACATCTCATAGCCTCCCCCTCACAGATGTGGCGCGCTTTACACCCATGAAAGAAACTCTACTCGATGCGGCTTTTAGACACCCTAGGATTCTTAAACCTGGCTCTGATACCAAGTTTGTCATGCCCCGGGGCTACCCCTAGACGTAATACGAGATCCGGGACACGAGTGCCCTAGAATAATGCTTGGTCATAGCATACTCAGAGATACTTAAGAAAATAAAGCGGAAGCATACATAGACAAGATAGAAATATATAAACCGACAGAGAATAAAGTCTACTAAATACCAATTCAGGTTACATCTAACTATGTCTAAAGCCTCTAAATCTGAAATAAGAGTTGATGGGACAAGACTCCAACTAACTCATGAATCCAATAAAGAAACATATGAAAGCTACTCATAACTCTGGTCCTCAAAGAATGGGGACTCACCAACAGATAGTCTGGATAGCTGGCACTGACTAGCCACATGCCTGAGGAATAGAGCCTAAATCTGCATCATAATAGGATGCAACACAAAGTATGCGTCAATTCTATAGGATGTACTGAATATGAGAGTTATGCATGATCATGATAAAACATACTTAAAACATGCTTAAAATGAGCTCTTTCATAATAAGAGATGTCATAAGAAATTATCAAGATATAAGGCATAAAACCCTAAATAAAGTCAAGATTCAAAGTAGAGTATCATACAACTTATTAGCTTGAAAATAACATGTAGGAGTTTCTCTTAACCGACATAAACCATGATGAGCTACATAGAGTCCAGTGTCATGCACCCACATTGAAAAAGGCTGTCCTAACCGGCCAAAGTTAGAACCATGTCATAAGGATCTTATCATAAGCCACAGAGGGCAACCTACGGTGGCAACGTAGTTTTGGACTTGGGTTATCTAGAACCCTCATCACTCGGTGCTAAATACAGCTCCCAAAACATATAACATGAGGCTCATATACATGTGACATATCTAGATGTCGAAGCTTGTTCATAAACATATTCATACCCTGATCTTCATACTACTCACAAACCTTGGTTTAGAAAATGATTCATGAGCATTGATGGCACATCGAGTGTCTTGTCTTACATAATAATTCATAACTTGAAAGTTGGCATGGCGCTAGTTCAATTTCAGAATAACATATACTTTCATAAAGCATAGGAACTAGGAATGCACTTGCTTAAAATTCATGAAAACATGTGATCAAATGCCCAATTTACTTGAATCAATTTATGCATGTAGGATTTGCCATAATTAGCCTTCAATTTGAGATAGGAATTCATATGTAACATCCCATGCAAAATCATGAAATTTAGTAGTAATTTCTTTATAAAATCATGAGAAGGCAAATTATAGCAAAACCCATAAGATTTGGGTAAGAACCCTAATTTGAAAGTTCATGAAATCAAAATAGAGATTAGGAGTTTTGGGCACAAGGGAGAAAGGAACCCATTGTTGAATACTCACATACCTTGATTAAAGCTTACCCACTTGAAATTGAAAAGAAAAGGATACTTGAACTTGGAGCTTGAGACTTGGACCTTGGAGAGGTTTTTTTCCCTTTTTGGAAGATGAATGAGGATTTGAGATGGGACATAGGCTAATGAGGGTGAAAAGCCTACTAAAAGTGGCCAAAACGACCTCACTTAGGAGTTAAAAGAGTGGGAAATAACTAAAATACCCCTGGGACTTAATTAGGTAAAAGCTATTAAAAGCCGGCTTCAGGAATCACAGATGGGTTCCACGGGTCGTGGTCTGAACCACAGCTCGTGGTTCCCAGTCATGGTTCCTGGCCATAGAGTCAGCTTGAAGAATGTATTCTGTGAGTCAATAATATGGGCCATAGAAAGTTCTACAGTCCATAGACTCGATCTATAGTTCTCAGGAAGAAATGTCAGCTCTCTGATCGAGTTCCACGAGTTGACAGAACGGACCATAGACTGAACCACGGTCTGTAGAACTAACTTGTGGTTCTCAGACCAGAGGCTGAACCAACAAGTGTAAACAATGAGTTCATTCCACGACCCGTGGTTCAAACCAAAGCCCGTTGTTAGGACCCATAGTTCCTGAAAGTTTGAAAATTTTCAGTGATTTTAACTTAAAAAGCTGAATCAAATTCCTGGGTGTTAAAGTAGCATAACTGATCTAGACTTTTCTTGGGCCCTGTACTACTGCGAACCTGGTGCTCATGAGCTGTCACCCAAACTTGACTACCCCTGGTGATCTAACCTGCTACCCTGGGACTCATGTGATGGGGGCCTAGGTGGTCTTCCTGAATATCGAGGTGTGGAGCCACCCTAGACCTCTATCTAAAACCCGTGGCCCTATCCCTCTTCTGCTCCCCTCTCTCAACTCTCTCAATTGTATACTGCTGATGTCAAATTAAAGCACCTCTATGTTCTGTGCAACATCATGTATTTATGTGATGTCCATATTGTCATTATGTACGGTTTTAGTACAAGCACAATAACAATGGTAGGCCGAAGAACTAAAACTTTATGACTCAGCTCTATAGCACGATTTGAGCAAAAGAATGGTAACTTTCCTGAACAATGTCTGTAACATCCTACTTATAGAATGTGGTGCATGACACACTTAAACAAGAATCTACTAGACATGACTTTTAGACTCCCTAGGATATGATGTTGATCTAATACCAAGTTTGTCACGCCCCAAACTCGAGGGGCACAACTGGAACCTGATGCCAAAACAAAGGACAAAGAAGACCCTACTAAACCATTTGCCATTGGGGCATAGCAGACACACACAATCAAGAAAATAAGCAAGTATATCCCAGCTTAAAAATCATCCCTCGGCCGGGAAGGCCTCTGTCAATAGCTCTAGAAAGAAAACAACTACTTCCAATAGTTCATATGAAGAAATAAGCATGTAGGATATACGTCCTGTTTTGGCCGTCGAGGCCGCCATGATATTTAGGAATGCATAAATGCTATGTGGTGTCACAACCCAATTTCTCAGGTCATGATAGCTCCTACAAACCCCCAGTAGGTGAACTAATCCCCGTATCCCAGAATGGTTAATAATGGGATACTATCTAATCCAACACGCACAATAAGCAGAGATAGGTGGAAGTAGAATAAAATAGAACAATGCAAAAGCAAACAACCTGAATATATACAAAAAGGAAACTACAACAACCCAAAGATCTAGTATGGAAAGTACATGCGCCTCTAATTAGAATACAAGTGCTAGAGATAACAAAATAGTAATTACAATTGTCTCTGAATGTACAAAGAGTAATAGTGACAAAAGATGAGATGTGATCAAGCCCCATCGGCAGGAGCTCACCCTAGTCTCGAATATCAAAATCTGCATGAGTCTCCACGCTATCAACGACAAAAGCTCACACTAATATCTGCACCAGAAAGATGCAGAAGTGTAGCATGACCACCAATTTCTAAGCAATGGGTACCCAGTAGGCACACTACTAGAAAATGGGTCTACGGGAACAGATATTCTAGTGACCATTTTCAAACCGTTGCTAAAAATAGTCTATTGTAACGGTTATGACCGTTGCCAAAAGTTTTGGTAGCTATTGAAACGTCTTAATCATATGACCATTGTCATTTGAATATAACCATTTCAATAGGCCTACCTATAGCAACGATTTAGTGAACCGTTGCGGTAAATCCATCTATTGTAACGGTTGTTTGAATTTTTTTATTTGTTGGAACGGTTTATTAATTCACCACATTTCCCTCCATATTTTTCCTCAATTATTTTTGTCACTCGCCAATGGTAATATTTTCTTTTATTTTTGTACGATATTTATTATTAATTATTTTTGTACGATAATTATTATTTGTCACCCGCCAATGCTAATTCTTTTGTTTTTATATTTATTATTAGTTTGTGTGTAAATTCAAATTTTAATTAATTATTGTAATAATGTTTATGTATATTTGGTCTTTTTATTGTTGCTAAATAAGTAAATTAATTTTATACTTTTATAATTTATTATAAATAAATAATCATGTATTGAAAGTTTATTTAAGCTCATTTATGATCCACTAACGTCCCACTATCTGAGCCCAAACCCGGCTCCTTCATCTTTTAATCCCAAAACCCCAATTCTCCTCCTTACTTTTTCTTCCTCAGACAATAATGAGCCCTAGGGTTTTGGCTAAGAAATCGATGAAGCCTCGCTCATACAACCTTAAGCTGTCCTTCTCTCCAGCAAGGACAATGGGGTGTTGGGTTTCCAAACGGTAAACTTGTTTGCTCGATTATGTTTCATTTCTATTTATAGAAGAAATTTGTTGTTGCGACATCATTACAAATATATTTAAGTAATATAATTTGTTAGCCCTAATCTTGAATCATTTGTCTCTTTCTTATTCTCATGACCAATTGATAGATGGTGAAATGCAACTGGCCATTGGCCGCTCTTAGCGCAGGAGATTCAGTTGTCGTGTAGTATGTAATCTGCCTTCTAGCACTCCTTCAACACAATAACGGTTCACAATTCAAATTTCTAGCACTCCCTTAGTTGAGTTTCTTAATTTTGTTATAGATAAATAAGTAATTTTTCTCCTCTTGTTTTTGTTTCAGTTCTTCATTTTCTTTGGTTATAGTCTTTTGAATTTTTAGTTATGTTTTCATTAGAATTAGATTTGTCTTAATTCCTATAGTCATAGTTCTCTTTTTTAAAATTTAGTAAATCCTCACTCAGCTTTTGTTTATAAGCACTATATATTGAAGGATCGTTTGGTGTGAGGGATAAAAATAAATAGTCCTGGGATAAAAAAATAGTCCAAGGATAAAATTTTGGTGTCTTGTTTGGTTGCCAAGTTTGGGATAAATTATCCCACCATTTATACCATAGTGATGGGATAAGTTATCCCATATATATGGTGGGATAATTTATCCCAGGATAGCTAATCCCGGGATAATTAATCCTGGAATAACTTGTTACCAATCAAACGACCCTTTGAGTAAAATGCCTACTGATTCTTTATCTAAATCCTGTAGATTTATAAACTTAATACCAATTTACTTTCTTTCTTTAGAGTTGTGTTCTAGTTGTACAAATGGATAAGAGTGACCAGAAATAGATGATGCTAAAAGAAGACCCAAAATGTTGAGAATTTTGTAGTAGAGTTAGAAACGAAGACTCTCGATTCCAGTTTGAAATCTGAAGGGCTTGCTGCTGAGGCCCAACAATCCTCCCACAAGATGAATTACTTGACCAGGCATCCAATTGGTCTTTTTAGCTTTATATTACACCTGTATAATTACTTGACCATCTGGAAACAACATGTTCAATTTCCTCTAGTGGCGTTATTTGGGTAATGACGACATTTCTTTCATGATTTGTGTAATGTTTGTTGGATAAAGTAAGTGAATTTCCATCGCTTCTTCTAACAGTTAAGATGGAATAGAACTAAACCGTTAGCATTTATCAGTTTGGCTAGCATTTATAGTTGTTCTTATCTTAACTTAGTGATTTTTGAATACTCATTTTCTATGTAGTGTCTCTATTTGTTAAGTCATTTATATTTATACATGGAGAAATGTCAATTTTTTATTTTCATTTCTTGGTGTAGGAGTGATAATGAAAAGGGATTAATTATGTAGGTAAAGCATTTGAATATGCTAGAAGTGTTTCATCACAATTCATTTTTTAGTATACAATTTATGGAAAAGTCTACCTTCTGAAAAGATGCTTTATGTAACGACCGAGTAAACTTTTTGTTCCAAGTTTTAGAGTTAGAAAACTCCAGATTTGGGAGTTTGAAATTCTGGGCTAGGCTAGCCTCGACCTATTTTGGAGTAGGTATAGTCTAGGGAAATCCGGGTGAGGATTGGGTTAGATATCATAATTTAAGCTAGTTTTCTACGTAGCCAAGACACAAAGGGTCCGAGGTTCTTTTCAAAATTGAATTCGGGTAAGTAGAACTCCCGGAATCTAGGTTGACGTAAAGAGGTTATTTTGGAACGTCAGGAAAATAAGTGTGTTGTAAAATGGACTAGTTTTGGAGATTTTACGACTTTCTGTCTCGTGTCAACTGCTATAGAGGTTTACACTCCTCCATAGCAACCTCCGCTGTAGCGGAGAAATTACCACTACAACGGAAGTCAACGTCAGTCAGCCTCCGCCATAGCAGATGACTCTGCTACGAAGGTACCGCTATAGCAGAGCGGACCGCTATAGTGGAGCATGACATGATTTAATGCAGAAACTTCCCCAAAAATATTCAGTTTTCACAAGTTCATTTGGGAGAAGGGCTAGGGCAATTTTAGGCGTTTTTCCTCCATTTTTCATCATTTTTCTTCCCTAAGGTAAGGTTTCTACTCCCCGAACTCCGTAATACTTTTCCTATGCGGTAGAATTGCTAGGAGTGGACTTGGGGAAAGGTTTGGAATGACTTAGGGAGGGTAGAATCAGGGGAAAAGGGAGGATTCTATGTGTAGAAGTTCTTGGGTGTTGCTAAATTTACTGTTTTATGATCATGTGACCTTAATTTCCTAATTTTATCCATAAAAAATGGTAGAACTAGGTGAACTAATGGAGGAAAGCCCGAGAAAAAGAGTGGAATGATCATGGGTGGCTTGGGGTTTAGGATTATACGTAATCCGAGTGAAATTTAGGCTATAAAGATTAATTATTGGTTATTGTGTGTTGTTTTAGACCAAGAACCGGTTAGAACTTTGGGAAACGGGAAAACTCCAGTTGTGTAGAGCTTTGGATCATTTCAAAGTAGGTGATGGTTTGCTTCCTGTATGTTGTGTGTGTTTAAGTACTCTTATTTAAGTATTTGTATGAAATGCATTGCTTAGGAAATGATTAGAAGTGTCTAATAGTCTTGTTAGCAGTCTGGGAATTTGAATGTTGTATTGTGCTTGTTGGTTTTACAAGTTGATTGTTCATTTTTGTGACTGTGGATTGTTTGGCTTTGGTTGGCTCGGGTACCACGCCTGGTATGGGGTAATACTAACGGTTGGCTCGGGTACCATATCTGGTAAGAAATATATTAACGGTTGGCTCGAGTACCATGCCTAGTATGGGATAATACTAATGGTTGGCTCGAGTACCACGCCTGGTATGGGTTTACTTTATTGTGTTGTTGCACCTTTATTTAATGGTTCATTGAGTGGACCGGGTTGTGAACTTGAATTGTGGTTGCGTATTTTGGTCCTTGAGAGGCTGGGTTGTCACATTGTTTTACGAGTTGGTCTTGTTGTAGACCGGGTGGTTTGTATGACACTTAGGTGTTGTCTAGAGGGGATCCAGGGTGGGTCTGGGTTATGTAGTAGAATATGACTGTTTGTGTTCCATGGATCATAACTGTGAAGTGATTTACATGCGGGACAAGTTAGGTAGAGACTTATAGTCTAGGAATACCTGTTGACTTGCCTATGTGTTTTCTGTACTCTTACTTGATTTCTGTACTTTTCCATACAATGTTTTACTTGGAACTGGCTGATGATCCTACCAGTACACGGTGGTTGTGTATTGATACTGCACTTGCTTATCTTTTTGTGAGTACAAGAAATCTTCCGGCGGTTGACGCACGACCTCACTTTTAGGCCAAACACTTCAAGATATTAAGGGTGAGTTATTCGATCGAGCTGCCTTGGTTTCTTTCTTATTGGTTGTAGCCCACTTATTTCAGGCTTAGACTATTCCTTTTATTTTGGGGTTGCATCCCCGCACTCTAGTTTGATAGATATTTTTGGTATGATGACTTTCAGATTCTAGGGAGGGATTTCCGCAGTTTATTTTATTGATTTATAGAGTTGGTTTTATTCAAGATTGAATGCTAGCTTACTTTCTACACTGGTTTTAAGCTATTAGGTTAGGCTAAGAGTTGGACTCTAATGGTTCGCTCATACGGGGTTTGGGTGGGTTCCACTCACAACGGTTGGGGTCGTGACAAAGATGGTATCAGAGCCCTAGGTTTGTTGATCTCATCGTACCAAAATAGGTCTAGTAGAGTCTTGCGAAATGGTGCGGAGACGTCCGTACTTTTTCGAGGGGCTATGGGAATTTAGGAAACTATCTCTTCTTTCTTCCATCGTGCTTTAACTTTATTCCAATTGGTATCTGGTGATAGAAATTGGTATCTAACTATTTCACTCTTCTGTCCGCAGATGGTTAACACAAGGAATAACGGAGCTAGACCGGTAGTCCCAGCAGCAGGACTATCTATCCATGGTAGAGGCAGGGTAAGGGGTAGAGGACGCGATAGAACCACGCCCTCCAGAGGTGGAGCTCAGGCTGCTGCAGGAGAGCGAGAAGAAACCCCTCCCCCACTTCAGGAATAGGTTATCTAAGATGTGGAAGTTGTTGTGGAGGATGAAGGGGCGCAGGTTGAGGCAGAAGCAGAGCCTACTGGAGGTGTAGGTCTTCCATCTATGACACCAGAATCATTTTAGCAGGCTTAGAATATCTTGAGTGGTTTGGTTGGTGCTAGAGCCATACCCGCGTCACTTGCAAATCAGGCTCTGGGCACTCAGCCAGCATATCCTACGACTCCTTGGATAGATGCAGCTTCAGGCACAGGTGGCTTCTTCAGGCCCATGCTAGGCCCAGAAATAATAGGGAATGAACATGAGATGCTGACCAAGTTTCTCAAGTTGAAACCTCCTACGTCCAGGGTACTGACAGGGAATATGCTTATGAGTTCATACTAGATTGTTATGATAGACTGCACAAGATGGGCATTGTGCAACAACATGGGGTGGAGTTCATCACATTTCAGCTGCAGGGTGATGCCAAGCAGTGGTGGAGATCTCCTGTCGAGTATCGGTCATTCGTTTTACCTCCACTGACTTGGGAGCAGTTCCATTCTCTTTTCTTAGAGAAGTACGTACCCCGTACTTTGAGGGACCAAAAAAGGATGAGTTCTTGAATTTGGAGCAGGGTAGCATGTCAGTCTCTACTTATGAGGCAAAATTTCATACCTTGTCTCATTTTGCTACGCAGTTGCTGGGTTCTGAGGATGAGCGGGTTCGATTGTTTATCAAGGGTTTGAATATTGAGCTTCAGGTACTGTCGGTGCACATGACTTCTTCAAGGAAAGGCTTTAATAATGTGGTGGATTATGTGAAGAAACTTGAGGGAGTCAGGCAGGCGGGGCAGGCTAGGGTGTTAGCCAAGAAGCCTCGAAATGAGGGATATTATGGTGGTTCATACTCCAGGGGTCAGAATCAACAGGTATACTCAGCCCGTCTTATTCAGTCAGCTCTGCCAGCTGCTACAGGTGGTCATTTGGGAGCTAATCAACAGTTTTCAGCTCCTAGAGGCCAGGGAGCTTCTTATTCATATGCTAGCAGGCCTACATTTGATCGTGGTTGCTTCCACTGTGGTGATCTGGGCCACTTTAAGAGGGAGTGCCCTCACAGGCAGACCGATAATTAGGTTCAGCAGTAGCCCAAGGATGTGGTCCCGACTGGTAGAGGTGGTCATGCTAGAGATCATCCACAGGGTGGGCTAGGTAACTTTCAGAGAGGCTGGGGAGACAGAGAAAATGGCGGCACGGGCAGGGTACGGCATAGCCGGCCAGGGAGGTTGCCAGAATTGATGATCGGGCTCACTACTATGCATTTCCAAGGAGGACTGAGGCTGAGGCATCAGATGCAGTAATCACAGGTACCATTCTCGTCTGTGATAAAATGGCTTTGGTGTTATTTGACCCAGGGTCTACATATTCTTATGTGTCTGTGAATTTTGCATTGGGTCTGGACTTGGTATGTTATATTCTTGATACCTCTATCCATGTTTCTACTTCGGTTGGAGAGTCGATTGTGGTGACTCATGTTTATCGTAAATGTTCTGTTGTTTTTATGGGGTTGCATACTTGGGTAGACTTGGTAATCCTAGATATGGTTGACTTTGAGGTGATTTTGGTCATGACTTGGTTATCCCTTTATCATGCCGTGTTAAATTGTAACACCAAGACTGTGGCTCTAGAGATTCTAGGTAAGGAGAGGCTAGAGTGGGAAGGTGTGTATAGGTCTAAGCCGGTCAGGATTATATCATTCGTTCGGGCTAGGAAGCTAGTGGAAAGAGGGTGTTTAGACTTTTTGGATCATCTCTAAAATGATAGTGTGGAGTCCCCATCTATTGAGTCAGTTCCAGTTGTTTCAGAGTTCTGAGAGGTGTTTCCAGAGAATTTGCCTGGTATGCCTCCGGACAGGGGTATTGACTTTTGTATTGACTTGGAGCCGAGCACTCATCCCATTTCCATTCCTCCGTATCGTATTGATCCATCAGAGTTAATGGAACTTAAGACTCAGCTTCATGAACTCCTAGATAAGTTATTTATCCATCCCAGTGCTTCGCCTTGGGGTGCTCCGGTATTGTTTGTAAAGAAGAAGGATGGTAGTATGCAGATGTGCATAGATTACAGGCAGTTGAACAATGTTACCATCCAGAATAAGTACCCTCTACCCCGTATTGATGATCTGTTTGACCAGTTACAGAGTGCATCAGTGTTTTTAAAAATTGACTTGAGGTCAGGGTATCACTAGTTAAAAAATAAGCCTGAGGACATTTCTTAGACTGCTTTTTGGAATCGCTATGGGCATTATGAGTTCTTAGTAATGTCGTTTGGTTTGACCAATGCACCGGCAACATTCATGAGTTTAATAAATGGGGTGTTTAAATCTTACTTGGATTCGTTTGTCATCGTTTTCATTGATGATATTTTGATCTACTCCAAGAGTAGGGAGGAGCATGCTGAACATCTCCGTATAGTTTTGGACATTTTGAGGCGTCAAAAGCTTTATGCGAAGTTCACCAAGTGTGAGTTCTGGTTGACTTCAGTAGCATTCTTGGGGCATGTAGTGTCAGAAAAGAGGGTGATGGTAGATCCCCAGAAGATAGAGGCAGTCAAGAGTTGGGCCCGGCCTAGCTCCGTGACTGAGGTGAGGAGTTTTGTTGGGCTTGCAGGTTATTATCGGAGGTTTGTTAAGGGTTTTGCCTCCATTGCTACTCACTTGACAAGGCTGACATAGAAAGATGTATCATTTGTATGGTCCGACAAGTGCGAGGAGAGCTTCCAAAAGCTCAAGACACTTCTGACCACGACTCCTATTTTGTCCTTGCCGGTTGAAGGTAAAGACTTTATTATTTACTATGATGCTTCACATTCCAGTTTGGGTGTTGTGTTGATGCAGGATAGGAATGTGATAGCCTATGCTTCTAGGCAGTTGAAGGTGCATGAGAGAAACTATCCTACTCATAATTTAGAGTTGGAAGCGGTGGTCTTTGCACTCAAGATTTGGAGACACTATATCTATGGTGTCAAGTGTGAAGTGTTCACTGATCATCGCATTCTGCAGCATGCCTTCACTCAGAAGGATTTGAACCTAAGGCAGAGGAGGTGGATGGAGTTGTTGAAGGATTACGATGTGACTATTCAGTACCATTCGGGTAAGGCTAATGTGGTGGAAGACGTATTGAGTCGGAAAATAGCTAGCATGGGAAGTTTGGCTTATTTGGGAGTGTCCAAATGACCACAGGCAAGGTAAATTCAGGAATTGAGTCCAAGTTCATACACTTGGGTATTTCAGAGCAAGGTGGGATTTTGGCCAGTGTTGAGGTCTAATCCACATTCATAGAGGAGATAAAGGCCAAATAGTTTTAGGATTCGCAGTTGAGTAGGCTTCGAGGTAAGGCAATATCTGGAGAGTCCGAGGATGCCACGTTGGTCTCTAGCAGTGTTTTAAACTTTTGAGGAAGGATATGTGTTACTCGAGTCGATGACATAATTCAGAAAGTGTTGGCAGAGGCTCATGGTTTGCGGTACTCAATTCATCCAGGGGTAACCAAGATGTACAGGAATTTGAGGCAACTTTATTGGTGGCCTGGTATGAAAATGGACATAACTGATTTTGTGTCCAAGTGTCAGAATTGCCAGCAGGTAAAGTTTGAGCACCAGAGACCTGCAGGACTACTTTAGAGGATGCCCATTCTAGAGTGGAAGTGGGAGTGAATAGCCATGGATTTCGTGGTGGGTCTCCCCAAGACCTTGGGGAAGTATGATTCTATTTGGTTCATTATTGACAGACTGACCAAGTCAGATCACTTCATTCCGATCAGGGGGGATTACAATTCACAACAATTGGCTAAGGTCTATGTGAAGGAGATTGTGAGATTGCATGGAGTGCCACTGTCTATCATTTCAGATAAGGTTATGCAGTTTACTTCCAAGTTTTGGGGTAATTTTCATGACGAGTTGGGCACTCAACTCACCTTTAGTACAACCTTCCATCCTCAGACTGATGGTCAGTCGGGGAGGACGATTCAGATATTGGAGGACATGCTGAGAGCATGTGTGATTGACTTCGTGGGTCATTGGGGCCAGTTTCTACCATTGTGTAAGTTTTCATACAACAATAGCTGCCACTCTAGTATTGAGATGGCACCGAGGCTCTGTATGGGAGAAGTTGTAGGTCATCGATTGGGTGGTTTGAGGAAGGCTCTGTTCGGGTCCCGAGGCTCCCGGGATTATTTTAGGCCTCGGTGTTCCATTTTGGAAAGTTAGTCCTAAAGTTGTTCTTGCGTGTGGGCCCACTTTTCATGCTATCAAACTTTGTTAATGTTTTCATCGATTCCATTGGGTCCGGAATGCCATTTATAGTTGAATGACTCTATTCGTTTGTGATCATAGGACCCCGGATGCTTTCCCGAGGGTTCATCGAAGTAATTTTCTAGTTGGTGGTTGCTGTTGGCAGCTGGTGCTTTCATGTCATCAGCTTGGCATTCGCGTTCGCGGTGGTTAGCTGCATTCGCAAAGGCTTGTGCCAGCTACCCCTCTGTTTGTTCTTCGCGAACGCGAAGGCTGGCCACGTTCGCCAAGGCTTGTGCCAGCCGCCTGGAAATTATTCATCGCGAACACAATGGCTGGACGCGTTCGCGAAGGGTTAGGCCAACAACAATTTAAGCTGGCCATTACGTTTTTCCAGCCATTTCTATTGTTTACTCCTAACACTCCCTAATCCTCTCTAAATTACCCAAAGCAGTACCCCATTGAGGAAATCCTTGCTCCCTCGATAAAGTCTTGCACCATCAACGTTTTGGGAAAGTTTCCCCTCTTTCCATTGTTGTCTTCTTCGTTGGTTTAATCCACCATTGTTGCCTTTCCCTCAAGCTCGAATTTTGTTGGTTGTAGTTTCTATTCCGAGTGGATTGCATGCTTAGCATGCTTGCTCTTACTCGCACCCTCGACTAAATTCTTTCGTTGGTAGGTGATTCTTGCCCTTTTCGATTTTCTCTCCTTAAATTCCATTTATCTACCTCTTAGCTTTTGGGGCTGTTTTAGCTCAAAAATGTTTCCCTCTTTCCCTACATTTTTTCCAGGCATGTGCTCCCATGACCTTGGTGATCATAATGGGAGTTTTCATTTTCGATTTTGGGTTATGGGACCCGCAGGGCCACTTTTGACCCGAATTTTGGCCCGACTACAATTGTGGCATTATGGGTATTGTTGGACTTATTTTGATGTTTTAATTATGGTTTTGATCGTTTGATTTTCGTTTGGGAGTTCTCAGAGAGTTTCAGGCTTGGACCAGGTTGTTCAGGCAACTTATCGTCGGACGATAGGTAGGTTATGGCTTAACTCCCTAAACTTTGCATATATCGGGTAAAATTGTACTAGTTGGCATCCTTGGGTTGGATTATTAGGTTGGTACCACAGACCCTGACCATTTTTTCATGATCCATTCCGCTCTTTCCTCCGTTGTGTGTAGTATTCTTGTTAATTGATATTATTACCCTTGTGGTCCTGTGAGGCCTTGTTGACTCTGGAATATAGACGGTGGGATCATTGGGAATGTCCGCGAGTCCCGGACATAGGATTATCCTTCTAGGCTGGTTATGCTTGCTGAGTAGCTTTGGAGCCTATACATAGCCGATAGGTTGATTGTGAGCTGTAGGGCAGCTATTGTGTGTTTGATCATGCCATTTCCATGCATATATATAGGTTTTCCCACGTTTTACTACGGTTTTGTCTTCGGGCCTTATGGAACTTTTTTCTAAACTTCGCATGGCTTGGGGGCCCATTGTTTATGGAAATGATTTGGAAATGGTTTTGACTTGTCTTGTGAATCTTCTTGGGGTAAGGAAAATTTTAAAAGACATTTTATCAAATAGTTCCACTTTTTTGGACTCGATGGGGTCGGGTTCCCTACTTTTATACTACAACATTCGAGGTGTTACTGGACTTGGCGGGGATGAGTACTAGAGATTTTGGGCTTACTATTTTAGACATGGACACCCTCCAGGCAGCTTTACTTGGGGATTGTCTTAAGGATGCGGGGCATCTAGTTTTTTGGTCGGGGGACTCCATGGACCTTTCCATGAAACTGCGAGCTGTGGGTGCCGGAGGGAGGGTATACGGTGTAGTAGTGGTATACGGGTGGGACCTTCTATGGATCCCGTGTTCTAGGCCTTATAGGTCGCCAAAAGTGGGTGACATACGGTACTTGTATCATTTTTACTTAGCATGGCATCATATCATTCATCTGCATGAGGTACCACCCTTGTCTGTTGATTACTGATTGTACGCTCCGGTAGTATGGGATGCCGGAGAGTTTGTTTTCAATTGTTTGCATTCCTCGGTTGTATGAGCGACCGAGGGACTGTAGGTAGAGTCTTATCATTATTAATTCTATCTTGAGTGTGAGGTTGGTTACAATGGGGATGTTGGTTTCTAGGTTGAGATGGTCGTGATTAGTATGGTTAGTGGTTGGTTACAACGGGGCTATTGATTTCTAGAATGAGATTGTTGTGATTAGTATGGTTATTGTTTACTGTTTCCGAGCATGTCTACTTTACTTTTCTCTCCCATTCCTTATACTTGAGGTAACCAGTATATTGCCCATTTCTAGACTTATGCATGTATATTGTTGTTGTGAGGATCCCAGGTGCGTCATTCTCTTTTCACCTGTGTTTGCCATGTATATATTCTATTTTCTAGCCTTGCTTGTTGCTTTTGGTTGTCTTCCCTCTGGGATAGTTCTTGTGTACTTTATCATTGATTTCTGTGACTGTTTATTTCTACTCTGCCTACTACTGTTCTTTTACTTTATATGTGCTTAGTCGGCCTATGATACCTTCTGGGTACCTTATGCTTCGCATTTGGTGCTCACCCTATCCCTCTGCATCTTCTGGTGTAGATTCTGGTGTGGGCCATCACCGTTAGAGCGCTAGAGACTCGTGCGGGCAACTGTTTTTGGATCATTCAGGCTAAGGGTAAGCTCTTGGCATTCAGGGCTTGACTTTAGTTTATCCTCGATGTATTTTGTACTCTTGTAGTTTTGGAGACATCATGTATATATTTCTTTTATACCTTTGTACTCCTGTTGTAGTTTGGCTCTTATACACTATGATACCAGGTTTTGGGATGGTTTAGCTTCCGCTTTGCATTTATATTACTCCGGTTATCCTGTTTATTCATCTTGTTCCCTTGCTTCAGCTTATTTATTCATTCTTCCACTTAAACTGTTAGAAGGTAGCCCATTACTAACCGTTCTAGGCTACGTGGATTGGTTTGCCTACTGGGGGTTGTAGGTGCCATCATGACCGAGAAATTGGGTTGTGACAGCTTGGTATCAGAGCTCTAGGTTCATCGGTGTCATCGGTATAAGAGCCAATGTCTAGTAGAGTCCTGCGGATTGGGGCGGAGACTTTCGTGCTCAATCTTCGGGAGGCTATAGTGACATCTTAGGGAAATGGACTTTTCTTGCTTCTCTTTCATGCATAGTATCCTTGAAGGTTCCTGGAAATCTTATTTGTTCTGATTCTCTCTTCCGCAGATGGTTTGTACGAGATCGTCAGCTTCAGGCGGAGGAGAGCCTCCTTCCCCTGCACCTCTGACTCCAGCTAGGGGTGTGGGTGGTCGCAAAGGCAAGGCTAGAGGTCATCCCAGAGTAGCAGTGCCTGCTAGGGCCGCCAAAGTTGATATAGAGCCAGAGTATGACTATGAGCCAGAGTATGACTATGAGCCAGAGTTAGCTCCAGAGCGTCAACATGTGGACCCGGGGATGACCCAGGTATCACCAGCTCCAGTGCCAGTTCCAGCATCGATTTCTATGCCAGTTTCAGCCCCAACTCATTCTTCAGATGTTTAGGGTTTACTTGTTCATCTCTTGGGTATGAGTGGGGAGTGTCCTTCTATAGAGTAGATAAGGATATCTTCAATGAAAACAATCACAAACATATCCAAATACTGCTTGAACACACAGTTCATCAAATCCATAAAAGCTGCAGAAGCATTTGTTAGACCAAAAGACATCACAACAAATTCATAATGACCATACCGGGTCCTGAAGGTTGTCTTCGGAATATCACACTCCCTGACATGAAGCTGATGATAATCGAATCTAAGGTCGATTTTGGAGAAGAAGCTAGCACTCTGAAGCTGATCGAACACGTCATCAATCCTAGGAATGGGATATTTATTTTTGATTGTGACCTTGTTCAGCTGACGATAGTCAATACACATTCTAAGAGAGCCATCTTTCTTTCGAACCAACAAAACTTGCGCACCCCATGAAGAAATGCTAGGCCTGATGAAACCTTTATCAAGAAGGTCCTTCAACTGATCTTTTAACTCTTTAAGTTTTGCGGGAGCCATTCTATAGGGAGGAATATAGATAGGATTCGTATCTGGGAGAAGATCTATCCCAAAGTATATCTCCCGCTTGGGAGGGACTCCGGGAAAATCCTTGGGAAACACATCTGGAAACTCATTTACAACAGGAACAGACTGAAGGGATGGGGTTTCAGACTCCGTGTCCATAACCCGCACTATGTGATAAACATACCCCTTCGAAATCATCTTCCTAGCCTTAAGATAAGATATGAAACGACCTTTCGAGAAAGAGGGACTACCTTGCCAATCTAAGACGGGTTCATTAGGAAACTTGAAACTGACAACCTGAGTACGACAATCAACAGAAGCATAACATGCATACAACCAATCCATACTAAGAATGACATCAAAATCAGTCATCTCCAACTCTACTAGATCCGCTGAAGTGACTCTATGAAAGACTGAGGTAGGGCAATTTCGGTAGATTCTTTTGGCTAAGACTGACTCACCAACATGAGTAGAAATACAAAAGGGTTATAAAAGCAATTCAGGACATACTTCGAATTTGCATGCTACATAGGGGGTCACAAAAGATAAGGATGCACCGGGGTCCAACAAAGCATTCACATTGAAAGAGAAGACTTTCAACATACCAGTGACAACCTCTGGAGAACTCTTATGATCCTGACGGGAGGACATAGCATAGAGACAGTTCTGGTGCTGACCACCAGAACTAGAAGTTGCGCCCTGCTGGGCTGGTCGACCTCCTGGGATACTGGAGCAGACTGAGCCCTACTACCTTCCTGCCCCTTCTTAGCTGAAGGGCAATCTCTGATACTATGTCCATCCTGACCACATCCGAAGAAATTACCTACACTAGCCAAGCATTCACCATAATAACCCTTCCCACACTTAACACAAGCTGGGTAGGAAGGTCCCTTAGCAACACTACTCTGAGACTGGGAATAGGAACCAGATCCTCTACCACCCTGATCATGATGAGGCCTCTGGGCCTGGGTAGGAGCACTAGCAGAAGAATGAACGGGGTCTGATGACTTCTTCTGGAACGAGGAGCGATGTCCACCTCCGAATCTCTGATGGTTAAATCCCGAACCCTCAGATCTAGCTTTTTTGTTCTCCCTTGCCATATCCCTAAGTTTGTCACCCTCAATCTGATGGGCATGAGTTTTGAGTCGGGAAATGTTCATGTCACTCAACAACAAGGCACATCTACACTCTTTCTTCACCACATCATAAACCCCATAAATAAACTTGCTCATTTGATCATGCGGGTCCTCTACCATGGAGGGAGCATATCTAGACAACTGAGTGAACTTCAGACTATACTCTTGAACTGACATCGACCCCTGTCTCAAGCTCACGAATTTTTCCACCTTTGCTTGCCTCAACACTCGAGGAAAGAACCTATCATGGAAGGCCCTCTCAAAACACTCCCATATTGTGGGGACCGCGTCCCTCACCCTAGCCTCTTTCCATTGCGTGAACCAAATATGAGCTACATCCTTGAGTTAATAGGATGCAAGCTCAACACAATCGTCCCCAACCACTTGCATAACTTCAAAGATCTTCTTCACTTCATCAATAAAGTTGAGCGGGTCCTCACTCACTTTCGAACCCCAAAATTCAGGTGGGTTTATTTGGATAAAGTCACAAATACCGGCTACTACCCCAACTTGAGGGTGGACCGAGGCAGGAGCCGGCTAATTGGCCTGAGTGGTTAAAGTCTGGGCTAGAAAATGGATGGCATTTATGTACTCCTCATTCGTGACATCGGGGACCATAACGGGTGGAACAACTTTCCGAATGGCTCGGGGAGGCATAGCACGTCGAGGAGGCATAATCTAAAATGTACAAAATAGGGATTATAGGAACATTAGAGTTAAGATCTATCGCATGATGTGATCATGAAAAAGTGAAGTTTTCTAAGACATCTCATAGCTTCCCTCTCATATGTGTGGCGCACTTCACATACATGAAAAAGACTTTACTCGATGTGGCTTTCAGACATCCTAGGACTCTTGAACCTGAGGCTCTAATACAAAGTTTGTCATGCCCCAAGATTACCCCCTAGACGTAACATGGGACTTGGGACCACAACGGCCCCAAGCTAACCCTTGGTCATAGCATTCTCAAGCATAACAAAAGATAAGCGGAAGCATAATAGATAAAGTCAGAATAGCATAAATGGATAGTCAAGCCAAATAGGCATACAAGATCCAAAAGACTCGAATACTGTCTATGTCTGAAAAGCCTCTACTCATATCATAAAGAGTTGCTAGGATAAGACCCTAGCTAACTCGAAGTAAAGAAATGAAAAGCCAACACAAGCTAATAACATGACTAGTCCTCGACCTAAGAGGGCTCACCAACATCTGCCAGATAAAGTAGCCTGGAAGCTCTAGCCACATGCCTAGGAAGGGACTCCTGAATCTGCATCATCAAAGGATGCAGCGCAAGATATGAGCCAGTACTATAGGATGTACCGAGTATGTGGTATATGCATAAATAATATGAAAACATGCTTAAAAAATAATTGAAAACTGAATTCAAGCATAATCGAAGAAGTCATAAGTAAATATTATAGTTTGAGTAATAAGCATGAGTTCGCAGTCAAAATCTCAACATAAGATATCATAAAGCTTAGAAAACTTGAAATCATTCATACGAGAGTTTCTTATAACCGACATTAGACCATGTGAGCTATATGGAATCTAACTATATAACCCTAGTTAGCAAAGATGACTTGAACCCTGCCAAGGAACAAGTTACCATCCCCAACTATATAACCCTAGTTGGCAAAGCTGCCCTAATGCCTGCTAAGACACAGGACACCATTATCAAGATGTGGATCCACTCTCATAAGCCCAAAGGGCACTTCATTTCATAACCTACGCTGGCAATGTAGTTTCTGGACTTGGGTAATCGAACCCTCATTGCTTGGTGCTAAATACTACTCCTAAAATATAGAAATATAGCTCATAATTTCATTGTGGAACAATCTCATGCCAACTCTTGTTTGAAAAGCATGAAAATACATCGGGCGTCATGCAATTCTCATATCATAAGTTCATGAAGCTTAGCATAGCCATAATTCAAACATACTTTTCTTTCTTAAATCATACTAGAAGAATTAGGCATGCAATTTCGTAAATACATAAGGACATGTTATCTAAACATGTAAATTTTCACTTGGAATCATGCAATTCAATGGATTCATGCTAGAATTCAACTTTAATACATGGGCTTGTGAAACTACTTAAGGAATCTTAATAAAATCATAGATAAACCATAAGAAACCATGAATTGATGCATAGAAACTGATTTCATAAGTTTTCCCTAATTTAAATCAAAACCCTAATTTCACAAGTTCATAATTCAAAATAAGAATTGGGGGTTTGGGGCACAAGGCTGGAAGGAACCCATTGTTAAATACCCACATACCTTGGTTGGAGCTAACCCACTTGAATTGGAAAGATTTAGGAGACTTGAACTTGGAGCTTGAGAGAATTCTTTTCCTTTTTGGGAGGTGAATGAAGGATTTAGAAGAGACTTGAGATATTAAGGGTGAAAACTCTCCTTGAAATAGTCAAAACGACCTCACTTAGGAGTTAAAAGGGTGGGTAATGAATAAAATACCCCTGGGAAATAATTTAGAAAAGCTGTTAAAAAGTTAACTTTCAGTGACCACATGTGGATTTCACGGACCGTAGAACAAACCACAGTTCGTGGTTTACTTCCGTGGTTTCTAGCCAAACCAACAGGCTGCAGAAGCATTTAGAGTCATCATTTAATGGACCCATAGAACAAATGACGGGTCATCATTTAGAGTCATCGTTGCTGGGGACTTAGCTGATCTCTGGATCGAACCACGAGTCAAAATGACGGTCCGTCATTCAAACGATGGGCCGTAGAAGTGAGATGAAACCTGAGGGACTTGCCACTCCTCTTATTTGTGTTCCACGATTGGACAGGATGGACTCGTGGTTTGAACCACGGTCCGTAAAACCTGCTCGTGGTTCCAGACAAGAGGATGAACCAAACAGACAGGAATCACGGTTCCATTCCATGACCCGTGGTTCGAACCACGGTCCGTGGTTTGGACCCGTCATTCCTGAAACATGGAATTTTTCTAAGATTTTAACTTAGATAGCGGGTTTTATTTTCGGGGTGTTACATCAACCTTACAAGCCTAATTGGCCTGAAAACACAGAATGAGAGAGAATTCCAAGCTGAATAGCTCCAGGATCTTGACCAAAGGTCCAACTAGACCAAAGTCCATGCTTTGGAGCTAATGGAACTGTCGAAATTCGATTCTGAGCATGATTACCAAGAATGTTGACTGAAGTCAACGATTTCCTATGTTAAGGCTCTAAAATAGGAAAACAGTCATAAAGACAAAACAAATGGCCCGGCCACCAAACTACCAACCCTAGCAAGCCATAAATGACTTAGGGCTTCTATAGGATTGCTCTTACAGAACAAAGAAGGCAAAAACGCGTGAATGACCAAAAGGGTCATCACATGTGGGCCATTTTAGCCACCATAATCTCTATATAAAAACTGAAAACATGTGTATAAAATGTAAACTAGGCTAATGAGCCGCTAAACTGTCAACAAAACAACAACAAGTCCCAACTGGCAAACTAGCTACAACTAATAAACATACAAGGCCAAAATGGCCACCATCGTAGCTATGGAACCCAACTTAAACATATAAGGCCAAAATGGCCACCATCGTAGCTATGGAACCCAACCGATTAGTCTGCAAGCTTGTATGAATACAATACTTAGTGGGACAAGGCCCCAACTTACCCAATAATTATAAATAGCAAATTAGCAAACCTCTGAGACTCTGACGACTGCTGGAAGGAAAGGAGTCAACCAACCCGCTAAAAGCTTAGCTATACTACCCGACAGGTTTGTCTAGTCATCGCTCAGGACATGCAGACATGAATGTAGTTCCCCCAAGCAATGGGGTGTAAGTATGAAATAATATACCAAGCATGTAAGGCAAACTGAAAACTCAAACTGAAGTGTAAGGACTGAACAAAAGGTTAGGAGTAAAATAGAAGTACAATAACTTACCTTCCTGCAATAAGATACCATCTAAAGCACATAGCAAACAGTACCCTTAGCTATCCCTCATACGCTCGGCAGGTAAAAACAGCATACAATAACCATAAGTCCTAATAGGTGCAAACAGTTGCTAAATACCTATACTAACCCCTTACCTGGAGCCCAATGATAATTTGATCTGAACTTTCTGACTGTACATGTGTCATGAATCATAGAAACTTTGAGGCTCTGTGGTACCATATAAGTGGTGCCTCATAGGTACAGTTTGCCTGTCCTATAGGTATGGTCTACCCAACCCATAGGCACAGTCTACCTGGCCTGAAGGCGTGGTAATCTAATGTAACCATTGCCTTGTAGGTATAACTTGCCCGTCTCATAGGTACGGTCTGCCCAGCGTGAAGGCATAGTAATATAATGTAACTCCTTCCCCGTAGGTATATCCTACCCATACCGTAGGTACGATCTACCCAGCCCAAAGGCAGCATAATAGTAATCAGAATATATGCTCTAAAACCCTGCAGTATTAGTGTCTGCTGAGGCCAAAACAAGCTCATATGCGGCACCAAAATGATAAAAATAACAGAATAATATCATGGAATCAAAGGTGACCTCAATACAATCATAACATGCTTTTCTACGTCGTTAAGTAAGGAATAGAGTATTACTGATAGTCGCTATATCATGTTGTAGGGAAAAACTCAATACTATAAGGTCACTAGTCGAATAACAACGTTACATAGGCTATACAAGCTTTGTCCTTAAAGGGCATGCCAGAAAGTGAAAGGAAGCCTTAAAATACCCTTCAACTAAATCCCCAAAGGTGTTTCTATAAAGCTTGATCAATCAAATGTAATGCAATAAATGTGAGAATCAATAAGGCTGCAAGAACGAGCCATAACCAATCGATAGGGCATCAATGTCACACTTGTGACCAGCCAAGTCCAAATCATAAAATGAGGCTACTAATAATAATAAACAACAACTATATCCAACAACAATATGCTAACCATATCTCAAAGGAGCGATGAGCTCCCGAGGCATTATTTCAAAGCGTACTTCACGTTATTTAATCCAACAACCATTTTATGTGAATCTGATAAGAATCAAACCAACCCCTAGTCCCTCAAACACCTTAACACCATCAGTACAAAACAATAATAATCACACTTAAACAAACAAAGGGACTGCCCGGAGCTATGGTATGAAAAATACCACTTCGTGGCTGAAAAATCTATAAAAATGATATTAGAACATGGGATTATGAAGGAGGTCATAGGGAAATGATTTTCTTGGCAAAAACATTTGAAATACCAAGCTAAACAATCTACCTCTTTGAAGTAATAACAGAGGAAGCCAAAATCAATAAGGAACTACTACAAATAATCAGCAACTACAACTTTTCCTAAATGAAAGCATAGAATCTCGATTCAATAAATAGATAAGTGTACGAGATCTTTACCTTGCCAATATAACTCCATAGCTACTGAAACATACTCAATAAATAGCTGCTATCTCGCTGCCATAACAACCATGAATATAATCTACAAAATCGACAAGGCAAACTATACCAAAATGACGAGCTTGCAACATAGAGCAACTTTCGTTAAACTTCCAAATGAAAGCATCAAAGTCTATGGAGTATTTAGGGGATTTCCCTCTGATTTTCTATGATTTTTGGGTGAAATTTATGAGTTAAAACAAAGGGAAATTAGCTTATAACAAGCTAAATACTATGGTTGTGGTGATAGGCAGTATCGGTGGAGGAGTTTGGGTGAGAGAAGGAGAAGGTTTTGTGAAAGATTGAGGTATTTGTGGAGGATTTTGAGAGAGAATTGAGGGAGTTGTGGGAAAAATATGGGAGAAGAGGGTGAAGGTGGAAGTTTAAAAAGAGAAAAAAGGAAGAAGAAAAGTCATCGGGTCAGACTCTAGGTCGAGTGGGTCAATGGGTAGGTCAATTAAAATTTGAAACTTACCTTGGTGCACCGCGATGTGCGATTCGCACAAGCCCTTGTGCGGACCACATGTCACTTTGCACCTCATCTTTTTCCTGCCCAATTTGGCCTAGCTTTCTGCCATGGTGTGTGATGGAGGTGCGACGCTCACATGGGCTCGTGCGAAATGCATATCCCAGCACACATCGCCTCCTACTCAATATTTTTCCTTTTGTTCACTGCTCTCTGGTGCGGTGGCCTGTGTGATGCACACAATGGCTTGTGCAAACTGCACGGTCATCCGCACGCAGCATTTTTTCCTAGTTTTTCACTTGTTCATTTTTCTTCTCCATGTATTCCTAAAACAAACCAAAAACAACAAAAAGGTAACAAAAAACAAAATAAAAACATTTGGGTTGCCTCTCAAGAAGTGCTTGATTTTATATTGTGGCTTGACGATAGTACCTCAAACCTTAGTCTTTGTCGAATAGCATGATAATCTGGTTAGCATGGCCCTACCCCAAGAAGGGGAATTGCTCCTTCAACGTCCTCAAAACATCAACTTATTACCGACATGGCAACTCTTCAAACTTGGGCGACTTTCCCATTTCACACTCCTCAAGGGCATGATCAAGCTTGCCCTTAACATTGATCACCGAGACTACCCACAATTTATCCAGAGGCTTTGTGGGTTGGCATACATTGAATGTCACTATCTTACTTCCAACTCAGAATTTGAGTTCACTGAGTTAGACATCCACAAGTGTTCTCTCCGTGGCTAATAATGGTCACCTCAAGATGGTGGGCACCTGAACATCTACTTCACAATCGAAGATCACAAAGTTCATAGGGAGAATAAACTTGTTGACCTTCACCAACACGTCAAATAGGATCCCTACCAGACGTTTAATGGACCAATCAGCCATGAGTAGTTGCATAGATGTAGGTTTGGGTATACCCAATACTAACTTCTTGAAAATCACTAGGGGCATCAAGTTGATGCTCACCTCTAAATCACACAAGGCCTTACGGAATACAAATATCCTAATAGTGCACGGTATAGTGAATGCACCCGAGTCATCCTATTTTGTAGCAACATTACTCATCATCACAGTGCTAAAGCTGTGTGAGATCTCAACGGTACGCACATCAACAATCTTCTTCTTCTTGAGAAACTTTTTCATGAATTTGGCATACCCCATCATTTGCATTAAGGCTTAGATCAAAGAAATATTTACCAAAAGTTTACTGAACAAGTCAACAAACTTATTGAATTTGTGCTCTTCCTTCTTCTTATTTAACCTTTGAGGGTATGGAGGATATCCCTTTGGTAATTTGGTCAGAATACTTTGCACAATAGGAGGTTCCTCCTTAATATCAATGGCCACTTGGGGAGGAGATTCAGCCTCCTCCCTCTCATCATAAACATAAATATTCACCGGGATATTGGGTGCACCAAGTTTCACCCCAATTTCTGGTTCTACAACATCCTTGTCACATGCAGCCTCTTCTTCTTTGTTACATGTCTCCACAACGGGGTCAACACTAGGCTTCTTCACTATAACATCCGGCTTCTCCACAACATCCACAATGGGCCTTTCCACCACACCACTCGTTATTCCACTTCTAGTAACAATAGCCATAACATTAGCGTCATTTTTAGGATTGGTTGTAGTATCACTAGGGAGTGTTCCCTTTATTCTCGGATTCATTTGAGCCTCAAGATGCTTGATTGAGGCCGAATGAGAGCTTACAGTTTGATAAAGTGTTGAAACTTCACTTTTAAGCTCACTAACCTCGGTATTTATACTTTCTACCTTCTTCAATACCAAGGACAACATGTCCTCAATCTTTGAGTGTCCAGGATTGCTTGTGGTGGGTTGATATAAAGAATCCAACTCATTTGGTGGTATGTAAGGATTTGAGCTGCGGTGATTGTATCTACCACCTTCTTTATCGTGGTCTCTCCAATTTCCATCTCATTCCTTGTCCCTATTCCAACCTTGATTCTCATCCCTCGGGCGATAATACCTGGGACAAGAACCCGCTGAAAAGTAGCAAAGTTTACCATCCATGATGGTCATTAGCTCGTCATCACTAGCCTTGATCTCTGGTGTACACACATCATTCATGGTCTTAGCACCTCCAGCCCCCATCATATGCTTGGCTAGTAAGTTTGTTTGAGTCATCATTTTTGCCTTGGTTTCATCCCTCTTTTAATCCTTTCTCCGTATCTCATTTGTTAAAATGGATGTGGTCACTCCTGGGGTAGGAACATCTGTCTGCCTTGTGTGCCAAGCTTGGTTAGTCTTGGTCATTCTCTCTAGAAGGGCCAAGGAAACTTCAAATTAGTTGTCCATGAGAGTGCCACCCCCTAGAATGTTATACATGGACTTGTTCATCAAATTCAAAGCTCTATAGAAGATTTGTAGAAGAACGTTTTCTAGAAACCCGTGGTAGGGACACAACACAAGTTTCTTCTTGAATCTCAACTATGCCTCATGCAAAGACTCATTGGAAAGTTGGCAGAAGTTGGTAATTTTATCCCTCAGCTGCATTATCCGTGATGGAGGGAAAAATCTAGTAGTGAAAGCATCTACCAACTCAATCCAAGAGGTGATTGACCCGTCCGGCAATTCCTCCAACTAATCCATGGCTTCCCCCGTTAAAGAGAAGGGGAATAGGCAAAGTTGAATGGATTCTTTGGGTAGGTTTTAGAAGATGAAAGGTTGGCATATATCCACAAAGTTGCGGATGTTCCTATTTGCATCTTTGTGTGCTGCTCCTTCAAACTCCCCTTCATTTGTATAAGATGGAGCATAGTGCTAGTGATATGGAACACTACATTTCCAACCATTGGGGCTAGACAGATTGCACCTACTCCTACTTGAATTACGGGTTCATTGACAGCGTCCATGAACCCATTGACACTTCTGTTATCGCCCACCTCACTCATGGGCTGCCTGTGCAATGGACAAAAACAAGAAACCAAATAAAAAGAATAAACACTCTACAAGGTGATTTCAATTCACAATCAAAAAGGCTATTCAAACATAATTCCCCGGCAGTGGAGACATTTTTTATAGCGCTCAAGTGTACTCTCCAAGATGGAGGTATCAACAATTGTTAGGCAAAACAAAATGTGTATTACCCGATGGGAGTCGGGGTCGATCCCACAGAGAATTATAGATTAGCCAAGGAGATTATAGAAATGATCTCACAATGAGAGAAGAGTGCTCAAACAACAAGTAATGTAAAAAAGAGGGAATTGGGAATATGTCACAATTCAAATTCCAAACAAAGCAATAGCATAAAAGTTCATGGTATAAACAATTGAGAGATAACAGCTAGGAATGTGCTTCTAATGGGACTTGAATATGGGTCAAGGTACTTGCTCAATTGCATAAATTCATACTAAATGACATATGTAGCATTGGTTTTTGGTATGCTTGTTAATCTCTCAATCAAACAATCACATATCCAATGGTTTTTATTCAAATACCATTGTTTAGGAAATAACCAACCAACATATGCTTGGGGAGGTCACACTATTTCTAGCTTAGACCCTTAAATGGTTGCTTTTGGTGAATTGAGATATTTTTAGTATCAATCTACGTGGAATCCCAAGTACCACTAGAAATTTCACATCAAAAATTGTAAACTCCTTTTTCAAGCAAGGACACAATCAAGTATAGTAAATCAATGTTTGCAACCACAAATTTTAGAGTTAAAATATGGTGAAATCACTAGACCCATATCATATTAGCAATTATAAATACAAATAAGCAAGACCCATACCATTTTATCAAGTACCCATCATCTACACATCCCTAGACAAGGAGACTTAGCCACTCATGCTAAAGGAAGAAGAAAGTATACCCATAGGGAAATTCAAATTCCTTTTCATTAATTATAGCAAAAATCCAATATCCAAGCTCAAATTTACAAGCCCAAGGTTGAAGATTAAGAGAATAGATTGAGACCCTCCTTGTTGCCTTGGGAGAGAAACTTGACTCAATAGTGAAAACTATTCAAAAACTATAGAAAATTGTTCCTGAAATGGGTTTTAGAAGGTTCCCAATTTGTCATACAAAGATGAACAAAAATGCCCTTCGGGAGCCTTGCGACGCGACGTGCAATTTGCACGTCACATTGTGTGTGTTGCACAGCTTTGCATAAGTGGAAAAGAATCTTGGCTGAATCTTTAGTCTCTGTGCGAAGTGGGGTGCGGTACATACCAAGCCTTGTGCGTGTTGCATAGGCACCGCACCCCCTTACATATTCTCTTCTCCTTATGAGCCTTCATGCGGAGGAAGGTGCAGACAGCACAAGCAGTTGTGCATAGCACATGAGGCCTGCACCTCAAGGAAGACTCTTCACCTTTTTTGATCAACTTCACACTTCAACTCCGTTTAAGCTCTTTTGGGTCCATTTCCTTTTTTTCTTGTCTAGGACAAGAGTACCTGCATTAATGTCAATAAAGGCCACAAGAACCTCTACATCTTATCAAAACATGGCAATAATTCATGATTAGAGGCTCAATGAGTTGGTAGATTATCAACTCATCAGGTGCCTATACACGCGAGAAACAGAATAAAGTGAAAATAAACCCTCCAGCATCCCATACTACTAAAGCGTACACTGAGCAAATAGCAAACAAGGGTGGAATCTGAATACAATATGCATGATGATCTGATATGATGGAACCGGTGTGATAGTAACCTTGTACGTACCTCATCCGGTGCCGATAGGCCTAATAGGTAGGATCCATGAAAGGACTCCCCCAGTATACCTTAATTGCACCATATACCCCTCCTCCGGCACACTCAGCACGTAGCCCCTAGTCCGGATTAGCAAGGTCCATAGAGGTTCGCGACCACATACTAAAATGCGATATCTCAAATTATAATTGCCCAGAGTGTATCCGTGTCTAGATCAATAATCAAAAACTCATAGTATGTGCCCAGAGTTGATCCGGGTCTAAATTAGTAGTAGTAATCTCAAAACCCCATCAAAGGGTGCCCAAAGTGTATATGGTTCTAAATCAGTAATCAAAGTATTAGCAACCCTTATAAAGGGTGCCCAGAGCATATCCAGGTATAAATATGTAGTAAAAATATGTCTAGCGCTACAACACAGCCGAGTGTAGTGTCAGTGTGAAACTGGTGATAAAATCATCATAATATCTTCTTTACTCCAAGAAGATCCATATAATCATATCCAAATTCCTTTTATATTAACTTTACCAAAAATGGTCCTTCGGGGCCATGCAAAGTTTGAAAACCATTTATAGTAGGCCTGTAGCCAAAATAGTAGTAAAACATGCAGAAAAATCCTTTGCATGAATGATATGCTGGCATATAATAGATTATCCCAATGGCTGACAAATAACCTATCGGCCCTGCACAGGCACAATCAACTCTACAACAAAGATATCCAGTCTAATATAACATCTCGATGTCCAGGACTCACGAACATTCCCTAATATCCCACCATCTATGGTCCGACGACTAGCTGCTGGAACGACATTGTCCAAGCTCGAACTGCACTGAGAAGCTCCAAATTGCAAACAAACTATCAATAATATATTATATGTATCAATATGAATCTAACGGTACCTATATTGCTAATATTCTAGCCGAATCAAAATCCAGGTTAAAAGCGGGCTCATGGGCCCCACACTCAAAACTGGAAATAAAATTTACAGGAGGATTTGGGAATTGCCAAGAGTACATGCTCCAAAAATTGAGCAAAATTGTCCACCGAAAGGGCTCCAAAACAGCCCACAAGATCAAGAACTAAAGGGGAAATTAAAGAATAAAATCGGGAATTAAAGAGGAAACTTATTGAATTAGAAGACAACAAACAATCATGGACTAGGAAAATATAAACCTCCAAGCTCTTGGAATGATCAGGAGTGATTAATGGAGGTTTGGGTTTAATTTCTATGGACAAAACGATTTTGGAAAATTTAGGAAATTAACGAAGAAATCTTACCAATAGAAGTCAGAAAATTGATCACGGACCAAGAAATAATCACCCCAATGACTTGGACTAGCCTACACAAGATTTTGGAAGCTTGGAGCTTAAAGGAATGGAGGAAAATGTTTATTGGGTGTTTAGAATGAAATAGAAGAAGATGGCCTAAAATAGGCTGCCTGACACCGGTCACTGCATAAAGAGCCAGGCACTGCAAACGCGGCCAGGCGCCGGCGCAAGCGTAGGCCAGGCGCTTGCCTGTGCACACGCGCGCTAGCCACTGCGCATGCAACCCAGGCGATGTGCAGGTAAAGTCCAAGGGAGGGGGGCAGCCGGTTGGTGCCACAACGCGCATGAAGCCATGTCCATGCATGGGCGACGGTCATGCTAGTGCCGCAACAGCCACCAACAACTAGCAATAAGACAACGCTAGGTATTTCTCGGATGTACCCTCAGGAACATATCTGATGTCCCGCAAATGCAAATGAGCTAAGTTATTCAACTAGAAATGGCATTCCGTACTCAATGGAATCGATCAAAATCCCAACGGAGATCGATTTAACAAAAAGGTGGGCCCCACTCCCAAAACCAACCTTAGACCAACTTCTCCAAAATGGAACTCCATGGCCCAAAATTAGTCCAAAAGCCTAAGGACCCAAATCAATGGTCTCTCTAGCCTCAACTGAACATTCTGGAGCTAACAACACTTACCAAATTTCCATCTGAGGTTGTCTTCTCTGAATGTTGACCAAAGTCAACCTTCTAAGCCCAACTGGCCCGAAAACACATAAAGTGAGATAATTCCAAACCGAGAGCTGCTGGATCCCGACCAAAGGTCCAACTAGACCAAAGTCCATCCTCCAAAACTAAAGGAACTATTGGAATTCAAGTCCAAGCACGATTGCTAAGAATGTTTACTTAAGTCAATGGTTTCCTAAGATAAGGTTCTAAAACAGGAAAGTGGCCATAAAGACCAAGCAAATGGCTCGGGCACCGCTACCAGTCCCGACAAGTCATAAATGACTTGGGGCCACTAGCGGCAAGCTTTAACAGTGCAAAGAAGGCAAAAACACGTGAATGACCTGAAGGGTCATTACATTAAATAACTTGAAGGAATTCTTACGCAATATATATTTTTATTTCAATAAAAAGTTACTTAGAAGCATCTTTCTTCCTCTAATAAGGTTTTTATTGTGAACCTGCTTTGAGCAATATTATAATCTTAAGTCCATAAATTTTATACGTGAAATGTCATTTGTCATCTTTCTTGGATCCATTGCTTCCTTAAATTTGTCAAGATCTTATACAGATCCTGAATTATATAAGCTTTGATAGTGGATTGACTTGCAAAGATGGATTTTCGCAATGGATAAAGACTTCAAAAAGAAGTATGCTAATTTTTAGTGCTTTAGTCTTCCAGAATTGGAAGTTGCTAACAAGTATAGTGTAAAAATGCATTTTATTTGCTCCGAAATGAAATATAGATATCCCAATTTTTCCTCAAATTTCTTTTCATCTTACAATGAAAGATTGATGCATGATATGGTGAAATGTGTTTCAAAATATTTCAAGCATAGCATAATTATCAATGTAAGTCTTACGAGTATTACTTGATATATCTATAAATATAAACTTTTATATTAGGTGTTTCACATGTTATATTACTTGAATGCGTAGGAAATAAATTTTCGTATTTAGCATGATACTATCTCATCTTTGTAAGCATATGTTAGTAGCTCAATTTTTGTTTCACCATAATTGAACCTTGCATTCTAAGGTATCTCGATTAAACAACATTTTTTATTGTCTTGGTTGTTAACAAATAGCTCCCTTGATTTATTAATTGAACTCAACACACATTGACAAAATTTACATCATGATTGACCATTATAGGTGTATTAAATTACTAGGAATCATTGATAAGTCAGTAATCTACTAACTTATTGAGAATATATCCATGAATTATTGCTATATTTTGAATAGATTTAGAGGTTCTTATGGCCTTTATTGATGTCTATGCAAGTACTTTTGATAGATGATGATAAACAAGGAAACGGACGGAAAAAGAGCTCAAATGGAGTTAAGTGTGAAGTGTTCAAAAAGGCTGAAGATTATGATCGAAGATGTGGTGGCCATGCGACATGCACAGGCCGAGGTGCAAATCGCACCTCCTCCGCACAAGAGTATAAAGTCACTGAAGAGTCTGTCATGAGGTGCGGTCTCTGTGCGACGCGTACATCCTGAGGTGCGAACTTCACCCCCATTGAATGGAGCTCCCAATTCTAGCTGAAGTCACTGGTTCAACGGGAGGCAGCGTGTGACGCTCACATCACAATGTGCGATCCACACGTCACGCTGCACACCGCCCAAAGGGCATTTTTGTCATAATTTTAGTGACATTTTAGGAAACTATAAAAGGCCTTTTCAGGCACAATTGTAAGTAACTTTTATCATTCTGAATATTTTGAATACCTTTGAGCTTGGAGTTTTCCACCTCCGTTTAGAAGAGGGTTTCAATCCAATTCTCTTGGTTAATAATTGTGTACTCAAATTGAAGCTAGACCTAGAGATTCATCTCTAATGGAAGGGATTTTGAATTACCTAGCTGGTATGTCTTTCTCTCTCACCATGGGTGGCTAAATTCTTTTGTCTAGGGGTGCTGTGATGATGGGTGTTTAAGAAATGGGTATGGGTATTATCTATTCTTGCTTATAGTTACTTAATTTACATGGGTCTAACAATTTCACCTAGTATTGATCCTAAAATTCGTGGTTGCAAACATTAATTTACATTACTTGACTATGTGATTGCTTGACAAAGGATTTCATAGTTTCGGATGTGAGATTGTTAGTGGGAACTTGGAATTCCACTCATATTTGAGACTAGGAATAGCTCTTATCATCGTATTCTCCCATTTAAGGGTCTAAACTTGAGATAGTGTGACCTCCCAAGCTAGATTGGTTATTTATTGGTAAAACCGATGATGCTCTAGCCGAGATCATCGAAAATAAGATTGTTGATCGAGAGATAAGAAAATCTTACTTATGACCAATACTATTCATGTCACTAAGAGAGAATAGGTATAAATTGGTAATTATCCAAACCCATAACAAAAACTCCATCGGATATGCATCCCTAGTCGTCTAGTTAAACTTGGTACATCCGCTTTAGCTTTCTTGTTTTTAATTGAAATGCGATTGTAGTGACAACTTTCCCAATTCCCCCCATCCTTTTACTTTTTTGTTTTGGGCAATTACTCTCATATTGAATTCAATTAATTACAATCAAAATTTGGCTACCCCAAGTCCCTTGGGTACGACCCCGACACTCGTTGGATTTATAAATATTATTTTGCTACACGATCGCCACGGCCTCCTAATTTGAGAGCACGATTTGAGCGTTCATAAAAAATGGCGTTGTTGCCAAGGACTTGAGTTGATAGATATTTTTTGATTGTTTTTTTGAAATCACCTTGAGAGTACTTGTTTCTTTTATTTCTGTTTGTTGTTTGTGTTGTGATTAAGCAGGCTAGCCTATGAACAAAGTCTATGATAATGAGAGCGTTGACAGCTTCATGGAAGCTGACGAGGCTGAGCCTATGATGCAAGGGGGTGTAGGTGCAATCCTCCTACCCTTCACGGTGGGAAATGTTATTTTTCAGGTGACTAGCACCATGCTCCACTTAATCCAAATGAAGGGCCTATTTGGTGGAGTAACACATGAAGATTCCAACTGGCATATTTGAAATTTTGTAGAGATTTGCCAACCGTTCATCTTTCAACATATCTCCTAAGAGTCCACCTGATTGCGCCTATTCCCTTTTTCATTGACGGGAGAAGCCACGACATGGTTGGAAGAGTCACCTGATAACTCTATCACATCTTGGGCCGAGTTGGTTGAGGCATTTACCTCGAGATTATTTTCTCCATCTTGAATGATGAAGCCAGGAGATGAGATTACCAACTTTAGGCAGCTCCCGGATGAGCCTCTTCATGAAGTTTGGCTAAGATTCGAAAAAAAAGCTTCTCTTGTGTCCAAATCATGAGTTGTCAAACAATGTGCTGCTATAATGTTTCTATCTATCATTGAACTCTATGAACAAATTGGTGGCTTACAATCTTGGAGGTGGTACCTTCATGGACTTAGAGTTTCCCATAGCCTCGACTTTGTTAGAGCGAATGACAAAGACCAATCAAACTTGGCATACAAGAGAAACGGATGTGCCAACTTTAGGAGGACCCTCATCCATCTTGATCAATGAAACGTGGAAAAAAGAGGAAGAGAGAGATGAGACAATGGCCAAAATAATGAAACAAATTGACTTGATGGCCAAGCATGTGATGGGAGCTGGCGGTGCTAAGTCGGTGAATAAAGTGAGTACACCAGAAATCAAAGCTAGTGATGACAAGCTCATGACTGTGGTTGATGGAAAGATATGTTTTATGTCGGTGGGTTTTCATCCCGTGTATTATCGCTTGAGGGAGGAGAACCAATATTGGATTCGAGACAAAGAATGAGACGGAAATTGGCGGGATAGAGACAAGGATGGTGATCATTTTAATCACTGGGGTTCGAATCCCTATATCCCTCTGAAAAAGGTAGACTCTCTCTACCAACTGGGCACAAGCAACCCCGGCCATTCCAAGTAAGAGGACATGTTGTCCTTGGTTCTTAAAAAGGTGGACACCACAAATACGGGAGGGAGCGAGCTAAAGAGTGAGGTATCAACACTTCACCAAACTGTGAGCTCCCACTCAGCCTCAATCAATCACCTTGAGGCCTAAATGAACCACCTCTCAAGCCAAATGAACCCGAGGATGAAAAGTACATTGCCTCGCGACACCATCGCCAAACTAAAGAATGATTGAGAATTGAGGTAGTATCATCGTGCCGCGATGTTAAATCAAGCACTTCTTGGGAGGCAACCCAAGTTTCTTTATTTGTTTTTGGTTATCTTTTGTTGTTTTTGGTGTTTTTGTAGGAAATGCATGGATTGAAAAACTGAACAAGGGAAAGCAAGGCAAAAAAGAGGACGTGAGGTGGACTGTGTAGACCGCAAAATAATATTTATAAACCCAATGAGTGTCGGGGTCATACCGAAGGGACTTGGGGTAGACAAATTTTGATTGTAACGAGTTGAGTTCAAGATGAGAGTGATTCCCCAAAACAAAAAGTTAAAGGATGGGGGTAGTTGGGAAAGTTGCCACTACAATCTCAATTCAATTAAAAACAAAAAAAACTAAAGCGGATGTACCAAGTTTAACTAGACGACTAGGGATGCATATCTGATGGGTTTTTTGTTATGGGTTCAGGTAATTACCAATTCATACCTATTCTCGCTTAGTGACATGAATAGCATTGGTCATAAGTAAGATTTGCTTATCTCTCGATCAACAATCTTATTTCTGATGATCAGGGCTAGAGCATCATCGGTTTTACCAATAAACAACTAATCTAGCTTGGAAGGTCACACTATATCTATCTTAGACCCTTAAATGGGAGAATCCGACGATAAGAGCTATTCATAGCCTCAAATCTGAGTGGAATCCCAAGTTCCCACTAACAATCTCACATCCGAAACTATGAAATACTTTCTCAAGCAATCACATAGTCAAGTAATCTAAATTAATGTTTGCAACCACCAATTTTAGGATTAAAACTAGGTGAAATTGTTACACCCATGTCAATTAAGTAAGTATAAGCAAGAATAGATAACACCCATACCCATTTCTTAAACGCCCATCATCAATGCACCCCTAGACAAGATAATTTAGCCACTCATGGTGAGAGAGAAAGAGGTACCAGCTGGGTAATTCAAAATCTCTTCCATTATAGCTGAATCTCTAGTTCTAGCTTCTATTTGTGTACACAATTGTTAACCAAGAGAATTGGATTGAAACCCTCTTCTAAATGGAGGTGGAAAACTTAGTCTCAAAGCTCAAAGGTCTTCAAAATATTCAGAATGATAAAAGTTATTTACAATTGTGCCTGAAAAGGCCTTTTATAGTTTCCCAAAACGTCTTTAAAAATTAGGACAAAAATTCCCTTCGGGCAGTGTGCAGCGCGACGTGCAGTTCGCATGTTGCAATGTTCGCATCGCACATTGTCTCCAATTGAACCAGTGACTTCAGCTAGAATTGGGAGCTCCGTGCGAAGTGGGTGCGATTCACACCTAAGGATGTGCACGTCGCACAACAACCGCACCTCATGACATACTCTTTAGTGACTTTATACTCTTGTACAGAGGAGGTGTGGTTCACACCTCGGTCTGTGCATATTGCATGGCCTCCGCATCTCTGGTTAGAATCTTCAGCCTTTTCGAACACTTCACACTTCACTCCATTTGAGCTCTTTTTGGGTCCATTTCCTTGTTTATCATCATCTATCAAAAGTGTCTGCATAGACATCAATAATGGCCATAAGAACCTCTAAATCTATTCAAAACATTGCAAATATTCATGGAAATAGGCTCAATAAGTTGGTAGATTACCTACTTATCAAACCCCCAAACTTGAACTAGTGCTTGTCGTCAAGCAAGCTACTTACAAGATAAGGAATGAATTATGCTTTAGTCTCAATTAAGGCACAAAAGACAACTCTACACTAAAAATTAAGAAAAATAATAAACAAAAGACTCAAACAACTATGCTTATCTCAATTTGGACAACCACAAACTCAAGGAAATTGGTCATTTCAAAACCTTTTTCAAAAGGACATCATTTCTCATTCAAACTCAAGAAATTTTTTCATTTAAAACAAGATGTTTAAGCTTCTCAAGTCATTGGCATGGACCATCAAGGTTTGCCTCGATATTCACAACATAACTTGTTTCATTCATTCCCCTCAATTGAAATAGAGACTCTATGCTTCAATTCGAGTGCATGATGCCACTCACTACAAGAGAGAATCCCACTCACAATTATTCGATTCACAAAACACGAGATTCTAGGATAACCAAGAAGACTCTCACTCTCTCAAGGAAGTTCAGGTGCATATGCGTCGATCCATAAGCTTTCCCTTCATGTATATCGCCACTAATGTAGGGTAGCCAAGCTTGGAATCACCAAGAACTTGCGGTTACGATGTTGGCTAGGGTCAATGTAAGGATATCATTTGGATTAAGTGACTACACCTCCCTAATGCTCTTTGTTCTTATTTCAAACACCGCTCACATTTTCAAATTCAACTTCACCTTATTCCTCCCTCACACAACCCAAGATTTCTCCTTTTACTCATGATCATTCAAACTTCTTATACCACCTTCACTTGGTAGCACCTATTTTTGCTTTTCAATTTGCCCATTGGATTGATCTTTTGGAGAAACTTTCAATTCGAAATTAAGGTGCTACCTTGCACTTGAAGTGCACTTCTTTTCTTCCCCTCATTTGATCACATGCACCCTCAAACTTAGGCATTTGCCTATGTTGTATTTCGTTTCCCCCCCAAACATAGGCTTTTAGCCTACATTTCATTTTCAAGCAATTAGGGAGGATGTGTGCCAAAATAGAGATTCCAAAAAGGTAAAGGTGTTATAAGGTGCCAAAGAACGGTCATAAGCTCAAAAAGGGTTCACTAGGATTTGATGTCGTGGGAGGTCATTTGGGTGAAGTGGCTGTCAAAAAAGGCCTAAGGTCATCTTCCAAGCCCGGCCACACCGAGAATTTTGCCTTGAATCACATTTAGGGCATGTTCTAGATGACACTTATGCACAAGAATCAAGGTAAAGCCTCACCACACAAGGCATCATGCCACAAACTTCTTTCATTAATCTTATAATCAATTGGGGCAAATGATTTTTGAAAAGCTATTCCGAGTTCATTACACACTCGTTTGTGAGTCAATCAAGCTAAAGCGAGAGTGTGTAAGTCATGACAAGAGAATGCTTTTCCTCAAAATATCATTTCCCTTCTTCCTTTTATTTTCAAAATAATTTGCCATGAGAAATTTTTTGGTGGGCCCATTTCGAGACAAGAAACTATGGACTCAATTCTAAACTAAAACTTGGCATTTCCCTTAAGAAAGTCGCCTCTCAATCTATCATAGTAAAACACCATCCCGGTTCGACCCAAAAACAAAAGAGAAGAAAAAGAAAATAATCAAAACTATTGCTCCTTGGGAAAGAACCGTGGTATTAAGAAAACCCTCGGAGTTTATTTCTAAACTACTATTAACAAGGCGATATCCAAATTTCACGCTCATGATTCATTTTAAAACAAGCCTCGATGTAGGCCTTTAGCGTATTTGCAAAGCACGGGTAGCAAGACAATGAAGCATGTAAGACCAACCCGACAACATAATAAAAATCAAGCTAGGCAAGGTCACAAATAAGCTCAAAGTAAAACAAAATATAAAGAAAAAAAAATGAAGTTTAAAGGAACATCACAATCATCCAAATATGCCCGACAAGGGCCAAATAATCTAGTAGAATAGAATGTCAACAAAGCCCGACAAGGACAATAAAAGTAATAAAATGCCTGACAAGGGCAATAAAATGCCTCAAGCCCACTCACGGGCGCCAACACAAGCAAGTAAAGCCACCCCTTCCCCATAAAATGAGCATTGCCCTCAATCCTCATAGTGCAATGGGAAAAGGGGTGGAACTCCTTGGAGGACTACTCCTCATTATCATCATCCTCAGCAGCTGCTTCCTCATCAGAGGGCTTCTCGCTCACATCATCACCCTGCTCTTGATCTTCGTGATCGGACAATCATAATTCAATTAAAAATAAGAAAACTAAAGCTGATGTACCAAGTTTAACTAGACGACTAGGGATGCATATCCTATGGGGTTTTCGTTATGGGTTCAGATAATTACAAATTCTTACCTATTCTTGCTTAGTGACATGAATAGCAAGGGAATTTTTTCCCTAATTTTTAGTGATATTTTGGGAAACTATAAAAGGCCTTTTCAGGCACAATTGTAAGTAGCTTTTATCATTCTGAATATTTTGAAGACCTTTGAGCTTGGAGACTAAGTTTTCCACGTCCATTGAGAAGAGGTTTTCAATCCAATTCTCTTGGTTAACAATTATGTACTCAAATTTGAAGCTAGAACTAGAGATTCAGCTCTAATGGAAGGGATTTTGAATTACCCAGCTAGTATCTCTTTCTCTCTCACCCTGAGTGGCTAAATTCTCTTGTCTAGGGGTGCAGCAATGATGGGTGTTTAATAAATGGGTATGGGTGTTATCTATTCTTTCTTATAGTTGCTTAATTGACATGGGTCTAACAATTTCACCTAGTTTTAATCCTAAAATTGGTCGTTGTAAACATTAATTTACATTACTTGACTATGTGATTGCTTGAGAAAGGATTTCATAGTTTCGGATCTCCCATTTAAGGGTCTAAGCTAGAGATAGTGTGACCCCCCAAGCTAGATTGGTTGTTTATTGGTAAAACCGATGATGCTCTAGCCGAGATCATCGAAAATAAGATTGTTGATTGAGAGATAAGAAAATCTTACCTATGACCAATGCTATTCATATCACTAAGAGATAATAGGTATGAATTGGTAATTACCCGAACCCATAACAAAAACCCCATCAGATATGCATCCCTAGTCGTCTAGTTAAACTTGGTACATCCTCTGTAGTTTTCTTATTTTTAATTGAATTGCTATTGTAGTGACAACTTTCCCAATTCCCCCCATCCTATTACTTTTTGTTTTGTTCAATTACTCTCATCTTGAACTTAATTTGTTACAATCAAAATTTGGCTACCCCAAGTCCCTTGGGTGTGACCCCGACACTCATTGGGTTTAAAAATATTGTTTTGCTGCACAATCACCATGGCCTCCTAATTAGAGAGCACGATTTGAGCATTCATCAATCAATAATACACTTTTGGCCTTGAAAATCATGATCTGTATATTAACTGATGTTAGGTATTCATACTCCACCTTAACTTTGCTTATTTCTAGACCATAATTAAAGCAAATATGGGCATTACTATGCTTCTAGAAGGTTTGAATTTATGTAAAAATGAGCTATCTTCCATGTGCTTGATACAAATTGGACCCTTAGGATTTGCTTTTATGTAATGACCCTCTTGGTCATTTTGGTATTTTCATACATTATTATTATTATTTTCACCCTTCTCGTAGATTTTATACTATATATGTAAGATAAGGGGATGGGTGGCGTGGTTCATGAGCTGTTTAGTTAGTTGTTAAATAGGATTACCTGTTTTAAAGCTTTTAAAGTTAAGAAGTTTGACATTAGTCAACATTCTTAGTAAATGGACTTGGATGAGAATTTTGTTAGTTCCATTAGCTCTGGAATGTAATTTGGGCTAGTGGAACCCTTGGTTCAGGTCCTGAGGCTTTCAAACTCATTTTGGGCACTAGGGTGGATTATTAGTAAAATCAGTAAAGTGTTGAATTTGGTAAATATTTCATCAAGACAACCTCTGTTGGTCATTTTGATGATTTCATTGAGTTAGGAATGACATTTCCTATTGGGTAGCTTGTTTGGTTTGTGTTCACGGGACTCTAAACAAATCACGAGAGTTCATTGATAGTTATTTACGACTTGGCAACTTACTGGTTATTCAAGTTATGGTTCAGGGGTATTCTACCCTTCGTGTTTGTGAGGGGTGCGTCGCATTCGTGAAGGGTGAGGTTTCTTTACCTTCCGTACGCGAAGCGTTCTTCATGTTTTGGAAGAAAAATCTTTTGGGACTCAATCTAGGCACCTTCTCACATTCATGATGGGTTAGCCTAGTGCAGTCCCGCATTTACGATGGGGTCCCTGCATTCACGAAGAAGGGACCCACGACAATACATATTTTTCCAACATTAATTTCTTCTTCATTTCCCATAAAATTTGAACTTGGGGAGCTTGGTAGAGTATAATTCCTGTGAGATTTTCACCTAATAGTGTTTGAGTAAGTTCCTTGTACCTCCCTCTTGAAATTTATGTGATTATTACTCGCATTACCTCCTTAATTTTATCAAATTCGAATCCAAATTATTTATTTTCTCTTAAGCTCAGTTGAACTTTTTACGCTTTTTTGATCCCCAAATTGATTTTTGTCTTTGCCAAACTTTTAAGCATGGGATTCTTACACTATGGGAAAGATAATTGCATAATATATTTCTAATTTTATTGATGGGCCTTGAGGGTCATTTTTTTACCCAATTTCTCGCCCAATTTATAAATATTGATATGGGTATCATTCACTTTGTATTAACGTGTAGATTATGTATTCGATAAAGTTGCAACGGATTGAGGCTTTACGTAAGGGGAATGCATCTATCTGATGGTTCGAGACTGCTGTTCAGCAGCAAGGTGGGTTAGGATTTTCCTTTCTTTAGACTTATCTCAGGTAGATGATATACAATACAATTGCATGTTAGTTAGGGAATTTTTTAGGTAGGGTTAGGTTTATATCAAATTCTAAATATATGGCCTATTTCGGGGACCTTAGAATAGTGTTTCTTTTTGAGCCTTAGTTTAGGTTGCTTATTTAGTATTAGGTTAAGACCAGAGACCCTTAGTATAGGTTCGGGGTAGGATTTTATGGTAGAGTGGTTTTCTTTGGTCGTTTCTTTTTATTATCAATTTTATTTATGTATTTTCTTTTATTATTAGATTTGTAGGCTCGAGGCTAGGAACTTGGACTAGCTAGACTCCAGGTTAGTGTCATTATGGCAAGAGGGTAGTTTACCCTATTTTTTGTGTGTGTGTTGACATGCTTCATTCATACGCTCATATACGCGGATTGCAGTATGCTCTCGAGGAAGTGTAATATTTTTTGAATTTTAAACTAGACTATCCTATTTTTTATTACTGATTTGAACTCTGACGGGATCAAATTACTTTTATTACTAATTCTTAGTTTTTGAAAGGAATGAACCACCTTTAAATTTGGTCTTAAGTAAGATTCTGATTGATTTCTACTGTGGTCCGAGGTAAGATTCCGATCAAGTTACACTTAATTTTATTGTTAACCCGCAAGGTGAGATTCTAGGCGGCCTTATCATGCTCCGACCCTACACCCTGAGAATGGCCTGCACTCGAAACCACTAGTGGCCCAAGTGGACCCTTGGTCTGGCATACTACAAAACTGAATACTTAACTATCTTTGTGGAAGCTTTTAAATATTGTGAGCATGCAATTATTTTGGAAGCAAAAAGTCAACATCTTTATATAAGAAACTGGAAGACATGAATATCTTTAAAATGACTGAGAACTAACACTTTACTAACTCATATAAGAAGCCTCTTATATGGGAATATAGTCTACCGAGAAAAATCATAGGTCTACCTTGATACTCTAATAATACTAACAAATGACTGATAGATAAAAGGATCCCTCAAAAAGCAAAGAGGCCTCACCAAAGCTGGAGATAAATAAGAGCCTAATGACACATCTGCTGCTGAGCTTGAGTACCTGAATCTACATTGTTAAATGATGCAGTACCAAATGGCGTGAGTACGTGGAAATGTACACTATGTAAGTAGTTGTATGAAACAACAAGGCTAATACTGAAATACTGAGCTGATAGGATTAAAATTGAATAATGACTGAAATGAAGTCAACTGAAGAGTAGGGCATGAGTTTGTAATTAATAACAAAATGCTTTGTAACATAAAATAGTGCATCAAAATCAAATATTGAAAATAAATTTAGTTCTTTTCTTGGGGAGTTTCTCTTAATCGACAACCACCATGTGAGCCTCATGATGATACAATATCTTGCCCATGTTTCTAGAGACATCCTATACCTTGCCCGGGTATATAATCCAGCTTACCTTATGGATCCAAAATTAGCCACTTTAGGGCTAAAGAGGAGTTTTCCGTCTTGCGGAATGATCCTATCTTACGTTAGGGACATAGTTTTGGCTCTTGGGTTACTTGATCCCTAAATAATCCTCCCAAAAATAGTTTACATCTGCTCAATATTAGTAAGTCTCACTTTAGGGGGAATATCTTAAAGATGTTTTACTTTGAATCTTGGTCGATGCTTACTTCTTTAAACTGAAATTTGCTTGCTATCTTAACTTTCTGTAAACCAAACTTTTCTTTCTTTCTAAATCATGAACTTGGAAGCCTGAAAATACATAACTTTAAATCTTTCTTGAAATACTCCTTTAGAGATTTTAAATTACTTTACTCAGGAAAAAAAAGCTTAACAATAGATTTCATAGACAATGCTTTCAAAAATCAATGATAACTCCGGCTATGTGATAGAATAAGCATGAACCACAACTCAATAATCACAATGGCACAACTTTTCAATACAGTCAGCAATAGAATCAACAATGAGTAATTAAGATAGAGAGAAATTGAATAAACAGACTTTGGTTAAAAATATTGCTTTAATCTTTCTAAAAATGACTTCTAGATGTAGGGCATGAGAAAGAACATGCGTTCCTTACTATGATAGCCTTACGTACCTCAAGTGCTCTGAATTTTGATGGAACACCTATGAAATTTAATCTGGAGACTTAGGGAATGATTTCTTCAATGAATCCTAGGGTTTTGTATCAACAAATGTGTTACAACCCTTAGGCGAGGTCTAGGAACCGATAATCTAGTGTAGAGAATGGTACAATTTTCTTACCTACCTTTGAGAAGATGAAGTCACCTAGGGTCTAAAGAGAATGTATAGACTTGAAAAATAATGAGAAAATGATTTTGGCCTTTTTATATAGTCGCCTAGAAATTTAAGATTTACGGTTGGTTCTAGAGACCGTCCTTTTGGTATATGGACCATAGTCCAAACCGTAAATCTTCTCTGAGATTTTCTGGGTTTCATATATGGATTTTATAAGTGCGATCTATGGACCATTCTTTAGAAGTACAGATGACACTTTACAGACCATAAATGAGAATTACGGACCGTCCTGTCATTCGTGGTTTCACTTTTGGAAATCTGACCTTCCTAAGGCCTTTTTCTACATCTGATAGTACGGACCATAGAATGTGTATTATGGACTATCCCTTCACTCGTTCTTCACTTGGGAACCTGACATCCCTCGGGTCTTTGTTGATAGTACAAATTGTAGTCCTGGACTATGATTTGTCCTATCTTCCGTAGAAACCTTAGAGTTCATGTTCTTTAGGGGGACTTTCTACGGTTCACTCTATTGACCGTGAAAGAAAATTATGGTCCATAAAAGTTACCATAAATCCTTGGACAAGTCTGCAACATTTGTAAGTGTGGTCAAAATGTTGGTTTGAAATCTAAGGTGTTACAATATCTCCCCCTTGAGATCATTCATCCTCGAATGAAGGTCAAGCTAGAATAGGATTATAGAAGGAAAACAACTCAAGCTAACTTTTCTGAACTGAAATCGCTATCAAGGACTTAACTCTACTTGTCTCAAGGTCACAACAAATCATATGAAGGGATGGCACGAACATAAATACAAGAACTTAATACACTCAAACACAAGGCGTATGTGCTGAATATGAAATAGGGGAGGGATTATGACCTTCGACATCTTCTTCCTGAGGAGTGAATAAATGAGGGTATCTAGCTTTTATATCCTCTTTGGCTTCCCATGTATACTCCTCAAAGAACTGATTTCTCCATAAAACCTTTACTGATGCTACCTTTTTGGTTCTCAACTTGCAACCCTGAAGATCAAGAATCTCCACCTGAACTTCTTTGTAAGACAAGCTATCCTTCACCCCCACATCTTCTGTTGGCAAAATGAGTAAGGGGTCACCCACACACTTCTTAAACATAGAGATGTGAAATACTGGGTGCACTGGTGCCCACTCTGCAGGTAGCTCTAACTCATATGCTACATTACCAAACCTCTTCAAAATTTGATATAGACCAATATAATGGGGACTAAATTTCCCTTTCTTCCCAAACCTCATAACACCCTTCAAGAGTAAGACCTTCAGGTAAACCCAATTATCAAATTCAAACTTCATGTCTCTTTGCCTCATATCTGAGTAGGACTTCTGGTGGCTTTGTGCAGTCCTTAACCTTTCCTGAATAGTCCTTACCTTATCCATAGCTTGGTAAAATAATTCTTGCCCTATAAGTTCTGATTCACCGACCTCAAACTAACCAATCAGAGACATATATCTCCTCCCATAAAGGGCCTCATATGGAGCTATCTGAATACTAGAGTAATAAATGTTGTTTTATGAAAATTCAATGAGAGGCAGCTTGTCATCCTAATTCTCTTTAGAATCTATAACACAGTCCTTATCATATCTTTAAGATACTGAATTGTGTTCTCTCCCTGGCTGTCAGTTTGCGGATGTAAAGTGGTACTAAGGTTCACCTCATACCCAAACCTTTCTAAGGACTTCAAAAACTAGGTGGTGAACTGAGCACCCTTATCCAAAGTGATGGAAAATAGAACTCCATGAAGTCTAACTATCTCATGAATGTACAACTTAGAATAATCCTCTATTGAGTTTGTAGTCTTCAGAGCCAAGAAGTGAGCCAACTTGGTCATTTGGTCCACAAGTACCTAAATTGAGTCATGTTGCCATCGAGATTGTGGTAAACCTATGATGAAATCAATATTGATCATCTCCCATTTAGAGTAAGAAAGGTACATATTCTGATCCATGGCACCTAGACTTTGGTGTTCAACCATAACATGTTCGCAATTTTGACACTTAGTAACAAAATTTGTGATGCTCCTCTACATACAATTCCACTCGTAGACTTCTCTCAAGTCATGTACTTTTGTGGAGCCTGGTGAACGAAATATCTGGAACTATGAGCTTCTGCCATGATTCTATCTCTGAGACCATCCATATCAGGCACACACAATCTACCTTGATATCTTAATACACCATCTCCTTCTTACTCGAAAGTGATCACTTTCTGCTTGTGTACTTCTTCTTTTACCTGGAGCAGGATGGGATCACTAATCTGTTTCTCCTTAACTTCTCTTACTAGAGATGACTCAACTTAATTTTGTACAAGTACACCACGATCCTTAGAGTCTAATAGATAAACTCCTAAATGTGCAAGCCTATGCACATCCTTTGCTATTTCTTTCTTTCCTTCTTCTACATGACCAGTACTCCTTATGGACTACCTACTAAGAGAATCAAAAACTTCATTAGCCTTACCCACGTGGTATTGGATACTCATATCATAATCCTTAAGCAATTCAAGCCATCTCCCCAGCCTGAGATTCAGCTCCATCTAGTTGAAAACATATTGAATATTGTTATGATCTTATAACAAATCAACATGCACACCATAGAGATAATGATGTCATATTTTCAATGCAAAAACCATTCCTGCCAACTCAAGATCGTGAGTCAGATAGTTTTCCTTATGGTTCTTAAGTTTTGTTAAAGCATATGCTATAACCTTATCGGTCTATATCTTCTCCAAAACAACTCTAGACATATCATAATACATGATGAAACCATCAGTTCGCTCTAATAGGGTCCAAATTAGAGCAGTAGTTAAATCAGTTTTCATCTCCTAAAAGCTTTTCTCACAAGCATCAAACGATTGAAACTTAACCTTTTTCTAGGTTAACTAAGTCAAAGAAGAAGCAATAGATGAAAACCCATATACAGACCTTTTGTAATAGCCAGTCAAACCCAAGAAACACCAAATACCAGACGGGGTTATGGGTCTGGGCCAATTCTTTACCGCCTTAATTTTCTAAGAGTTAACTTGAATACCTTAACTAGAAACTATGTGCCTAGGAATGCCACAGATTTCAACCAAAATTCACACTTAGAGAACTAGTCGAACAACTCATAGTACTTAAGTATTTGAAGAACAATTCTAAGCTGATTATCATGGTCCTTCTCACTATGCGAGTAAATTAGGTAATTATTGATGAATACTATTACAAATATGTCTATATACTACTTAAACACTCTATTCATGAGATCCATGAATGCTGCAAGATTATTAATCAATCCTGAGGACTTGACAAGGAACTCGAAGTAACTATAATGGGTCTTGAAAGTTTTCTTAGGAATATCACTTTCTCTAAATTTCAACTAATGATAGCCGAATTTGAGGTCTATCTTAGAGAAGCAAGTAGCACCCTGAATCTGGTCGAATAGGTCATTGGTTCTAGGAAGGGGATACTTATTCTTTATGATAACTTGTTCAACTAATGATAGTCAATACATATTCTAAGGGAACTATTTTTCTTACGCACAAAAAGGACTAGAGAACCCCAACGAGAGACACTTTGTCTAATGAATCCTTTATCAAAGAGATCTTTCAATTGTTCTTTTAACTCTTTTAATCAGCTAGAGCCATTCTTGTAATGTAGGGCACCTTCGTATAGATTTTTGAGTCATTCCCCTTAATGACCATTGGTGCTCCCAGTATGTGATTTATTTAGGAGTACAATATAAGTAGAGAGATTTCATCTTCATCCTCACCAACTCACTGTTGCTGCTGGGATCTTGGGCTCCACATCCATTTGATTAGTGTTTGCTCCTTGAAGAAATTATAAATCACCAAATAATCATGCACTATTTTTGATTCATGCCTAGCTCTCTCAAGGCATTAGAGGCTATTTAGGCCACATTTTCTTCTAACTCAATCATTTTTTTGTTCAGAGCATCCATTTTTCGCATCAATTGTATTTGCAACTCTGTAAAGCCCAAAAGGATCTCCCTAAGGCATTCTAAGATGACTTTTTCTCCTACTCCCCTATCTTCAACCTCCTAAGTGCACTGCCTACAGTTCCTCTTTTGTATATTCATGTTCGCTAAGTCAATATTGAAAGGCTATTTCTTCTCGTTTTAGAGGCCAGTCTAATCAGTTTGGTTACCGAGTAGAATTCTCATAGTTTCCTTTATGTTACATTATTATCAACATGCCTTTCTATGACTTGGTCATCATTGTTTGTCATTATGTGTTTCCTGCAAAGCAAAGATAATAAAGCTAGAAAGAAAGTAGAGTCAAACCAATACAGAACTATTCTATTCCCGTGATAGGTGCCAAATTATTTACGCTAAAAATGGAATAGTTGAATTATATAAGGTCAAGACCACGTATCCTAATCTAACTCTGTTTTTTATTAATTTACTTCTAGTCTAAATATTAGATTTGATGTTAGAAAGGAAAGAAATTGAGATAGACACTTAGCAATAAAGTAAATATGAGTATTGTTGTATGTTGGTTATTGTTTTGAGAGTGGTAGTTGTGACTCCCCGAGATTAACAATGTGAAGTAATGGAAGTAAAATAGACTTGGCATAAAAGAAAGTATAATGCTCCATTGTGTAACGACCCTCCCAGTCATTATAGGATTATTGGGGCTTTACTACCCTGTTTGATTTCCCATAGTAAGTTGAGTTCAAAAAATCTCAAGGTTGGATGGTTTGATACTAAAAACTAGCGTTGTGTGTTGTCATGGTAATTTATAATTCACAATGTTGTATTTTGAAATGTTATATTCCTTTAAGGGGTGACCTAGTAATCTAAATCTCCATAGAGATTTATGAGATGACGAGTGAGTTCATAGCATGTGGTTTTAGTGGTTGTCACATTGTGATGGTTTTGTGATGTCTTATGTTTAAAAAGTGTGTTGTCAAATAGGGCTGCTGAACAGAATTCTCGAGTTACTGGTTCAAGGACCGCTGTAGCAGAAGGGTTCTTTGTAGCGAGACCACCATAGTAGTTAGAGTCCTACCATAGTAAAACCTGATGAGACACTAGACCTTAGCATAATGAGCCCCATCTCGCCATAGAGGACCCATTGCAGCGAGAAATCATCCGCTACAATGGAAGATGGGAGGCCGAATAGCTGCATAAGTGACTTATTCTGAGTTTCACTTTAAAAACTCGAAAACTTTGTTCCAGAGCTCCAGAGAGATGATTTTCCCATGATTAGGGTGGATTTTCTCATTGATGTAAGTTATCCAATCAACTTATTCACTTAGTATTCCATTGTTATCGTAGAATCGCAAGGGAGATGGTTATGGAGAAAATCTTATGTTAGAATCCTAGGTTTGTGAAAATATGAGAAAGCCTATGGGTAGATATAATAATCATCTAAAACGCTTCTAGAGTGTATATAAATACTTCCTAGCATGAAATTGGTGTTCCAAAACATGATTTAGGATGATTGGGAAACTTGAGTTCCATAAAAATGAGACTTTTAGCATAAAATGGCTTGAAAGGGGGAAATTGGAGTAGAAACTTCATGAATGATGATAATATGAATAATGTGAGACTAGTTTTGTAACGACCTATTCAATAATTATTAAAAGGCACCTCATTATGGGTTGGGATGATGTCATCCCTCTATAGAGGGAATTTTCTCGCTTTAGCAGCATCGTTGTAGTGCTCGGTAGGTCTCTATAGTGGGGTGATGGGACTAGAAACCAGAAAGCCACTTTTTGTATTCTCTTTTCTCCTCTTCAATTGTATAAGGATGGGGTTTGCTCTAAAACCCTCCTAGGGTTACCTCATAGCCTTGGATAAATAGAGAGGAGAGATTTCACATTAATGGGGTAAAACCCATGAAGTTTATGCTGATTTTACGCCCGAATTTGCCTTAACCGAGCCAAAGGTTTTGTCCAGACCTCTGTAGCAGGTATTTGTTATCCAGGTAGGCTAGGTTTTACTGAGTAGTTTAGACCTGGTTTGAAAAGCATGTTCATGACATAAATTGACAGGATATTTCATGCTTAGACTTTTGGGCATGATATTTGGATGGATAAAATGTATGAACACCCGGTAAATTGGGTGGAAAATTGTTGTATGCTATAATGCAATAATTTGGTTAATTGTGTGTTACACTATGATGGTTCACTCCCGGAAAATTGACTAATGAGATAGGGGTCTTGAACCTAGAAATAAATTAAAGTAGGGACTGCTAGTTAATAGTGGAATCCCTGAACTTGGTTTACATAAAAAGGGGACAGGATCAATGACTGGATTTATGTTTGTTGTCACGCCCCGAGGTTACCCCCTAGACGTAACACGGGACATGGGACCACAAGTTCCCCAAGCTAACCCTTGGTCATAGCATTCTCAAGCATAACAAAGATAAGCGGAAGCATAATAAATAAAGCTGGAATAACATAAATGGAGAGTCAAGTTAAATAGGAATACAAGATCCATACGAAGACTCCAATACTATCGATGTCTGAGAAGCCTCTACTCATAACATAAAGAGTTGCTAGGATAAGACCTTAGCTAACTCGAAGTATGGAAATAAAAGCTAACACACGCTAAGAACATAACTAGTCCTCGACCTAAGAGGACTCACCGACAACTGACAGATAGAGTGGCCTGGAAGCTCTATCCACGTGACTGGGAAGGGACTCCTAAATCTGTATCATCAAAGGATGCAGCGCAAGATATGCGTCAGTACTATAGGATGTACCAAGTATGCGAGCAATGCATGAATCATGATAAAAATAGTTTAAAACATGCTTAAGAATGCACTTGCTATGTAAAGAAAGAACATGAATAGATATCAAGGTATAAAACATGAAACATGAAATAAAGCTTAAGTTTCATAGTATAGAATTATATAACATCATAGCTTGAAAATACACATATGGCAGTTTCTCTTAACCGACATTAAACCATGATGAGCTACATGGAGTCCAGTGTCATGTACCCCCACTGAAAAGAGTTGTCCTAACCGGCCAAAGTTAGAACCATGTCGTACCAGGATCCTGTCATGATAAGCCACAGAGGGCAATCTATGGTGGCAACGTAGTTTTGGACTTGGGTTTTCTGAACCCTCGTCTCTCGGTGCTAAATACTACTCCCAAAACATATAACATGAGTTCATATACATATGACATATCTGATGCCCAAACTTGTTCATAATGTGTTCATACCTCAGATCGTCATACTACTCATGAATTTGATTTAGAAATCGATTCATGAGCATTGATGGAACATCGGTTGTCTTGTCTTGCATAATACTTCATGACATGGAAAATTTGCATGGCTCTAGTTCAATTTCAGAAAACATATACTTTCATAGAATATAGGAACTAGGCATGCACATGCTTGAAAATCCATAAGGAACATGCTATAAAAATCTAATTTTCTTAAATCAACTTCATGCATGTAGAAATTTCCATGGTCAAACTTCAATTTATGAAATAAGAGTTAACATGTAAAAACCCATATGAAATCATGCAATTTAGTAGTAATTTTATAATTAAATCATGAGAAGATCATATTTAGCAAAACCCATGAGAATTGGATAAGACCCCTAATTTAAAGATCATGAAATTAAAATTTGAATTAGGGGTTTTCGGCACAAGGGTGAAAGGAACCCATTGTTGATTACCCACATACCTTAATTGAAGATAACCCACGTGAATTGAAAAGACTTAGAAGGCTTGAACTTGGATCTTGAGACTTGAAGCTTGGAGAAGAATTTTCCTTTTTGGGAGAAGAGTGAAATAGTGAGAAGGAACATAGGCTAATGAGGGTGAAAACCCTTCTTGAAATAGTCAAAATGACATCATTTAGGAGTTAAAAGAGTGGGTAATGACTAAAATACCCCTGGGAAATATTTCAGAAAAATCTGGAAAATGGTCGGTTTCAGGGACCATGGGTTAGTTCTACGGGTCGTCGTTTTAACCATGACCCATGGTTCCACTCGTGGTTCCTGACAGAAAAGTCAGGTTGTAGAAGGAAGTTCACGAGTTAACAGGAAAGACCCGTCGTTTGAATGACGGATCATCATTTGGACTCGTGGTTCCTGGGGACCTTCATTGACCCCTGGTCAGACCACGAGTCAAGACTACGGTTCGTCGTTTGGACGATGAGTTATAGAGTTGAGTCATCATTTCAGAGGGACTTGCCAACCCTTTGATCTGAGTTCCACGAGTGGACAGGATAGACCCGTGGTTTGAACCACGGTCCATAGAACTAACTCGTGGTTTCAGACCAGAGGCTGAATCAACTAAAGGGAATCACGATTCCATTCCACGACCCTTGGTTTGAACCACGGTCCATGGGTTGGACCCGTCATTCCTGAAACATGAATTTTTTTTGAGATTTTAACATAGATAGCTAGTTTGATTTATGGGGTGTTCCAATGACGGTAGTCAATGCACATTCTAAGAGAACTATCCTTCTTCCGAACTAACAAAACTGGGGCACCCCATGGAGAAATGCTAGGACTGATGAAACCTTTATCCAGAAGATCCTTCAACTAATCTTTCAACTCTTTGAGTTCCATGGGAGCCATTCTACAGGGAGAAATAGAGATAGGATTCGTATATAGGAGAAGATCTATCCCAAAGTATATCTCCCGCTCGGGAGGGAGTCCGGGAAAATCCTCCGAAAACACTTCTGGAAACTCATTCACAACAGGAACAACCTGAAGGGATGGGGTTTCGGACTCCGTGTCCATAACTCGCACTATATAATAAACATACCCCTTTGAAATCATCTTCCTAGCCTTAAGATAAGATATGAAATGACCTTTTGAGGAAGTGGGACTATCTTGCCATTCTAAAATGGGTTAATTTGGGAACTTTAAACTGACCACACGAGTACGACAATCAACAGAGGCATAACATGCATATAACCAATCCATACCAAGAATGACATCAAAATTAGTCATCTCCAACTCTACTAGATCCACTGAAGTGAATCTATGAAGGACTGATATAGGGAAATTTCGGTAGATCCTTTTGGCTAAGACTGATTCACCAACAGAAGTAGAAACACAAAAGGGTTCTAAAAGTAATTCAGGACATACTTCGAATTGCATGCTATATAAGGGGTCAAAAAAGATAAGGAAGCATGGGGTCCAACAAAGCATACACATCGAAAGAGAATACTTTCAACATACCAGTAACAATATCTGGGGAATCCTCCTAATCCTGACGAGAGAACATAGCGTAAAGGCAGTTCTGGTGCTGACCACCAGAACTAGAAGTTGTGCCATACTGGGCTGGCCTACCTCCTGAAGCTGCTGGGGCAGACTGAGTCCTACCACCTCCTTGCCCCTTCTTAGTTGAAGGGAAATATCTAATCAAGTGTCCAGCCTGTCCACACCCAAAGCATGCACATGTGCCCAAACGACACTCTCCTAGGTGATTCTTCCCACACTTGCTGCAACTAGGATGGGAAGGTCCCTTAGCAACACTTCCCTAAAACTGGGAATAGGAACCAGGTCCTCTACCACCCTGATCGTGACGAGGCCTCTGAGCCTGGGTAGGAGCACTAGCAGAAGAATGCATGGATCCTAATGACTTCTTCTGGAAAGAAGAGCGATGTCCACCTCCATACCTGTGATGACAAAAACCTGACCCCTCGGATCTAGCTCTCTTGTTCTCCCTTGCCATCTCCCTTAGCTTATCACCCTCAATCTGTTAGGCATGAGTCATAAGTCGAGAAATGTTCATATTACTCAATAGCAAAGCAGACCTACACTCTTTCTTCATTGTATCAAAAACCCCATAGATGAACTTGCCCATTTGATCATGCGGGTTGGCTACCATGGAGGGAACATATCTAGACAACTGAGTGAACTTCAGACTATACACTTAAACCGACATCGACCCCTGTCTCAAGTTCACAAATTCCTCCACCTTCGCTTGCCTCAACTCTCAGGGAAAGAACCTATCAAGGAAGGCACTCTCAAAACACTCCAAGTCATGGGGACCGTGTACCTCACTCTAGCCTCCTTCCATTGCGTGAACCAAATGTGAGCTATATCCTTGAGTTGATAGGATGCAAGCTCAACACAATCAACCCCAACCACTTTCATAACTTCGAAGATCTTCTTCACTTCATCAATAAAGTTGAGCGGGTCCTCACTCACTTTCGAACCCTAAAATTTGGGTGGGTTCATCCGGACGAAGTAACAAACTTGTGCCACTACCCTACCTTGAGGGTGGACTGGGGCAGGAGCCTACTTCTTGGCCCGAGTGGCCAAAGTCTAGGCTAGAAAATGGATGGCATTTCTAAAATCCTCATTCATGACATCAGGGACCGAAATGGGAGGAACAACATTTTGACCGGCTCGGGGAGGCATAACACGTCGAGGAGGCATAATATTAAATGTACATGATGAGGATTAGAGGAACATAAGAGTTAAGTTCTATCGAACAACATGATCATGAAAGAAGTGAAGTTTTCTAAGACACCTCATAGCTTCCCTCTCATTTGTGTGGCGCACTTCTCACACATGAAAAAGACTCTACTCGATGCGGCTTTTGGAAATCCTAGGACTCATGAACCTGAGGCTCTTATACCAAGTTTGTGATGCCTCGATGTTACCCCCTAGACGTAACATGGAACTTGGGACCACAAGTACCCCAAGCTAACCCTTGGTCATAGAATTCTCAAGCATAGCAAAGATAAGCAGAAGCATAATAGATAAAGTTGGAATAACATAAATATAGAGTCAATTCAAATAGGAATACAAGATCCATATGAAGACTCCAATACTGTCTATGTCTGAAAAGCCTCTACGCATAACATAAAGAATTGCTAGGACAAGACCTTAGCTAACTCAAAGTACGAAAACAAAAGCTAACACACGCTAAGAACATAACTAGTCCTTGACCTAAGAGGACACACCGACAGCTGATAGATAGAGTGGCCTAGAAGCTCTAGCCACATGCCTGGAATGGGACTCCTGAATCTGCATCATCAAAGGATGTAGCACAAGATATGCGTCAGTACTATAGGATGTACCGAGTATGTGAGTAATGCATGAATCATGATAAAAATAGTTTTAAACATGCTTAAGAATGAACTTTCTATGTAAAGAAAGAACATGAATAGATATCAAGGTATAGAATGTGAAACATGAAATAAAGCTTAAGTTTCATAGTATAGAATCATATAACATCATATCTTGAAAATACACATGTAGGAGTTTTACTTAACCGACATTAAACCATGCTGAGCTACATGGAGTCCAGTGTCATGTACCCTCACTGAAAAGAGTTGTCCTAACCGGCCAAATGTAGAACCATGTCGTACTAGAATCCTATCTTGATAAGCCACAGAGGGCAACCTACGGTGGCAACGTAGTTTTGGACTTGGGTTATCTGAACCCTCATCTCTCGGTGCTAAATACTACTCCCAAAACATATAACATGAGCTCATATACATGTTACATATCTTATGCCCAAACTTGTTCATAACATGTTCATACACCAGATTGTTATACTACTCATGAATTTGGTTTAGAAATCGATTCATGAGCATTGATGAAACATCGGGTGTCTTGTCTTGCATAATACTTTATGACATGGAAAATTTGGATGGCTCTTGTTTAATCTCATAAAACATATACTTTCATAGAACATAGGAACTAGGCATGCGCATGCTTGAAAATCCATAAGGAACATGCTATCAAAATCCAATTTGCTTAAATCAACTTTATGCATGTAGAAATTTCCATGGTCAAACTTGAATTCATGAAATAAGAATTAACATGTAAAAACCCATGTGAACTCATGCAATTTAATAGTAATTTTATAATTAAATCATGAGAAGATCATATTTAGCAAAACCCATGAGAATTACATAAGAACCCTAATTTGAAGATTATGAAATCAAAATCTGAATTTGGGGTTTTGGGCTCAAGGGTGAAAGGAACCCATTGTTGATTAACAACATACCTTGATTGAAGATAACCCACTTGAATTGAAAAGACTTAGGAGGGTTGAACTTGGAGCTTGAGACTTGAAGCTTGGAGAAGAATTTTCCTTTTTGGGAGAAGAGTGAAATAATGAGAAGGAACTTAGGCTAATGAGGGTGAAAACCCTTCTTGAAATAGTCCAAATGACATCATTTAGGAGTTAAAAGAGTGGATAATGACTAAAATACCCTTGGGACATATTTAAGAAAAATCTAGAAAATGGTCAGTTTCAGGGACCACGGGTCGTTATTTGAACCACGACCCGTGGTTCCACTCGTGGTTCCTAACAAAAAAGTCAGGATGCAGAAGGAAGTTCACGAGTCAACAGGACAGACCCGTTGTTTGAATGAGTGATCATCATTTGGACTCGTGGTTCCTAGGGACCTTAGTTGACTCTTGGTCAAACAACGAGTAGAGACTACGGTTCGTAGTTTGGATGATGAGTCATAGAGTTGAGTCGTCATTTTAGAGGGACTTGCCAACCCTCTGATCTGAGTTCCACGAGTGGATACGATGGACCCGTGGTTTGAACCGCGGTCTGTAGAACCAACTCTTGGTTCCAGAATAGAGGCTGAACAAACAAAAGGGAATCACGGTTCCATTCCATGACCCATGGTTTGAACCACGGTCCGTGGTTTTGACCCGTCATTCCTGAAACATGAAATTTTTCTGAGATTTTAACTTAGATAGCTGGTTTGATTTTTGGGGTGTTACATTTTTGAATTAAAGTTTAGACTCCATTGGGCTGAATGTGTACCTCAAAATGAGTATTTTGAATCTAAGAAATATAGCTTGACATGCTTACTTGATTTAGTGGGGGTTGGTCTTCGGATAGGATGTAATTGATGAACTCAATAAATCATATCCGATTGTAATTTGGGGTGTTAAAGAATGATTGTGGTTCACATAAAATGAATAACTCAAGTTAACCAAGTGTTTGGTGGTTGTCTATTGTAGCTATACATGCTTAAGTAAGGTGATGGTTGTTGTAATCCAAATTCGTAAATGTGTGCGTAATAATTGTCTCTTAGTATTACTTGCACCATGTTTATTTAAAGAAAAAGGGATTAATTGATGTGATATCTTAAGTGTCAATCTCATGCAATGAACTTTTTTTAAATGCTTATTGGTTGTACAAGTTGGGTGTGTTGTTCATTGTGATTATGATTTCTGTGATAACTATGATTCTTTGGTTGGCTCGGGTACCACGCCTGGTACAGATTATTGGTTGGCTTAGGCACTATCCCTGGTACAGGTTTATCTATCAGTTAGCTTGAGTACCACACCTAGTAAAGGTTTTTATTGGTTAGCTCGGGTACCACGCCTGGTACAGGTTCTATTATTCATTGGTTGTCTTGGGTACCATGTCTGGTACTGAATCTATTATGATTGGCTCGGGTACCACGTATGGTACAGGGTTACTTATTATTTATTAATGCTCATTACATGTTAGTTCTTTGAGTGAACTGGGCTTATTTGATGTTGATGTTCATTACATGTTGGTTCTTTGAGTGAACGGGCTAATCTATTATTGATGTTTATTACATGTTAGTTCCTTGAGTGAACCGGGCTTATCTATTATTGATGTTCATTACATGTTGGTTCCTTGAGTGAACTGGGCTTATCCGTCATTGATGTTCATTACATGTTCATTCCTTGAGTGAGCCAGGCATATATGTTATTGATGTTCTCTACATGATGGTTCCTTGAGTGAACCGGGCTTATCTGTTGTTGGTATTCATTGAATATTGGTTCTTTGAGTGAACAGGGTTTATATGTTATTGATATTCATTACAAGTTGGTTCCCTGAGAGGGCTGGGATTTATTATTACTTGACATTCATATTGGCCCTCCAGTGGCCGAGTTGATATATTTAAGTAATAAGGTGGTTTCTTATGTTAACCGGTATTGCATGCTAAATGCCATACACAATGTACTAGGGATCCTTGGGTTGTCCGGGTTACTTGTAAGCTGGGACATAATTATAGGTGGTCTGGTTACTTGCATTGTTGGGCATGGCTTATATGATTTTTGAGTCTGGTTATTTACTTGGGGTCTTATTGGTAGTCACATGGACTTGGTTGATTTATGTTGTCTGGTTATATTCTGTTAATATTGTACATTTGCAACTCCTATTTTTGGCAACGGTGACAGGCCAGCTGACAGTGATGTCTGGGATAGTTTTTAAAAGGGCTAGAGGTTGTGAGGTGTATTGCTTGATGGATTTAAGATGGGTGGGCTTGGAGGGTTTATGGCTCTTAGGGTGTCAGGTATGACTGGGTTATTGAAAGAATCTAGTATTCTGTCAGTGCCTGAATTGGCGGGATGTCAAGGGCAAGGAACCTTGCGGGTTGAGTTCGTAGAATTCACTGGTATATATATAATGAAGTATGATATGAAAGCATGATGGTTAGTTGGTGACTATGGTTGAACGTAATGACAAGTTATGTTTTTTATTTCAATGACAAGGCTGGTAATACCTTAAGGTGTTAAGAAACTGTTTACTAAAAGACCTCTGGCTAATAAGTCTTAATTTGTATATTTCTTTCTGAACATTTATGTGTTTTTATATAATTTGATTTGGGTTGACCGATGATTCTTACTCGTACATGTTGTTTGTACTGATACTACTCTTGCTATACCATTTTTGGGTATAGTCTGGTAGCAGGATTCAGTAGATGTTTCAGATTTGATGTGATAAAGATGTCCAGTAGCTTCTACCCATCTCACTCCTATGTGGAAGTTGTGCCTTGGTCATGTACTCTTTTAGTAGCTCTTGTACCTATTTAGACTAGTTCTTAGGAATGGTTTTCAGTTGTACTTAAAAGAGTTTCATTGTTATAAATAATTGAGATTGGTTTTTCTTTATTTAAGGCAAATTTTTATGTTTCTTATTTAATTCCACATACATGTTTTAAATGGGGTGGTAAAGGTTCTCCTATCTAGGTTGTTTAGAGTAGGTGCCCGCATAATTCGGTAGTTGGATCATGATAATTTGGTATCAGAGCCTAAGTTACCAGTATCCCAGTACAAGAGATAATGTGGTAAAGAGTCCTACAGATTGGTGTATTGAGTCCACATCTAATCTTCGGGAAGCTATGAAGCATTCTAGAAAATTGTTCAACGTCTTGCGTCCTTTCGTGTTGTTCTTTGCTTGCTTGCATAGGTTGAGTCTAATTGGTATCTGTTGATTACAATTAATATCTCAAAGAGATAAAAGGATGTCATTTGACTCTGGCTGAAATGACACAAGCAAGGGAAATTGGAACCGGGAAGGTTCCAATTGGTATATGTCCTTAGAGGCTATCTAAATGCATGGATGAATCGGCTAACAGTCATCCATGAGGGGAATAAGGGATAATAAAAAAGTATTGTTTAGTTATTGAACTTGAGATTAGTGCTTATGTGTAATTGTGTTGCTTGAATGATTGTGAATATGTGAAATATAATGGTTTGATTTATTGTGAAATTTGTTGTTAGGGGAAGGCCATAAGTTTGTTATGTATGATGGGTTTAGTGCTTAATTGCTATGTGGTTTAACTGAAAATTTTGTGTTAAATTTTGTGCATGGGCTTATTATTTGTAAAAATGGTAAGGGGATAAAAACTAGCTTATGACTGTGGGAAAACATCAGTTTCAGGACAGTCATAAATTGGTTGAAAACCATGGGGAAAAGGGCTATTGTTGCATAATAGCAGGACTTGTTGTTATAAAAGGTTCTCTTGGTGTGTTCATAACTGGTTTTAAATAATGTGATGCTAAGTTTTTGTCTATGCATTGCTGGGTTTGGTCTTGGGATTATCTTAAAGGCCATAATGTGATTTCATGTGTTACTGTTGAAAACAGGGAAGGGGAATGGGGGAATTTGGCAGAAAATGGTAAATTATCTGGTCTACTGCTGTTGGGAGTCGCCATTGCATTTAAACGCTCCAATAATTTTGGGGAGAAACCCTATCGCCGCTTAGACTCCATCATCGAAATGCACCTCTGTTCATGGTCGGTCAGACAGCCAAACAGTCTTCTAAGACTGATCCGGTGATTATTTTAACGTCAGAAGAAAATTTTTCTTATCTATACCACCCAAAATCCCCCAAACAACCTAAACAATTGCCTATCGAGCCTACATGTTTTCCTACGGCTAATAGTGATCAGAAATCTTTTATGAACGTTGAGTACAACCAAGCGGATGCCCTTATTAAAGAAAAATATGCAGATTTGGTAAGGCCTTGTAATATGAATACACCCTTGAATAAAAATAGAGCATAGGAGAGAGTGATTCCTATAAAGGATTGACATTCAATGATGGAATTCCTAGAATAACATGGACTGAAGAAGAAGTATAGAGGATGAACATTATCGAAAAGTTACAATATGCTATTGTGGAGAAATTTTCATATGGATGGCCAGGGCTAGAAGTTCTCCGTGTACAGATTCCAAAGCAATGTAACATAAAAGGGGAGTGCCAGATAGGATTGCTAAGGAACACACACATACTAATGAGATTCAATCTTATGGAGGACTTTGTGAATATGCTGGAAAAAAATGCTTACTACCTAATGGACAAGGAGGGAGTTGCTTACCAAATGAGACCATAGATTTACGACCCTAATTTCAAGGTATCCGAAGAATCTACACAAGCCATGGCCTGGATTTCCTTCCCAGATCTATTACCCATCTTTTTTGTCAAGGAATCCCTTTGTCTTGTGCAGTAGGAAAACCCATCCATCTTGACATGGCAACAATTAACAGGACCAGGCCTAGTTGTGCGCGTGATAAGGTCCAGGTGGACCTGGCAGCTGAACTCCCAAAATTTGTGGAACTGGAGGTAGTAAATGAGATCACTAAAGAATCAAGGGTGGAAAGGATAAAGATTCAATTCGATTTTCTCCCCAAATACTGCAAAACCTACAAATTTCAGGGACATGATGAAGAAAAATGTTGGGAGTTACACCTAGAGCTGAAAATACATACACAAGAAGAACAGAAAGAAGAAGGAGTAGAGAAAGAGAAGTAAAAGCCAGCTTATAGAAATTTTAGAGGAAGGGGAGGACATTTTTCCAAAAATGGTATCCCATAAATAGAAGGTTTTCTAGAGATATTGTTGCTCCAATAATTGAGGTTGAGGATACATCTAAAGGTAAAGGGATTGAGTTGGGTAATACATTTGAAGCCCTCATTGAAGAAGGAGAGAAGGCCGATGCACCAACACAATTTGACAAAACTGATGAGACTGGCAACACCGATAAGACTGATGCAACAACAAAGAATAACAAAACTGATGAGATTAAAGCTTCAACAGAGGTTGATAAGGTGCAAGAACCTAGAGAGGATATTAATACTGGGATAGGAGCTGAAATATTTAACAGACACTAGCAATGTGTCACGACCTGAAATTGGGCCATGATGGTGCCTACATAACCCCCCGGTAGGCAAGCCAACCCAACAATGCATAACACAATAAAGCAACTAAAGTAAGGAAAAACAAATGATATAAATGAAAGAGATAGGGCTAATAGCATATATACATACCACTTTACTAAATATATAAAAGATGGCACTAAAGTGACCGAAGCGACAAAACATACACGAGAACCAACCCAAACCTCAATCGATCCTGACAAAACCCTACTACTCCTCCCCACAACCGCCAATGGCAGCCGCCAACAGAGGGCTGAACCCACCGGAGGAATTCCCACCACTACAAACCATGCCAAACCCCAATCCACCAGACCCAAACTATTCTGAACCATATCTCCCCCAATATGCTAATCTACTTAAGCCTAAACCATTATGATCTACCCTACAAAAAGTTCAACCTAAATCAGTCATCATGTTGCATGGAGAACCAAATATCACATGGGAAGCTTCAAAAGTCAGAAACTTGATCCTTCAGGAGAATCTACAATATGCCATCATTGGGAAATTCTCCTACGGGAAACCAAACATACATGAACTCAGAAAAGCTATTCCAAGCCATTGTGGAATCAAAGGAGAATGCATTGTAGGAGTACTAGACACAAGACATATTCTAATAAGGCTATCAGAATTTAAGGATTACGTGCAACTACTATCTACATTAGTGTACTACATCAAAGCAAGGGAAAGGTATTGGCAAATGCGCACATTCAAATGGGATCCATGGTTTGAACCGGATGTTGAGACAACCATAGGAGTGTCATGGATAACACTACCATATCTACCACCTTATTTATTTGCCAAGGAAGCAATATTTTCAATTGCATCAGTAGTGGGTAAGCCGTTAATAGTAGACCTGGCCACTAGGAATCAAACGAGACCAAGCTCTGCAAAAGTGAAAGTGGAAGTAGATCTAGTGGCAAAATTGCCTCAAAGAGTGAGAATAAATGAAGAAGATGACAGTACGGGTCCAAATCCAATATGACTATATGCCAAAATACTATAAAGAATGTTGCATACAGGGACACGAGGAAGCAAAATGCTGGAATATCCATCTGAAACTACATGAAGAAAAGGAGATGCAGCAAAAAGGAGAAGAATAAAAAGGCAAAGAACAAATAATAGGCACAACAGCACACAAAAAAATGTTCTGGCAAGTGGGAGAATCGTGGGAAACCTGCATAACAAAATGGAATGGATGAAAAGGAAAAGCAATTATAGAAAGGATATATATGGTCATATTAAAGAAGAGGATGAAGTCATTAGTGCCAATGCCTTTGCTGCACTAGGGGATGAAGAAGAAAAATGCCACGAAGGGACTCAAATCACTGACCCTCTAAACCAGAAGGAAAACACTAAAGAATGGGTTGACCAAAGTCTTGGGAAATAACATGAGAAAGCTCCAGAAAATAGGGAGAAAGGAGAAACATCAAGTGTAAATCAAAGCAAAGATAATGAGCAGGAGCAGCAAAAGAAGGATACTGAAACACAGGATGGAAAGCAGGAAGAATCCCAGGATGATAAGGAGGGACAAATACTAGATGGGGAAGGAATGTATGTAATCTGGAAGACACGGGATTTAAAGGAAGCAAATACACTTGGTGGAAAGGAAGAATAGATGAGGAATGCATTTTTAAAAGGCTGGATAGTGTGCTATGCAATGAGGAGATGTAAAATATATTACCAGTTATTGAAGTGGAACACTTGATAAGAAGTGGTTCTGATCATGCACCACTACTAGTCACTTTCAGTACTAACAATGAAGAGATAATCAAATCCTTCAGGTTCCTGAACTTCTGTCTAAAGGAAGAATCTTTCAAAGAAGTGATAAGGCAGCATTGGAAAGCAGACTTTGTAGGAAACCCCTTCATCCTATTCCAACATAAGTTAAAGAAGGTAAAGAAGGCCCTGACAAGATAGAGTAGAGATACAGTAGGCAATATCTTTCAAGAAATTGCCACCCTGGAGGAAATCATAAAAGTACAGGAAATGCAATTTGAAAGTGATCCCTCGGGAGGAAACAGGGAGCAACTGCACAAAGCACATGCAGACTTGAATAAGCAAGTAAATAGAGAAGAAGAATTCTGGAAATAAAAAGCAGTATGGAATGTCTTAAGAATGGAGAAAGAAACACAAATTTCTTTCATACTCTAGTGAAAGGGAGAAGAAGAAAATTGAGAATCAATGGATTCAAAATGAAGAGGGGGAATGGTTGCAACAACAGGAGGACATAGCAGAAGAAGCAGTCAAATTCTTCAAAAACCAGTTCCAGAAACAAGAAGACCCAAATGAATTTAATATGCTGGAAGAAATTCTTAGAATGATAACTCAGGAACAAAATAAAGAAATTCACAGGATACCTGAAAAGGAAGAGGTGAAAGAAGCAGTGATTAGTCTGAATAGAAATAGTATAGGAGGGACAGATGGCATAACAAGAGCTTTCTACCAAGACTGTAGGGAAATCATTGGAGAGGATATATGTCAGATGATATATGACTTCTTCTATGGGGCAGAACTCCCTAGATTCATCACACATACTAATCGAGTACTCCTACCCAAGAAGTTGGTAATCAACACCTTCTCAGACATGAGACCTATATCATTGAGCAATTTTGTGAACAAAATTTTCTCAAGAATCATCCATGAGAGGCTCAAACAGGTTCTCCCACAGATCATCTCTCAGGAGCAAGCAGGTTTTGACAAGGTATAAGTATTGTTGAGAATGTATTGATGGTTCAAGAAATTATTGCAAAAATCAGGAAAAGAGATAAGCCCCCAAACTTGGTTATTAAATTAGATATGATGAAGGCATATGATAGAGTGAAATGGTTTTATCTCACTAAAGTCATGAGCAAAATGGGGTTTGGAGAAAGCATTATAGATATGGTGTACAGGTTCATAACCAACAATTGGTATTCCATTCTACTAAATGGACAACCAAAAGGGTTCTTTCAATCAACAAGAGAGGTGAAGCAAGGGGATCCTTTATCTCCTGCTTTATTTATTATGGCAGCAGAGGGTGATGTCTAGAGCTTTGAATGCATTACTACAGAAAAAGGGGTTTAAACAATTTGGAATGCCTAGAGAAAGCCCAAAACTCAACCACCTGGCCTTTGCAGATGATATGATTATTCTATGTAAAGCAGAGGTGAGAACAATGCAATTGGTGACTGAAACTATGGAAAAGTAAGAAAAGATCTCCATCCAGAAGATCAATAAGGAAAAGAGTGCTATCTACCTCAACAAAAATGTATCCCAAGGAGATGTAATAGTAGCAGAGGTGGCAACTGGAATACTCAGAAAAAAATTCCCTTTCACATATCTAGGATGCCCCATATTTTATATGAGAAAGCAGAAGGCTTACGACAAGCAGATGATCCTTAGAGTTAGTGCCAAACTCCAAGCTTGGAAAAGGAAACTACTATCTTTTAGAGGAAGGGCAACTTTGATCAAGAATGTCTTACAAAGTATTCCTATACATTGCTTATCAGTCATGAATGCACCAATGAATATCCTAAATCAATTACAGAGGATGATGGCACAATTCTTTTGGAGTAGCTACATTGGGGGAAGAGGTAAACGTTGGACCAGATGGAGCACACTATGTTTACCAATGGAGGAAGGAGGACTGGGATTCAGATTGATAGATGAAATTTCAACAGCTCTCTTTTGCAAGCTCTAGTGGAACTTTAGAACAAAGCCTTCAATTTTGGGAACCTTCATGCATAATAAATATTGCAAGAAGGAAAACCAAAACATGGTGGTATGGTGACCAGGTTACTGTGGATCCCAAGTATGGAAGAAAATGTTAAATGTCATAGATCTCATTGAACATCAAATCTGGTGGAAAATTAAAAGTGGATCAGCACATATATGGCATGCAATTAGACCGGGCTGGGACATTTCTACTCTATTGGTGAAGAAAGTTATGAATGGGATGATAACTGCCAAAAGGTGAAGGATCTGGTACAAGGAGGAAGGTTGCACTTACAAAGGATCAATGAGATACTACCTGCTGAAGTGGGAAACCACATTTGGGAAACCATCAAACCACCAAAAGAAACAGGAGAAATAGATAAAGCATGGTGGACCCTTGAGACTAATGGTGCATTCACAGTCAAGTCTGCTTTGAAGTATTTTAGGCACAAAGAGCAACCTAATAAAAGACTGGAAGAGATATGGGTGAAAGGACTACGATTCAAAATGGCTTTTTTTATGTGGAGACTATGGAAGTTCAAAATTCCAGTAGAAGACAGAATCAGAATCTAGGGTTATGAAGGGCCATCCAGATGTTGGTGTTGCACAAACCCTGATCTGGAGACAATAACCCATGTGTTTCTCAACTCCCAAACTGCTAACAGGACTTGGTCCTATATTTCCTCTTTTGCAGGTATTAATATCCAAGGACTTAGCCTAAGGGAGCTCATCAGACAATGGTGGGATGCAGATGTAAGGCAAGGAATGAAGCCATATTTCAAGGCCTTACCAAGCATCATAGTGTGGGAGTTATGGAAAAGGAGGAATAGCAGTAAACATGAAGGTAAGGTGATATCTACCCAAAGACTAATGCACAACATCACCAAGAATTTCCATATGTTATTGCTAATCAGAAAACCTAGCAAGAAGTTCTCCTACAACTGGCCAGATATGATTCAAGAATTGAAGGAAAGAAGACCTGCCATAAAAGTCACTCAAGTCATGTGGGAATACCCTCCTGAAGGATGGGTAAAATACAACGCAGATGGAGCTTCAAGAGGAAACCCAGGCCACAACTCTTATGCTTATTGTTTGAGAAACTCAAATGGAGACCTAGTATATGCGGAGGGGGAAAGAATAAAGGACACTACTAACAATGAAGCAGAGGCTAAAGCGATTCTAGAGGCTAGTAGACACAGCAACCAGGCACAATACAGTAAAATCATCATTCAAACAGATTTGTTACTATTAAAGCATGTAATTCTAGAAGAGTGCACATGCCCATGGAACATAAATGAGATGATTACAGAAATAAAGGAGATTCTAGCCACCAAGCAAGCACAAGTTCAGCAGATAATGAGGGAAGTGAATCAGTTGGCAGACTACTTGGCTAATCTTGCAATAGACAGAGGATACTACAAATTCACTGATTTTCAAAGCATAGGAACAAAAGGAAAGAGAATTATAAACAGTGACAAATTAAAAATCCCATATCTAAAATTGTCACCAAGCAAAGGATGAAGGGGCTGGGAAGGCTACAACATAGGTTTGTTTTAGAAGAGCATTATTTACATAGACACTGGGGTAACAAAATCGTGAAAATGATAGCTAGCCTATTATACTTCAACCATCAAAAAGGACTCTCAGCAAAATGGGAGGGCCACAGTGTCAGAATGGAGCTTCAGAACCTATAAACTAACGGAAGCACAGAGAGATGGTGGTGGTTCGAAGCTTCGTGGATACTCCATACCAGCTCCACCTGCAGGAAATAAATCTCATAGAAAGAAGAGCTAAGGAGAAATCAAAGAGAGGGTACACAAAACTCACCAAGTGACTTCACCTCAGTTCCAATGACGAAATACCTCAGAAGAATACAAAGGGTAGACGATTTCCCCATTCACCGGGGAACACAACTGAACCAAAAGAGAGAAAAGCAAGTAAGATAAATATCAAGAAACAGCAAAAAGGAGAGTAAGAGTAACTTACTTCGGCAAGCTGAGACATCTACACTACATAGAAGAGGTGGAAGAGCGTTCAAAACCCAAAGAAGCAGGAAGCGAAGATGCAGATTCATCCAAGGCGGCAATATTATCTCAGGTGTCCTTGGGGTTTGACGAAAAAGGAAAGTACTAGTTTTGGAAACCATAGTCATAGCTTTATATGTAAGAAAATGGACCCGGTTTGGGCCATTTTCTCCCACTCATTTAATTTATGTCTTGTCCAGACTTGGGCCTCAGCCCATTGTAATGATTTGATTAATTTTGTATTAATAAAATCATAAAATTTAACTAAAAAAAAACAATCAAGACCTGGTGTCACTAGTACAAGAGCGACTAAAGCAAGAAGTAGCTATATAAAAGACTATGTCTATCCAAAAGACAAAATATAGACAGAATATACAGGATCGAAAACATGTACACTCTCCAAGGCATCGGGAGCTCACCGTGATCTCAACTGTAACAGGCCTTAAACAAAGGGAGGATCAGTGAGGATGGATCGTACTAGGTGCTGCATCAGAAAAAGATGCAGAGTATAGTATGAGTACCAAGATAACAGGTACTCAGTAGGCATCATAGGCTAACCGAGCACAGAAAGATAATATATAAATATAAATTATAGGAAAGAAGCTAAAATACAAGGATCCAACTAAATCTAGTTATAAAGACAAAAGTCGAAACAACCAAGACGATAGAGTTGAAGCATTAACAAGATCAATCCCATATCAACCGTCAATCCAAAAGCACCCAAGCCAATGCAATGCGATGGAGGATGATGTAATGTATGAATGCATAATAGTATAAACCCTAAATACCACATCGGGCACCCAGAATACCGTATCGGACTATGGATATATATGTATGTAGGAAAATGGAAAGTAAAACCCGAAATAACGAATCGGGCATCTGGAATATCGCATCGGACTATAAATATATGCATAAAATAGTATTTTATCTCTTTCCTTCCAAAATCCATAGTGACACCCAATATAATTTAATTCAAGTTCGAAAATCACCGTAGCCATAGTAAACCTCATTTGAACCAAAAAACTTAAAAAAATACTTCATTTCTGTGTCAATAACATGTAATGAAGTATGAGCATGAAATATCCATATCCAAAGAAAACCACACACAACAAGTCAAAACATGTCAAAATACCCTCCAAACCAAGAGAATGACCTGAAGCTCCGTCCAAATCCAAGGTATGGCCTCGGGCTCATAGTTACACACAATGGTAGAATAAAGCGAATAAAACAAGAAAGTAAAAGCAAAAATTACACAGAATCTCTACTCTACCTCCCCCTCCAAATACTCCAGTCACACTTCCAAATCCTCCATCAACTATCTCTATCATCAAGGGTTTCATTCCTATTGAACTTACATATCTAAATTATATGACTTGGAAGAAAGTCTTTCTCATAGTGTTGAACAGTCACAATCTTCTTCCTTTGATCGATGGTTCAATACCCTGTCCATCTCGCACACATAAAGAATATTTTTTATGGATTCAGTGTGATACTATCACCCTAAGTTGGATAAATACCACTCTTTTGCCACTCGTTTTTTATTCTCTCCTAAACTTTACATGTGAAGCTTCTAAAAACCCATGGGATACTTTAGCCTCTCTTTATCTTGATCAAGTATCCTCTTTAGTCATTCATCTAAAATAAAATTTTCAGATTTTCAAGAAAGGCTCACTTTACATGTAGGAATACCTTCAAAAGTTGCACTCAATTTCCTGTTCTTTGAGAGTTATTGGAAAACCTATCATAGAGGATGATCTTGTCACACAGGCATTGCAAGGGTTACCTACTTCCTATCATACTTATTCCACTGGGTCATTCCCTTCATTCATTGCCTTAGGCCACTCTTGTTAACCAAAGAAGCCCATATAAATAGCGCAGTACCTGATGACTCTACCACTCAAACAGCCTTGGTGGCCTCTTCCAATGTTAATTTTCCTCCAATGTGTTATCTTCTCCTTCTCAATCTCGAGGGTCAAACAATGGTTGTGGTCATGGACATAATAACAAAATCTATAATGGTGGAGGTCGTGGTCAATCTTTTCAGAACTCTTCTCGAGGCTTTTCCCTTAAATGTAATGGGGTGCAACATCCTGGTCAAATTTGTGGTGACAGTGTTCTTGGTTGTTCTCCTTTTTTTCCAATCCAAACAGTGCCAAATATGTTTTCACTATAATCATACTTCCATAGAATGTCGAAACATGTTTAATCATTCTTTTGTTCCAAATACTTTGCCTAAGTCTTTTGCAGGTATGAGCGTGGAGGAGGTTCAGCCACATGTATGGTATCCTGATTCTAGGGCTTCCACGCACATCACTTATGATCCTTATCTCTTGTCTTCTTCTACCTCTTACAATAGCTCATCTCAGGTCATGGTTGGTAATGGTAATCTTCTACCTATTGTCTCTGTTGGTCAATTTGTTCTCTCTAACTTATCATGACCCTTTCACTTGAATAATGTTTTATATGTTACTTCACTCAAGAAAAATCTTATGTCTATCCAGCGCTTATGCTCGGGTAATGATTGATTTATTCAGTTTATTGACTCTGGTTTCTTTGTTAAGGACAAGAGGACCAATCAAGTGTTTCTCCACTGTAAGAATGATGGCTCCCTATGTCCTCTCTACACATCCTCTCCTCATGTGTTTTTCAGTATTGTCTCCTCTTCTCTATGGCATCAGCATTTGGGGCATCCTGGCCACCGATATTTAGCAGCCTTAGCTCGTCGTGGTGTAGTTAGTTGTAGAAAATTTTGATAATAATTCATGTAATGTTTTCCATTTGGGGAAATAAACAAGATTTTAATTTGATTCCTCATCAAGTAATGCAACAGCTCCATTTGTTTTGGTTCATTCAGATGTGTGGCAAGCCCCTTCGAATTCCAATTCTGATTTTCGTTACTATATTTTATTTCTTGATGATTTTACTAAATATTTTTGGATTTATCTTATGTGAGAAAAATCAGAAGTGTTTGATAAATTCAAAGAATTTCATGCAAGATCTGTAATATATTTCACTCTACCATTTTATATTTTTAATCTGATGGTGGTAAGGAATATGATAATACCAATTTTAATTCATTCTTCAAAGAACATGGCATTGTTCATTGACTCTCTTGTCCATATACTTATGCTCAAAATGGCCTAGCAGAACGTAAACATAGGTACATCAACAATAATATTCATTGTCTTCTTTTTTAAGCGTCTATTCCTTTCTCCTTTTGGGATGATGCTTCCCTATTTGTTATAACTTTGATAAATATTATACCATCACCCATTTTAAATTTCCATTGACATCATAAAATATTATTTGGTCGAAGTCCTAATTATAGCATTATCAAGACTTTTGGATGTCTTTGTTATCCTTTTACTACAACTAATTTTGCTAATAAGTTTTAGCTAAGATCAAAACTAGGGGTGGGCATAAACGCCGAAAAACCAAAAAACCAAACCAAACCAAATTAATTTGGTATTTTTGTTTCGTTTTTTCAGTTTTTTGATTCGGTTACGGTTTATTTTTTTCTAATATTTTGGTATTCAGTTAGGTTTTTGGTTATAGTGTCCCAGTTATTCGATTAAACTGAAAAAACGAATTACTATAAAATAAAGCAAATTATTTTATATATGCTTCATAGTTCATATTCAGACTTCACTCTAAGACACTCTCCATTATTTTTTAAGCCCAAACCCAAATATCCAACTTTCAAGCCCAAACTGGCTTATATTTTTTGCTTGTTTTATTTATGCTAAGGCCTGGGGTGTTGCTCAGCCCCTGACCCACCCAAGGGTCGTTAAAATAAAAAAATAAAAAAAAAACAAAAAAAAAAACCCAAATTGGCAAAGCAAAATGCAAGCCCTAGTTTATTAAGTCACTGACTTCACTCACTCTTGACATGTGAAGTTCATAGTTCAGTCATAAAAAATCGATTCACTCAACTCAGTGACGAGCCGATAATTTTGACCACTAACGTCAGTTTCAGGCTAGCGTACGCCATCCCAATGAGCCAACAATTTCCACCAAGTACGCCGATGATGATTTCCACCAGCATATGCCGTCGATCCCATGGAAGAAAATTACGTGAGAAAATATATTCAGAAAACATGAAAGTTGTAGCCTCTGCAAACCAAATGTTGAATTTCATGAAAGTTGTAGACTATGCAAATCAAATGTTCAATTGGGTTGCCTTATTACTTTCAGAAATGGAATTTTGTTTATTCTACTTTGAAGTTATATTTCACCTTTTTAAGCATCATTCATAAACTGAATTAATAAATCGAAACCAAACCGAATCAAATTTAATTCGGTTTGGTTTTTGGTACCCCTTTCCCATAACCGAAAACCAAAAAAACTGAACTAAAATTTCAAAAAACCAAACTGAATAACCAAATTCCCACCCCTAATCAAAACCTTGTATATTTCTTGGGACTTCTATGAGACACAAAGGTTTTAAATGTTTCAATCCCTTCAAAAATAGAGTTTTAATTTCATGTCATGTGAAATTTGTGGAGTCCTTCTTTCTGTATCCTTCTATGTTTCCACGTGCTTCTCATCAAAATCTAATGGAATTTGATTTTATGTCGCCAACTATAACTTCTCATATTTCAAATCCATTGATCTCGGTGCTAGCACATGTATCATTTACACCTTTATCACCAACTCAGATATTTCCCAAATCTGTTGGTACCCCATCCAGTTCATCTCCAACTCTACAACTTCTAGTAGAGTTCTCCACTCCTACAAACTCTGTGTATAAATCTACCTCTTTCTTATCTTGAAACTCTAATTCATTTGTACGCTCTTGTGGCGACATGTATTTATTGCAAAATGTAACTTTTGATGTTCTTTTATCATCAACCACTTCTCCATTATTGACTAATTCTTCCTCTCCACTGAATTCCCCTATCTCTATGTCTCAATCCAATAATAGTTCTCTTGTTCCTTCACATGCTCATGGAATGGTTACACGTTCTATGACTTTCTCTCAGGCCTAAAGTAATCCCTTCATTCACTGCCTCTTGGTCCATCTTAACTGAACCTTCCTCTTTGACTCAAGCCATCAAAGATCCTCGTTGGCTTTATTCTATGAGTGAAGAACTTGATGCACTTATTCAAAATAGAACTTGGACTCTTGTTCCTCCACCTCCAAATGTTAATATTATTAGGAATAAATAGGTTTACCGCATTAAGTATTTGTGGATAGGTTCGTTCAGTGGACTGCGAGACTAATATTTTAAGATATCAAACAAACGTTGATGCGCCATTCAAAAGAGAGCGATGAATTTTTGGAAAGTTGACATCTCCTCAATGTGAAGAAGATAATGGAAAAAATGAAAGACAATAAAAGAGTGATACTCACTAAAGTTTGAGATTCTGAACACACACAAACATGTAAATACCACAAAGTGAAACAAAACATACCAGCATAAGTATCATTAATATATATCTGTGACTAAAAGGTTTGAATAAAGGTTGTAAATCAAAAAGAAAAGAAAGCAATCCATTGGATTGTGTGTTTGGAGAAAATGGAACTCAGTTGAAAATATTTAGAACTATCAATTCAAAACTCAAATTCCAGAATCCAATGGAACACCAAGGAGAGTTTTTTTCTAGTAAACATAAACTAAATTAAGCCCAATATGATATACCCAGATTTCAGAATTGATTTTGCTACATAATGAAAAAGGGATAATGGAAAAATAGAATACCTTCCATGATCTATCGCAAAATTCAGTGATATTTTTGTATCCCCTTTTATCTATAACCTCAAATCTTGAACTCGATAGAAAACTTTTAGAACTGTCAATTCAAAACTCAAACTCCAGATCGGGATCTGAAACACTGGTGAAGCAAAACACATAACTTGTCACCGGAAATACAGATATGTACAACTCCGCTTTGATTCATTTCCATAGTAGCAGATGTAATAATCCTTTCGGTCATTCCCGCGTTTATGATTTTTTGTACTATTAGAGCTTGCTTGTAGCGGAACTAAGTTATTTATGACTTGTTGGGACCAGTGGTTCGATGCCCTAGCCATTTATTAGGTCTTTATGGTTGTTTCCCAGTTTTAGAGCCTTAACTTAGGATATCATTGACTTCGGTCAACATTTTTGGTAAACATGCTTGAAATCAAATTTTGGAAATTCTGTTAGCTCCAGAGCATGGATTTTGGTCTAGATGGACCCTTGGTCAGGGTCTGGGAGCTTCCGATTTAGTTTTGTCTTGCATTTTGTGTTTTCTCTCCAGTTGAACTTGGAAGTTTGACTTTGGTCAACATTCGGAGAAGACATTCTCGAATGGAAATTTTGACAGTGTTGTTAGCTCTGAAATGTCGACGTTTGGCTAGAAGGACCTTTGGTTTGGGTCCCGAGGCTTTCAGACTTTTATTAGGCCTAGGTGTACTATTTTGGAAAAGTTGGCCTAAAGTTAGTTTTTGGGCGTGGGTTGCACTATTCACTAAATTGACCTCTGTTAGGATTTTCGTAGATTCCATTGAGTCCAGAATGTCTTTTTTAGTCAAATAGCTCAGTTTGTTTGTGTTCATAGGACCTAGGATTCATTTTCGGAGGTCCGTTCGATGAAAATCATCCAAAGATGTCATTGGGATGCTGCTGCTTGTTATTAAAGGCGCCAGGGCATCGCCTGGGCCGCGCCTGCACCTGGGCACCGCGCCTGTGTGCCAGCCATGCCATGGACACCAGCGCTTCTGTGTGTGCTAGCCAGCTTGTGGCGTGTAGCCGCTGCTGTGCCAGCGCGCCTGCGCATGCATGGCCACTGGGGCACCTAGGTGTGGCAAATGTTTATAGCTGGCCATTCTAATTTTCCAGCCTTCTTCACCAACTTCTCTTAGCATTTTCACCATTGAAAGAAGATCCAAAAACACCATTTTTCTCACCTGATCATTCCAATAACTTAGAGGACTATATATTTTTGGTCCGTACTCGTTCTAGGCTTCTTGAATTGGTAAGTTTCCATGAGAATTTCCATCTTTAATTCTTTTAGTTAAGGGGCAGTTTGAGCCCTCATTCATGGTCTGTTTCTGCTCAATTTTAGAGCATGAACTCCCAAGAACATGGGAAAAATTGTGGTGTTTTTCATTCCAGCTTCGGGTTGCAGGTCCCACGAGCCCACTTGTGACTCAAATTTTGACCCAAATATGGGTATTGTTAGTCTTTTTTTAACATGTAGATAGCCTTCTTAATAGTTTGATGTCATTTTGGAACTTCTCAGAGTAGTTTGAGCTTGGACATTATCGTTCTAGCAGCTTGTCATCGGACGACAGGTAGGTTATGGTTTAACTCTTCTAGACTTTGCATATATAGGCTATAATCTTACTAATTAGCATCCTTGGGTTAGGTTTATTAACTTGGTACCCCAGACCTCGTCCGTTCCTTTATATCTGGCTTATTTTTGCTCCTATGGTTATAGTATTTGTTGTAGTTGGTAATATCACCCTTGTAGTCCTGCGTGGACTTGTATTTGAATCTAGACCATATAAGGTGGGTTATTTGGGAATGTTTGTGAGTCTCGGACATTGATATTCGATTATTGAGCTTGTTATATATGTTGTAGAGTGATTGGAGCCTGTGCAGGGCCGATAGGTTAATTGTGAGTCATTGGGATACTGTTTGTGATTGGGCATGCCATTATCATGTATATAAAGTGGTTTTTCTACCTGTTTTACTACTATTTTGGCTTTGGGCCTACTTTAAATGGATTTCTAAACCTTGCATGGTCCCGAGGGCTCGTTTTTGATAAAAATAGTTATAAATGGTTTGGAACTGATTTTCATGGATCTTCTTGGGGTAAGAAAGAGTTAAAGAGATGATTTACCACTGTTTTCCTACTTATATTAGACTCAGTTGAGCCGTAGTGTTGGTCATGGTTTTTTATTGGTTTGAAACTATACTAGACTCAGTCGGGCTAAGCGTCAGACTTGTTTTACTACTGTTTTAGACCCGGTTACACTCAGGCACACTTTTTGGGGTTTTGAGATTTGATTCATTGTTCTAGACCGAGATAGGTTCTGGGCATGCATTTTTAAGACTTCAGTTACTTATTCGAATCAGGATACACTCTGTATGATTATATTGAGATTTAGTATATGGTTGAAGACCTCCATGGACCTTGCCGATCTGGATCGGGGACTACGTGTTGAGTGTGCCAGAGGAGGGGTATATGGTATAGTTGAGGTATACAGGCTATGTCCTTCAATGAAACCTACCTGTTGGGCCTATAGGCACAGTAGGAGGTACATACAGAGTTACTGTTCTACCTAGTTTTTACTATTGCATCATATCATTCATTTGCGTGAGATTCCACCCTTGTTTGTTGTTTGTTAAGTGTACGCTCTGGTAGTATGGGATGCCGGAGGGTTTGTCTTCACTTGTTTGTGTTCATTGGGTGAATGGGCTCTCGTTGGGACAGTAGGTAGACTTATTATTATCTTATCACATTTCTAGTCCATACCAAGAATAACATCAAAGTTAGTCATCTCCAACTCTACTAAATCCGCTGAAGTGACTCTATAAAGGACTGAGATAGGGAAATTTCGGTAGACTCTTTCGGCTAGGACTGACTCACCAATAAGATTAGAAATATGAAAGGGTTCTAAAAGCATTTCGGGATGAATTTTGAACTTACAAGCAGCATAATGAGTCACAAAAGACAAAGAGGCACCGGGGTCTAACAAAGCATACACATCATGAGAAAAGACTTTCAACATACCGGTAACCATCTCTGGAGAACCCTCTTAATCCTGACGAGAGGACATAGCATAAAGGCAGTTCTAGCACTGACCACCAGAACTAGAAGTTGTGCCCTGCGGGGCTGGTCTACCTCATAAAGCTGCTGGGGTAGACTGAGTCCTACCTCCCTGTCCCTTGACTATATTTGGTTCTTATTTGATGATTCAATTTTGGGAGTTGTGTTGTATATACTTCTGGTTCACTTCATGGCTATACTTAAATTATTGGCTAATTATTCCTGCTTTGAGAGCATATTATTGGCATGTTTTAGTTGTTAGAATTGGGTTTCATGCATGAGTTTGTTTACTTGTTTTCCTATCTTTCCTTTTTACTTGAGGTTATCGGTATACCGCCTATTTCTTAAACTCCCTCTATATATTGTTATTGCAAGGACCCCAGGTGCGTCCTTATTTCCTTCACCTCTGTTCTATCATGTATATTTCTATTTAGCTAGACAAGTATGTTATTTCGCCTTGTATTCTTCTGTGCTAGCTTCCATGTACCTATCTGTTTGTTTCTGTGACTACTTGTTTCATATTCTGCTATTTATTGCTTTTATATCTTATATGCGCTCAGCCAGCCTATGATGTCTACTGGATACCCATTGCTTTGCAATTGGTGCTCATACTACATTCTGCATCTTTCTGGTGCAGATCCTAGTGTGGGCCATCGCCGCTGACTCATGGAGACTCAGGCGGGGTGATTTTGGACTATCCAAGGTTGAGGGTGAGCTCTTGACGACCGGGGCTTAGCTTTTAGCTCATCTTTTGTATCTTGTACTCTTTTGTTATTCAAAGATAGATGTATATATTCTTTTGGATTTTTTATGCTCTATATATCTAGTACCGGCTCTTATACTATGATACCATGTCATGGGTTTGGTTTAGCTTCTGCTTATATATATTCCAATTGCTTATTCCTTTTCTTATCTCTTGCTTCCACTTATTTATTCTATTCTTCCGCATGCATATTAGCTAGTATCTCATTACTAATTATTCTAGGCTACGGGGATTGGTTCGCCTATAGGGGGATTGTAGGTTTCATCATGACTGAGAAATTGGGTCGTGACAGTTTGGTATCAGAGCCTAGGTTCACCAGTGTTATTGGTATAGTAGCCTATGTCTAGTAGAGTCCTACAGATCGAGGCAGAGACATTCATACTCAATCTTTAGGAGGCTACAGTGGCATCTTAGGAAATATGACTCTCTTCTTGCTTCTATATCTTGTATCTTATCCTTGATGGTGTCCTAAAATATCACTTATTCTAGTTCATTCTCCCACAGATAGTTTGTACGAGATCATCGACATCAGGCAGGGGTGAGCCTTTGACTCTAGCATACCTCACTCTAGCTAGGGGCCAGAGAGGTCGCAGAGGTAGAGGTAGGGGTATGCCTAAGCAGCGGCACCAGTTAGAGCTCTCGAGCCTGAGTATGAACCCGAGATTATCCCAGAGCAGCAGCAAATGTACCGGGGGACAGCCCAAGTTCCACTAGTGGCAGCACCAGCTTTTGTACCAGCTTTTATGCCAGCTTCAACCCCAGCTCCTTCGTCAAAAATTCGAGGTTTACTCCAGCAGTTGTTGGGTATGATTGAGGGCCAGCCTTCTGAGGTATCATAGACAGTTGCTCAAGGGGCAGCCCTGGGTGTACAGGGTTTAGGAGCGCAGCCTTCTACTGTGGCTCCCTATGTTGAGGTTATTCCGGTACCATCTATTGCACAGCCTCTTTCTCCTTGCCCAACTATGACAGAGATAGAGCAAAAAGCGTTGGGTAGATTTCTGAGATTGGCTCCACCAAGATTTTCTGGTACTCCTAGTCAGGATCCATATGATTTTATCTATACTTGTGAGGAGATTCTACACCATTTAGGTTTGGTGGAGACTTACGATATTGGATACACTACTTATCAGCTAGAGGGCCCAGCTAAGTTATGGAAGGGCCCAGGTTGTTTGCAGACCATCTACGTCTCCTCCGCTACCTTTATCAGAGTTATATGAGGCCTTTATGACAAAGTTCTTTCCATAGAGCGATAGGGAGCATCGTATGGAGCGGTTCACTAGACTTATGCATGGTTCTATGATTGTATCTGAGTATGAGATTCGCTTCCACCAGCTTGCTCTATTTGGGTCCATGATTATCCCTACTAAGCTTGATAAAGTCCATAGATTTGTTTAGGGGTTGAGATTAGAGTTCAGACAGACAGCTGAGGTGTTAGTTGCTAGCGATCGATCATTTTAGGCTATAGTGGATCATGTTTACACTATGGAGGATTTTCACAATCATGATCCAGGGGCCAAAGATAAGAGGCCACATTACCTGGGCAGTTACAGTGGTTCCCGTTACAGTGGTAGAGGTTCAGGCTAGTGGGGCCGAGGGTATTAGCCACAGCAGCACCAGGGTCAGTCTAGTAGACCGATTCAGGCATTGCTTCAGACTTCTGGTAGTTCTCAGTTTGAGATGGGTCAGAGTAATCACAAGGGTTACAGTGGTTAGACTCCAAGGGGAACATCTTTTGGGGCATCAGGCCATGGTGGCCACACCGGTACAGCTAGTTTATCTAGGTAGGGTAGGCCGTCAGGGCCTTGTTATGAGTGTGGGTTCATTGGTCACTTTGCTAGAGATTGACCCCAGTAGGGCACAGTTCAGCCAGCCGCTCAGCCTATTTGTGCAGTTTAGCCACCGGCTAGAGAAAGTGGTGTTCAGGGTCATGGTGGTACCCCGTGTGGTAGGACAGGTAGTAGGGATGATAATTGGTTAAGAGGTGGTCGTCATCAGTTTTATGCAGTCCCTGAGATACTAGAGGCAGAGGCCTCAGATAATGTGATCACAGATACGATTTCTATATGTCGCCAGTTAGGTTTGGCTTTATTTGATCCTGGATCTACTTTCTCGTATGTTTCTGCCTATTATGTTCCTTGTTTGGGGTTGGATGGTGAGCTGTTATTTATGCATGTATATGTTTTCACCCCAGTAGGAGATTCTTTAGTAGTGGATCAGATTGTGAGGTCCTGCATGATTTCTGTTGGTGATTTGGATACTTGGGGTGATTTGATGATTCTTCATATGTTAGAATTTGATGTGATTTTGGGCATGGACTAGTTATCCCCTCGCTGTGTGGTTTTGGATTGCTATGCCAAGACCTTTACCATAGCCATGCCTGACATATCCTCGATTGTGTGGCAGGGTTCTGTCAGCCGCACACCATCTGGTATCATTTCTTGTCTTTGAGCTAGGAAGTTGATTTCTCGCGGGTGTTTGGCTTATCTAGCATATGTCCGAGATGCTAGTGCCAATACTTCTTCTCCAGAGTCGGTTTCTATGGTTAGAGATTTCCTAGATGTGTTTCCTATCGACCTGTCAGGCCTCCCTCCTAAGAACGATATTGACTTTGCTATTGAGTTAGAGTCGGGCACCAGGCCTATTTCTATTTCTCCTTACCCTATGGCTCCAGTTGAGTTGAGGGAGCTTAAGGAGAAGCTCAAGGACTTGTTAGATAAGGGTTTCATCGGGCTGAGTGTGTCACCTTGGGGTGCTCCAGTTTTGTTTGTAAAGAATAAAGATGGGTCGATGTGAATGTGTATTGATTATAGGCATCTGAATAAGGTGATTGTGAAGAATAGGTACCTGATGCCGTGCATAGATGATTTGTTTGATCAGCTTCAAGGTGCAGCCGTGTTTTCGAAGATAGATTTGAGGTCAGGCTACCACCAGTTGAGGATTAGGGCGGAGAACATCCCTAAGACAGCATTCAGGACATGTTATGACCTCTATGAGTTCCTGGTGATGTCTTTTAGGTTGACTAATGCCCTCATCTTTCGTGGACTTGATGCATAGGGTGCTTAGACTGTACTTGGACCCATTTGTGATAGTCTTCATAGACGATATCCTGATATACTCACGGATTAGAAATGAGCATGAGTAGCACTTGAGGACTATACTTCAGACTTTGAGAGATCATTGACTTTATGCCAAGTTCTCAAAGTGCGAGTTTTGGCTTAAGTCAGTGGCATTCCTACGAAACATGGTATCTAAGAATGGGATTAGAGTGGACCCAGGGAAGATTTCAGTTATTCGTGATTGGTCGAGACTTACTACTCCTACCAAGGTTCGCAGCTTTGTTGGGTTAGCAAGGTACTACAAGAGGTTCGTCGAGGGGTTTTCTTCCATAGCAGCACCTTTGACTTGGCTGACTAGGAAGGATGTCCCATTCCAGTGGTCGGATCAGTGCAAGGATAGCTTTCCGAGGCTTAAGGCCTTGTTGACTTCAGCTCCAGTGTTGACTTTGCCAGTTGAGGGTTAAAGCTTCTCGGTATATTGTGATGCTTCAAGGGTTGGTTTTGGTTGTCTATTGATGCAGCAGGATCGGGTGATAACTTATGCGTCGAGGAAACTACCCCACTCATGACCTGGAGTTGGCGACAGTATTGTTTGCACTCAAGATTTGGAGGCACTACTTATATAGGGTCAATTGCGAGATCTTCACTGATCACCATAGTCTTCAGTACATCACGAGTCAGTGAGAGCTGAACTCCAGGCAGAGGATATGGATCGAGCTACTAAAGGACTACGGCTTCACTATTCTGTATCATTAGGGTAAAGAAAATGTGGTACGGGATGCCTTGAGTTGGAAGATGGTGAGTATGGGCAGCCTAGCTTTAATTTCAATTTTAGAGCAGTCGTTGGCCTTGAACATCCAGTATTTGGCTAACCATTTGGTTAGGCTTGACTTGTCGGATCTTAGCAAAGTTCTTTCCAGTATTGAGGTTCATTATGCCTTTGTTGATCAGATTTAGAGCCATCAGTTTGAGGATCAGCGGTTATGTGACCTTCGTGATCAGGTTGTTCAGGGTGAGGCCAGTCGGGCTACTCTAGATTCAGATGGTATTCTGAGGTTTGATAGTTGTCTTTGTGTTCTGAGTGTTGGTGATTTAATTCAGTTGATTCTTCGGGACGCACATTGTTCTAGATATTATATCCATCATGGTGCAGCCAAGATATACAGAGATTTGAGACACTTTTACTGGTAGAGTGGTATGAAGCGGGATGTAGCATAGTTTTATCTCGGTGCTTGAACTATCAGCAGGTTAAGTTCGAGAATATGAGACCTAGTGGATTGATGCAGTGACTTCCCATTCGTGAGTAGAAGTGGGAAAGGAATACTATGGACTTCATAGTTTGGTTGCCACGCACTTCTCGAGGGTTTGACTCCATTTGGGTTATAGTTTATCGACTGACTAAGTCAATGCACTTCTTGTTGATCCATTCTACTTACGGTGCAGAGAGGTTAGCTCAGATTTACCTTTGTGAGATTGTTTATTTGCATTGGGTCCCAGATTTTATCATTTCAGACCGTGTCACACAATTCACATCTCAGTTTTGGAGGGCTGTTCAGCGAGACTTGGGTACAGAGGTTTAGATTAGTACCGAATTCCACCCTCAGATAGATGGCCAGTCCGAGAGGACTATCCAGGTCCTGGAGGACATGTTACGGGCCTGTGTTCTTGACTTTGGAGGTTCATGGGATCATTTTGTGCCTTTGGCAGAGTTTGCTTATAATAACAGTTATCATTCAAACATTGGTATGGTACCATTTGAGGCATTATATGGTAGGCGTTACAGATCTCCAGTGCGTTGGTTTAATGGTTTAGAGTCTAAGCCGCAGAGTAAATATTTTCTTCATGATTCCTTAGACATAGTCCGAGTGATTCAGGACAGAATTTGGGCATCCCAGAGTAGGAAGAAGAGCTACACAGATCATAGACTTTGTACCTTAGAGTTCATTATTGGTGACTTGGTGTTTCTACGTGTATCACCCATGAAGGGCGTGATGAGATTTGGTAGGCGGGGCAAGCTTAACCCCAGGTACATTGGACCATTTGAGATTCTTTAGAGGTTTGGTAGTGTTGCTTACATGTTAGCTTTTCCTCCTATATTTGAAGATATGCCCTCAGTTTTCTATGTATCGATATTGCAATGGTATGTTCCAGATGAGTCTCATGTGTTGCAGTGGGATACAGTTCAGTTGGATGAGAGTTTGGCCTTTGTAGAGAAGCCGGTAGCTATTCTGGCCAGAGATGTCAGGAGGTTAAGATCTAAAGAGATTCCATTGTTAAGGTTTAGTGGAGGCACCATCCAGTTGAGGAGGCTACCTGGGAGACCCATAGAGAGATGCAGGCTCAGTATCCGCAGTTGTTTGAGACTTCAGGTAGTCCCTTATTCTTGACTTTCGAGGATGAAAGCCCTTTTTAGTAGTGGATGATGTAATGACCCTTCTGGTCATTCCCGCATTTATGCTTTCTTTGTACTGTTAGAGCTTTCCTGTAGTGTCCCCAAGTCATTTATGACTTACTGTGACCGGTGGTTTGGTGCCCTAGATGTTCGTTTGGTCTTTATGTTCGTTTCCCAGTTTTAGAGCCTTAACTTAGGATATCATTGACTTCGGTCAACATTCTTGCTAAACGCACTCGGAATTGAATTTTGACAGTTTCATTAGCTATGGAGCGTGGATTTTTGTCTAGATGGACCCTTGGTCAGGGTCTAGGAGCTTCCAGTTTAGTTTTATCTTGCGTTTTGTGTTTTCTAGCCAGTTGAACTTAAAAGTTTGACTTTGGTCAACATTAGGAGAAGACAGCCTTAGATGAAAATTCTGACACCGCTGGTAGCTCTAGAATGTTGACTTTGGGCTAGAGGGACCTTTGGTTTGGGTCCCGAGGCTTCCAGACTCGTTTTAGGCCTTGGTGTTCCATTTTGGAAAAGTTGGCCTAAGGTTAGTTATTGGGCATGGGGCCCACTATTCGCTAAATCGACCTTCGTTGGGATTTTTGTCAATTCCATTGAGTTTATAATGTCATTTTTAGTCAAATAGCTCATCTTGTTTGTGTTCGCGGGACCTCAGATTCATTTTTGGAGATCTGTTCAATGAAAATCTGCCAAAGTTGGCATTGGACTGATGCTTCTTACTAATATGGCACTAGGGTGTCGCATAGGCTGCGCCTGCACGCGCGCGCCTGCGCCTGGGAGCCGTTCCTGAGTGTCGGTCATGCCATGGCCATCAGTGCCATGTGCATGCCAGCGCGCCTGCGGCGTGTGGCCGCTGCTGCGCCTGTGCCTACATGGCCGCCGGGGCGCCTGGGCGTGGCAGCTATTTATAGCTGGCCATTCTAATTTTCTAGCCTTCTTCACCAACTTCCCTTAGCGTTTTCACCATTGAAACAACCTCCAAAAACACCATTTTTCTCACCTGATCATTCCAATAACTTGGAGGACTATATATTTACGATCTGTGCTCGTTCTAGGCTTTTTGAATTGGTAAGTTTCCGTGTTAATTTCTGTTAAATTCCATAAATTTCCCTCTCTAATTCTTTTAGTTTAGGGGTTGTTTGTTCCCTCATTCATGGTCTGTTTCTTCTCAATTTTTGAGCATGAACTCCCGGGAACATGGGGAACATTATGGTATTTTTTGTTCTGGCTTCAAGTTGCAGGACCCATGGGCCCTCTTGTGACCCAAATTTTGACCAGGCTATACTTTTAGAAATATGGGTATCGTTACTCTTGTTTTAACGCGTAGATTGGCTTCTTGATAGTTTGAATGCATTTTGGAGCTTCTCGGAGCAGTTCAGGCTTGGACATCATCGTTCTAGCAGCTTATCATTGGACAACAAGTAGGTTACGGTTTAACTCTTCTAGACTTTGCATATATAGGCTATAATCGTACTAATTAGCATCCTTGGGTTGGGTTTATCAGCTTGGTACCCCAGACCTTATCCGTTCCTTCATATCCGGCTTATTTTTGCTCCTCTTGTTATAGTATTTATTGTAGTTGGTAATATCACCCTTGTGGTCCTACGTGGCCTTGTATTTGACTCTGGACCATAGAAGGTGGGTTATTTGGGAATGTCCTTGAGTCCCAGACATTGATATTCGACTATTGAGCTGGTTATATATAATGTAGAGCGATTGGAGCCTGTGTAGGGCCGATAGGTTGATTGTGAGCAGTTGGGCTACTGTTTGTGATTGGGCATGTCATTATCATGCATATAAAGTGGTTTTTCTACCTGTTTTACTATTGTTTTGGCTTCGGGCCAACTTTAAATGGATTTCTAAACGTTGCATGGCCCCGAGGGCCCATTTTTGATAAAAATGGTTATAAATGGTTTGGAACTGATTTTCATGGATCTTCGTGGGGTAAGAAAGAGTTAAAGAGATGATGTACTATTGTTTTCCTACTTATACTAGACTCGGCTAAGTTGTAGTGCTGGTCATGGTTTTTTGTTGGTTTGAAATGATACTAGGCTCGATCAAGCCAAGCGTCAAACTTGTTTTACTACTGTTTTAGACCCGGTTATGCCCGAGCACCTTTGTTGGGGTTTTGCGACTTGATTCATAGTTCTAGATCCGGATAGGTTTCGGGCATGCATTTTTGAGACTTCGATTACTTATTCGGATCTGGATACACTCTGGACGATTATATTGAGATTTAGTATGTGTTCGAGGATCTCCATGTACCTTGCCGATCCGGACCAGGGGCTACGTGCTGAGTGTGCCAGAGAAAGGGTATATGGTGTAGTTGAGGTATACGGGTCGTGTCCTTCCATGGATACTACCTGTTGGGCCTATAGGCGCCAGAGAAGGTACATACAGAGTTAGTGTCCACCTGGTTTTCACCATTGCATCATATTATTCATTTATGTGAGATTTCACCCTTGTTTGTTATTTGCTCAGTGTATGCTCCGCTAGTATGGGATGCCGGAGGGTTTGTCTTCACTTGTATGTGCCTCGGGTGTATGGGTTCCCGTTGGGACTGTAGGTAGACTTATTATTATCCTATCGCGTTTCTGGTTTTGATTATGACTATATTCGGTTCTTATTAGATGATTCACTTTTGGGAGTTGTGTTGTATATACTTCTGGTTCACTTCATGGCTATACTTGAATTATTTGTTGATTATTCCTACTTTAAGAGCGTATTATTGGCATGTTTTAGTTGTTATAATTTGGTTTCACGCATGAGTTTGTTTACTTGTTTTCCTTCCTTCCCTTTTTACTTGAGGTTACCGGTATACTGCCTATTTCTTAAACTCCCTCTATATACTGTTATTGCAAGGACCCTAGGTGCGTTCTTCTTTCCTTCACCTGTGTTCTGTGATGTATATTTCTATTTAGCTAGCCAAGTATGTTATTTCTCCTTGTATTCTTATGTGCTAGCATCCGTGTACCTATTTGTTTGTTTCTCTGACTACTTGTTTCATATTCTGCTATTTATTGCTTTTATATCTTATAGGCGCTCAGTCCGCCTATGATGTCTACTGGGTACCCGTTGCTTTAAAATTAGTATTCACACTACACTCTGCATCTTTCTGGTGCAGATCCTAGTGTGGGCCATCATCGCTGACTCGTAGAGACTCGTGCGGGATGATTTTGGACTATCCGAGGCTGAGGGTGAGCTCTTGACGATCGGGCCTTAGCTTTTAGCTCATCTTTTGTATCTTGTACTCTTTTGTTATTCAAAGACAAATGTATATATTCTTTTGGATCTTTTGTACTTTGTATATCTAGTACCGTCTCTTATACTATGATACCAGATCGTGGGTTTGTTTTAGCTTCCGCTTATATATATTCCAATTGCTTGTTCCTTTGCTTATCTCTTGCTTCCGCTTATTTATATTATTCTTCCATTTTCCTGTTAGATAGTAGCCCATTACTAATCATTTCTGGCTACGGGGATTGGTTCGCCTATAGCGGGGTTGTAGGTGCCATCATGACTGAGAAATTGGATCGTGACAACATATATTAAAAGGTAAAAAAAATGAATAAATCATGGAATTTGAAGGGGAAAAATTGATCTTTTTGGCAAATTACACTAGTTAAAAAGTGTAGAAAATTTATGGTTTCGATGGGGAATAAAATGAAGAAGTCGTAGACGGTTGCCAAGCAAAGGTGATAGTGTGGTTTTGGAAAGTCTAATTTGAAGTCAGGACATCTATATCTATATATATATTATTAAAATGAGGGTAGTATGCACTGTGGTTAAGCCAAGTGGCATCTTGAGAACTAGTCACTTGGTTTTTATTACAACAAAAATTATTTTAACTCAAAAAAATTTATTTTAAATCAAAAAAATAATATCTATATTATTAAATGACAACTATTTTACTATTTTTAACTCTAATTCAAAATTCCAAATTCGTTTTCATCAGATTTGCACGGCTGCATGAATTTCATATTCTTCTTTGATTCCTTTCACAGGTTTTCAAACACAAAAAGTATAATTTCAGTTCTCCGCAAGTATGATGAACTTTCATGATTGTAAGACCCCATATCCTCAACTTGAGATAGCGAATGACACATGATACCCACATGCTAGGGTCCTTGCCTTGAGGGTCCATCCTTCGGTGATTGGAGCCTTTCCGCTTGACAAAGGATCACCTAATGAGTCCTTTCATATAACCAAATGATCGACAAAAGAAGAAATTGTTGTTCTCGACTCGAAGAAGCTCATTAACACGACTGCTTTTGGGATGTGATGATACACACATGATAAGGAGGTTGCTGCTACTTGTCTTAAAGGTTCAGATGAAGGTTCCGCCATATGGAATTATCCTCAATCCGGCTTCAAAGATTTTCGTACACACCGTGCTATTGGGAATGGGTAGAGGATGTTCTTAGCCATAGAAAGGAGGTGTTGGAATACACTAAGGTATATGGTGTCATTTTTGCCTCTTTATTCACATAAGACATCAACGAGGACATGTTGCTGGCCTTTTGTGTACTTTGGAATTCATCGACTAATATCATATGTGTTGGCGTTGGTGAGCTCTTTATTTCATTGTGGGATATGCACATAATTGGAGGCGTTTTGGTGCATGGGACTTTCTACGATGAAGTTGTCCCTTAGGCCCAAGAATTGATGCAAGCAGATCAATAAGGGAAGCCATTTTTGCCTAAAACTTGTGCCTACTTATTTTCAGCATTTTATCGGCTCTCAGAGGGTGCGTCTCAGGAGGTTGTTGTCCGTGAATGGGTATGTTTCTAGTTTAGAGGACTGGACAGGTACAAGGAGCCTCCACCACAGGTGTCTAAATAGCGAGCTAAATCAAGGTTAAGTCATAAAAGAACTGGTAAACCTCCTTATGAATTGTGGAAAGGTTATAAACCTAACTTGAAATATTTAAAAGTGTGGGGTTGCCTTGCTAATGTTCTTTTCCCTGAACATAAAAAGAGGAAAATAGGTTCTAAAACTGTTGATTGCATGCTAATATCCCTTTAAAAAGGATGATCTGTTGCATGCTAACATCTCTTTAAAAAGGATGATCTGTTACATGCTAATATCCCTTTAAAAAAGGATGATCTGTTGCATGCAAATATCCCTTTAAAAAAGGATGATCTGTTGCATGCGAATATCCCTTTTAAAAAGGATGATCTGTTGCCTTCTAATATCCCTTTAAAAAAGGATGATCTGTTGTTTGCTAATAACCCTTTAATAAAGGATGATCTGGTGCCTCCTGTGTATATACACTGTGATTATCAAGCCGCAATTGCTATTGCGAAGAATAAATCTTATAATTGAAAAGGCAGACACATGAAATTGAGGCATGACATCATTAAGCAATTGCTGAGAGATGGAATAATTTTCATTGACTATGTGAAGTCAGAATTGAATTCGGCCGATTCACTGACTAAACTTGTGGGAAGAAAATTAATTCTTCAAACTTCAAAAGAGATGGGGTTAAGGCCAATATGATTGTCAATAAAGATGGTAACCCAACCAATGTGATTGGAGATCCCATAAAGTATGTTCATATGGGTAATAACAAGTCAATATTGACACTGTGCACTAACTGAGAGTGCTTGAACTGCTACTAAAATTGAGGGATGAGTTATTAACTCTTAATGAATTCATAGTCCTTACGGATGATGTATTTAAAGCAGTATACACTTGATGAATATATGCGAAGTGGAATGAGGCTGTTCCTATGAGATTTTTGGCCTAATCTCTAGAGCTCTCATGAACACCAGGCACGCGCATGGCCTATTGGCACAAAATCGCGTTGAACAATAAAATTACGATCAAAATATGATTGATAAAGTCTCTGGCTTACAATTAGAGTTTATTAATTCATAGAAATATTATATTTCACCAATAATTCTGTTAGTTAACTTTTATTGATCTAAGTTTGGTTCATAGTCCAGAAGACACCAGACCTACTGCATTTTGATCATGTATATCCAGCAAGTTAAATTAGTCTTCTTATAAATTCTTTTAAAATATGTGAGGATTGTAGACAAATTATTTAAAGTATTTCAAAAAGAATTTATTTTTGAAATGTTTTTAATAGCCAAGTAAGAAATGTAATTTTGAAGCCAAGTAATTACTTGGAGAAATGGTAAAGGAAAGTGCTGGCAATGTGCATGGAAATTTATTGACACCTTCCAAGCCACTTGTCAACATACTCTTACACTTGTTATGAATTGAGACTACCAATTAGCCTATAAATAGGCAATAATTTTTCAGAAAATATATAGAAGCAATTCATAGAGAAAACAACTCAACATTCACTTCTTACTCCCTTTGTCTCCCTCACGTTCTCTCTATATATTGGCTTCTTCTTCTATAGTTATATAATTACTTTGATTTTGACTTCTTCTACTAATCCCCTAGTTTAACTTGCTGATGTTAATTTTTTGATTTTTGTATCCTCTATTAAATTAGGGAAGGCTTGTTTAATCATGGATTTCACACTGCTGAAATAGTTTCTTAGGACAGTTCCCAACACGACTCAAGTATTATATATATATATATATATATATATATATATATATATATATATTACTTATATTATTATGGTAGTAATATTAATATAATTTTTCAATATCATTATTTTGCTAACATTATGCCCTTTTTTTTTTTTTTTTTTTTTTTTGTGTGTGTGTGTGTCTTGAGCCGGGGGTCTATCGGAAACAGCCTCTCTACCTCACCTCTGAGGTAGTGGTATGGTCTGCGTACACTCTACCCTCCCCAGACCCCACGCTGTGGGAATACACTGGGTATGTTGTTGTTGTTGTTGTTGTATTATTTTGCTAACATTATTATTGTGATTTTACCCTTGTTCCCCACAATCTAAGAAACTATGGCAAATAAGATTGTTACTGAAACTATTGATGATACTAATGTTGGTGTTGTCCTGGCTGTTACTGATCCAGTCCTTCTACTGAATGATTATGGAATTGTAAAATTCAGGTATGTAAATAATAGACATGGTTACAAGCCCAAAGCTAATAATAAAATTTTCATTAAGAATATACATCAATGCAAGAAAATATTTAAAAGAAATGACAATCCCGCTAAGTCAAAAATAAATTTGACTGAAATGGACAAAATAATTATTGCGGTCATTTCAGATATAAATATTGAGACCAACGTGAGAAATTGAGTGATAGACTCTGGTGCTACAAGGCACATTTATATAAATAAAAATGATTTTGTGTCATACACCCAAGTTGAGAATGGAGAAGAAGTTTTTTATCTTGGGACCTCAAGGACTACTAAAGTTCTTGGAAAAGGAAAAGTTCTTCTCAAACTCACATCTGGTAAAACTTTGGCATTGAGTAATGTATTACATGTTCCTAATATCAGAATCAGTTTGAGTTCTGTGGGGTTATTAGAAAAAGTTGGAATGAAAGTTTCTTTCGAAAATAATGAGGTTATGTTAACTAATAATAATATATATGTGGGCAATGGATTTTGTAATCATGGCTTATTTGTTCTTAATATTTTTAATGATATTTGTGAAAATGCATATGCATCTACTTTTGCTTATATGATTGAGTCTATTTCTTTATGGCATGCTAGATTAGGACATGTTAATATATCTCATATATAAAGAATATGCAGTCTCTTGGTTTAATATCTAGTTTAGTCTCAAATAATTTTGATAAGTGTGAAATATGTGCTGAAGCTAAAATTACTAAAAAGTCATGTTTTTCAGTAAATAGAGAAACTGAATTACTTTCTTTGATTCACACTGATTTGGGTGATTTAAAACAAACTATGACTAGAGGTGGTAAAAGATATTATTTGACTTTTATTGATGATTTTTCTAGATTTACTAAGTTGTATTTGCTTAGAGATAAAAGATGATGCATTTGATGCTTTTATATCTTATAAAACTGAGGTTGAAAATCAACTGTGTAAAAAAATAAAGAGAATTAGATCAGACAGAGGTGGAGAATATTTATCTTTAAATGTTTTTTGTGAAAAAGGATGGATTATTCATGAAGTAAATCTACCATATTCACCTCAGTCTAATGGAGTAGCTGAAAGGAAAAATAGAACATTGAATAAAATGATGAATTCCATGTTAATTAGTTTTAATGCTCCTAACAATTTGTGGGGTGAAGCTATCTTGTCTGCATGTCACTTATAAAATAGAATTCCTCATAAAAGAACTGGTAAACCTCCTTATGAATTGTGGAAAGGTTATAAACCTAACTTGAAATATTTAAAAGTGTGGGGTTGCCTTGCTAATGTTCTTTTCCCTGAACATAAAAAGAGGAAAATAGGTTCTAAAACTGTTGATTGCATGCTAATATCCCTTTAAAAAGGATAATCTGTTGCATGCTAACATCTCTTTAAAAAGGATGATCTGTTACATGCTAATATCCCTTTAAAAAAGGATGATCTGTTGCATGCAAATATCCCTTTAAAAAAGGATGATCTGTTGCATGCGAATATCCCTTTTAAAAAGGATGATCTGTTGCCTTCTAATATCCCTTTAAAAAAGGATGATCTGTTGTTTGCTAATAACCCTTTAATAAAGGATGATCTGGTGCCTCCTGTGTATATACACTGTGATTATCAAGCCGCAATTGCTATTGCGAAGAATAAATCTTATAATTGAAAAGGCAGACACATGAAATTGAGGCATGACATCATTAAGCAATTGCTGAGAGATGGAATAATTTTCATTGACTATGTGAAGTCAGAATTGAATTCGGCCGATTCACTGACTAAACTTGTGGGAAGAAAATTAATTCTTCAAACTTCGAAAGAGATGGGGTTAAGGCCAATATGATTGTCAATAAAGATGGTAACCCAACCTATGTGATTGGAGATCCCATAAAGTATGTTCATATGGGTAATAACAAGTCAATATTGACACTGTGCACTAACTGAGAGTGCTTGAACTGCTACTAAAATTGAGGGATGAGTTATTAACTCTTAATGAATTCATAGTTCTTACGGATGATGTATTTAAAGTTGTATACACTTGATGAATTCACCTATATGCGAAGTGGAATGAGGCTGTTCCTATGAGATTTTTGGCCTAATCTCTAGAGCTCTCATGAACACCAGGCACGCGCATGGCCTATTGGCACAAAATCGCGTTGAACAACAAAATTACGATCAAAATATGATTGATAAAGTCTCTGGCTTACAATTAGAGTTTATTGATTCATAGAAACATTATATTTCACCAATAATTCTGTTAGTTAACTTTTATTGATCTAAGTTTGGTTCATAGTCCAGAAGACACCAGACCTACTGCATTTTGATCATGTATATCCAGCAAGTTAAATTAGTCTTCTTATAAATTCTTTTAAAATATGTGAGGATTGTAGGCAAATTATTTAAAGTATTTCAAAAAGAATTTATTTTTGAAATATTTTTAATAGCCAAGTAAGAAATGTAATTTTGAAGTCAAGTAATTACTTGGAGAAATGGTAAAGGAAAGTGCTGGCAATGTGCATGGATATTTATTGACACCTTCCAAGCCACTTGTCAATATACTCTTACACTTGTCATGAATTGAGACTACCAATTAGCCTACAAATAGGCAATAATTTTTCAACAAATATATAGAAGCAATTCATAGAGAAAACAACTCAACATTCACTTCTTACTCCCTTTGTCTCCATCACGTTCTCTCTCTATATTGGCTTCTTCTTCTATAGTTATATAATTACTTTGATTTTGGCTTCTTCTACTCATCCCCTAGTTTAAGTTGTTGATGTTAATTTTGCTGATTCATGTATCCTCTATTAAATTAGGGAAGACGTGTTTAATCCTGGGAAAATATTTCACACTGCTGAAATAGTTTCTTAGGACAATGTCCAGCACGACTCAAGTATTATATATATATATATATATATATAATATATATATATATATATATATATATTATGATATATTACTTATATTATTATGGTAGTAATATTAATCTAATTTTCAGTATCATTATTTTGCTAACAATATTATTGTGATTTTACTCTTGTTCCCCAACAGAGACGAGTCGCCAACATATCCTAGGATTCAAACCTTTTCCATAGTTTAGATTCTTGCTTCTTCTTTTTTTGTCTTAGGATTTTCTTTTCTTTTCTTTAGATTCTTATTATGATGTAGTGACATTTATTTCTTGGCGTAATAGAAGTGATCTTTATATTTCAGTACGTATCGTCTAGCCTTGAAATTTGAATATCTTCTCTCTTTCTTCTTTTTTTTTTTGAATGCACATCATTGATGAATCTGCCCCCTTTGTAACTTCTAGTGTAGACTATTTACTTTTCTAATAACACTAGCTTCCGCTCGCAACCTTGCAGTAAGATGTTCATAACTTAAGGTGCGCCAGAGCAAAAAAATACAAGTCAATCAATCCTACAATATTCAAACTTCAATGATCTGTAGTATGTCAAGTTTCAGTTCGAGATTCCACCTGGACTTCTCATAATTGATTTCTGAAGTTGATTTCGAAATTTGATAGTTTATTTTGCAGTTTTGAGCGGCTGTGGTATTCATAGCTCGGCGTATGGGCCTCTAAATCATAAGCTAATTTTTTCATTGCAATGAGAACTCCAAGAACTGCAATGTGTATAAAAATCATGATCAAAACCCTTACGAATTTGTACAGATATGTCTTTGGAGTCAGCTCTAATTAATTTGGACATCTGATTTTTTTATTTCACAGCTTTGAGCGATTGTGGTATAAAATTCATAACTCGGCGTATGGGCATCTGAATCACAAGCCGCCTTTTTTCTATGTAAAGAGAACTCCACGAAATGAAATGTGTAGAAAAATCACTGTCAAAACCTTTATGAATTTGTACAGATATATCTTTGAAGTCAGCTTGAATTTTGCCTTGCTCAACTTTTCAGTTTTGCGCGTCTGTGGAAGAAGATCCATAACTCAAAGTAGGAGTGCCAAAATCACAAGCTTCTTTTTTCGTAGGAAAGATAACCCATAGAGCTACATTACATCGAAAATTCATGGTGAAATAATTTCCAGATTTGTACAAATTTTATTTTCAAAATCAGCTTGAATTTTGCCTCTCTCGACTTTTCAACTTTGCGCGTCTGTGGGAGAAGACTCGTAACTCGGAGTAGGAGTGCCAAAATTATGAGCTTATTTTTTTGTAGGAAAGATAACACGTAGTGATACAATATGTGAGTGTTGGAATCGAAATTTATATAGGGCGTCACACGAAAGCTATTAATTACAAATGACAAAGAAAACTATATAAAAAAGACATAATATTGATATGGTTTGGCCAATTGGCCTACATATTATGAAAAACTAATATAAAAAGAAAGCATATATAAACCTGTTGAGGAAAAATATTCTCCTAAACAAAACAAGAGACTACATTATGGATGTTGTTGTGTTCTGATATTAGAAGAAGGATCTTCAATTTATAGAGATCCAAACTTTTCCTCCAATAAAATAATAACCAAATATGGAAGAGTTCTTTTCTGATAAGGAAACCTTTTCCATCAAGAAAATCCTTTCGAGGTAAAACACAATTATAGTATGATTTAGATAAAGTAGGAAATTTAGGGCAAACCCTAACAAATCTCCCCTTGACCTGAATTTTCTGGTAAATAATCTTGATCTTCATTCTTCACGTAATCTTCGATATCACTGTTGCTTACCATGATTAAAAGTTGATATGGGTTAAAAAATGAAGTCTTGTGCATTAAAGTAAGAACGAGTTAATAATATTGAATCTTTGTGTTAAAAGTGAGCAGGGTTGAAAATTAAAGTCTTGTGCATTAAAAGTGAGCACAGGTTAAAAGTGGAGCTCATACATTAAAAGTATGACATGAGTTGAAAGGAGCCCAAGTGTTAAAAGTTAACAAGGGTTGAAAGTTGGAGCCCATGCATTAAAGTAAGCATGGGTTGATAATTGATTTTGTTTTTAATGATGGACAGCATCAGGGTTGTTGAAATATGATTGATTTTTTCTCTCTCCACATGTAGTATTTCAGACAATTTTCTTTTTGATAACAAATCTTCATTATCATTAAATTTCTTGCAACTATAATTGAACTCGCTATGAACTACGTCTTCGACCTCGTTCAACCATTGAACCATAGGCTTTGATACTATTTATTGGGATTGAAATCGATCGGACATCATACGGAATCTATTAATTGCAGATGACAAAGAAAACTATATAAAAAGATATAATATTGATATAGTTTGACCAATTGGCCTACATATTATGAAAAAATAATATAAAAAGAAAGAATATGTAAAACTATTGAGGAAAAATTTTCCCCTAAATTAAACTCTTTAAATGACTACATTATGGATGTTGTTGTGTTCTGATATTAGAAGAAGGATCTTCAATTTATAGAGATCCAAACTTTTCCTCCAAGAAAAGAATAACCAAATATGGGAGAGTTCTTTTCCTACAAGGAAACCTTTTCCATTAAGAAAATCTTTTTGAGGTAAAACACAATTATAGTATAATTCAGATAAAGTAAGAAATTCATGGAAAACCTTAACAAAATTTATGTCCAAATGATCTCTGTGTTTGTACAGATTTTATTTTCAAAATCAACTTGAATTTTGCCTCGCTCAACTTTTCAGCCTTGCGCATCTATGGGAGAAGATCCATAACTCAGAGTAGGAGTGCCGAAATCACGAGCTTCTTTTTGGTAGGAAATATAACCCACAGAGGTATACTACGTGAAAATTTCATGGCCAGACAATAGCTGGATCTATACAGATATTATTTTCAAAATCAGCATGAATTTTGCCTCGCTCACCTTTTCAGCTTGGCACGTCTGTGGTAGAAAATTCATAATTTAGCGAGGGAATATCTAATTTACATGCTATATATGCCTCCTCAAAGAACTATTGTGATGCGCAAGTAAGGACATACTTTGTCCCCTCTCTTGTTTTAAACTCATGTGACTGGCCAGTAGTATCCCATCCTCTTGATGTGGAAGTGAAGTTTGGGACCTGATTGGTGTGCTCCACAAGTTCCAAAATGCGCCTCCTCCATCATTTGTCGAGCTTTTTCTCGGTTAATACAACATAGAAATAGACCTTCGTAAGAGCGATGAAATAATATTCCCTCATAGAAGATGAATTGTGGCGCCCTTCTCTTGATGTATGCTCTTTTTCGTAGATCCTCAGGCAACCTTCCATGTTTTAGATATTCAATTAGTAGTTACCTCCAATCTTCTTCTTCAATTACTCGAACAGATGTATGGTGGCTTTCATTGATTTGAAGTTCAAGACGTCCAGGAATGACCCATTGATGACATACACGTACCTCTGTTGACTCATTTTCTCCAAGCGCCATTGCCGTGGCCAAGTTAGCCAAAGCGTCAGCCATGTAATTTTCTTCTCTTGGGACATAATTTAAGAACACCTGATCGAAGCTCTCAAGCAAACAAGTAGCATATTAATGGTATGGCAAAAGGTCTTCCTTCTTCACCTCATAACTCTCCAAAAGTTGATTGATGATCAGCTTTGAGTCACCGTAAATATCCAGCTGGGGAATCTTCATATTTGATGCCATCTCAAGACCAACAATTAAAGCTTGATATTCTGAAACATTGTTAGAGCATTTTTCACCCAGAACAAAGGAAAATGGCAAGATCAATCTTTCTGGGGATATTAGCATAACACCTGCTCCTATGCCATCTCGATATGCAACCCCATCAAAGAACATTGTCCATGTCGATAATTCTTCAATGAACAATGCATCTTCATCTGGAAACTCATCTGAAACCTCCCATTCAGCTGGGAGAGGGTGATCGGCAAGGAAATTAGTGAATGTTTGTCCTTTTATACCCTTTTGGGGTGTGTATACAATGTCATATTGGTTAAACAATATGGAACATCTCGCTAGATGTCCAGATAGAACTGGTTGAGTCATCACAAACTTTACAGGATCAACTCGAGAAATTAGCTTGATAGTATATTCTTCAAAATAGTGTCATAGTTTTTTTATCGCGTAAAGTAATGCTAATCACATTTTCTCAACAGGCATGTACTTCAACTCAGCTCCTATCAAAGTTTGACTTAGGTAGTACAATGTCTGCTCCTTCTTAACCTCATTCTCTTGAGCCAGTAGTGCCCTAAGTGATCGTTCTTGTGACGTGATGTACAATATCAATGGCTTCCCAAGTGTCGGTGCCCCTAACACAGGTGGATTCAGCAAGTACCTTTTGATGCTTTCAAAAGCATTTTGACATGATTGATCCCAGTGAAAAGAAACATCCTTCTTCATTATATAGTTGAAGGGTTGGCATCGTCCAGCCAGGTTAGAGATGAACCTCTAATGAATGCCAAATTTTCTTATAGGCTGTGGAGCTCTCTTAAATTCTTCATCTCACACATTTTTTGTATGGAATCAATATTTGTGGGATCAGCCTTAATTCCATGGTGACGTACAATGAAGCCAAGAAACTTTCCTGAAGTAACTCCAAATGCACATTTGAGTGGATTTGTCTTCAAGTCAAATTTCTGTAATCGTTCAAAAATGATTTGTAGGTCTTTAAGATGGGTTTGCCTATGTTTCGTCTTCACCACCAAGTCGTCAATGTATCATTCCACCTCCTTATTAAGCATGTCATCAAAGATGTTTTGCATCGCTCATTGGTAGGTTGCACCTGCATTTTTCAGACCAAAAGGCATCACCTTGTAACAATATATCCTTTTCATAGTTCAGAAGGCAGTGCACTTTTTATCTCTTGGAGACATTTTGATTTGATTATATCCAAAAGACCCATCCATATATGACATAGTTTCATGCCCAGTTGTAGCATCAACCATGAGCTCAATAATTCGTAGCGAGAAGTAATCTTTTGGACATGCCTTGTTCAAGTCTCGAAAATCAACACAGATATGTATTTGACCATTCTTTTTTTTTACAGGTACAATGTTTGAAATCCATGATGGGTACTTTATTTCTCGGATAAATCTAGCTTTGATGAGCTTATTGACTTCTAATTCAATCTGCGTTACCAACTCAGGGTTAAACATGCATTGCGACTGCTTTATGGGACATGTTCCACTTTTGATCCCTAGATGATGAATAGCTACCCTAGGACTAAGGCCTAGCATTTCTTTGTACGACCAAGTGAAGATGTCTTTGTACTAAATCAATAACTTGAAATATTCACTCTCTTCTTGAGGTGTCAGAAGTGCACTAATGAAGGTTGGGTGTGGATCTTCTATAGTTCCTAGATTTATCTCTCTGAGTTCATTTACAGTCAATTGTATGCCATCTTCTAGTTGAGGGGGAGCCTCTTGAACATCATCATCCACCTCGACATGGCATGGATTGTCTTCCACCATTATATTGTATGATGTTTCCACCAAGTTTGAATCTTCCCTTTGACTTTCTTCGAAGGTTGTGCTGGCTTCTTCTTGCTACTCCCTTGTCTCTCTGTGAACCTGGTTGTTAAAGACAATGATTCTTCTTTTAACCTTCAATAGACCATCTGTATTGGTTGATAAAATAGCCTTTCTTTTCATACGTGATGGGAACGCACTACGAATTTCCTTTTCATCATCCTCTTCACAAAAATCTTGCTTTTCATGCTCCAAAAACATCTTTCAAGATAATGGCTTCCTCATGGTTCCCAAGCAGCAAAAGACGGAGTCATTTGAGGCAGAAACATTTCCTTTCACCTGTTCAAACTCTCTATTTTTGTCTTTGCATCCTAGTCTTTAAAATACAGAGACACAATGAGTTGATCTTCCTATGCGGTCAAACACTAAAGTTCATTGTCGTGTTTTCTTGTCCTCAACTTCCTTTGCCCCTTCTATTGATATATAGTGTGATAAAGTTGTTTCCTCGCCCTTATTTGATGAAATTCGAAGAGGCTCAGCCAATTTAAACCCCAACCCAAACTTAGGAGTGGCAACATAATGCCCTTGCCTTCTTAACCTCATTTGGGACTCTTTAAGACCATGTATCTTTTCACCAAAAACTTCATCTTTGAGATCTCCTAATCTTGGCAGATTCGAGAAGTCGTAACTAGATTTCTCAAGTAGCGTGAACATATTTTGATCAATGTGTCCTTTTATCTTATCAACTAAGGTATTGCCTTTTAAAGACTCGAGAATGAGCAGTGGGACTTGTACAATTGGTACAGTCATATTCTCCTTCAAATCTTGGAATACTTTGTGGCTCATTTCTTTTCTTGGAGGGTTGACTTGTTGAGTACATTCCTCCAGCATGGGTTGTGCCTCTCTTTGATGCTCACATGGAATGTAGTGAAAAACTCGATGCTCCTTATCCATCTTTTTCTGCACATCTCCTTCTAATGATGAAAGCTTAATGGAGATTTTTTCAGTTCTCTACTTGGACATCTTGACAGTAGCCCTTTGAACTTCATTCCCTTCCTTTGAATCAGCGTTGTTTGGGTTGTCTGGTGCTGGTTTCTCCATATCTGATTTACAAGAATCTAAGTAGAATCTTACATCTGCAAAGTATGACTCCATCTCAGTAAAAGGATTGATGTCTGCGTCAATTCTGACCACTTCACCATCTTTCATATACTTCATGTATTGATGCAAAGTAGATAGCACCACTCTATTTTCATGAATCCAAGGATGTCTAAAAAGCAAGTTGTATGATGTTTTGGCATCTATAACATGAATCAAAGTGTTTGATCTCATGTCGCCAATAAACAGTACTATGCAAATCATTCCCATGGATTATTTTCCTCCTTGATTGAAACATTGTATCGTTAGGTTACTTTTGGACAATTCATCAATTGAGATTCCAAGTTTTTTTAGCACCACTTTTGGCATGATATTGACTGTTGAACCATCATCGACCAGTATGTGATTAAGATGTTGTTCTCGAATAGCTCCTACGACAAACAAAGGCATGTTATGCAACTTAGACCCTAACAACAAGTCATCATCTGTGAAGGCAATTGTAGCAAAACATGGTGTGACTTTTCCATTAGCATGATGTTCTCGTGCAGTTGTTGTATTACGCTCGCTTCTGCCTTCTTTTGATTCATCTATGCTGAAAACTACATGTGATGCACCAGTTAGACTACTTTAAAGGAATTCTCTAGGAAAGAATTCATGCAATGTAATAGTCTCTCGGACCTTCTGTGACAAGGAATAATTAATCCTATTGCTAGTACCAAATTTGTCTCTTTTGGATGATGGTAGTTGATCCACGTTACTCCTTATTGCTCTAGGCTTAGGAAGTCGTACACTTAGAACTCCTTGACGTCTTCATTTCTTATGAGAAACCAAGGTCCAACGTCCATCCTCACTATCTTTGGAGTTGTTGTCTATCTTTAGCGAACCTTCAAGAGCCTTCCCAAGAAAATTGACTTTAATTGGCTTGAAGCTTCCGAATTGCAAGAAGATGGTGCTTGGCATAGTCCATGACTTTGAGAACTTCTTTTGCTCGAGTAAAACACTAGCATGATTTGGTTCTGCAGTTTCATCCATATCAATAATGATCTTTCCTTCACTTACTAACATCATGATTTTCTCTTTCAAGAAGAGGCATTTTCCTGTCGGATGGCCAATGACGCAATGAAACTTACTGTATTTAGGATCACCAATTTTATTGATTACCTCAGGCCTCTTTGACTCAGGGAGATCAATGACTTTCTTGGCCAGTAATTCGTCAAGGATCATAGGCATGTCTGAATCTGGAAACGGGTAAACCTTTGCCTCTAACTCTTTCAAGGTTGGATGACATTTCTCCTCCCTTGGATATCGACTCGGGGATTCCTCTTCTTTCTATTTTTTCTTGGTGGTGAGCTTCACATAATTCACTTTCACCACCATAGATTCTTTAGTTTGGATATTTGAAGTCGTACCTTTCTTGAACTCTTTGTTTTCTCTTGTCATATCAGCAAATGGAGATACCTTCCCATGACTCGCGATGCTCGACTCTATGTCATGTGCTCGTGTAGCAAGATCTTCAAAAGATCGCGGCTTGATTCCTTGTAGTATGTATAGAAGTCCCCTATGTATTCCTTGAATGCACATTTCTACGACAAATATTTTAGAGAGATGGTCTTTTCAATCCAAACTCAATGCTCTCCAATGATTGATGTAATCCACCACGGGTTCGTCCTTTCTTTGCTCGGTGTTCGTCAACTCTGTCATGCTTATGGTTTGATGAGTACTGTATAAACGATTGAGGAATTTCTTCTTGAGTTGCCCCCAACTATCAATGGACTCATATTCCAGGTCAATGTACCAGTCGAATGCATTCCCCTTCAGAGAATGAACAAACTGCTTTACAAAAAGGTCACCATGTGTTTCAGCATTGCTACAAGTTTCCACAAAGTGGGCAACATGTTGCCTCGGGTTTCTTTTTCCATCAAACTGCTGCAACTTTGGTGGTTGATAGTTCATTGGCATGGGTAGACAATCAATCCATCTAGTATATGGTTTGGATTAATACAATGAACTTTTTTGTGCTCTGCCATATTGAGCCCTGATGGTGTTTGTTATCATGTCTTGCAACTGTTGGACAGACAAAGCCGCAACTAAAGCAGATTGTTTCTCCTTTTGAGATTTAGCATGTGTCAACTGAACATCCTTATTTTGCAGAGTAAAACCAGATGAAAAAGTAGGGACGTGACTGATAAGTCAGTAATCTACCAACTTATTGAGCCTTTACTCATGAATTATTGCTATGTTTTGATAAGATTTAGATGTTCTTATGGCCTTTATTAATGTCTATGCAGGTACTTGTGATCAAAGATAGAAAACAAGGAAATGAACCAAAAAAGAGCCAAAAAGAAGTGAAGTGTGAAGTGATCAAACAAGACAAAGATTATGCTAAGAGATGTGGCGCCCGTGCGACACACAGTTGCCTTGGTACAGAAAGCACCTTCTACCGTATGGAGATGAAAGTTAACTAAAAAATCTACTAAGGGGTGTGGTTGATGTGCGACGCGCACAATGCGTGGTACGAACCGCACCCCACTTCGCATAAAGCTGCCAATTTGCCTGAGTCACTAGACCACTAAAGAAGGGTGTTCGATGTGCACATGATGACGTGTGAAACGCACATCGCACCGCATACCACCCAAAGGGCATTTTTGTCCAGATTTATGTGACATTTTGGGATTATTTATAAACCCATTTTAGGCACAATTGTAAATAGCTCTGATAGTTTTGAAGAGTTTTGAACAATTTCTTAGCTTTGTGAATAAGTTTTTCCTTCTAAGAACAAGAAGAGGGTTTCTCCCAATTCCTTCTTCCCAATTCTTAGAACCACCCATTGTGTACAAACTGAGCTTGGATATTGAGAAATTTAGCTTGAATGGAAGGGAAATTAAATTACCCACATGGTATATCTCTTTCCTTAAGCATGAGTAGCTAAACCTCTTGTCTAGAGATGTGTTGATGATGAGTACTTGATAAATGAGTGTCGGTGTTGTTAATTCTTGTTTATAATTGCTTAATTGACATGGGTCTAGTGATTTCACCATTTTTTAACTCTAAAATTGGTGGTTGTAAATATTGATTTTTCTTACTTGGTTATGTTCTTGCTTGAAAGAGGAAATCATAACTTCAGATGTGAAATTATTGTAGGAACTTGGACTTCCATTTAGATTGAGAACTAGAAATAGCTCAAATCGATGAAATCACCCATTTAAGGGTCTAAAATAGAAATAGTGTGACCTCCCTAAACATTGGCTTGGTTGTTTATTGCTTAATCAACAATGCTTGATTTAAGGCTGTTGAATATATGGTTGTTGATCGAGAGATGAATAACCATACCAAAAACCAAGGTTACACATGTCGTTTAGCATGAATTTACATGAATAAGCAATCACCCTTTCCCATGCTCAAGTCCCATTTGACACACATCCCTAGTCATCCTCCCTCTATTGTTTACACCTTGCACTTTTTAATTATTGTCTTGTTTGGAATTCGAATTGGGATAGATTTCCTAATTCCCCCCCCCCCCCCCATTTTTACTTTATTGTTGTTGAGCAATCTACTCTCGTGTGAGGTCTATTTAAAATCACCTAAGCTAAGCTCTAAATTCTCTGTGGGATGGACCCCAACACCTATCGGGTACTATAAATATGTTTTGCTTTAACGATCGTTGACACCTCCTTTTAGGAGAGTACATTTGAGCATTATCAAAAATGGCGCTGTTGTCAGGAATTTTAGTTGATTAGCCTTTTTGATTAACGAAAGTGTCAATGAAAGTCTTGACTGGTTCATGAACGAAGCAAATGAACTCGTGTCTCAAGTGGGAGTAGGTGCAATCTACCTACCCACAATGGTTGGAAATGCGGTGTTCCACGTTACGAGCACAATGCTCCATTTGATCCAAATAAAGGGTATGTTTGGAGGAGCAGCCCATGAAGATGCCAACAGGCACATCCGTAATTTTGTGGAGGTATTTCAACCATTCATATTTCAAAATATCTCCCAAGAATCTGTCTGACTTCGCCTATTCCCTTTCTCTCTAACGAGGGAAGCCACGGCTTGGTTGGAGGAATTACCAGATAGGTCAATCACCTCTTGGACCGAGTTGGTAAATTCCTTCACTACTAGATTCTTCCCTACATCACGAATGATGTAGTTGAGGGATGAAATTACCAATTTCTATCAACTTCCCAATGATCCCTTGCATGAGGTATGGGTGAGATTCAAGAAGAAGCTTGTGTTGTGTCCTAACCATGGATTGCCAAACAATGTATTGCTAAAAATCTTCTTTAGATCCTTAAACTCGATGAGTAAATCCGTCGCCAACAATCTTGGAGGTGGTACCTTCATGGATCTATAATTTCTTTCTGCCTCGGCCTTTCTAGAGAGAATGACCAAGACTAACCAAGCTTGGCACATAAGGGAGACTGACATTTCTACATCAGGAGTTACCACATCCATCTTAACAAATAAGATAAGGAGGAAGGATGAAGAGAGGGTGAGACAATGGCAAAAATGTTGACACAAATTGACCTCTTGGCAAAGCATATGATGGGGGCTGGTGGTGCTAAGACTGTGAGTGTTGTGACTACACCGGAGATCAAGGCTAGTGACGACGAGCTTATGACTATCATGGATGGTAAACTTTGCTATGTAATGGCGGTTTCTCATCCCGGGTATTATTGCTTGAGGGATGAGAATCAAGGTTGGAACAAGGAACAAGATGGGAATTGGAGAGATCGTGACAAGGAATAGTGATAGATTCAACCACCAGAGCTCAAACCCATATGTACCTCCAAACAAATCGGATTCCTTATACCAACCTACCACAAGCAATCTCGGCCACTCAAAGATTGAGGACATGTTGTCCTTGGTGTTAAATAAGGTTGAAACCATAAATACCGGGGTTGGTGAGGTTAAAATCAAAGTTTCAACACTTCATCAAACCGTGAGCTCTCATTCGGCCTCAATCAAGCATCTTGAGGCCCAAATGAATCATCTATCCACTCAAATGAACCCAAGGATAAAAAATGACACTTCCTAGTGACACCATGGCCAATCCTAAAAATGATGCTCATGTCATGGATATTGTTACTAGGAGTGGAAGAACAAGTGATGTAGTGAGAGAGCCCACTGTGGAGCCGGTTGTTATAGCAAAGAAACCTATTATTGAAGCCATTGAGAATCCGTTTGATAAAGAAGATCTGGAACCAAAGTTGGGGTGAAGCTTGGTGCACCCAATGTTATGGTGAATATTGATGTTGATGATGAGAGGAAGGAGGCTAAATCTACTCCCCAAGTTTCTATTGATGTTGAGGAGGACCATCCTCTTGTGCAAAGTGTGCCGACCACACTACCCAAGGGACCTCTTCCGTACCCTCAAAGGCTTAACAAAAAGAAGGAAGATCATAAATTCAGCAAGTTTGTTGACATGTTTAGCAAGCTCTCTATAAATATTCCTTTAGTTGAAGCCTTAATGCAAATGTTGGGGTACTCAAAATTTATGAAAGAGTTGCTTAAAAAGAAGAAGGTTGTCGATGTGGGGACAATTGAGATATCACACAACTGTAGCGCTGTGATGATAAGCAATATTTCTACAAAGCTAGATGATCTGGGTGCATTCACCATACCGTGCACTATTGGGTTATTTGTGTTCCATAAAGCCTTGTGTGATTTAGGGGCGAGCATCAACTTGATGCCGCTAGCGATCTTTAACAAGTTGGGACTGGGTACGCCCAAGCCTACATCCATGCGTCTACTCATGGATGATCGGTCCATTAAATGCCAGATAGGAATACTCTTTGATGTGTTGGTGAAGGTTGACAAGTTCATTCTCCCGGCAAATTTTGTGATCTTGGATTGCAAAGTGGATATTGAGGTGCCCATCATTTTGGGGCGATCACTATTGTTTTATCCCTTTTCGAAAAATTTATTATAGAAAAAAAAATGACATTAAACTGGTTTTGACACTTAGAAATTATTTCAAAAAACTTAGAGAAAATTTCAAAATAATTCTAAAGCAAAAATAGAGTCACCACTTAATTTTTATAAAGAAATTAAGAAAACTTTATGGAATTTCAAAGACTTAAAAAACAGAAATAAATCTTTAAAACAAGAGAAAATGGGTAAGGGTTCAATTAACGTCTTAAGAAGGGTTTTAAGGCACTTAAGAATGTCCGTTTAAAAAATGGTTGACCAAAATAATTTTGACTAACTTAAAACGAACTAATTTTGAAAGAGTTGAAATTACAAAAAAAAATATTTGTGAAAAAGGTCATCGCTTAGGACAATGAGTAATTCATTTTAACTAAAGAAAATTTATTTTTTAAAAGATTTAAAAATCTTGCCAAGTCATTTGAACAATTGTTATTTAAAGGAAAAGGATGCATGTTTTGATTAAAGAAAGATTCATTTAAATAAGATGATTTTTAGGATAAAATATCTCGTTGTGAATAAATCAAAGTCTAAAGAAGACTAATGATCACACGAAAGGGGTAAGAAAATATCTTTATTTGAAAAGGTCCATTTTTTAGCAATATTAACACAAGATCAAAGTTTTACTCATTTTAATCCAACTAAGTTAAGCGACAAGATTTTGAACAAAACAAATTACAAGAGAACTAAAACAAAGATAAAATTAAAAATGTCAACACTTTAGGGGATCTATTTATATTAATTAAATTAAGAGTTAGCTACAATTAATATAAGCAAATAAGCATAAATAAAATACAAGGAAATAAAGAGGAAAGAGTTTAATTTGGGCTTTCCGGCCCATTTTTCTTGTTGTCCAGATTCGGACCCCTGAAGATAATGGACTTTCAGCCCATTCTGCTTCTTGTATACCAGTTGGTATATTATCTTCTTTTTTATGTAGATAACTGTATTTCAGACGCATATCGTTGTTTTTCACCTGTATATCAGCTTCCATTTTCACTTCTTCCTTTCTTGAACCTGTATACCAGCTCTCTTAGCTGGCGTATATCGATGTACGCTATTGTATATCACCAATATTTGAAGGTATATGAGTGTATACAAGCTCTCGAAAGAATTGTCTTAGCTAAGCCCCAATGGAGATGCAAGGGTGGGAGAGTCCAAGTGGGACTCGATGAATCGAGTTTATGCAAAGAAAATGAGATAAAGTTTAGTTACCAATTCAAAACAAAGTTTCAGGTTATGAATCATAATAAAATCTAAGCAAGAGTCTTACAACAACAAATGGTTTGATCATTTTAAGAATGGGAAGGATACAGTCGAGTTCCTATTTACATACTACCATATAAATGACACTCAAAATGGAGGGAATAATCTTAGTGAATCAGAATTTTATGATCAACAAGACAACCATCTAAGACATACTCTGATTTCAGTTAAAGATGAAAGCTACAGAGGATTTAAAGTTATATAAAAGATCATTTAGCATTCAAAAGGCTTAGGTATCAGATCATCATAACAGAAGGCTGAAACTAGCAAAAAATTAATTCATTTCTCTTTTAGAGCTCCCTACTGCTAGTGACAAACTTTAGCAGTCAACTTCAAAGGAATTCACCCCACTTCTAACACTATATGCTAAGAATTGGTATGAAAAATGGTCGATTCAAACACAATAGCCAAATAAACTCCTCCAAGAATTTCAAAAAGTCATGGATGGGGAGAAAAGCATGATGATAAGAACGTGATATGACATGATCTCATACACAACAAACAGTGACAAAAGAAAAAGAAAATTCATGACTTTAGGCACACTTCAAATTTCATTTAAGGATAGAACCAGCATCCCTACTTTAATTTTTATCACCTTTAGACTCGTGTTAAACACATCTGTAGTTAAGGGTACTTCCTAGGGCTGATTATACTATGACTCGCATGGCAAATAGAACAAGAACATGACGACAAACCATTAACCAAGATTCAAAGTTACGAATTGATCTCAACACCAGCACTTAACAGATGCATTAGATATTCTGTTAAACAATGAACACATGAATTGTTTAAACGAACAAAAAGGAAAGAGAAGAGCTTCAGGGATGGAAAATTGGTCATAGAATTACCAGTTAATTCCCAAAATCATGCTTGATGAGTTTTATTATAGATTCATATCACACCATGCGTATCATAAATACTAACTAATCAAGTAATTAGAGGGGATTAAAGGGAGTTTTGGTTCTTTAGGAACTTTGGGATGAGCCAAACTAATAAGTTCAAAGTCCACCCAAGCTCGACTATTACCTAAACTCAACCCTTTTCCCTTAATCATAAATAACAAATAACAGCCAGTCAATTCGCTAAACAGAACTCAACACGACCCAAATAAACAACATCAAACCAACACACAAATCTCAATAACCAATCAACTACAATAAGAACAAGAGAAATAAAGTGAAGGAAAAGGGAGATTTACCTTTTTCCAGGCAGCAAAACTTAGACGAGACGAGTTGGGTTTTTTGGGTTTTTCTGACGACCTTGCGACAAACAAAAGATTTGAAACTTCTTGGTTTCCGATTAGCAAAAGAAAATAGATCAAAAACCTCTAAGGAAGCTTAAAAGGACCGTGTGATTTTACTTAGAACCTTCTTTGATTTTTGGATTTCCCCAAGTGCTAGATAAAAGAACTCTCCAAAGCCTTTCTATCCAAAACAAACCACCCTTAATCAATGAGCAAAGTGGGTTATATAGGGGAATTTCTGGGGTTTCTAACGGGTGGAAAAATAGGGGAAAAATGAGAGGGGAATCGGATAGAATTTTGGGGGATTTGAAATCCAAAAACCAAATATGATGAAGGCACGTATGTACCTTGGTGGTACAAAATCGATCATATACCAATGATTTGGGGGTGGGGTTTACGCCACGATTTTAGGGATGAAACATTGAGAAGCCACCTGTGAGCTTCTGGGTTCTTCTAGAAGATGAACAACTCATCGATTCATACTAAAAACGGATATGAAGGGGAAATAGACGGAGGGTTGATGGTTTGAGGAGATTTGGGAGAGATTTGGCATCGTTTGGAGCTGATTTACAGGTCATTTTTAGGGTTTGATATTGTTTGTACTGGGTGTTCTTGTTGTCATCGTCTGTTATGAGAAGAGATGAAGAGAGAGAAGGGTAAAGGGGTCGTTTGGCTGTGACTGTGTAGTTGGATCAGAGAAAGAAAAGAGAGTAAATGGTGTGAGAGGGTTTGGGCCGGGTCAGGCGAAGAAGAGAGGTGGGCTAGGCGGGTCAGAAATGGAATGGGCCAGCGGGTTGTTGGCCTAAATCACTGGCAGATATAAGGAGTGTGAGTGTTATTTAGAATCGCAAAATGTGGCCACTTTATATTTAAGGGATAGCCACATTGAAAAGGATTTAGGGAAATTCGGCTAAAATTTAAATAATTGTAGGGATTTAGGTTATAATAGAAATGAAGATGAATCAATTAAGAATAACCTTGAACTTTAATAAATTAAATCAATTCAAAATAATTATTGTATTTAACATAGAATTACCTCTTTTAACAATTGTGAAATTATTTTATTCAATTAATCTCTTGCTTGAATTAATTTAGAGGGAAAATCAAATGTTTAGTCTTTAAAAATGATTTTCTTATGATATTAACTTTACAATAGCTCTTTAAGTAAACTTTATATAAATTCCAAAAAAATAAATATGAAAGATATAAATTATTACTCAGAACTATTATAAAGCTGATTTGGAAAATATTTTATCCTTTTGTACAAAAATAATTATTTCAAAAATTGTTTAAAAATTCAAACGCTCAAGATTAATTCGTAATGTGGAGGGTAAAAATTGGGTGTCAACAATTGCCCCTCCCTTTGGGTAGGGTGAGTGTAATGAACCCTGGACAAAGGGAATTGACATTCCCAATTTTATCCGACCACAGATTCATCTTCAGAAAGCGATTGGTTTTAGCACGAATTTCAAGGGATCATGGCCGAACTCTGGTTTTGAGTTTCCTACATATCTCAGGTTGCATGAGAATTTAGGCCACTTGTAGTTCAAGACGCCTGATTTTATGCACGATTTTCAAAGAAATTCAACAGCTATCCCGACCTTGAATCAAGGAAAGGCCAGAAAGCTGGAGAGTAAGAGGATTGGCCACACGTCTTCGCTCGTGATCGCTTAGAGCCCCCCTTCCATCAATAGGTACTCCCAAGCCATGGGGGAGTTTGGAATGCAGCCGAGTTTTCAACACAGAGCCCGCCTACATATCCCAAGACCCAGGGAATCAGGCTGCTTGTAGTTTGACTCAATCGATGGAAAAGGCAATCTTTATGTTAAGACGACCTTTGGCTCAGGATGAGTGACAAATGAATTGAGCTATATAAAAGAGGCTCGTAACCTCTTAACTATGAATATGGTGCACTTCAAACCCATAATATTTTACCTGGACATAATTTTCAAAGCTCGAGGCGTATTGTCATCCAGATTTGAAAAGAAGGAATATTACTTCCAGCGTGAGTTCAAAAAAATACCCTGGATGCGAAATTAAGACCCCAACAATAGGAAAATACCCACATGCCTTCTGATAGGGGTTTGGTTTGATTAAAGCAGAAGTCGATTCTTAACTCGCGTCCAGAAAGTTTGACATTTCTTTCTAGACTATGTCCCAATTTGCTGCTATGAAAAAGTTCCACGTTATGATGCATCCTTTTTGGTGTAGTCTGCACCTGTGGTTTTGTTTTGAGAATTTCATCAGTCTTGGATGCGCTTGACAACATCTCAAAACAAAGTGGTTAGTGGTAAAGTAATTCCATTGAGAGATATAACTTCTTTGCCATACCTCATCCCTGAATTACGTTCGAATCCCATGTGGTGACGTCTTTTTGACGTATTTCGTAATTGTTGTTCTAGTTTGAGATTTTCATCCCCTCAGATGTTCTCAGCAATATTTTGAAATAAAATGGTTAGTAGTAAAGTAGCTCAATAAGGAGAGATAGCTTTGTACCTTATTTTTCTACGTCTGTTGTTTCTTGAGGAAGATGTCGTCCTTTCATGTCTCTGTCTTAGGAAATAACAACTTCCACGATAATCACACATGATAGACTTCTTGTCTATCAGATAGGATTGCCTTGTGCGGTGATTCTAGAATATGATGACTTTCATAGTCATTTGATGTGACGGTCCTCTTGACCATTTGTGGCATTCTCTTAAATGTGATAGCCTTCTTGGCTATTGGTAATAGTCTTTTACATATGCCTTTGGGGTGAATCTTGCGCATCATCCATATTGATACGACTAACAGATATACCCTGCATTGTCAGACTTTGGGTAATCTAGCACATCGTCTGATTTTGGATAGAGGCAGCTTACAGATGCCCTTGATTTATCAACTTCGAGTAATCTTGCACATCATCCGACTTTGGATAGAGGTGTCTTACAGATGTCCTTCGAATTGCCAATTTTTGGGTAATCCTGCACTTTTATCCAATCTTGGATGTAACGCGACTTACAGATTTCCCTTGGATTGCTAGCCTTTGGGTAGTCCTGCATAATATCAACGTAGATATGTTGTGGCTTATATATAACCCTTGGACTATCAATTTTATGGTAGTCTTGCACTTCTAATCTAATTTCGGATATTATTATGACTTACGCATTACCCTTAAACTGTTAATCTTTAGGTGATCTTGCACACTATCCGGTTTCAGATATCACTGCGTCATAAAGATGACTCTTAGTCTGTAAAGTTTTAGGCAATCTTGCACACTATTCGGTTTCAGATATTGCTGTGACTTATAGATGACCTTTGGCCCTCAAATTTTGAGGAAATCTAGTTCATCTCCCAATTTGGGTGGCGTCTTACAGACATCCCTCAAACTATATATTTTTGACCTTGGTGGCAAGTGTTTTTGATCATCGAGGGTGATGAGACCTTTGTCACATGATCAAATATAGATGCATCTTCTGGCGATTGACGCTTTCGAATATGGGTGCATATATACCCTCAATGTCAGACTCCTCCGTCTTACGCGATATCAAACATGAATATGCTGGATGCTAGACTTGGCATAATAAATAGTAATATCCTCAATGTTATACTCCATCGTCTTACGCGATATCGGACATGAATATGTTGGAAGCCAGTCTTGGCGTAAAAATAAAGAAGCAAATACATCCTCATCGTCAGACTCTTCCATCTCATGCGATATCGGATATGAATATGTTAAATGTTGGACTTGGCATAATCATAAGGAAGCAAATGCATTCTCAATGTCAGACTCCTCCATCTTACGCAATATCGGATATAAATATGTTGAATGACAGACTTGGCATAATAATGATAGTGAAGCAAATACATCCTCAATGTCAGACTCCTCCATCTCATGCAATATCGGATATAAATATGTTGAATGCCAGACTTGGCATAATAATGATAATGAACCAAATATACCCTCAATGTTAGACTCCTCCGTCTCACGCGATATCGGATATAAATATGCTAGATTTGGCATAATAAAGGATGCATAAATATCTATGGCATAAATATGCAAATGAAAATATCCTCAACATTATACTCCTCTGTCTTACGCGATGTTGGATACAAATATTCTCTTGAGTCGATCCCGCGAAGCCAGTGCGACTTAAGGATGCCTCTAAATGTCATCCTCTTTGAAACCGGCCGGTAGAGGGACATAATATCCATAACAAATGTATCTGTGATTTTAATGATGATGATGGTCCTCTTGACATGGTCCTCTCGACATGCAAATATGACATGGCCCTCTTGGCATGGTCCTCTTGACATGAAAATATGACATGACCCTCTTGGCATGGTCCTCTTGACATGCGAATATGACATGGCCCTCTTGTCATGGTCCTCTTGACATGGAAATATGACATGGCCCTCTTGGCATGGTCCTCTTGACATGGAAATATTACATGGCCCTCTTGGCATGGTCCTCTTGACATGATTCCTGTGATATGATGCCATACAATACAATACGATGCAACATAATATAAAATGATGCAATGCGATATGACATGATATGATGTGACATAATGCTATGCCATGTAATGCAGTATGATGCAATGTGATGCAATGCAGCATGATGCAATGTGACATAGTGCAATATGAATGCAAAATGTGATGCAACATAGTGTCATATGATGCAATGGCCCATAAGGGAGTCATAGAAAACATCACCTTTGGTCTTTATTTTGTCATGTCGACTCCTTTGTGGGTACCTGTGCTCAAGGCAAATAGTTAGTAGACACGGTGTCGCTTCTACTAGCGACTACAGTCAAACTTGAAAAACTTTAAAGACAACGTTTATCAAGCTAATCAAAACAACTTTCATTTCAAATGTGAATGAAATGGTCGTGTCCATTTTTTGGGACAACCATAAATACCATTTTTTAACATTGTTTGTTCGTGGTAATTTCTGACTTGCTGGAGATTGGCAGAGAACGTCGTTGATCTCTTATTTGGTGTCCCAATTCGAAACTGGCCAAAATGTCCTGATCCATTTGGGGACTTGAGGAAGTTGGCAGCCTCCCTTTATCTAGTAGTTTCTGTGAACTATAAGAAGGTTCACCCGTTCTAAGGACTTTTGCCTCTTTGGCTTCTTCCCGCTGCTTTGGCTTTTCTCACCAAATTTTGAGGCATCTGGTCTCATTGCATTTCATTGAACGCGTTGGATAAAAAGGAACTGCTTTCTAACATACTTTTAGGGACAACCTGCATCAACAAAAAAATTGTTAGTTTTTGCCAAAACTGGTCTGTGTTGACCTCCTTCGATCTTCTGCTCCTCATTTTGTCTTTTCCGGATGCTTTCCAATCTTGGGTACTCATCTCCCTCGACTCTCTATGGGCCATGGTAGACATAAGACAAAACACAATATAAGGAGTAAAAGTAGTTTTCGTAAAGATTTTCGAACAAATTCTTTGGAAAACAAAGATTTGAAAAAGGAGAGTTTGGAAAGGTCTCTGCCCATCATGTAATGTGCTAGCTCAACGAATGTCCTTTACTCGAGGCCTTCAAATTTTTGACATACTGATGGAGGACTTTAGAGATCTTTCATCGTCCTAGCTAGAGAGTTGGAAACAATCTTTCAGGAAATCTGTCATAGCTGGGGATTAATCCACCTCGAACTTGCTACAACTGGTGATTTCTGAAGTGGACTCTGATCTCTCGATACTAGGGAACTTTCCAAAGTTTAATTCTGAACTCCCTAATAAATCTTGGTGGAAACTTTGAGGTCCTCCTTAAAATTTCTGCCCCAGTTAAAGGTTTTGCGATGAAACTTATTCCATTGGCAAGGAACTTGAGACTCTGTGGGGATCACGATATTCTTTCTCGATATTCATTTGGGTTGCTCTTCAGCACATTTTGTACTTTGACTTGTTGGAGAATGCTCTTTGTCTTCTAAATTTTTGAGATTTCTTTCTTGAAAATTCTAACCCAGTTTCCATTTCCTGGGTAATATGATCGAGCCGTTGTGGCGCCTACGTATCCCGTTGAGGCAGGAATCAGATCAAATGTAGTTCCCACACTCGAAGTGGGAGAATGTTAGAAATGAAAAAATGGGTGACCGAAGCCGACAAAGGCTGCCTACGTATCTCATTCTTGAGAACTCAGGTCAAACATAGTTCGTACATAGAGGATAGGGAATTTTGAGCTACTACAAAGTGCAAAACGATTACAACTAGAAAATGCGATTACAGGGAAAGAAAATAGAAGGAGAAGAAGTTGTCTTCAGTCGTAGTATCCCTTGATCATCCATCTCGGACAAAATCAAAGATCCTTCAAATAGCACTTTTTGGAAGATGTTTAGTCCTTGTCAATTTGGTGCAAACTTTCGTTTGTCTCGTGGGAGGGAAGGATTAAATGTCCATTCCCTGGATTGAATTCTAGTTTGGCCAATAAATTTTGGGAGATGATGTTTGTGCTCATTCTCATCTTATTATTATAGGACCAGTCAAAGACGTCGATGTATGGCTTGAGTAGATTGATAACTTCTTTCTTTTGTGCTTTTGACAAATGAACACCGACATTGAATTCTCTTTAACTTGACCATTGCCTCCCAGATTGACCACCTCAGATTCCTTTAGGTGGGGCCTTTCTGGTATTCGAAGTTCTTAGATTTCTTGGTTGTTCATTCAAGGACCATGATATCTTCATCATACTCCTCGAAATCATCATCATCTAGCTTGGTTTGTTTGTTAAGCTCTTGACATGACAGTGGCAGGTTTAAATTTATTATTATCGAAACCAAAACAAAACGGGTTAGACAATAACAAGTAAACACAAATAATTTTGATCAACAAATGTTTTCAAAATAAGGAGGTTTTCATTGAAATTCCAAAAATATTCGCAAACTATGGCTACAACCCACACGAATGTAGGTTTATGCCTTTGGGGAAGCAGTAAATAGTACGAGGAATATTAAAATATAAAGGGTGGGTTGCTAGGCTTCATTCGGACCATCACCATTTTTTCATAAAACAAAGTCTTTGTCTACACTGCCGAGCGGAGAGTCACGAAGGGAGTTGTGACCCAATTCTGCAGCTTTTTGCGAGGTTTGGCATCCCTTATTGTGGCTGCCACGGGGATTTCATCTATTATAGCATCATATTCCTCAAACAGATACCCTATTCCATCCTCTAAACTATCGCTTGGGGGACCAATACGAACCAGGAATGACTGATATAAGTGAGGGAGTGGCATAGGCAGTCCCGATTGCTTCTTCTCTTCGACGTTAGCTTTGTCCTTTCGGGCCACATACCCTAGTCCATGCATGGTCATCTATTCGGGGATGCTTAAAGGTTCTATTATACTGTCACACCTCGAGGTTACCCCCTAGACGTAACACGGGACTCGGGACCACAAGGATCCCCAGCTAACCCTTGGTCATAGCATTCTCAAGCAACATAAAGGAAAGCATAGCGGAAGCATCATAAGGAAATCCAAACAGGAAGACATATCATAGATAGAGTACTAAATAGGGGATACAACCCAAATATCATCTGATAACATCTATGTCTGAAAGAATCTACAACTAGCATATTGAGTTGAAGGGACAATACCCCAACTAACTCGACAATATCGACAGAACGGGAACATAAAGCTAAAGTAAAGTCTAGTCCTCGAACTATGAGGACTCACCCAAGCTTACTAAAAGGGGAAAGGATCTCTAGCCATGTATCTATGAAGGGACACCTGAATCTGCATCATCAAAGGATGCAGCGCAATATGCGTTAGTACTATGGAATGTACTAAGTATGTGAGCAATGCATAAGTATGATAAAACATGCTTTAAAACGTACTTAAACATGATCCATGCATAATAAAGTATCAAGAGAAGAAATCGTAATGAAAAGCTAAGTCATGAGGCCAAAGCCAACTTCAAAAGTCATAGTTCATAAAAGAGTCCATAAGGCTTAGAAAACATGAAAAAGAACATACATACGGGAGTTTCTTATAACTGACATGAGACTATGTGAGCTACATGGAATCTAACTATATAACCCTAGTTAGCAAAGCTGACTTTGAACCTTGCCAAGGAACAAGTCACCATACCCAACTATATAACCCTAGTTGGCAAAGTTGTCCTATGACCCGCTAAGGTAAGGACACCATACATAAAGACGTGGATCCACTCTCATAAGCCTTTTAGGCACATATCATATCAAATCATAACCTACGTTGGCAACGTAGTTTTTGGTACTAAGGGTACTCTCACCCTGTCCAACTCGGTGCTAAATACTACTCCCAAAACATGCACATATAGCTCATAATTTCATAAGGGCATACTCTCATGCCAAATCTTATTCGTAAAGCTTGAAAACACATCGGGTATCGTGCAACTTTCATATCATAGCTCATAAAGCTTAGCATAGACATAATTCAAAACATGCTTTTCCTTCTAACTTCATACTTGAAGAATTAGGCATGCAATTTCGTAAATACATAGAGGCCATGATATCTAATCATGCCAACTTTCTCTTGAAAACATGCAAATTTATAGTTTCATGCTAAAAATCAACTTTCATGCTTGGGATTTTAAAACCACCAAGAGAATCATAATTAAATCATGAGTAATCAACAGGAAACCATGAATTTAAACATATAAACTAATTTCATAAACTTTCCCCAAATTTTAGATCAAAATCCTCATTTCATAAGTTCATAATTCAACATAAGAATTGGGGATTTTGGGCACAAGAGTGAAAGGATCCCATTGTTAAAGACCCGCATACCTTGGGTGAAGATAACCCACTTCAATGGAAAAGGCTTAGGAGACTTGACTTGGAGCTTGGAGACTTGAGCTTGATAGAAAATTTCTCTTTTGAGTGAAGAATGAAGAGGGACTTAGAATAATATTGGTGAAAACCCTTCTAAAAGTAGCCAAAATGACTTCATTTAGTAGACAATAGGGTGGGAAATGACCAAACTACCCCTGGGAATTAAATAGAGAAAATCTGGAAAATCAGTCAACTTCAGTCTCAGTCTACGAGTCGTGGTTTAGATGACGGATCGTGTGGTTTCAATTAGTAGAACCAGGCTAGGAATAATCATGCTGCAAATTCATTTCTATGGGTCAACAGGACGAACCCGTAGAATGAATCACGAGTCGTAGATAGGAGTCATAGACTGGGGAACTCCGTTGACTCAAGGTCAAACCATGACTCAAGACTATGGCCCATCATTCAAATGACGAGTCATAGACTTGACTCATAATTCCTGGAGGGGGACTTGGGAAAATCATTCCTCTGAAGACATTTCACGAGTCAACAGGATGGACCCGTCATTCAAACGACGAGTCATCGTTTGACTCGTGGTTCCTGGAAACACAGACCAGTCCACAAGTCAAGTTTCATGAGTGGAACTACGATTCATAGAATGAACTACGGTCCACAGAACTCACTCGTGGTTCTCATACCAGAGGCTGACCTGCAGGAAACAAACCACGGATCCATTCCACGATTCGTCGTTCAAACCACGGCCCGTGGTTTGGACCCATAATCCCTGAAATCATGAAATTTTTTGAAGTTTTAACTTAGATATCTGGATACGTTTTTGGGGTGTTACAATATCTCCCCCTTGGGATCATTCGTACTCGAATGAACACTAAACAAGGAAAAGTAAGGAGAAAATAGCCCAAGCAAACATCGGAACATAGAAATCAAGGGAACATCATAAAAACTGAACTTCTCAACTTGAAAACATGATAAACTAACTTCATAAAACATGGGTACATGCTAGGATCATGAGAGAAACTGCTGGATTAGAATTAGAGGGACATATTAAGGATGGAACTACTTCTTCAAGCTGAAACTGTATTGAAAAGAAAAGGATGAGGGTACTTGGTCTTCATGGATGATTCTGCTCCCCCAGTAGCTCCTTCAACTGAGTTGTAAAAGATGAAGTAATATCGTGGTAACCGACTTCTGATAAAAATTGAGCTGGGTTCATAAGGCACGTATACATGCTGAGAATGTAAAAACGACCAATAGGATAGGAACTGTTCATTCGACATGATAATTGGCCTAGGATGAGAGTAGAGACTCGGCTAAAACTCATAAAGAACAAACATACTCTAGAACTCACAGTTAACTGACTGGGACACCAAACTAAGAGAAGTAGATACACGGGGAAACTATTCTCTCCAGAATACCACTCCTACCATTTGCAACTAACAACCTCAACAGCGCACATAAAGGTACTAAGTTCTGAGTCTAACTACCCGATTCTCCATGTTCAAACCTATCTCAACCAGATCTATTGCATCTAGAACATCTTCTAAGGATAGCATCCCCTCTTATCACAACAACCAACTAACCTAGGGCTCCCAACCAAAGGGTCACTAGTCGAGCAAAACCATTATCCACATGTATCCCTTAACGATATTCAAGATTATAACTATGGTCACCTTATGGTTTCGTAGCTTACCCTATTTAAGACTTCTCTCCTCTTTCCCATCATAACTAGGGATCACAAATTCAAGAACTTATACAGAGGGACATACTAAACATTCTCATCTAACTATTTTGCATGAATAATCCCTACCTAATAATTCACCCACACCTAGAAGTAAAGATGAAACAAGTACACTAACAAGAAAAAGAAATCTTCTACCTCCCCGCTAGGCTACTACAAGGCCTTCTCCCCTAAGAATTATAACAACATAAGCCAGAATCATCGAAAGAAAAGAGCGAGAGCATGAGCATCACGAATGAAAGACTACTGATTGATCTTGACTTACACTTAGCGTGATCAAGCCACTCAAGGTGGGGCTTGGGGATTGAGCGTAATAGGCATGAGCACTTCACATAATGGGCACGTAAGACATGAATTAGTGGGGATCACCACCCGTCATCATCAAAGGCAAAGATCAAAGGGCTTTAGAATAAGGAAGTCATAAGCGTGAATGATTTCAAGAATCAGTCCTGAGCATATACATGGCGTAACATGATTTTATTAGCCATTGAGGCACGTCTGAGGAATGAACTGAGAAAATAGGACCGAGCATAATAAGAGACATGAGTTTACATAGATAACAAACCTCAGGGCATAAAGTTGGAATTTATAGAATCGCAGGATAAGAGTAGAATCATTGCCTGAAGCAATCACTTGCCATTCTAGAACCTGAACATGGGCGTGAATCTGAAATAGGACCATGGCGCTGACACATAAGGCATGGAAAGATATCATAATGGCAGAAGTATACTTAGGACACTAGGATGGAAATAAGCTTCTGCCTACCCTCTTGACTTTGTTCTAACACCCACAAGCATGCTACCTGAGCCTCTAAAATCTGACCGATTCTACACTCCACCATCTCCCTCTTAGGTTCATGCCACCCTCCAAACTCTATGGACCTCTCACCAACCTCTCAAAGGAACTATGATCGTTTTACCCAAACAGAACATATACTACTCCAGAATCTAACATGAATACCCACTTCCTTTTATAGTCTAAGACTCTCCTTCTCCTAAAAGTCTAGGCCTCAACCCTTCTATCACCACTTAGTTCTAGGTCAGGAAACTCACAACCAAACAAGAATAGGGGTCCGGGGACAATGGGCACATACAGGAAGAAAATCTAGTGACGTACCTGATTCAATTTATGGAGGAATACTCTGACACGGCTGGCTAGACAATGAAGGGGATCAGCTCTGGGGCTGAACACCACCATTGCTCCACTTAGATGAGGGGAAATCTCTGATCCTATGGCCTAACTGACCACACCTAAAACAACCCTCTGTGCCAGCAAGGCACTCACCTAGGTGAAACTTACCACAACTACTACAACAAGGGTACCTCAAGGTCTTCGGAGCCATAAGGTGACAAGACTGAGAATCAAGGGCAGGGGTGTTAACTAAAAATGGGGTTGGTCCAGATGACATATGCTGAGAAGGCGATTGGTTCCATGTTCTGGTCTTCTTGTCCTTCCTCTTTCTCTTCTTTTGTTTCTCTTTCTTATTCAACTGAGTGGTCATAGCTTAAGCCAACATACAGATGTCTTCACAAAATTCCGCATTTGTAACCCCATAATTTGGGGTGGTCGGATTAGCATTCCTCATGAGGTTTCTTCATGGAGACATTATCTTAAATATGTAAGGGAAGGATTAGAAAGTTAAGTAGAGTCAAACTCTATCGCACGATAGTGAACATGAAGAAGTGAAGTTTTTCCTAAAACACCTCGTAGCCTCCCTCTCATAAGTGTGGCAAACTTCACACCCATGAAAGAAACTCTACCTAGTGAGGCTTTCAGACACCTTAGGACTCTTGAACCTAAGGCTTTGATACCAAGTTTGTCATGCCCCGAGGTTACCCCTAGACATAACACGAGACTCGGGACCACAAGGATCCCAACTTAACCCTTGGTCATAGCATTCTCAAGCAACATAAAGGAAAGCATAGCGGAAGCATCATAAGGAAATCCAAACAGGAAGACATATCATAGATAGAGTACTAAATAGGGGATACAACCCAAATATCATCTGATAACATCTATGTCTGAAAGAATCTACAACTAGCATATTGAGTTGAAGGGACAATACCCCAACTAACTCGACAATATCGACAGAACGGGAACATAAAGCTAAAGTAAAGTCTAGTCCTCGAACTATGAGGACACACCCAAGCTGACTAAAAGTGGCAAGGATCTCTAGCCATGTATCTATGAAGGACCACCTGAATCTGCATCATCAAAGGATGCAGCGCACTATGCGTTAGTACTATGGAATGTATTAAGTATGTGAGCAATGCATAAGTATGATAAAACATGCTTTAAAACGTACTTAAACATGATCCATGCATAATAAAGTATCAAGAGTAGAAATCATAATGAAAAGCTAAGTCATGAGGCCAAAGCCAACTTCAAAAGTCATAGTTCATAAAAGAGTCCATAAGGCTTAGAAAACATGAAAAAGAACATACATAAGGGAGTTTTTTATAACTGACATGAGACCATGTGAGCTACATGGAATCTAACTATATAACCCTAGTTAGCAAAGCTGACTTTGAACCTTGCCAAGGAATAAGTCACCATACCCAACTATATAACCCTAGTTGGCAAAGTTGACCTATTCCCGGCTATGGCAAGGACACCATACATAAAGACGTGGATCCACTCTCATAATCCTTTTAGGCACATATCATATCAAATCATAACCTACACTGGCAACGTAGTTTCTAAGACTAAGGGTACTCTCACCCCATCCAACTCGGTGCTAAATAATACTCTCAAAACATGCACATACAGCTCATAATTTCATAAGAGCATACTCGCATGCCAAATCTTATTCGTAAAGCATGAAAACACATCGGGTATCATACAACTTTCATATCATAGTTCATAAAGCTTAGCATAGCCATAATTCAAAACATGCTTTTCTTCCTAACTTCATACTTGAAGAATTAGACATGCAATTTCTTAAATACATAGAGGCCATGATATCTAATCATGCCAACTTTCTCTTGAAAACATGCAAATTCATAGTTTCATGTTAGAAATCAACTTTCATGATTGGGCTTTTAAAACCACCAAGAGAATCATAATTAAATCATGAGTAATCAATAGAAAACCATGAATTTAAACATAGAAACAGATTTCATAAACTTTCCCCAAATTTTAGATCAAAAACCCTAATTTCATAAGTTCATAATTCAACATAAGAATTGAGAATTTTGGGCACAAGGGTGAAAGGAACCCATTGTTAGAGACCCACATACCTTGGGTTAAGATAATCCACTTCAATGGAAAAGGGTTAGGAGACTTGACTTGGAGCTTGGAGACTTCAGGTTGAGAGAAACTTTATATTTTGAGTGAAGAATGAGAAGCTTAAGAGGGACTTAGAATAATACGGGTGAAAACCCTTCTAAAAGTAGTCAAAACGACTTCACTTAGTAGACAATAGGGTGGGAAATGACCAAAATTCCCCTGGGAATTAAATAGAGAAAGCTGGAAAATCAGTCAACTTTAGTGACCACGACTTAGTCTACAAGTCGTGGTTTAGATGACGGATCGTGGTTTCAATTCGTAGAACCAGGCTAGGAATACTCATGTTGCAGATTTATTTCCACAGGTCAACAGGACGGACCCGTAGAATGAATCACGAGTCGTCGATAGGAGTCGTAGACTGGGGAACTCCATTGACTCAAGGTCAAACCATCACTCAAGACTACTGCCCGTTGTTCAAATGACGAGTCGTAGACTTGACTCGTAATTCCTGGAGGTGGACTTGGGAAAATCAGTCCTCTGAAGACATTCCACGAGTTAATAGGATGGACCCGTCATTTAAACGATGAGTCATCATTTGACTCGTGGTTCCTGGAAATACAGACCAGTCCACAGGTCAAGTTCCATGAGTGGAACTACGACTCGTAGAATGAACTACAGTATGTAGAACCCACTCGTGGTTATCAGACCAGAGGCTGGCCTGCAGGAAACAAACTACAGATCTATTCCATGATTCATGGTTCAAACCACGTCCCGTGGTTTGGACCCGTAATCCCTGAAATCATGAAATTTTCTTAAGTTTTAACTTAGATATCTGGATACATTTTTGGGGTGTTACATATACCATCAGATTTCTTTCCTAGCCCAAAACCTGGTTCGTATCTACTTCTCAGCATCGTAGTCATGAGCATTTTATAGATAAATGGCATGAGAATTTGAGAAGCAAGATCCTCTCCAGTGGCATTGACAATCTCTATTGTATAGAAATTGCTTCCCCTCAGGAGTTCTTCAATCACAGGGACACAACCATTAGGATGGCTCAAGTGACTTCCTTCTCCGTGGATCACCACTTCATGTTCCTCCCAAATGAACTTCACCATCTGGTGCAAGGTTGATGGTACGGCTCCAGCTCCATGGATCCATGGTCTTTCCAGAAGTAAGTTATAACTGGAGGTAATATCCATGACTTGGAATTCTATACGAAACTCAGCGGGTCTCATCCGAATGTGCAAACTGACCTCTCTGATAGTGTCCCTTTGACCCCTATCAAAGGCTCTCACATTGATCCTGCTCTGGCGACCCTTTTTTGGATCATAGTCTAGCTGAGTGAGTGTGGATAACGGGCAAATATATAGACTCGAACCATCATCAATCAAAACTTCATTTATAATCTTCTCTTGACATTCGACAGTAACGTGCAAGGCCTTGTTGTGCATTAACCCTTCAAAGGGTAGTTTAACAATACTCAAAGTAGCTATAGCTTTTTCTGGCATTTTCTGCTTTTTAGGGCTAACCGGTATAATTTACCTGCTCATAATCCATTCTTTATCGACCTCTATCATGTTAACAGTGGCTCCTTCAGGATTTGGGAGCGGATTATTATTAACATTGGCCGGTGTTGTTTGTAGTGTGACCACTCTTTGATCAATCAAATCCTGAAATTTGTGCCTCAGGTTAATGCAATCTTTGGTATCATGTCCGACTCCTCCGGAATGATAAGCATGTTGTCGGTCAGCCCTGAAGAAATGAGAGTCAGGATTTGCAGGTTTGGATGGAATGGGCTGGATAAATTCGGCAGCCTTCAATCTCTCGTACAGATGAGTTCTGGTTTCAGCCAGCTGGGTGAAAGTTTGAGGAACTTTCTTTTCTTGATTTGGACGAGGGAGGTTTGTATTAGCGGGGGGAGAAACTTAGTGATTGTTCTTGTTTTCGGGAGCCTTTTGATATACTTGAAAGTTTTGGGGAAGAGCTTGGTAAGTGGGTTGCACATTTGGTTCTGGAGCTTGGTAAATGGGCTGCATATTTGATTGTGGAGCTTGGTAAATTGGTTCAGTATAGAAAATTGGTTGAGGGTTTTATGGAGCTGGGGGAGGGGTTATTAGAACAAGTGGCTTTTTGTAGTTGGCTGCGAAGGATTTCCATGATCTCGGACTAGGACTTAAGGATACTGAAGACACCTCTTCTATCTTCTTTCTGGGAACTCCTGCCAACCCTGAGGAAGCTGGGGCCTTGGCAATATTTCCACTACGAAGACCTTCTTCTACAATTTCACCGATCTTGACTAGGTTGGCAAACTCTTTAACTGCTGATATCATTTTGTCATAAAATTTTGACTCTTGAGAGTGCATAAACACTGCGCTTATCTCTTCTTCTGTCATACGAGGCCAAACGCCCGCCGTCTCTTCCCTCCATCGGTAGGCATAGTCTCTGAAGTCTTCATTTGATTTTTGTCTGATGCGTCCTAGAGAGTATCGATCTGGGAAAACTTCTATATTATATGCAAATCTTTGGGCGAAATCTCAAGCGAGATCACTCCATCCAGACCATTTTTTCAGCTCCTAAGAGGTGAACCATTCTAAAGCCTCTCCACTCAGACTTCGACTGAAAATCCTCATTAACAGGGTATCATTCTTTCTGGCACTGACCATCTGGTCGCAATAGCTTCTTAAATGGGCCTCAGGATTCCCAACACCATTGAAGGTCTCGAACTTGGGAATTTTGAACCCTTCTAGTAAGTCCATTTCAGGATGGATACAGAGATCATCATAGTCATAGTCTTTCTTGTAAAACGAACCTTGTAGTTCTCTAATCAGGGCTATTTCTTCCTTCATCTGCGCCATGTCAAGATCGTGTTTCTTTTCCGTGGCTCTTAGCTCTTTCTCCTTCTCCTTATAGTGGTCCAGCCCAGGGCTTTCCTGGGGAGTGGCATATGGCTCTACCATTACATGGAAAGTGGTTGGTGGTATGTTTTGAACAAGTGGGGGCTGGACATGTGGGATGGCATTTGAGTATGTAGGGGTATAATTATGTGGATTAGTGATGTTGGGGTGGTTATTTTGGGAGTTGTAGGTATTTAGCAGCGTATTTTGATAGTTTGGAGGGAGGCTTTGTGGAAGGTACGCACTTGGGTTGTTTCTCTGGTTAGTGTGCTGGACAGGAGGAGTATGGATTTGATACGAGGATCCAATATGGGGAGGGTTATTGGTGAGAGGTTCGTTGGAAGGTCTAGGTGCGGAGGCAGGAGGGATATTTCTTGGTTGGTTTTTAGTCAATGGAGAGTTGAGTGGAGGAATATGGAGAGGGGTTTGGGAGTTACCCAGAGTTGGGGTGTTTGCGGCAATAGCCAGGTTTGCCATATCCTTGGCTTTCTGCATCTCTTCTTGTATTTTCTCTAGCTTCCTTGCCAGTTCAGCAATCATTTTGCTCTGTTCAACGATAACATTATCCCTTACATCCCAGGCGTTCTCTTCTTCGCTGTCACTCATTTTTCCCTTGGAGAAGCGAGGATTAGAGGAGGAATTTATGTGTGCCTTTGAGCGGGTGAAGTAGGGATGTTCGGCTAGTTTTGTCAACACAGATCAGTTTCTATTACCTATTGAAGTAAAACAACTCAAAGGCCAATATGTTAGATCCTGTTGGTGATAAACAATACAAGATGTCTGACAGAAGATAAACACATAAAGTTTCTTTTCATCAAGGCAAATTGATCCACGGGTTTATCGACTCGATGGTTCGATGGACAGGAGTTTGTCTATCGATTTTGGGTAGGTAGATTTCATCAGGAGATTTGACTTGTCAAGTCTTCATCTTTTGATACTTGTCTTGTAGCACTTGATGTGCCTCTTGAACTTTTCGGCATCTCCGTTGAAGTGGGGAAATAAAAATTTCTTTAAGGATAGGGGTCGGGCCCTGTAGTTCGGATAGGGTAAGTTTGTTTTCTGAACAAGACTTAAAAGGGGTTTTAAGAAGTCTTTGCATTTTTTCTGGGGAAATTTGAAGAACTCCGAGAGTGATTTTGGTCGGACTTTGCACGATGGGCTTTTATCCTGCTTACGGGTTATAAAATTTTCAAATAGGAGTGGATCAATTCACCTTTGGTTTGAGCAACGCACATAAGCACGTAAGACAGTTATGTCACATAACAGTTCATAGTGCGTCCTATACGAATATGTGACCTTTTTATGCCAAAGGTAGGCCTAACGAATTGAAGTATGTGTATGTTATTTCTAAGACATTCCATTACCCCAAAATATATTTACACAAACTGAATAAATTTAATTGGGATACAAAATAAAGGAAAAGGGTGTACGATGAATATTAGTCCCACGCAGGGGTACAATCCTAGACTAACATCGTGGAAGGTCCTTCATTCTCGAACTTCTTGTATTGCTTGGAACTCCGAATGCCTTTCAGAAGTCAATCTTCTTGTACTATCTAAAAATTCCCGATCTCAGGAGGAAAATGGTTCATACAACCTGACATCACATCCTTGAATTAAACACATAAGGGATAATCGTCTGTAATTGACTCGTGGTCAATAGATGTAAGGTGGTCTTTCTAATGGGCCCAATACTCTTAAGGTATCGGGTCGTCCTAGGTCAATGCCTAAAAATTGGGTTTTGGTTTAGCTCTACGCTAGGTGTCTAGAGTGGGTTTGCTTTGAAATAGATCGGGTCCCAAGTGGAAAACTTGAGTTGAAAATACGATAGCCATTGGACGCATGACGTACCAGTTGATGTGCCGCCATTCTACGGCACTTTCGACTCCTTTAAACTAAGAACAATCGTACGTTTTCAAGCAACCGTTGTCGTTTTTGATGTTTTTATGTTGTATTTTCAGGAAATGGAGACAAACATGGAAACGGAAGGAAATACGCGAAAAAGAGCATTCTGGATAAGAGTGACAGTTCAGGCGACGGTCCGTCAAGGGTGTGACGGTCCATCACCCAAACCGTCACACCAAGGCAGCACCACTGCCTAGTGGTGACGGTTCAGGCGACGGTCCGTCAAGCCAGTGACGGTCCGTCAGCCTGGCCGTCACACCTGGGCAGTCCGCGACGCGGAATCCGAGCATTTTTGGGATTTGTTTTCTAGACTCCTATAAATACCCTATGTTAGGTTTATTTTATTGGTGAAGCTTTTTACAATAGTTCTCCCAATAGTTTTAGGAGAGATTTAGTCGAAACGGAGAGCAAGAAACACGTTTTTCTACTTCTTGAATTCGTGTTCTTGATTTGTTCTTGGGATCTTGTTTTCGTGTTCTTGGAATAATTAAAGATTGTTCTCACTACATTGTAAGGATCTCTTTTCTTTATTATGAATATGAATTTCTTTTATTCTTCTACAAGCATGAGTAACTAAACCTCCCACAACTAGGGTTGTGGGAGCCATGGCTAAAGTAGCGATATAGATTCCGGGTAGGGACGGGTTCAATATACATGTTGTCACATTGTTAATAATTCATTATTTAACATTTTCTAGTGGTTGCAAACATTAGAACATGCCTAGGTTTAATTTGCTTGAGTAAAGAGATTAAAACCGGGAAACTTGATTAACGACGAGGATTCGAGACTACCAACTCTCGTCTTATGATTAATGCTGTAACTAGATTAATCTACTTGATGTTTAGGATTGAAATCTAAAAGCACACCTTTTCAAGTTCGAGAGAATTGAAAAGTAAATTCGTCTATTTGGCTGAGAAACGTTTAGATGATACCATTAATTCAATCACATCGTGACACGCATATAGAAAGAACCCGGTTAAGCTTAGGATCGACATCGTTACCAATGCCATGGTAAACACTCCCCTAGTTCATTCTCCTACTGATTATTCTCATACATTATTGTTCGTTTTGTTTACACATTGTTCACACAAAACCCCCCTTTATTTACCGAAAACTATTGATCATTAGTCAATTAATTCACTAACGACTTAACTTTCACCATATTCTCTGTGGGATCGACCCCAACCTTTGTTGGGTTCTATATTTGTCAACGATCGCTTACGCTTCTTAATTAGAGTGGTACTTTGAGCGTTATCAAATTTTGGCACCGTTGCCGGGGAATACGGTTGTTTGTTAAGTCCGGTGTGTTTATTTGACTCTTAGTCATACTTTCCTGTTTTTACGTTTATTTGTTGTTTTTGTTTTTGACAGGGTACAGAGTTGTGCATGCCAAGTACCCGGCGCTCGGGGGAATCAACATTACCTTACGACCCCGAGCTTGCTAGAACATTAAGACGGAATATGGCCGCACAACAAGAGGCAGCAAGGCTCGCTGCAGAACTGCAGGCCCAACATAATCTGAATGCTGGTGGTCTGCAGGACGATGTTATGCTGAATGATGAGGATATCGACTTGGATGGAGTTGGCGCTACGGACGCCATTGCTCTTCCACCGCTAGCGCCCGGAGCCAAGTTCAACATCACTAGCACGATGATCCAGCTGTTGAACTTAAGAGGAGTATTCCGTGGTGCCGCTGGGGACGATCCAAACCAGCATCTGATGAATTTCGTGGGTATCTGCAAGTCTTTTGAATTGCTGGGAGTGAGTCAGACAGCGATTAGGCTCAGGTTGTTTCCGTTGTCTCTGTCTGATGAGGAAGCGTTGTGGTTGACATAGCTGACCCCCGACTCTATCGCAACTTGGGGAGAGTTGAGAGGAGCTTTCCTAGAAAGGTTCTTTCCTCCCTCTCGGATGATACAGTTGAGGGACGAGATTAGCAACTTCAGGCAGCAACCTTATGAAGCATTGCACGAGACCTGGTTGCGATTCAAAAAGAAGATAACACAATGCCCGAACCATCAGTTGACCGATAACTTTTTGATGCAGATGTTCTACCGGGCACTGAATTCGGCTACCAAGCCGACGTTAGACAACGCAGCAGGTGGTGCATTCATGGGTCTCACTTTTGTTGAGGCCACAACTACTTTGGACAGGCTCACCAAAACCAACAGGGCCTGGCATACACGGGATTCAGAGGTAGCAGCTAGCACTTATGCAGTTGGTACGTCAGCTGAGCAGCGCAGAAAAGACGAGGAGCGCGACCAAGACATGGCGCATCTAAAAATGCAGTTGGACCTACTGACCAAGCACTTGTTCTCAGGAGGTATGGAGAAGGTACAAGTTGTGGGTTCCCAAGATAGAGCAACAGAGTTGGAGACTGAGGAGGTGAATTACTTGGGGGGTTTCCAGGCCAATGGCCAAGGAAACCAAGGTCGGACCTATCAGAAGGACAACTTCTATGAAAAGGCTGGCTACAGAGATCGCGACCAAGGAAACTGGAGGAACAACACTGATAGAGGTGGGTTGTATGTACCACCTGGCAATCGGGACAAAGCTAGCAACGAGGCAGGGATGTCCAAGCTAGAAAACATGATGGGAAAGATACTGCTGAAGGTGGAATCGACTGACTCTGGGGTAAAGGAGATGAGGACTGAGTTATCAACATTGAGTCAAGTGGTGGATTCTCATTCCACCTCGATAAAGCAATTGGAACAACAAGTGGGGCAGATCTCGGCATCCTTAAATCCAAGAAGGACGGGTACCTTGCCGAGCGACACCGTCCAAAATCCAAAGAAGGATGCGAGTTGTATGGCAATCACTACCAGAAGTGGTAGAACGTTACCGGAATCACATCCGGTAATTCAGACTCAAGGTGATGTTGCGGATGACAAAGAGGCGGTAGAGGAGAAAACGCTAAAGCCCGCGGAGGAAAGCAAGGAAGCCGAAAAACTTCCAACTATGATGCCTCGACCACCACCTCCGTTCCCACAACGCCTCAAGAAGAAAGCGAAAGATGGTAAGTTCCTAAATTTCATGACCATGCTGAAGCAGATATCAATAAACATCCCTCTGGTCGAAGCGCTTGAAAAAATGCCTGGATATGCCAAGTTCATGAAGGACTTGATTACCAAGAAGAGGTCGGTAAGTTTCGAACCAGGAGATAACCTACAACATTGCAGCGCTATTTCCTCTAGATCGTTAGTCAAAAAGAAGGAAGATCCAGGCGCTTTTACTGTTCCCTGCACTGTTGGGAAGCTCAACTTCGGGAAAGCCTTGTGTGATCTGGGTGCTAGCATCAACTTGATGCCGCTAGCTGTCTATAAACAACTGGGTTTGGGAGCTCCTAAACCAACGTCCATAAGAGTGATGATGGCTGACCGTTCAGTAAAGCGACCGGTGGGAATATTATCTGATGTGCTGGTCAAGATTGGTAAGCTTATCTTCCCCGCTGACTTTGTGATCCTGGATTGCGAAGTGGATTTTGAAGTTCCCATAATCTTGGGACGATCATTGCTAGCCACGGCAAGAGTATTGGTTGACATGGAAAGAAACGAACTGACCTTCAGGCTAAACAATGAAGCTGTCAAGTTCAATGTATCCAAATTTATGAAGCAACCAAGTGACATGAGGGTGGTCGCGGTCGTCAATGTTACTAAGGAAGCTCCAGCGGATGTTCATCTTGAGAAGAAGGGTTTGGTCGAGACTCTAGCTAGTGTGAAAAGGATGCCGCGAGAAGGGAAACATGTAGAGGAAGGCGGTGAAAATAAATCAAAGAAATGAAAACACCGCAAGCAAATCTGCAAAGAAAGAGCGAAGAAGTTGTCGTGACTAGCTGCGGAACCAATAAAAGAAGAAGCTGAAACGCAACATGAGGTTGTCGCGTGCACACACTCCATCGAGTTCTCCTGTTTTGGAGACCCTGACGGTCTCCAACATCATTCTAGAATCTGAGTCATATCGACTTCACAGGTATTCCTTTCTCTCACAGTTTTTAGCTTTCATATGGATGCATTGGGGACAATGCATGAGTCTAAGTTGAGGGTGTCAGGAAACCTGTGAGTCAACACTGAGGGTTTTTGTTGCCGAGTTCTTTTCTCTCCGGTGTGCTATCTAGTAGAACCGGCATGTTTAGGTTGTTATGTTTAAATTTTTGTTTTTTTTAGTGTCTATAGTGATGAGCAGGGCATTTTTTTTAGTGTCTATAGTGATGAGCATGGCGTTTTTCTTTGACTAAAAGGAGCCCCTTTAAAAATTTTCTGGTTTTGTACTTATGTTAAAACGATTGACTGTGTGGATCCTTGAATGTCATTTTGTGATTATGATTAGAAGGAGTATGCTTAAGCCGAGCGGTTGTTTGATAGTTGGTAGCGATATAGTTTCTTGGTGCCAAGAGTGTGCGAGATTATTGTTATAAATTCTTACTCTGTGTATGCATCTAGAACTTGCCCGGTCTATTTTGTTAAGTTTGAAGTTTGGTTGCTTAGGAAAGGATCACAGACCCTTTTTGTATGCAATCCACTTAACCTAAAAGACCGTCCAAATATAAATAATCCCTTTGATCCCTGTTTGAGCCATAATTAACCTTGTTCTTTCAATAACCTGTCACCGTTCCTGTTTAACTTTGAATCCCTATTTTGGCCCTGGTCCTTCCATGGACATTGTGCACCTCAACTCAGGCAATCAGCTTAAGTTGAGGGTGGCTACTATAGAGGTAAACCCTGTTTTGGCCCTGGTCCTTCCATGGACATTGTGCACCTCAACTCAGGCAATCAGCTTAAGTTGAGGGTGGCTACTATAGAGGTGAATGATAAGAAAAAGGAGGATGGAGAAGATTGGTTGTGAATAGAATGAAAATTCGGGTGTGTGCCTAAGAAAAGAAAAAAAAAGAGATGAAAAAGATCGAAAAAGTAATAAAAAGAATTGTCAAAATAAGGAGGCCGCACCTGTAGCTAGAGAGAAGGAAATAAAAAGGTGAATAAGGATGGACAAAGTAAAGCTATGTGGTAATAAGACGTCGGTGGTTCCAAGGAGGGCTTAGTCACTAACCCCTAAATGTATCCTACCTGCACCTGAAGCCTCATTACAAGCCAAAACAAGTCCTGTAGTGATCCTGAGCGGCTTTCTGAAGAACTGAAATAGAATAGTAAGGGCAAGCCTATGGTATCGCATGTGCAGTGTTCGAAATCGTTTGTGAGTGTGAGCGCTTACCTAGTCCCAAATCTTGTGTGTGGGATTTCTTTGTGGTGAGGGCACCAAGATGTCTGTATTGTCTATTGATTGTTAGGATAGCTGCGCGAGTGTATGTAAAGTGTTTTATCATATCGGAATGACATGTTTGGATCCTTGCAAGTTAGTGTTTCATACATTTGTGTGCTACGAGGGAGCTTGATTTAATGAACTAATGAATGACCATGAGTTGCTAAAGACACGAGTTTGTTTTTTTAGTTGAGTCGTCGTATTATTGTTTTTGTGTCATGTTGCTTGAGGACAAGCGAACGTTTTAAGTTGAGGGTGTTGATGTGCCGCCATTCTACGGCACTTTCGACTCCTTTAAACTAAGAACAATCGTACGTTTTCAAGCAACCGTTGTCGTTTTTGATGTTTTTATGTTGTATTTTCAGGAAATGGAGATAAACATGGAAACGGAAGGAAATACGCGAAAAAGAGCATTCTGGATAAGAGTGACGGTTCAGGCGACGGTCCGTCAAGGGTGTGACGGTCCGTCACCCAAACCGTCACACCAAGGCAGCACCACTGCCTAGTGGTGACGGTTCAGGCGACGGTCCGTCAAGCCAGTGACGGTCCGTCAGCCTGGCCGTCACACCTGGGCAGTCCGCGATGCGAAATCCGAGCGTTTTTGGGATTTGTTTCCTAGACTCCTATAAATACCCTATGTTAGGTTTATTTTATTTACCAAGCTTTTTACAATAGTTCTCCCAATAGTTTTAGGAGAGATTTAGTCGAAGTGGAGAGCAAGAAACACGTTATTCTACTTCTTGAATTCGTGTTCTTGATTTGTTCTTGGGATCTTGTTTTCTTGTTCTTGGAATAATTAAAGATTGTTCTCACTACATTGTAAGGATCTCTTTCCTTTATTATGAATATGACTTTCTTTTATTCTTCTACAAGCATGAGTAACTAAACCTCCCACAACTAGGGTTGTGTGAGCCATGGCTAAAGTAGCGATATAGATTCCGGGTAGCGACGGGTTCAATATATATGTTGTCACGTTGTTAATCATTAATTATTTAACATTTTCTAGTGGTTGCAAACATTAGAACATGCCTAGGTTTAATTTGCTTGAGTAAAGAGATTAAAACCGGGAAACTTGATTAACGACGAGGATTCGACACTACCAACTCTCGTCTTATGATTAATGCTGTAACTAGATTAATCTACTTGATGTTTAGGATTGAAATCTAAAAGCACACCTTTTCAAGTTCGAGAGAATTGAAAAGTAAATTCGTCTATTTGGTTGAGAAACGTTTAGACGATACCGTTAATTCAATCACATCGTGACACGCATATAAAAAGAACCCGGTTAAGCTTAGGATCGACATCGTTACCAATGCCATGGTAAACACATCCCTAGTTCATTATCCTACTGATTATTTCTCATACATTATTGTTCGTTTTGTTTACACATTGTTCACACAAATCCCCCCCTTTATTTTCCGGAAACTATTGACCATTAGTCAATTAATTCACTAACGACTTAACTTTCACCATATTCTCTGTGGGATCGACCCCAACCTTTGTTGGGTTCTATATTTGACAACGATCGCTTACGCTTCTTAATTGGAGTGGTACTTTGAGCGTTATCACCAGTAAACTATCGTATTTTCGAGAAAGTTTTATTTATAGCGAGAGGCACGGGATCGTAAACCTCCCTAAAATATAAATAAAATCGCATGCCATGTGGTGGAATATGCTATTAGATACAATAACAATATATTTGTGATAAAAAAATATATAAGAAAATATCAATCAAAATTTACTAACTATTACAATATTTTGAATTGTTAGTCACATAAAGTTAGTCAAAAATAGTTTAAATTTTGGTTAGAACCTAAAAAGATCCCCAGCAGAGTCGTCATTTATGTTTTATTCCTTTTCAAAAAATTTATTATAGAAAATAAAATGACATTAAAATGGTTTTGACACTTAAAAATTATTTTAAAAAACTTAGAGAAAATTTCAAAATAATTCTAAAGCAAAAACATAGTCGCCACTTAATTTTTATAAAGAAATTAAGAAAACTTTAAGGAATTTCAAAGACTTAAAAAATAGAAATAAATCTTTAAAACAAGAGAAAATGGGTAAGGGTTCAATTAACATCTTAAGAAGGGTTTTAAAGGCACTTAAGAATGTCTGTTTAAAAAATAGTTGACCAAAATAATTTGACTAACTTAAAACGAACTAATTTTGAAAGAGTTGAAATTACGAATTGTTATTTTAAGGAAAAAGATGCATGCTTTGATTAAAGAAAGATTCATTTAAATAAGACGATTTTTAGGATAAAACATCTCGTTGTGAATAAAGTCTAAAGAAGACTAATGATCACACGAAAGGGGTAAGAAAACATCTTTATTTGAAAAGGTCCATATTTTAGCAATATTAACACAAGATCCAACTTTTACTCATTTTAATCCAACTAAATTAAGCGGCAGGATTTTGAACAAAACAAATTACAAGAGAACTAAAACAAAGATAAAATTAAAAATGTCAACACTTTAGGAGATCTATTTAGATTAATTAAATTAAGAGTTAGCTACAATTAATATAAGCAAATAAGCATAAATAAAATACAAGGAAATAAAGAGGAAAAAGTTTAATTTGGGCTTTCGGCCCATTTTTCATGTTGTCCAGATTCGGACCCCCGAAGATAATGGACTTTCAGCCCATTCTCCTTCTTGTATACCAGTTGGTATATTATCTTCTTTTTTATGTATATAAATGTATATCAGCCGCATATCGTTGTTTTCCACCTGTATATCAGCTTCCATTTTCACTTCTTCCTTTCTTGAACTTGGATACCAACTCTCTTGGCTGGCGTATATCGCTGTATGTTATTGTATATCACCAATATTCGAAGGTATATCAGTGTATACCAGCTCTTTGACTCGAAAGAATTGGCTTAGCTAAGCCCCAATGGAGATGCAAAGGTGGGAGAGTCCAAGTGGGACTCGATGTATCGCGTTTATGCAAAGAAAATGAGATAAAGATTAGTTATCAATTCAAAACAAAGTTTCAAGTTATGAATCATAACAAAATCTAAGCAAGACTGTTACAACACCAAATGGTTTGATTATTTTAAGAATGGGAAGGATACAGTCGAGTTCCTATTTACATACTACCATATAAATGACACTAAAAATGGAGAGGAATAATCTTAGTAAATCAGAATTTTATGATCAACAAGATAACCATTTAAGACATACTCTGATTTCAGTTAAAGATGAAAGCTACAGAAGATTTAAAGTTATATAAAAGATCATTTAGCATTCAAAAGGCTTAGGTATCAGATCATCATAACAGAAGGCTAAAACTGGCCAAAAATTAATTCATTTCTCTTTTAGAGCTCCCTACTGCTAGTGACAAACTTTAGCAATCAACTTCAAAGGAATTCACCCCACTTCTAACACTATATGCTAAGAATTGGTATGAAAAATGGTCGATTCAAACACAAGAGCCAAATAAACTCCTCCAAGAATTTCCAACAGTCATGGATTGGGAGAAAAGCATGATGATAAGAACGTGATATGAAATGAGCTCATACACAACAAACAGTGACAAAAGGAAAAGAAAATTCACGAGTTTAGGCACACTTCAAATTTTATTTAAGGATAGAACCAACAGCCCCACTTTAGTTTTTATCACCTTTAGACTCGTGTTAAACACATCTGTAGTTAAGGGTACTTTCTAGGGATGATTCTACTACGACTCTCATGGCAAATAGAATAAGAACATGACGACAAACCATTAACCAAGATTCAAAGTTACGAATTGATCTCAACACCAGCACTTAACAGATTCATTAGATATTATGTTAAACAATGAACACATGAATTGTTTAAAGAAACAAAAAGGAAAGAGAAGAGCTTCAGGGATGGCAAATTGGTCATAAAATTACCAGTTAATTCCCAAAATCATGCTTGATCAGTTTTATTGCAGATTCATATCACACCATACATATCATAAACACTAACTAATCAAGTAATTAGATGGGATTAAGGGGAGTTTCGGGTCTTTAGGAACTTTTGGGATGAGCCAAACTAATAAATTCAAAGCCCACCCCAAGCTCGACTATTCCCTAAACTCAACCCTTTTTCCCTTAATCATACATAACCAATAATAACCAGTCAATTCGCGAAACAGAACTCAACACGATCCAAATAAACAACAGCAAACCAATACACAAATCTCAACAACCAATCAATTACAATAAGAACAAGAGAAATAAAGTGAAGGAAAAGGGAGATTTACCTTTTTCCAGGCAGCAAAAATGATACGAGAAGAGTTGGGTTTTTCCGATGACCTTCCGACAAATAAAAGATTTGAAACTTCTTGGTTTCCGATTAGCAAAAGAAAACAGATCAAAAACCTCTAAGGAAGCTTAAAAGAACCGTGTGATTTTGCTTAGAACCTTCTTTGATTTTTTGGATATCCCCAAGTGCTAGAGAAAAGGACTCTCCAAAGTCTTGCTATCTAAAAAAACCACCCTTAATCAATGAGCAAAGGGGGTTTATATAGGGGAATTTCTGGGGTTTCTAGTGGGTGGAAAAATGAGGGGGGGGGAATGAATGGGGAATCGGATAGAATTTTGAGGGATTTGAAATCCAAAAACCAAAAATATTCTGATGAGGGCACGTATGTACCTTGGTGGTATGAAATCGATCATATACTAATAATTTGGGGTGTCTTACGCCGTGATTTTAGGGATGAAACGCTGAGATGCCACCTGTAAGCTTTTGGGTTCTTCTAGAAAATGAAAAGCTCATCGATTCGTACTAGAAATAGATACATAGGAGAAATAGATGGAGGGTTGACGATTTGAGGAGATTTGGGAGAGATTTGGCATCATTTGGAGCTGATTTATAGGTCATTTTTAGGGGTGTGACGTTATTTGTACTGGGTGTTCTTGTTGTCGTCATCTTTTGTGAGAAGAGACGATGAGAGATAAGGGGTAAAGGGGTCGTTTGGCTATGACTGTGTAGTTAGAATAGAGAAAGAAAGGAGAGTATATAGTGTGAGAGGGTTTGGGCCGGGTCAGGCGAAGAAGAGGGTTGGGCTAGGCGGGTTAGAAAGGGAATGGGCCAGCGGGTCAGGTGGGTTGTTGGCCCAAATCACTGGCGGATATAAGGAGTGTGAGGTTTATTTAGAATCTGGCCACATTTTACGAAATGTGGCCACTTTCTATTTAAGGGATAGCCAAATTAAAAAGGATTTAGGGAAATTCGATTAAAATTTAAATAATTGTAGGGATTTAGGTTATAAAAGAAATGAAGATGAATCAATTAAGAATAACCTTGATCTTTAATGAATTAAAACAATTCAAAATAATTATTGTATTTAACGTAGAATTACCTCTTTTAACAATTGTGTAATTATTTTATTCAATTAATCTCTTGCTTGAATTAATTTAGAGGGAAAATTAAACGTTTAGTCTTTAAAAAGGATTTTCTTATGAAATTAACTTTACAATAGCTCTTTAAGTAAACTTTATATAAATTTCACATAATTAATATGAAAGATATAAATTATTACTCAGAACTATTATAAAGCTGATTTGGAAAATATTTTATCCTTTTTTATAAAAACAATTATTTCAAAAATTGCTTAAAAATTCAAAGGCTCAAGATTAATTCGTAATGTGAAGGGTAAAAATTGGGTGTCAACAACTATTAGCCACGGGGAGAGCACTTGTAGATGTTGAGCTCGGTGAACTTAAATTCTGAGTGGGAAATGAAGTGGTGATATTCAATGTATGCGAACCCACAATACCTCTGGATGACTTGAGGGTAATCTCGGTGATACAGTTAGAGGGCAAGCTTGATGGTGCCCTTGAGAAGTATGAATTGGGCAAGACGCCCAAGATTGACGAGTTGCTAAGTCGGCAACATATTGATGTTTTGAGGACGTTGAAGGAGAAATTCCCCTTCTTGGGATGGGGCAATGCCAAGAGGATTGGCATGCTATCCGACAATGACTAAGGTTGAGGTACCATCGCTGAGCCGCGACGTAAAATCAAGCGCTTCTTGGGAGGCAACCCAAGTGTTTTTACTTTATTTTTAGTTGTGTTTTGTTGTTTTTGGTTTGTTTTAGGAATGCAAGGAGCAGAGGAATGAACAAGTGGAAAGACAGGACAAAAAGGAGATGTATGGAGGACCTTGAGGTTCGCATGATCCATTATGCACGTCGCATAGCCCAACGCATGCCAAACCAGAAAGCTAGGAAGAAAAATAGAAATCGGAGGCAATATGTGATGGGCTGTGCGGTCCGCATAAGCCCAAATACGTGTCGCACCTCCATCGCATGCTGAAGCAAAAGCCTGGGCCAAATTCAGGGCATGAAAAGGTGAGGTACAAAATGACATGCGGTCCGCAAGCGGGCTTGTGAGAATCACACGTCACGGCACACCAAGGTAAATTTCAAATTTTAATTGACCTAACTCGTTGACCGACCCGACCTTGAGACCGACCCGACTCAATTTCTTCTTATTTTCCTTTATATTCTACCACCCTTCTCCTATTCTTCCACATTCTCTCTTACAACTTCTCAAATTCTCTCCCAAAACCTCCCACAAATCTCTCAAACTTCCCCAAAATCTTCTCCTCCTCTCACTCAAACTTCTCCACCGCTTCACCACTCGTCTCCGTTGTTGGTTCTCTGGGCAAAATTTTGGTCACCATTGTTGCTCTCCAAAAGCTCCAATTTTTGCTTCTCCTAGTTTAATCTTCACTTGTGGTAAGTTCCTCGATATTAAATACATGTTTTTATGTTGATTGGGAACTCATATTGTGAAGCATACTTATTAGAATTGCCATGTTGATTTTGGGTGAGATCCAAAAATTTTGGGTCCCCAATTTTGAATTGTGTTATGGATTTTTCTTAGGATCAACTTGGTAGAACTTGATAGTGTAATAATGCATGTTGATTGTAGTAGTTTTTATCCTTGAAAATCTGTGTTTGGGGTGAAGTCTGAGTAACCCACTTGTGATTGATGCATGATTTGGCCCTATGATAGATTGGGTGACGTCATTCTTAAGGGCAAATCATCGTCTTTCATGAGGTTTGGTCGAAAATTATTGTGTGGGGTTGAAATTTGTTACGATTATGTGCCCATGTTCTTTGTTGAATATTTTGTTGGGTATCTGATCTTGTGCGGGGAGGTAAAAATTGTTGAACTTGGTGCCTAATTGTTACAATTGAAGGCTTGATGTTCCCAATGATAGATGGGGTAACGTCCTTCTTAAGGGAAATCATTGAGTTCTTCTTTTGTTTGATACGGTGATAATGAAATTTGGGGAAGTCTGAGTACCCGGATAAATTGTGGTCATGTTATGTTATGCCCCCGAATGTTTAATTGTTGGTTTACTGCTTGATGCCAAGTGCTTTATGCAAATCTTGCTCCACGAAGCACATGTGTAATTCACAAGACCACAAGGAACCAAAAATTCTAATTGTGCTCTTGTATGTTTCACATGTGGTGCGGGATCTTAATGTGCGAAATGCACAAGGCACCACACCTGCCGAAAAAGTGGTTCCAGCTTACTGTTTTGAGGTGCAAAGCAGGGTGCGATGCGCACTTTGGTGCATGCGAACTGCACCAGCAATCGCACCTCAGTGAAAATTTGTTGAAGGATTTGATAGCTCATGCGATGTCATGTGCGACGTGCACAATGGCTTGTGCATTCCGCACATGGTCTGCATGAGCTGTCAATTACCTTCTTTATTTTTCTACTCCTTTGCATTTCGACCTGTTTAGTGTGTTAACTTTTTTTTGATCTTTTTTCTTTCACATATGTCAAAAATACAAAAAGATTTTGCCTTTGTTTTTAGACTCACAATCTCCATGTGCAGAACATGTCTTCTAGCAGGGGCAACATAGGTAGCCAACCAAGGAAAGTATCAGCCACAGAAGAGGCAAGGATCCATTTTGGGGTGGAAGGCATAAAGGCCTTTTATAAGCGGGATAAGAATAGGACATTCAATGAAGAACAGAGTTTTAACTTGGGGAAAGTTGGGGATGAGTTACCCAACATGCACCATCAGTTTGCAGAACGAGAGTGGAACCCTTTTCAAGATGTACCCGGGGGTTACTATGAGGAAGTCGTGCAGGAGTTCTTTGCGGCCTATCAAGCTACGCGAGATTCTAAGGGATATAAAGGGGATACCGAGAAATTCCCTAATCTGGATTCCGTTATAGTAAGGGGAAAGAAAGTTTGCATCACCCCTAATGTCATCAATGCCATCTATTGGGGACACCTAATCGAACTTGCACCTGATCTCATAGCCAAGTTGACGGCCGAAGTAAAGCCTTATCGTGAGACTGCTCCTATCCTTGCTCCTTCCACTCCTATCTGGTCTACTGTGGGAGGTGATATTCTGAGAAGAACTTTGTACTTTGAAGCCCGTTTGTGGTATGATCTCGTCCATATCTGATTCTTACCCTCTCAAAATGACCAAAAGATAAATCAAGAGGGAGACATTTTGGTTGCTGCCATTATGACATGGGAGCATGTGAATTTTAGGGAAATTGCAGCCATGGTGATTCAGAGGAAAGCACGCAGGGGTAGTGACTCATTCCCTTTCCCAATGATGATTTGAAAGTTGTGTCTCAAGGCCGGCATCCCATACTTCAGCTCTGACAAGGTCACCCATGTTGTTGGGGTGATCGATCTTGATAAGAAGACTGATAGGGATGCCCCTAGATTCAAAAGGCACAGGGTAGAGGCATCGGTGGATGCTGAGAGTGATGAGCTAGATGCCGAAGCAACTGTTTCATCCCCTTATCGGACTACATCAGAGGCCCATGCACATGCCCTCGCACCCACTTTGACCAAAAGTGGCCTCCAAGATATGGTTGACAAAACATATAACCATGAGAGGCAATTGATAGATTTAGCGAGAGATCTGCCAGGGTTGATTGATAGGGCTGTTAAGAGGGCTATCAAAGAAGTTGTGGGGAGCATGTTTACACTTTGCAAAAGGGTAGATGTCATCGAATGGGCCATCAGAACACTCAGGAGGGATGTTGGCAAAGCCAAAGGAAAGCATCCAATTGAGGAGGCAGACTTGAGCAACTTACCTTTACCCTGTCGCACTCGTGGACCCATGGATGATTTGTTTGCATCTTATAAGGATGAGGAAGTTGAGCTGCCTGGTGATGAGGATGCAGATCTAGATGATGATGAATACCCGCTGTTCTAGCAGGCTCTCAGGGACTCCACAGTGACAGCAAACTCCCAAAAGGGTGGTGCAGGTCCTAGTGAAAATGTCGCAGTTGATGAAGCACCAGTTGATGATGATGAGGACTAGGCCTCCAGAGACTTGCACCCCTTCTCTCATTATTTGATCTTAAAGCATTGAGGGAAATATTTCTTTTTTATGGGGGAAGGTGGTGTTTATTTGATTTGATTGTTGGTTGCCTGTGTTGGGCTTGAGGTATTTTATTTCCCTTTCCAAGCCTTGTTGACATTTTTAGTTCCTTTGCTAGATTTGATTTGGCCCTTGTCGGGCATGTTAGATGATTGTGATGATATTGCCCTTGCTGGTCCTTTTTATTATGTTTTTTTTAGCTTAATTGTGCCCTCGTCGAACTTTATTTTCAATTCTTGGTTGTGTGCCGGGTTAGTCTTATGTAATTCCATTGTCTTGCTACCCGTGCCTTACAAATGCGCTAAGAGCCTATGCTGAGGCTTGTTTTTCAAATGATTCATGTGCGCGCAAATTGGTAATTGCCTTGTTAATAGTAGTTTAGCAATAAACTCCGAGGATTTTCTTAATACCACGGTTCTTTCCCAAAGAGCAAAAATGTTTTCTTTTCTTTTGTTTTTGTGTGTTTTTGTGTCGAACCGAGTTGGTGTTTCCCTATGATAGATTGAGAGGCAACTTTCTTAAGGGATAATGCCAAGTTTTAATTTTAATTTGAGTCTGTAGTGTGCTTGTCTAGAAATGGACCCACCAAAAAAAAATCTTGGTAAGACGTTTTTGAAAAGGAAAGGAAAGAGTGAAAATGAAACTTTGAGGAAAGCATTCTCTTGTCACGATTTGCACCCTCTTGCTTTGTATTGATTGATTCCCAAACGAGTGTGTAATGAACTCAGTATAGCTTGTCAAAAGTCATTTATCCCAATTGATCTTGAGTCTAATAAAAGAAATCTTGTGGCATGATTCCTTATGTGGTGAGGCTTTACCTTGATTCTTGTGCATATGTGTTGTCTAGAACTTGCCCCGAATGTGATTCAAGGTGAAATTCTAGGTGTGATCGATCTTGGAAAATGATCTTAGGCCCTTTTTGAATAGCCACTTCACCCAAATAACTTTCCTCAACATCAATCCTAGTGAACCCCTTTGAGCTTGTGACCGTTCTTTGGCACCTTGTTTAACATCTCAATCTTGTTGGAACTTCTATCTTGGCACCCGTCCTCCCTAAGTTCTTGAAAATGAAAAGCAGGTCAAAAGCCTAAGTTTGGGAGGGAAATGAAAAGATAACATAGGCAAATGCCTAAGTTTGCGGGTGTATGTGATCAATGAGGAGAAGAAAAAGGATGCACTTTAAGTGCAAGGTAGCACCTTAAGTTGAATTGTAAATTGCTCCAAAAAGTTCAATCAAATCAGCAAAATGAAAAGAAATAATAGGTGCTACCAAACAGTGGTGATACAAGGAGTGTTGAATGATCATGATTGAATAGGAGAAGCTTGGGTTGTGTGAGGGAGAAATAGGTGAAGTCAAAGTAAAAAATGTGAGCGATGTTTGAAATGATAACAAAGAGCATTAGGGAGGTGTAGTCACTTGAACCAAATGAAATCCTCACCTTAGCCTTAGGCAACATCGTAACTCGCAAGTCCTAAGTGATTCCAAGCTTGGCCACCCTACATTAGTGGTGATTTACATGAAGGGCAAGCCTATGGGTCAACATGTGTTCACTTGAACTTCCTTGAGAGAGTGAGAGTCTTCTTGGTTCTCTTATAATCCCTTTGTTTTGTGAATGGCATGATTGTGAGTGGGATTGTCTCTTGCGGTGGGTGGCATTATGCACTCAAATTGAAACATGAAGTCTCTATTTCAATTGAGAGGAATGAATGAGACAAATTGTGTGGCGAATCTCGAGGCAAACCTTGATGGTCCATGCCAATGACTTGAGAAGCTTTGTATCTATTTAGAATGATAAAATTCCCTTGATTTTGAGTGAGAAATGAAGTCCTTTTGAAAAGGTTTTGGAATGATCTATTGCCTTGATAATGTGGTGGTTCAAATTAAGACGAGCACAATAGTTGAATCTTTTGTTTGAGTCTTTTTGTTTGTTATTTTTTTTAGTTTTTTTTTAGAATAGAATAGTCTTTGGTGCCTTGATTGAGTTCTATAGTATAATTCATTCCTTACCTTGTGAGTATCTTGCTTGAGGACAAGCAATAGTTCAAGTTTGGGGGTTTGATAAGTCGGTAATCTACCAACTTATTGAGCCTTTACTCATGAATTATTGTTATGTTTTGATAAGATTTAGAGGTTCTTATGGCATTTATTGATGTCTATGCAGGTATTTGTGATCAAAGATAGAAAACAAGGAAATGGACCCAAAAAGAGCCAAAAAGGAGTGAAGTGTGAAGTGATAAACAAGACGAAGATTCTGCTGAGAGATGTGGCGCCCGTGCGACATGCACTTGCCTTGGTGCGGAATGCACCATTCTACCACATGGAGATAAAAGTTAACTGAAGAATCTGCTAAGGGGTGCAGTCGTTGTGCGACGCGCACAATGCTTGGTGCGAGCCGCACCCTACTTTTCATGAAGCTCCCAATTTGCCTGAGTCACTGGACCACTGAAGAAGGGTGTGCGACGCACACATGATGAAGTGTGAACCGCACATTGCACCGTACACCACCCGAAGGGCATTTTTGTTCAAATTTATGTTACATTTTGGGAATATTCATAAACCCATTTTAGGCACAATTGTAAATAGTTCTGATAGTTTTGAAGAGTTTTGAACAATTTCTTAGCTTTGTGAACAAGTTTTCCCTTCTAAGAACAAGAAGAGGGTTTCTCCCAATTTCTTCTTCCTAATTCTTAGAACCACCATTTATGTACAAACAGAGCTTGGATATTGAGAAATTTAGCTTGAATGGAAGGGAAATTGAATTACCCACTTGGTATATCTCTTTCCTTAAGCATGAGTAGCTAAACCTCTTGTCTAGGGATGTGTTGATGATGGGTACTTGATAAATGGGTGTGGGTGTTATTAATTCTTGTTTATAATTGCCTAATTGACATGGGTCTAGTGATTTCACCATATTTTAACTCTAAAATTGGTGGTTGCAAACATTGATTTTCTTTACTTGGTTATGTTCTTGCTTGAAAGAGAAAATCATAACTTTGGATGTGAAATTGCTAGTAGGAACTTGGGCTTCCATTTAGATTAGGACTAAAAATAGCTCAAATTGACTAAATCACCCATTTAAGGGTCTAAGCTAGAAATAGCGTGACCTCACTAAACATTGGCTTAGTTGTTTATTACTTAATCAATAGTTCTTGATTTAAGGCTGTTGAATATATGGTTGTTGATCGAGAGATGAATAACCATACCTAAAACCAAGGTTACCCATGTTGTTTAGCATAAATTTGCATGAATAAGCAATCACCCTTTCCCATGCTCGAGTCCCATTTGACATAGATCCCTAGTCGTCCTCCCTCTATTGTTTACGCCTTGCGCTTTTTAATTATTATCTTGTTTGGAATTCGAATTGTAATAGATTCCCAATTCCCCCCTTTTTTACATTATTATTGTTGAGCAATCTACTCTTGTGTGAGGTCAATTTACAATCACCTAAGCTAAGCTCTAAATTTCCTGTGGGATCGATCCCGACACCTATCGGGTACTATAAATGTGTTTTGCTCTGACGATCACTGGTACCTCCTTTTAAGAGAGTACATTTTAGCGTTATCAGTGACTTGACTCTCCAGGTACGAAGGCCTCCAACTTGTTCATCAGTTGAGCTATTTGAAGATTCTTATCATCTACTGACTTCTTCAAGACTTCAATGGTTTGTTCCATCATTGTGAACTTCTCGTCCATATCAGTTGCATCAGCCATCAAGGCATTGACTTTTGTTGAAACAAGGGAGTCCGTCGAATCCTCAGAATTACCAAAATTGATGCCAGTTTGAAAAAGTTCATCAAACAACATGGATGCAAGGTTGCCCCCAGGGGTTGCAGTTACAGCCGTCACCTGAGATTTGTTCTTTTTTTCCATCTCCAAAGAGGTGAAGTATTTAGATCCATCCCAACCCCTAGTCTTGAACTTGCGTCCAGTGATTGAGCTAGTATGACTGAGCTCAGGAGATGTGGCAGCAGAAGAGTCCTTGCATGAGATATCATTGGTCTTTTCGAAGTCCATTGCAGTAGCCGAATTTGATTCAGGAGGAAAAGATGAAGAGCAAAACTAGTCCCACTGGGCGTGCCAAAATTTGTTCGCAATAAATTTTCGTAGATCTGAAAATTAACTACAACCAAAGATAATAAAGAAAAGTAATTTATTAAGTGAATCTTGTGAGTACAATTCCGTTGTTCTCTTGATTCTTCTCTCCTTAGATTTCTCCATAATTTGAGGGCCTTCTGTAGCGTGTTTCTCAAACTTTTGGATGATTTGAACCTCCTAGAGACGCGTTTGATCTCCAGGAATATCGGACAACACTTCATCATTTTGAGTTGATCTCAAGGCAGAACACTGTCGATCAATTCTTTGAAGAACTGTGTAGTTGATGCAGATGCTTCCTCCAATGCTTGCAGAATGTCCCTCAGAAAATTATGTAACCCTCCTATTTATAGTTGTAGGGGGTAGGCAGTCCAAGTGTAAATGGATTTTTATGTATTCTTCTGATTGGTCCATGTAAGTCAACAATCTTATCACAAATGTTATGTGATAAGGTTGCTTGTGATTGGTCAAAAACATGTCATATTGGCTACTTGGCAGATTTTGACTAGTTCTTTAATTTGACTGGGATTGCCACATTATTTCAACATGTGGCATCATCTTGTTGGTCTTTGAATTTGACTGGGATGGCACATCACTTGACACGTGTCACGGGTCTGGGCCTCAAGATGAAATGGTCTTTGGGCTTGAAAATAATAAAATGGACTAATTCAGTTTGTAAAGTCCAAATTAATGTTCGACCCAAATAATCATGGATTAAATTCAAATTTTATATGAATTTAACCCACTAAAATTTATGTGTCTACAATAGTAATACTCTTTTGAATTTTTTTCATAATTCTTAATGAAAATAAAAGGGAAGAATAACACTATTGCCTTATACTCTGTAAGGTGTGGAAACTAGAGTTTGACTACGCCAAACAAAAGTTTAAAATGAATCCAAGGAAAAAGAGTACATTGATTCAACCTTTTTTGCTGGCAAACCTATTCATTTTAGTAATATAATAGTATTTAAACAAGGATTAATCAAAACTAAGCAAAAACATCGAAATAATTTTATTATCAACGGAATACTTAATTTGAAAAAGAAAATTATAAATTAGCGAATTCTTGAGTGATGATTGGATATTTCCTCGAGTTAAAAAAGTTTGTTCACGTAGTCTCCCTTTTCAGGGTTAGGAAGACATTTGGAGTCCAAATGCAATAATCTGGTCATTAGGTCGTTGTGAATGAAATATATTTTTATGCAATTATTATGAATAATTATTTTTTTAATCATGTTATATTTCAATTTATTTGTATCACTAATTACATGGTTATGAAATATGTGTTTTTGCCAATCACTTATTAGAAGATCATAGAATTTGTTTCCTTTAATTTCACATTGTTTTTATTCCTTGGTATATTGTGCAGACAAGCAAGATGGCAATTAAAATCTAATTAAAGCAGTAAGATTTAAAGTGTTCAAGTTAGTAAAGACCCCAACTTGCTGGAGTTGATTTCCTTTAATAATGATGTTGCATCACGTAGATACTATGAAGTTTAGTTCACTCAAAATGCACAATATAAGTGATATCTAATTTATGTATCCTTAAACGGGCATGCCAATCTAAGGAAACGACAAGGAGCAGTGACTCTTGAAAAATGGATGGCTTTGGAGAGCAAGTCGGACAAGCAAAGGCGTTATTGAACCATTACCGAAGCATATCTAAGGAAGGAAATGTTGTGAAATTTTTAAGTAGGGGTGTACATACGTCGGGTTGGTTTGGTTTTTCCCTTTATCAAATCAAGCCAAGGATGTTGGATTTTTATATATATAAACTAAATCAAACTAATAATAGTCGTGTTTTTCAACTTTTAATTTTCTCGATTTCTTGAAATTTTTTGGGTTTCTTGGGTTTCTCAAATTAAATTCTCTTAATTAATGCATTCTTATTTGTTTTCAAAGTTCTTTTTTTTCAATCATGGTATATTTTGAAATGTTTGCATAAAAAATTGTATAATTATAGTATTTGTGTTTAATAAAAATGTTATTTGATGATTGTGTGTGTATTTATATGATTTGTTTCCTTTGAGTTTATAAAGTTCATGTTATTAGGTATATTGCATTGAAACGATTACATTCTTATAAAATCAAATATTTTTTTTTGTTCAAACAATTAATATTCACTAATAACTTCCGCGCATTGCGCTGGCATGTATACTAGCTGAAATCAAAAACTGAATTGGCAGTTTTCATTTTTTGCAGTTTAGTTTTTTTTTTTTTTAAAATTGAAATTTTGGAGGCTTTTGCCTCTCCTATTCTATATAGAGAGATTTTTCTGCTCTCTTTCCTTTAAAGTTTGTTTTCGGTTGTGAAGCTTTAATTCGAAAATTGCCCTACTAAACTACAAAGGGAAAAAAGGGTAAATTTAAACCAACTCCAAAAATCAACAGAACTTTTTCATGAAGGAAGATCCAACCAAATTCAAAACCAGACCGAAGTTCATTCAGTTTTTCCCAAAAAGAAAGGGGACCTGATAACTTCCTTGTTATTGAACATAGCTAAAAAGGCTAAAGTACCTTGTAAGATAATCCCAAAAATACAGTTTTGGAGTTGGGAAAGTAGTTCTGGGCATTTCAGTGTGCGATCTTCAAATAATTCATGATATTGACCAATATATTCTGTTGTCAGAAAATAAACACGAGGTGAGCGATGATAAGGAAAACTGCTTCCAATCCAGAATAACCAAACTTGGCAACCCAGGATTATGTTTAGCCCAAGCCATGACAGAGTTTCTCGCATAGAGAAGCATAAATCACAACTAAAATAGCAAAGATAAAATTGAATACGAGAGTGCCATTTTATGCTACAATCCTTCACCTTACATAATGGTTTATTTCTCTTATTTCCCCTCCTATTGATGATTGACATTTGACTTCATATTTCCAGCTTATAACAGAGATACCATTTTATTAACTTGAAACACACAATGACTAGACAGAAAATTAACAGAGGGATCACAGTTGTCCATCCATCAGCTGCAGTACATGGTTCCACGCTTTAGACAACCAGTCATCAGCATTTATCGCTGTGGTGAGTCAATTGTCCGAACATTGGCACCTGTAATTCCTTCAAGGCGATCTTTGCTTATCTCTACAAAGTGACCCACCATTTCATAAAATTGTTTCAGGCCAGAAAGGGGAAGAATTATTGAAGAGCGGTCAGAACCTGCTACCTGCAAGTTACAGCGAAAATATGACATGAGAAACAAATGACCAAATTTGAATGATTAAATTAGATGAAGGTTATCAAGAAGCCAAACCTCAGATATTCGTAAGAAATGGCCCCGGTTGTTATTCCCAAGATCAAAGAAGAACCTCTTCTGGTCAACCCTGATTACTTTGGAGACCCCCAGGTTACTAACTTCGTCAGCTGCTGGCAAATCAATGGTCCGTTCTACACTCAAATCAGCTATGGGGGCAGATTGAGAAGACTGACTGGATATAAAACCAGCTCCTACATCATCTGAAAGCCCAAGACGCTCTGAGGTTTCCGAAGTCTGTTGCTTTTATACATTTTCAAACAAGAGAACAATAAGCTATTATTTTGAGACACCTTGAAGGACACAAAAAGGCACCGACTGTAAAATTACCTGATTGGGCGAAATAAATAGCCTTGAGGCTTCGTTAATCTCTTCCAAAATATTCCTAAATGCTGCCCATCCCTCATCCCGGGCACTTCCTGCTGGAACAATAATGGTACTACGGTTCCTGCTAATAGATGCTTCAGAGACCTACATGCATTACTCTGTTAACAGATAGGAGTGTAAAATATAGGGCTGCAAACGGGTCCCCATTAGAGACTCATAAAACCTTGTTTGTAATCAAACTGCGACTAATCTTCTTCTAGTCTGTACATAGATAAACTAAGATGGGAATCAAATGATCTTACATTTCTAATTGCCTTGATTCAGTTTGTCTTACGATTTCTTAACAGTATCCATTTTTAGCTTTTTCTAAAAATTTGTAATTGTAGGTATCTCAATAGCTTTTAACAATCCCTACACCAGGGGTTTAGTTTCCAATTGGATCTAAAAGACATACCGGAAGTTGGAGTTAGTTCCAGAAAGGTTTCATCATTAACGGTACTTTATGTCACAATTGGTTTGAGATCCTTCCAGATATTCTCTTTTCCTTTTTCCTCTCTTCTTGTGGATAGATAAAGTTCCATTGAAAATTTAGGAGTCTGACAATTAATTGCTTTCCTGTCGTTTAAATGGTATATAGAAGTCCTAGAAGTTCTTTACGTTTCCTTAATTTCAGAAATTACTCACTGTTTATAAAGCCAAATGTAAAACTGCTGATTATGCCACTATGCTGTTTTGATAATGAAAGTCCAACCCGTAACAAAATTCCATAGGAAAATAGAAGGAACAGAATCTAGCAAGAGGATGAATTTGAATCACCGGACTGCTTAGAGCTAGGTTATGGCTGCAGATAGAATCATTTGTACAAATAGATAAAGATGGAGAAAGGTCCATGCATTTGTGAGGGATATTCTCTTGCAAAAGGAAGAAACAGTTGGTAATTAAATATCCTAGAGAATTAGGGAAATGGTTACGTCACTCAGGTGGTAGAAGGGGAATAAAACGGGAGGGAGCTCCTGGTCGAAAGGGCTCAGAGAAGGATTACAATATTCTTGTGCAATTCAATAAACATAGAAGGAAAGTGGCAGAAAAAGGTATCGGGCAGGGTTCCACATTCAGCTTTAGATGAGTTAGGTGAGAAAACAAGGGTTAAGGTCAAGATGATGGTTACCCCAAGGTCGAAGGCAAAACAAGCCACAATGAAGTTGCAGGTTAAAAAAAGAGAATGCAGCTATTGGAAAAACAAGTGGTTCAGATCAGAGAAAATTTTGACTAGTGATTATCGAAATAAATTCAGAGATTGTAGAGGCCAAGGTATAATATTGCCAACAACAATCTTAGCAAACAGAGAACACAATAAAACACTACTCAACTAGGGATGTAACCAACTTCAAAGAATCTAGCCAGCTTGTTTGCATTTTGCAGGGAATATGATCGCAGTCAAATGATTCTTCTATATTTATTACATGCAAGTGCACACAAGAGGCTGCCTTAGAGGCTGCCTTTGTGCCTCAATTGTAATATCTTGACAAAGTCAGACCAAAGACACAATTCATAGATCCAAACAACCAGTTTTATAAGGCCCTCAACCCTGGGATCAAAAGCAATAAATGATTCTCAAGAGGCTTCCCCCTCCTACCCTGTATAGTTATGCAAGAAATAAGCTCCACTATACAGATTACCCACTCAATGGAATTTCACATTCACATTACGCCAACTCTCATGACATACCTTTAAGAATATCAATGTATATAGTGTCCCACATGGAAAAGGATTAATGCGTATTGTGTCAAATATAACTATAGTCTATAAATAGGGCTAAGTGTAATAACGTAGATACAAATCTCAATAATACTTCTTCCCATGTCTTTACTTCTCACATGGTACCAGAGCCACAGTGAGAAACATTCGGGACAGAAAAGGAAGTCGTCGTGCGTCTTTCCAGTGATTCCACAGATCTGATTTGCGTCGTTCCACTTTCCATCAGTTTTGTGCGAAAACCAACACCACCACAGGGTCCCCCACCCTTCGGTGACCAAACCCCAGCAAGCCAAAACAGGAAAGCCCAACCCAAAAAGACTAGTCTGATAGGTGAGAGAACCCATTTAGCTTATAAAACCATTAGCATTTCTCTATTTATCCGATGAGGGACAATTGGCACATAACAATTGCCCCCGCTTGAGAACCAACGACCTCGTTGGTCACGGCTGGGCCCAGTTAGTCACGGCTGGCACCCCTCTTGGGTCCAGGCAACCGCTCTTGGCACACAGGTCATCACTCTGAGTCGCAGCCCCATGCGTGGATCGACCGGCTCTGATACCAATGTTATAGACTAAACGGGAAAGCCCAACCCAAAAGACTAGTCTGATAGGTGGGAAAACCCATTTAGCTTATAAACCCATTAGCATTTCTCTATTTATCTGATGAGGGACAATTGGCACATAACAGATCACCTTCTGATAAACGCTCGACGTTTAGATATTGTGTTTTAGTAGGAGATAATTTGGTGTCCCGGAAGAGTAAGAAACAGAATGTGGCTGCTCAATCTAGCGCAGAGCAAAATATCGAGCAATGGTTGTAGCAACTTATGAGCTAGTTTGGATCAAATAGTTGCTCATAGAATAAAAATTTGGAGAAATCAATCAGATGGAACTTGTGTGTGATAATCAAGCAACCTTCGTATTGCGTCAAATCTAGTATTTCATGAGAGGACTTAGAACATTTAGATTGATTGTAACTTTATCCGAGAAAACTTAACTCGCAGGAGAGTTAGTTACAAAATTTGTGAAGTCAAAGATCAGCTTGCAAATATTTTCACCAAGTCCCTCACTGGTCCTCGTAATTGTGATTTCGTATTAATTACATCTGTAACAAGCTCGGTGAATATAACTTACATGCACCAGCTTGAGGGGGAGTGTTAGAATATTAATGAAAAAAGCGTCCCACATGGAAAAGGATTATTATGTACGGTGTAAAATATAACTATAATAAGGCCCAGAGGAATAATGTAGATATGAATCTCAATAACACTTTTTCCCCATGTCTTTACTTCTTAGAATAACAAAGTACTCAAGTTTCCAACTGTACATAAAGTGTAACCTTGTTTTAAAGGTTTCCCAGCACATAGAGTGCCAATAGTTGGGAAAAAGAAAGAGATATATAACATTCATCACAAGAGAAGTATCCTAATCAAAGGTATTGCATAACTAGAAAATGGATCTATGGAAAAAAGTTACATAATTCAGGTTTGGATGAAACGGATAGCTGCTAAATTCCCTTCTAAATTTTGGAGACTGGGGTTTTAATGAAATTTAGTTAGGGAAGTAGAAGAGTAGATTCATAAACAAGATGTAACTAGCCAAAGGAAAAGTACTTCTATAAACAATAATCGTTAACTCTTTGACTTGGTTCCTCATCTCCTCAAAACACCACCTGTATAGGTGGGGAGGTGCCACACACATTTTCCAAAAAAAGGAGTCAAATATAACTAATTTGTCTCAATAAATACATTCATTACCGGATTTGACAGGAGTGCAGTTGATGTGAAGAACTACATTTTTTAAGATTCCTTCAACATCTTACGGTTTTTAAAGTTTTGTAGATCCACAGCATCCACTTTTTCTCTGATTTTGCTATACAACTTTGGAACCTTCTTTTTTTGGAACCTTCTTTTTTTGGAACCTTCTTTTTTTGGAACCTTCTTAGTGTTCCTCTATTATTATATGGCCCTTTACTAATCAAAAAGAGATATAAGCATGGTAAAAAGAGCTTCAATCTTATTTCTATGCTAGTAAGCTTGTCCAATATGTATGTTAGTTGAATAGCATAAAAAACTATGTTCCACTCATATGCAGGTAGAGAGAAAAAAAGAGAAGTCCACACTACCTAATACACTAATCATTCTGGTCATGGAACATGAACAACAATTCAATTTACTACCCAACCCTGAGAAAGGGGTAGGCTGTTTCATATTAGATCACGGGCATAGTGTACAAGAGATTAACTGGAATCCAAATAATAGCAATTTCCTTCAAGGTTGGTGTAAATGAAATACAAATAATAGAGATTCCATCAAGGTTGTTTTAAAAGGAATAGAGGAGTAACAAATGCTGAATACGACACTTGCAATCCAGATAGCTTATAGGGGAACCAATTATCAGAATTACCAAGCCCAAGCCATGGTTATTTGATACTTGATAGGTCCTTTAGATTTCTTTATACATGTAAATCATAAGGTATGGAGAATAACTTCTGTATCATTCCATTATGTAAGAAGTATATATACAAATACAATAAGCTCTAATTAAGGAAGCTAAATAAGGAAAGAATCAAAAGATATCCTATTGTATCCCTATATATTTGCTAAGCTATGTACAGTACACCAAAAGAGGTCTATGTTCATTTTGTAACAGTCCCCCTCAAGCTAGAGCATAGATATTGATCATGCCCAACTTGTTACTATAAGTGCAGAGAAATAGAATGGGAAAAGTATATTTATTGATGAGCCTCCAATGGAGTTTATATACAGATGAGATAAACAAGTTATCCTAAACTAACTCCTAGAATGTAGGACTGGATAAGTAGTGACTAATACAACTTGACACCTAAATTAACTCAAGAAGCCTAATCCTAATCAAATGTGTATCCTGACTAATTGTACATGTGCGCAGTAAAACAGTAACAATATTGCTGATGCGCTATTATGCCCCCCTCAAGTTAGGTGTGAAGAGACAATGCCTAACTTGGGAAGCATTCGCTGGAAATCTGGCTTGGACAATGGTTTGGTGAGCGGATCTGCAAGTTGATCAGCAGAGTGTACATGCCATACTTGGACCAGTCCACTGCGGACTTGGTTACGAACAAAGTGAAGATCAACCTCAATGTGCTTCATTTTGGTATGATGTACTGGAGTCTCGGCTGTGTACGTGACCCCAAGGTTGTCACAAAGTATTATAGGAGTAGCAGAGAGTGACACATGAAGATCTTTGACCAAGTGAGTAACCCAGTTCGTTTCAGACAAGGAGGAAGCAACCGCACGATATTCAGCCTCAGTGGAGGAGCGGGAGACAGTAGGTTGCTTACGAGAACTCCAGGAGACAAGTGTCATGCCTAGATAAACAATGTAACCCGAGATCGAGCGTCGATCATTGATGTCTCCTTCCCAATCAGCATCGGCATAGGCATAGAGAGCAGGTGATTTCTGTGGGGAAATACGAAGACCATACCGGGATGTTTCTTTAAGGTATCGAAGGATACACTTAACTGCCTTCGAGTGAAGCACAGAGGGAGAGTTGTTGAACTGAGTAAGCATGTTGACTGGATATGTGATGTCAGGTCGGGTGAATGAAAGGTACTGAAGCTTACCAAGCACACTTCTGTATTCTTTGCCATCAGTTTTAGGTGCTCCATCATCAACCAGTAGAGTCTCAGACATGCTCATATGTGACTGAATACCTTTGCAGTCTTGCATCCGAGTGTCATGTAAAATCTCCTGTATATACTTGGATTGAGTGATTGACTGATGAAAAATCCATCAATATCCCTGTGTACTTCAACACCCAAGAAATAGTGTAATAAACCAAGATACTTGCGCAGAAATTTTTTTCGAAAGAGAGGTAATGACATGTTGAATGATTGTTTCATCACTGCCTGTGATTATGACGTCATCCACATAGATAGTGAGCCCCATGTTGTGCAGAACAAAAAGAGAATTATCACACTCAGACATCTTGAACCCCATTCGAATCAGAGAATTAGTCAGTGCATCATAACCAGACCTTAGGAGTTTGCCGGAGTCCGTAAATTGCCTTTTTGAGATGGCAGACATAGTTGGGATGATTCGTATCTTCATAGCCAGGAGGTTGGTCATATACACAACAACAACAACAACATACCCAGTGTATTCCCACAATGTGGGGTCTGGAGAGGGTAGAGTGTACGCAGTCCGTACCACTACCTCATAGGTGAGGTAGAGAGGCTGTTTCCGATAGACCCCCGGCTCAAGACAAAAACAGTCTAAGAATAGGCTAAAAAGGACGTAACAAGGATACAGGATACAAAAAAACATGATAAAACTACAAGGGACGATAGGAAGTAATATGTAGTAACAAACAACAGACAGAAGCAGAACACTGCCACAAAAAACTACTACGAGGAATCCAAGAACAAAAAACTATAAGCGAGCACTACGATTACTAGTCGGGACACCAAGGAAAAACACTCCTACCTACTAGCCTACACACACTTCTACCTACTACTCTTCTACCCTAATCCGCGTCCTCCACACCTTTCTATCTAGGGTCATGTCCTCGGTAAGCTGCAACTGCGCCATGTCCTGTCGAATCACCTCTCCCCAATACTTTTTCGGTCTACCTCGTCCTCTCCTGTAACCATCCATAGCCAACCTCTCACACCTCCGCACTGGAGCATCTGTGCCTCTCCTCCTCACATGTCCGAATCATCTCAACCTCGCTTCCCGCATCTTATCTTCCACCAACGCCACACCCACCTTATCTCGGATATCCTCATTCCTAATCCTATCTCTCCTAGTAAACCCGCACATCCATCGCAACATTTTCATCTCCGCCACCTTCATCTTTTGAATATGTGAGTTCTTTACTGGCCAACACTCTACTCCATACAACAAAGCTGGTCGAACCACCACTCTGTAGAATTTGCCTTTAAGTTTAGTAGGCACCTTCTTATCACACACGACTCCAGATGCGAGCCTCCATTTCATCCACCCAACACCAATACGGTGAGTGACATCCTCATCGATCTCTCCATTTTCCTGGATAATAGACCCAAGATACTTGAAACTCCCTTTCTTTTGGATGACCTGTGTATCCAGCTTCATTTCTACGTCATCGTCCTGAGTCGCCTCACTGAACTTGCACTCCATATATTCAGTCTTGGTCCTGCTCAACCTAAACCCCTTAGACTCGAGGGTCTGTCTCCAAACCTCTAACTTAGCATTAACTCCTCCGCGAGTTTCGTCAACCAAAACTACATCATCCGCAAATAACATGCAGAATGGCACCTCACCTTGTATTTGCCGCGTCAATACATCCATTACCAAGGCAAATAGAAAAGGGCTAAGGGTCGATCCCTGGTGCAACCTCATTAACACGGGAAAGTGCTCCGAATCTCCTCCCACAGTTCTAACGCGAGTCTTGGCCCCCTCATACATGTCCTTAATTGATCTGGTGTACGCCACGGGTACACCTCGAGCCTCCAAGCACCTCCAAAGGACCTGCCTAGGGACTTTATCATACGCCTTTTCTAGATCGATGAACACCATGTGCAAGTCCTTCTTCCTTTCCCTGTACTGCTCCACCAGTCTTCTAAGGAGATGAATAGCTTCTGTAGTCGAGCGTCCTGGCATAAAGCCGAACTGGTTCTCGGAAATAGGCACGATCTGTCTCAACCTCAACTCCACCACCCTCTCCCAGACCTTCATAGTGTAGCTTAGCAATTTGATACCCCTATAGTTGTTGCAACTCTGAATATCGCCCTTGTTCTTGTACAAAGGAATCATCGTGCTCCATCTCCAAGCTTCAGGCATCTTTGCCGTTCTGAAAATACCCTCAAACAACTCGGTTAGCCACTTCACACCTGTCTCCCCCGAGCTCTTCCAAAAATCAACGGGAATCTCATCTGGCCCCGTCGCCCTACCCCTACGCATCTTACGAATCGCAACCTTAACCTCCTCAACCTTTATACGGCTACAACAATCATAGTCACGACGCCTCTCTGAGTGTGCCAAATCTCCCAGCACAAAGTTTTTGTCCCCCTCTTCATTCAAGAGTCCATGGAAGTAAGATTGCCATCTCTTTCTAATGAGAACCTCATCTACTAGTATTTTGCCATCTCCGTCCTTGATGCACTTCACTTGATCAACGTCCTGAGTCCTCCTCTCTCTAGCCTTTGCTAACCTGTATAACTTCTTATCCCCACCTTTATCCTCTAAAGCCGCGTATAAGCTTTCAAAGGCTGCCATTTTAGCTGCCGTTACCGCTAACTTAGCCTCCTTCCTAGCTATCTTATACACCTCCTTATTCCTTCGCTTCTCCTCCTCGTCTTTACTCTCTACCAACTTCGCATATGCCCCCTTTTTAGCCTCCACCTTTCCTTTTACTTCTCCATTCCACCACCAGTCCCCTCGATGCTTGCCAGCACGACCTCTCGAGATGCCCAATACCTCTCTAGCCGTCTCCCTTATGCAACTAGCAGTCGTATCCCACATATTATCCACATCCCCACAACTTCCCCAAGCCCCCCTAGTCATCAACTTCTCCCCTATTTCCAGTGCACTGGCCATAGTCAGGCTACCCCATCTAATCCTAGACCGGTCATCCACAATCCGCTTTTTTTTCTCCTTCTTGATCTCTAAATCCATCACTAAGAGTCTATGTTGGGTCGAAAGATTCTCACTTGGGATAACCTTACAGTCTTTACAAAGACCTCTATCACCCGTCGTAAGGAGAAAAAAGTCTATCTAAGTCTTGGCCACCGAACTACGGAAGGTAACCAAGTGCTCCTCCTTCTTCGGGAAACTAGAATTAGCTACTCTCAACCCAAAGGCTCTAGCGAAATCCAAGAGTGCGGCTCCCCCTTCATTCCTATCCCCGAAAGCAAAGCCTCCATGCACATCGTCATAACCCCTCGAAGATACCCCGATGTGCCCATTGAAATCCCCTCCAATGAAAAGCTTCTCAGTATCCGGCAAACCTCCCACTACCTCGTCCAAAACCTCCCAAAAGCGTTTCTTCTCCTCCTCATCCAAGCCCGCTTGTGGTGCGTACGCACTAATAATATACAAAGTAGACCCTCCAAGGACTAACTTAATTGACATCAACCTATCGTTGACCCTCCTAACCTCCACCACTTGCTCTCTCAACTCCTCATCCACTAGGATACCTACCCCATTCCTATTCCTCACACCTTCTGAGTACCACAACTTATACCCGTCTACCTCTCGCGCCTTAGTGCCCACCCATTTAGTCTCCTGGACACACGCTATGCTAATCCTCCTCTTCCTTAGGACCTTCACTAGCTCTATGGACTTTCCGGATAAAGTCCCTATGTTCCAAGACCCTATTCTCAACCTAGATGTTTCCTTAACCCCCTTACCTCTCCTTCCCCTCGCCCCCGACCCCGACCCTGCCCCCAAACCCGAGTGCGACCGATGACATGACCCTACTCGACCATCATCCACCAAAGCCACTAAAACGTGCGCTATAATCAAGGGTAAACCAACTCCACCAACTACTCTATACTAAACAATTATATCACAAGAAAAGCAAAATAGATACAAGAGACAAGAACTACACTACCAAACACGATATAGAGCCAATAATTTGCTTCCAGAATACAATACACGTCAAAGTCAATATAAAATGTAAAAAACTAGACGGCGAGTGTTAAAGCAATGGCAGAAATGTCAACCTAAATAGGCTATCAAGAATGCGATATAAAAGTCCAAGCAAATGTGAACTACTGAGGACGAAAATAAAGCCTAGGGATAGAAGTCACCGGGGTCGAGCTGTGAGGAGAGAAGGACGGTCTGCTTGCTAAAGTGGTTGGATTCCGGCAAGATGAAGTGTCGAAATTGGTCGCCGGAATCTTGTTGTTCGCCGGAATTTGGTTGGTCGCTGGAATTTATGCTAGATCTGACTCGGGCAAGGAACCTGCAAGAGGAAGAAATCGAGACAAAAGAAAAAGAAAAGAAAACAAAGAAAGGAGAACGTCGCCGGTAAAGATGGCGGCTATCGGCGGGAAGTCGGCGGCGGCGGCGTTCGTCAGAGCCTCGATGGTACGTGGCTGAATTCGTCGCCTCGTCGGTCGCCGCCGGAATCGGAAGAGGTCTGACTTCTGACTGACTGAGAACTGAGAGGTGAGAGGTCTTCTAGGGTTGTAATTGTGTTCGAGCAAGCCGAGATCTGAAAATTTGCTCTGGCCGTAAAGAGATCACAACAAAATACCAAATCTTCAACCGGATCGGCGCCGGAGCATATTCCGACGTATACAAAGCTCGCCGGAGATCCGATTCCGTCACCGTCGCTCTCAAAGAAGACTATTAGTTGGATTATTAAATTATTAAGGATTTCTAACCAAAATCGTTGGTCATATACACGTCTTCATGAATTTTCCGTCGAAGAAAAGCATTGACATCTATTTGATGTAGCGCCCAATACTTCTGTACAGCAAGTGTGAGTACTATCCGAATTGTGATTGGTTTAACCACCGGACTGAATGTTTTGTGAAAATCAACTCCGGGCCTTTGAGTGAACCCTTTTGCAACTAAACGTGCTTTATACCTATCAATGGAGCCATCAGACTTAGTTTTAATTCGAAACAACCACTTACAAGGGACAATATTTCTGGTATGGTCTGGTGGAACCAAGTCCCAAGTCTGGTTCTTCATCGCCACAAATACTCTAACGAGAATTTTTTTTTGTCCTGCACATCAATGGCTCCTTCCACCCCAGTTGTTAATGTTGATGCCTCCCCTGTTGTCAAACACTTAATTAAATTTAACCCAGCGTCCCAACTGCCCATTAAATTGTCTGGCCGCCACAACCTCCCTGTTTGGAAGGCCCAGATTGCCATGCTACTTCATAGCCATGACCTCTATGGTCATCTTCAGGGGCGGAGCTACAGTAGAATAGGGGGGTTCGGACGAACCCAGTAGTTTTTGCGTAGACCTTACATTTGTATAGAAAAACCAGTAAATATAGATATTAGTTAACCTGCGAACCCACATGCATAAACAATTGAATGGTTCAGTGGTGAGGAATATCATGCAAAAGCCTTGTGTCTGCTGAGACCTGGGTTCAAAACCCGCGTGCTTCGATAGTTTTTTCCCCTTTTTAGCTACTATTGCTTTTCCTTTTCCTTTACATGTACAAAAAAAATTCAAAAATCAAAACATAAAGTTAACAACTTAAAAAATCAAAAAGCACCTCCTCTCTAAAAGAAAGAATCATTTCTTTTCACTATTTCACAAACGCAATTTCAAAATCAAATTTTGAAAGAAAACTTAGCTAGGATTCGTTAGTTTTTAAAAAAAATATTAAATATCGATACATGTTGCTTGAATTGACGATTATAATTTATTACAAATAGAGACGCAAATATTTTTCTTCATACCAAACACACCCTAAAGGAATAAAAAGAAAATGAAAATGTTTGTAACCAGGGAGTACTTATTTTTTTTATATAACAAGAAGCAATGGATAATATGGATATTCATTTATTCGTTGATTTATCCATTTTTTATCCATACCGATCAAATATAGGTGGGTCAAATATTTTATCCGTTTTCACCTTACTCATTTTTGACCCGCCCATATCCGACTTGACCCGTCCGTTTGTCACCCCTATCTGAACCCATAAACCTCAAATCCTGGCTTCGCCTCTGGTCATCTTGACGGCACCAAGTTGTCCCCTCCGCAAACAGTCATCACTAATGAAGTTGAGACTGTTAACCCCGATTACAAGGATTGGTTTCGTCAAGATAAACTAATCCAAAATGCTCTTATGGCCTCTGTTGATGCCACAATCGCATCCACTGTCGCTTCCGCAGACAACTCCAAAGCTTCTTGGGACCTTCTTCACACCTCCTTTGCGAACAAATCGCAAACCCGCATATTCAGCCTCCCTCATCATCTCAGTCGGGTCAGCAAAGACAACAAATCTATTGCTGAATATCTGCGCGAGATTCTCTCTCTGTCTGATGAACTTGCCACAGCAGGTTCACCTGTCAATAATGAAGAACTTGTGGAGAAAATATTGAGTGGACTCGGTCCTGAGTTCCGTGAGATCTCAGCAGCCATACGGGCACGAGACTCTCCTATAAGCTATGCAGAACTCTTTGACAAGCTTCTTGATAGTGAACAACAATTCAATTTACTACCCAACCCTGAGAAAGGGGTAGGCTTTTTCATATTAGATCACAGGCATAGTGTACAAGAGATTAACTGGAATCCAAATAATAGCAATTTCCTTCAAGGTTGGTGTAAATGAAATACAAACAATAGAGATTCCATCAAGGTTGGTGTAAAAGGAATAGAGGAGTAACAAATGCTGAATACGACACTTGCAATCCAGATAGCTTATAGGGGAACCAATTATCAGAATTAGCAAGCCCAACCCATGGTTATTTGATACTTTATAGGTCCTTTGGATTTCTTTATACATGTAAATCATAAGGTATGGAGAATAACTTCGGTATCATTCCATTATGTAAGAAGTATATATACAAATACAATAGCTCTAATTAAGGAAGCTAAATAAGGAAAGAATCAAAAGATATCCTATTGTATCCCTATATATTTGCTAAGCTATGTACATTACACCAAAAGAGGTCTATGTTCATTTTGTAACAGTCCCCCTCAAGCTAGAGCATAGATATTGATCATGCCCAACTTGTTACTATAAGTGCGGAGAAATAGAATGGGAAAAGTGTATTTATTGATGAGCCTCCAATGGAGTTTATATACAGATGAGATAAGCAAGTTATCCTAAACTAACTCCTAGAATGTAGGGCTGGATAAGTAGTGGCTAATACAACTAACACCTAAATTAACTCAAGAAGCCTAATCCTAATCAAATGTGTATCCTGACTAATTGTACATGTGCGCAGTAAAACAGTAACAATATTGCTGATGCGCTATTAGTTACAAAGGTAATCAACTAGAGTTCCATTAACGCTTTTGTGAACAAATCAACTAGTTGCTCTCCTATCTTCACGTAACCGGTGGGAGTCAGGTTTTCCTAAATCTTATCACGAATAAAATGACAATCAACCTCAATATATTTAGTTCTTTCATGATACACCATATTTGAGGCAATATGAAGAGCAACTTGATTATCACAACAGAGTTTTGCTCCTGTGTGATGCTTCAACCTAATTTCAGTTAAAAGATGATATATCCACATAATCTCATGTAAACTGTGACATAGCTCCATACTAGGATTCTGCAATGGATCAAGATACAAAACCTCACTTCTTACTCTTTCATGATACAAGGCTCCCTCCAACAAAGATATAATAGCCTGTAGTAGATCTTCTATTAATTTTAGATCTAGCCCAGTCAGCATCTGCAAAACACTCCACACGAGTATGACCGTCATTTCTTATACAATATACCAAGTCTAGGAGCTAGTATGACCGTCATTTCCTATACAATATGCCAAGTCTAGGAGCTTCTTTCAAGTAACATAGGATCTGTTCCAAAGCTTCCCAATGTTTGGCCGTAGGTGCGGACATGAACTGGCTAACAACACTTACTGCAAAAGCAATATCTGGAGGAGTCACAATAAGGTAGTTTTTAACTTCCCTCTCTGGATCATCAAAAGGATCACCATCATCTTTCATAAGATGTACATTTGGAATCATTGGAGTAGTGCAAGGTTTGGCTGCAAACTTTCCGGTGTCTGCATGCAGATCAAGGATATACGTTCTCTAAGATAGAAAAATTCCCTTTTTGCTTCTGTTTACTTCTACTCCCAAAAAGTATTTCAACTGGACCAAGTCTTTTGTATTAAACCTAGTTTAAAGGAAAGACTTGAGGGAAGAGATTCCCACATAATCACTTCATGTGATGACAATGTCATCAACATATACAACAAGGAGGATAGTGCTAGTTGTTGATTGCTGGTAGAAAACTGAGTGATCACATTTGGTCATTTTCATCCTAAAATCTTGAACTACCTCCACTGAACTTGCCAAACCAAGCACGAGGACTCTGTTTCAAGCCATACAATGACTTCTTCATATGAAAGACTTTCCCATACTCCCCCTGAGCAACGAAACTGGGTGCTTACTCCATATACACTTCTTCTTGAAGATCACACAAAGGAATGCATTCTTAATGTCCAACTGATGTAAAGGCCAATTCTCAGAAGTATCTAGAGAAATGAACAACCGAACAGAAGTGAATTTGACAACTGGGGAGAATGTGTCTAAATAATCTACCCCATACATCTAAGCATACCATTCAGCCACAAGTTTGGCCCAAGTCTTGCTACAGACCCATCAAGAAATCTAGATTAACTTAAACAGTGAAGACCCAGTTACATCCCATTGATTTCTTTCACTTAGGTAAATCCACTAAATCCCACGTGTGATTTTCCTCTTAAGGTACATATGTTATCAAGCATTGCATCAGACCGTCCAGGATGATTCAAAGCCTCTTTCATTGTTTTGGGTATAGAGATGGAGTCTAGAGAAGCAATCAAAGATCTAGACATAGAGGACAGGTGGCCATAGGAAACAAATTAGCAATGGAATATATGGATTTGCAACTACGTGTACCTTTGCAAGGAGCAATAGGGAGGTTAAGATCTTTTATAGGATGAGACGAATGAGGATCTAATGACAAACTGACTGGTGCAGGATATGTATCATTGGTCTCTCGCCTCCTAGAACTCTTGAATGACTGGCTATCTTGCTACCGCAGATGAAGCAGGAGTTGATGGTACAATAGTCGATTGGTCCTCAATAGAAGAACTGGGAGATGGAGGGACAACATCTGATTCTTCTATTAATACACGAGTGATCTGCTAGACTAACCACTCATCTTCCTCCCCCTGACTTAAAGAAACAAGATGTGCATAGAAAAAAGTGTAGTCTCTAAAAATACCATATCAGTTGACACCAAAGATTTGCCAAGTTCAGTAGAATAACAATGACACCCCTTTTGAAGGTGAGAATACCCCAGAAAAATGCACTTCAATGCCTTGGGATCCAACTTGGTAACAGATGGTCGAACATCTCAAACATAACATGTTCTTCCAAACACCTTTAGTTCCACCGCAAATAGTGACTTGTTTGGAAAAATTAACATTGCATGGCACATTACTAGCAAGCACATTAGAAGGAATGCGATTAATCAAAAAACAAGTTTTGGATTGGCACAAAATTGTTTAGGAACCTTCATTTGGAACAAAAGTGTTCAAGAGGGTGTTTGGATTGGCTTTTAAATAGTAGCTTATAAGCTAAAAGCCAAAAGTTGGGTATTTTGGCTTATTTTCACACTTTTTTGGCCTAAAAGTGAGTGCTTAAAAGCACTTTTTAGCTTTGCCAAACACCAACAAAACTAAAAAAGTGCTTAAAAGCCAAAAGCACTTAAAAATAAGTCAATCCAAATACCCTCCAAGCTGTCTCAAGTAGATGCCTATCCTTCCTCTCAGCAACTCCATTTTGAAAGGGTGTATCAACACATGAAGACTGATGGAGGACACCATATTTTCTCATATACGACTGAAATAATTCTGACATATATTCTTTAACATTGTCGCTCCATAGAATACGTACCAAAGCATTGAATTGAGTTTTGACTTCAGCACAAAAGGCACAAAAGTGAGTAAACACTTTCGAGCGACTCTTCATAAAATAAATCTAAGTCATCCGAGAGAAATCATCCACAAAAGTGACAAAATATTTATGCCCAATTTTGGCAATGATAGGACATGATCCCCAAATATTGGAATGAACTAACTCACAAGCCGACTCAACCTGCTTATTAACCTTTGGACTTAATGAGCGGCGATGATGTTTTGCAAATCGACATAACTAACATTGCAATGAAGAAATATTCTGGAACTAAGGACAGAGCATCTTTAACAGAGGTAGAGAAAGATGTCCCAATCAACAATGTACTTCAAATGAAGATACGACACTAGAACAGGCAACATACCGGGACCCATTCACCCAGGATGTAGAGATCGTCAGATACATGTCCTTTAACAATACCATGATTCGTCTTAAGATCACGAAACAAACAATGATCAGGAAAGAATGAAATATAACAATTAAGATCTCTGGTAATTTTGCTAACAGAAATCAAAATAAAGGCCAACTTTGAAAGACTTAATACAAATGACAGGGTAATAGAGGAGGTTGGTTTCATAGTCCCAGATCCAACACTATTACAAGTTGATCCATCAGCTACAGTAACGGGAGAGGATGCTTTGTGTGATTGAAAGCCAAAAAAAATATTAAGATTACCTGTCATATGATTTGTGGCACCTGAATCTATCACCCATCTATTTGAAGAGGTGATAAGACATGTTTAATCTGACTTAGATTCATTCAACAATTTCTGAAACCAAGAGAATTTAGCAAACTCTTCAGACGAAATCATGACAATTGGACTAGGTGCAGTAGCAAGATTGGTAGCATTATCCGACATATTCAAATTGAAAGTATTCAACCACAGAGAAACCAAGTTGAACTTCAGAACTACTGTTTCTAGAAAATCAAACCAGCTTCGAAAAAAAATTGGCTATTGAACTAGCTGTAGCGGAAATAGGTAATATAACATAAAGAGAAATTGGCTCCACAATATAAAGACCACCACACGTCAACCAAAAACAAGGTCTGAATAGTGATTTAACCACCAATATAATAATAATAATTGCCAAACCAGATAAGCCCCGCACTAAGAGCTCTCCCATGGAATGCTTCCAAATTGAATAACTGCAAACACTGGAAACAATTGAAACCAGCGAACCAAACAAAAAATAGATAAACAAAGAGTCAAAATACAGCTTGGTACCAATATCGAAGCAACAGAAACAAACAGAGACTGGAGCAGCAGCGGATTTAACACAGCAATGGGAAGAATGAAGAGAGCAAACTCATATTGCAATTAAAAGAAAAATGCAGATCTGCAGATGTCGGAGAAGATAGCAAAACGCTGGAAAACCAGCATGAGAAAAATAATGTCTGAAACAGAGAAGATGATGACCAAACGGAGAAGCAAAATTAGCGGTGAAAGAAAACAACGCCGAAAGATTCTCTCCCAAAACTTGGTCCAATCGAAGGACTACCAAAGTTAGTCAGAAACTTCATGACGACACCGGAGCAAGAATCTGAACCTGAAAGGACTATGAAAGAGCTTCTCCCTTTGCCAATGGTGATTGAAACTGGTCACTTTTGGATGGGTGACCCAAAGTGGAGAGACAAAAAAAAAAAAGCCCTAGCTTGGCTCTGATACCATGTAAATCATAAGGTATGGAGAATAACTTTCTATATTATACCATTATGTAAGAAGTATATATATACAAATACAATGAGCTCTAATTAAGGAAGCGAAATAAGGAAAGAATCGAAAGATAGCCTATTGTCTCCCTACATATTTGCTAAGTTATGTACACTACATCTAAAGGTTTCTATGTTCATTTTGTAACAATACGAAATCTACAGATGAACTCAAATTTGTATATTGGTCACCCATAAAACAATACACAAGGGTCCTTGTTCTAATGGGTTCTTTTCCGCGTTACACACTCTTATATGCAAGCTACTCATTTAACATGTGTACCAATAATTGAAATTCTCAATAATGATCACGAATCAAGATTAGACTAAACAGCTATATCAATGGAAATGTGTGAGGAAACTACGGGTGCAAATATATTTTCTATTAGCATCAAAACAGAGCAAAAGCAAAGCCTCAAGGTCAGGAAAGTAGATTAACCTTAAGAAAGCGCCCTCGCCTATTCTCCCCTACGTCAAAGTAAAACACCTGCAATGTGAAAAAACCAGAAAACAACATTTAACGGAAGTTGATGATAATAAAAGTTTTTTTTTTAAAAAAAAGAACAAACATTCCAGAAGATAAAAAGGAGATGAAGCGACATATGTATATAATAATCTGCCTTGGTATCAAGTTGGAGTTCTTTGCTAAACACGTCCTGGTCATCTGAATTGACATAGTAATTGAACAGATCGAGGAACCATGAGATGCCGTTGAATGGTACTATTATAGTAGACCTTGTTGCCGACGTTTTCTCCGAGATTTTCAGGTATCGTCCGCGTGGATTCTCCTTCAGGTCGAAGTAGAAAAGCTTGTGTTCTACCTGTAACGTCTTGCACAGCAACTCCACGTCATTTCCACCACCGCCACCGCTGGAATTTCCCTCCATCAATACTCACTCTTCAACTTGAAAATTTAACTTGAAAATTGAAAAAAATCAGTGAGAAATGAATGTTATAGCTGACATTATGGAGAAAAATTGGGGATTCGATTGCAAATGAAAGAACTGGAGATGATAGTTGTGTGAATTAGGGTTACATGAAGAAGAGATATTTCAGTGGAAGTAATCGTTGACCAGCTCCACTTGCTTGCTATTCGATATTGGCCTTCGTCACTTGCCTTGCTTTTATTTTAAAGTACATCTTATCAGCTTCGATTTCTTTAAATGATGACAAAGACCGTTGGATGGGGAGCTGAACTTAACCGAAAATATATCCCGTAAACGTGTTTTCTGTTTTTACTCAAAGTTCTGACTACACTTGGGAGTCCCAGGTGCGATTCGGTTGGCCTTTTTATAGTGTTAATTAGAGCCGGTTCGTAAAAATTGGACAATTAGGATTTCACAATTGCTGGTTTTTAAAATTTTGGCTTCGTTTAACGAATTCTTTAAAAGAAACTTCAACTTTTTTAAAAAAAAAAAGAAATCGTGTTACCCTAAATTCAAGGAGAGTGGAGGTGATTGATAGATCTCTACTCCTTCAAGCTTCATTTTCTAACCAATCCTCAATCTCGTTAGCAGAGGTAGCACCCATTGCTCCCTCGGCTCCCAAAAATTCAACTTAAGGTCCGGCAAGGTATCAAGGTCAAGAACAAATGGCTCGAATGAGAAGTATTTTCCTTTATAGTCAAATGACACGTGCCTGCAAATTCACCACCAACAACAACAAAAAGTAAATGAAAACAAAAAATCTCAAGTTGACTTCACAACAACAATCAAAAACTAGCTAATACTCAAGTCCCTGGCAATGGCGCCATTTTTTATAAACGCTCAAATTGTGCTCTCCAATTAAGGAGGTCACGATGATCGTGTAGTCAAAACAAAATTTATAACACAACGGATGTCGAGGTTAAACCCAAGGGACCTGATTAATCTCATTAGAGATTGTGCGAAGCAATTTTAAAATGAGAGTAGTTGTTCAACGAAACCAAAGCAATAAAATGGGGGAATTGGGAAAGTTGTCACTACTAACTCAAATCAAGTAAAAGTTGTAAAATCGAGATGAGTGTACCAAATAAAACTAGATTACTAGGGGTGTATTTCCGATGGGGCATTTGCTATAGGATAGGGTTATCACTAATTCACTCAAATTCTCACCTAGTGACACGGGTAGCGTTAGTCATAAGTGTGGAGTGCTATCTCTCGATCAACATCCACATATCCAATGATTTCGATTAGAACATCATTCGGTGTGCTAAATAATCAACCAACATTTTCTTAGGGAGGTCGTCCTATTTCTAGCTCGGACCCTTAAATGGGAGATTCCACGATTGGAGCTATGTCTAGCCTCCAATCTAAGTGGATTCCCAAGTACCCACTAGCAATTTCTTATCCACAACTACAAAATTCTCTCTCGAGAAACTAAGTAGCCAAGTAAGGTAAATTCATGTTTGCAACCACAAATTATTAGATTAAAACATGGTGAAATTACTAGACCCACATCAGATAAGCAATTATAAGAGTGATTTAGCAACACCCACACCCATTAGCTATACACCTATCATCTATACACCCCTATACAAGAGAAACTAGCCACTCATAGAAGGGAGAGAAGATATACTAGCTGGGTAAATCAAATTCCCATCCATTGTAGTTGATTCTCAAGTTCTAGAGTCAAATTAGCACATAATTTGTTAACCAAAAGATTTGATTGAAAACCCTCTCTCAATGGAGATGGAGAAAAGTGTTTACAAGCCAAAAATATCTCATAGTTCTCTATTGAAAATCTCTACTCTGAATTGTATATACAAAGCAAGCCTAAAATTGCCTTTTATATGTTCCCAAAATCATCACATAAATTTAGGACAAAAAATTACCCTCCGGGTGGTGTGCGACGCGGCATGGGGTTCACACGTCAAAGTGTGCGCGATACACACCAGCTTCAGGTTTACCAGTGACTTCAGTCGCTTAGGTAGGCCTTGTGTGGAGGGTGATATGTTTCACACCATGAGATGTGCGCTTCGCATGGCAACCGCATGCTGTAGCAGAATCTTCAGTCATCTTTACAGCTTTATGCGTAGAAGGTGCAAACCGCACCTCGGCTTGTGCATGTTGCACAACCACTGGACCTCTCGGTAGATTCTCCAGCTTTTCTCAACTCTTCACAGTTAGCTCCTTTTTGGCTCTTTTTGGGTCCATATCCTTGTTTCTCCTCTTCTATCTAAAACACCTGCATAGACATCAATAAATGTAATAATAACCTCTAAATCAATTCAAAACATAGCAATAATTCATGGATTTAGGCTCAATAAGTTGGTAGGTTACCGACTTATCAGGTATACCACCATGTTTTCTAAACTCTCTCCTTTTATATATACTATTGTTGCAAGGATTCCAGGTGCGTTCTTCTTTCTTACACCTGTGTTCTTTGTATATTTATTTTCTGTGCTAGCATTGTTTGTTATTACTCTTGGTTGTCTGTTCTCTGTGCTAGTTCTGTATGCTTCCTCTATTGTTTTCTGTGACCATTTTCTTGCTATCTATTACTTACTATTTTTATATCTTATATGCGCTCAGTCGGTCGATGGTGCCTACTGAGTACCCGTTGTCTTGGTGCTCATACTACACTTTTGCATCTTTCTGGTGTAGATATTAGTTGAGCTTTTGCCGTTGATCGTGTTGGAGACTCGTGCAGCTTTGGGGAGGTTCGAGACTAGGGTGAGCGCCTGACGGTCAGGGATTGTCTACATCTCATCTTTTGTATTGATACTCTTTGTATATTAATAGACAGTTGAACTTATTTGTTGTTACTTCTAGCACTTGTACTCTATTAGAAGCTTCTGTACTGTCGATACCAAGTATTCGGGTTGGTGTAGTATCATTTGTATATATATTTTGGGTTTTTGCTTTCGCGTGTCTTATCTTTATATTCAGATTCCGCTTATTTTTGCTTGTTGTGCGTAATTGGTTAGGTAGTATCCCATTACTAACTGTTCTGGGATACGGGGATTGATTCGCCTACTGGGGGGTTGTAGGTGCCATCATGACCTGAGAAATTGGATCGTGACACACACACACCAATATAAGGTGATAATATCATAGCATGCGTTTCATACTACGTGTGCTAAGCGACCAATGGGTTAACGAAGGAGTGGATCCCTGCTTCTTCAATGTGTGAGACCCTGAAAGTTACATTATTTTTTCATTGAAATACCCTTTGACATTTTACTGTTTCTTGAAGTTTCTATTGGTGTTGCTACTTTTGCATGTCATTAATAGCCATGAGAGATTTTGCAATGCAGTGCATGTGTCACGACCCTATTTCTCGATCATGATGGCACCTACAACTTCTCAGTAGGCAAACTAATCCCCGTAGCATAGAACGGTTAGTAATGGGCTACCTTCTATCAGTTTAAGCGGAAGAACAAGTAAATAAGCGAAAGCAAGGGAATAAGATGAATAAACTGGATAACCGGAGTAATATAAATACAAAGCGGAAGCTAAACCAACCCAAAACCTGGTATCATAGCGTATAAAAGTCGAACTACATCAGGAGTACAAAGGTCCAAAAGTAATAGATACATGATATCTCCGAAACTATAAGAGTACAAAAATACATCAAAGATAAACTAAAGTCAAGCTCTGAATGCCAAGAGATCACCCTCAGCCTGGATGATCCTAAAACAGCACCCCGCACGAGTCCCTGGCGCTCTAACGGCGATGGCCCACACTAGGATCTGCACTAGAAGATGCAGAGGGTAGGGTGAGCACCAAATGCGAAGAATAAGGTACCCAGTAGGTATCATAGGCCGACTGGGCACATATAAAGTAAAAGAGAAATAGCAGACAGAGTAGAAGTAAGCAGTCATGGGAATCAACGTTAAAGTACACAGGAACTAGCCCAGAAGGAAGACAACAGAAAGCAACAAGCAAAGCTAGCAAATAGAATATATACATGGCAAACACAGGTGAAAGTAGTAACGACGCACCTGGGATCCTCGCAACAACAGTATGCATAAGTCTAGAAATGGATGGTATACCGATAACCTCAAGTATAAGGAATGGGAGAGAAGTGTAAAGTAGACATGCTCAGAAATAGTAAATAGTAACCACACTAATCATAACAAACAGTCACCAACAACCCCGCTATAACCAAGCTCTAATCACGCTAATCACAACAATCTCATTCCAGTCACCCACAGCCCCGCTGTAACCAAACTCTAACCACACTAATCACAACAATCTCATTCCAGAAACCAATATTCCCGTTGTAACCAATCTCACACTCAAGACAGAAGTAATGTGATAAGACTCTACCCATATTCCCTCGGCCTACCATACAACCGAGGAACGCAAACAAGTGAAAACAAACCCTCCGGCATCCCATACTACTGGAGCGTATAATTAACAATCAACAGACAAGGGTGGTACCTCATGCAAATGAATGATATGATGCCATACTAAGAAAGAGTGATCAAAGTACCATATGTCACCCACTTTCGGCGACCTATAAGGCCCAAAAGGCAGGATCCATGGAAGGTCCCACTCGTATGCCACTACTACACCGTATACCTTCCCTCCAACACCCGCAGCTCGCAGCTTCTGGTCCGAAATGGCAAGGTCCATGGAGGCCACCGACCAACATACTAGATGCCCCACATCCTCAAGACAATCCCCAAGTAAAGCTGCCTGGAGGGTATCCAGGTATAAAATAGTAAGCCCAAAAGCTCTAACACTTGGCCCTGCCTAGTCCAGCAATACCCTGGATGATGTAGTATAAAAGTAGGGCACCCGACCCCATCGAGCCCAGAAAAGTGGAACTATTGATAAAAAGTTTTTTAAAACTTTCCTTACCCCAGGAAGATCCACAAGACAAGTCAAAACCATTTCCACATCATTTCGGTCAAAAAGGGCCCCCGAGCCATGCAAAGTTTAGAAAATAGTCCAGAAGTCCCGAAGCCAAAATCGTAGTAAAAAGTGGGAAAACCTCTCTATATGCATGGAAATGGCATGATCAAACAAACAATAGCCTCCCCGCAGCTCACAATTAACCTATTGGCCCTGCACATGCTCCAAAGCTACTCAGCAAGCATAACCAGCCTAGAAGGATAATTCTATATCCAGGACTCGCAGACATTCCCAATGATCCCACCGTCTATATTCCAGAGTCAACAAGGCCTCACAGGACCACAAGGGTAATAATATCAATTAACAAGATTGCTACACACAACGAAGGAAACAAATGGGGAGGATCATGGCGGAGCGGTCAAGGTATGTGGTATCAACCTAATAACCCAACCAAGGGATGCCAACTAGTACAATTTTACCTGATATGTGCAAAGTCTAGGGAGTTAAGTCGTAACCTACCTGTCGTCTGACGACAAGATGCGGTAACGACGATATCCGAGGCCGAGCTGCTCCGTGAAGCTCTGAATAAGAGTCAAACTATCAAATTCATGAAAAAGAAGTTAAGACGAGTCCAACGATACCCATATTGCTACAATTGTAGCCGGGTCAATATTCAGGTCAAAAGCGGGCCGCGGAGCCCACAACCTGAAACCAGAAACAAAAAAGAACCACGATAACCCCAATGATGCTAAGAAGGCATCAAAACAGCCCGCAAAGGTTGGGGTTTAAAGAATGGAATTTCGGAAAATAAAATGGAAATTGAGCAAGAAATACTTACCATAATGACGGAATTCCAGCCAACACGAAGAATTCACCACCCCCACGAGCATGCACAAGCCGTAAGACAGCCACTACAACAAAATCCCAAACTTGGGATGAGAGCATCAATGGTGGAAATTAAGAAAGTCTAGGTGGAGAAGAAGCTTACCAAGTGACAAAGGATGACGGAGAATCCACGAACAAATGACTCCCCAAGGGTTTGAATAAATTTAGAGCAATTTGTTGGAGAGAAATCAGAGTTTTAGAGTGAGAAAGTGAGAGAAACAATGCTGGAAAAATGATCTTTCAGCTAATTATAGATGCTGGAAAATGGCCAGTGCCAACAGCGCTGAAGGGAGGCAGGTGCCTCGGTGCTATCGCGCTGGGAGGGAGCGATCGGGCTGATGGTCTGCAAGCATTGAGGCACAATTGTGCTGGCCTTGGCGCGATTGCGCTGAAGGCTGACCTGCAATTAATTTTCTGCAACTTTTTGAAAAATCCACGGGGTGTTTCGGGCACAATCAAAAACCGATATTCAAAACCCAATAATGCTAACAGAGTGGAAATGACGTTTTGGACTCAACAAAATCAATGAAACTTCCATACGAGGTCATTTTGGAGAAATTTTGACCCAACTCAACACTAACGAAAATGAACTCAAGGGATCAAAATGAGTCTGGCTCACCCGGAACCCGAACCAATCACCTTCCTAGCCCAAAGTCAACATTCCAGAGTTGATGAAATCTTCAGATTTTGAATCCGACACTCTGATCATCAAAAGTCACCCGAAGTTACACTTTCAACTCCAAATGGCCTGAAAATTGAGAAACCCATACAAAACCCACACCAAAAGTTCTCAGGCCTCAACTAAAGGTCCAACTAGACCAAACTCATTGCTCTGGAGCTAACGTAACTATCAGAATTCAATTCCGAGCACGTTAGCTAAGAATGTTGACCCAAGTCAATGATATTCTAAGTTTAAGCTCTAAAACAAGCAAACAGTCAAAACGACCAAATGAGCGTCCAGGGCACCGAACCACCAGTCCCAGTGAGCCATAAATAACTTGAGGCCGCTACAGGAAGGCTCTAACAGTGGAATGAATGCGTAAACGTGAAGATAGTCGAAAGGGTCATCACAACATCCACTACTAAAAAGACTTTTGTCCTCGAAAGTCAAGAAGAAGGGACTACCTGAAGGCTCGAACAACTGCGGATACTGAACATACAACTCACTCTCGATTTCCCAAGTAGCCTCCTTGACCGGATGGTGCCTCCAATGAACTTTAACAACCAGAATCTCCCTAGATCTCAACCTCCTGATATCTCTGGCCAGAATAGCTATCGGCTCCTCAACAAATGATAACCTCTCATCCAACTGAACCAAATCCCAATGCAACACATGAGACTCATCTGGTAAATATCGGCACAATATTGAGACATAAAACACTAAGTGAATAGCTGAAAATATCAGAGGCAATGCTAACATGCGGCAACACTACCAACCCTCTGCAGAATCTCAAACGACCCAATAAACCTGGGGCTAAGCTTGCCCCTCCGACCAAATCTCATCACGCCCTTCACGGGCGATACACAAAGGAAAACCAAGTCACCAACACTAAACTCCAAGGCATGAAGTCTACGATCAGCGTAGCTCTTCTGCCTACTCTAGGACACTCTAAGTCTATCATGGATCAAACTGACTCGGTCCAAGGAATCTCTAAGTAAATCCGTACTCTACAGTCTGGACTCTAACCCATCAAACCAACCAATGGGCGATCTGTAATGCCTACCATACAAAGACTCGAAAGGTGCCATGCCAATGCTCGAATAAAAGCTATTATTATACGCAAACTCAGCCAATCGCACAAACTGATCCCATGAACCTCCAAAGTCAAGTACACAGGCCCGAAGCATGTCTTTTAGGACCTGAATGGTCCTCTCGGACTGGCCATCTGTCTGAGGGTGAAATGCAGTACTAAGCTCAACCTCCGTACCCAAATCCGTCTGTATAGCTCTCCAAACCTGAGATGTGAAGTGAGTGTCGCGGTCTGAAATGATAGAAATTGGGAACCCATGCAACCATACAATCTCACAAATATAGATCTGAGCTAACTTTTCTGCCCATAGGTAGTCTAAACCAGCAAGAAATGTGCTGACTTAGTCAGCCTATCCACGATCACCTAAATGGAATCAAACCTCGAGTAGTACGAGGCAAACCAACAACAAAGTCCATAGTAATACCTTCCCACTTCCACTCAGGAATGGGAAGTCGCTGCATCAAGCCACCGAATCTCATGTGCTCGAACTTCACCTGCTGATAGTTCAAGCACTGAGATACAAACTCTGCCATATCCCACTTCATACCACCCCACTAGTAAAGCTGCCTCAGATCTCTATACATCTTCGCTGCACCAGGATGAATGGAGTATATGGAATAATGTGCCTCAGGGAGTATCAATTGTATCAAATCACCAACTCTCGGAATACAAAGTCAACCCTCAAACCTCAAAATACCATCAAAACCCAAAGTAGCCTGGTTGGCCTCACCCCAAACTACCTGATCACGAAGGTCACACAAACTCTGATCCTCAAGTTGTCAGCTCTGAATCTGGTCAACTAGAGTAGAGGAACCTCAACACTGGCAAGAACTCTATTGGGATCTGATATGTCAAGCCTAACTAGACGGTTAGCCAAGGACTGGATGTCCAAGGCCAATAGTCGCTCAGAAACTGAAAGTGAAGCTAGGCTGCCCATACTCACCGCCTTCCAACTCAAGGCATCCGCTACTATATTTGCCTTGCCCGGATGGTATAAAATAGTGAAATCATAGTCCTTAAGCAACTCAATCCATCTCCTCTGCCTCGAGTTCAGCTTATGATGACTCGTAATGTACTGAACACTATAATGGTCGGTGAATATCTCACAATGAACTCCATATAGATAGTGCCTCTAGATCTTAAGCGCGAAGACTACCATCGCCAACTCTAAGTCATGAGTGGGGTAGTTGCGCTCGTGAACCTTTAGCTTTCTCAATGCATATGCTATCACTCGACCCTGCTGCATCAACACACAACCAAGACCGACCCCTGAAGCATCACAATACAAGGAGAAACTCTGATTCTCAACTGGCAAAGCCAAAACTGGAGCTGAAGTCAGTAAGGCCTTAAGCCTCTAGAAGCTATCCTCTCACAGATCAGACCACTGAAATGGAACATCCTTCCTAGTCAGCATAGTCAAGGGTGCTGCTATGGAAGAAAATTCCTCAACAAACCGTCTGTAATATTCGGCTAACCCAACAAAGCTGCGAACCTCGGTAGGAGTAGTAGGTCTAGTCTAATCACGAATAACATAAATCATACCTGGATCAACCCCAATCCCATACTTAGACACCACGTGTCCTAGGAATGCAACTGACTCTAGCCAAAATTGAGATCTAGGGAGATTTCAGTTGTGAAAGTTCAGTGGAGGCATCATCCGGTCGAGGAGGCTACTTGGGAGACTGAGAGTGAGTTCCGTGCTCAATATTTGTAGTTGTTCGAGCCTTCAGGTACTCTCTTTTTCTTGACTTTTGAGGACGAAAGTCTTTTTAGTAGTGGATGTTGTGATGGCCCTTCCGGTCATCTTCGCGTTTACGCATTTATTATACTATTAGAGCTTCCTGTAGAGACCCCAACTCATTTATGGCTTGCTGGGACTGGTAGTTCAGTGCCCTGGTCGTTCATTTGGTTGTTTGGGCCGTTTGCCTATTTTAGAACCTTAACTTAGGATATCGTTGACTTTAGTCAACATTCTTAGCTAACGTGCCCGGAATTGAATTTCGACAGTTGCATTAGCTCCGGAGCATTGATTTTGGTCTAGTTAGACCTTAAGTCGAGGCCTGAGAACTTCCGATATGGGTTTTGTGATGCTTTTTCTATTTTCAGACCATTTGGAGTTGAAAGAGTAAGTTGGGTCAGCTTTCGATGATCGGAGCATCAGATACAAAATCTGATGATTCCTTCAGCTCTGAAATGTTGAGTTTGGGTTAGGTATATGGGTTGTTCAGGTTTTGGGTAAGCCGGGCTCATTTTGGGTGCTTGGTTGCGTGTGGGTTAGTGTTGACGGGTCAACAATCCTCCGAAAAATGACCTCGTACAGAAGTTTCGTCGATTCTGTTGAGTCTAGAACGTCGTTTCCACTCTGTTAGCATTATTGGTTTTTGAATATCAGTTTCCAATTGTGCTTGGTATGCCCCGACAAGTTTTGGAAAGTTGCAGACTTTTTCTGTTGCAGGTGCAGGCATCAAGCCTCAATCGCGATCGCGAGCTCCTATCCTCGCGACCACAATGAAGCACCTGGACTCCTGTTCTTTGCGATTGCGTGATCGCCTATCACAATCGCGATAAAGTCTCTTCCCCATTGTTATTTCTGACTGTGTGGCTAGCTTTCACGATCGCGATGGTCTAGCCAGCGTAGTCCTCGCGACCGCAAGGGGTTCCTTCACGATTGCGATGTAGGACCCCTGAGCAGTATATAATTTTTTCAACTTCTTCTTTTTCACTCCAAAACTAAATTCTCCATTTTTGTGAACTAAAAAAACTGTCTAAGCTTATAATTCTTCAATTCTTGGTGTTGGGGTGCATATTTTGTGGCCTTGATCGTTCCTCCATCGTTGTTAGTAAGTCTTCTTCCCTAAAGCTCCATTATTTTCCATTGATAGCCAACTCCATTGTTGTGAATTCTTGGAGCTCAAAAATTTGTTGTAGATTCTGCTCTCGTGTGAAGTTGCATGCTCCATGGACTCGTTCAATTTATAGCTCTTGGCATAATTCCCTCAATTTGGTAGGTGATCCTTGCCTTTTTCCGGTTTCCATTTCTTATTTCTCCATTATTGGTTTCTCAACTTTAGGGGCTGTTTTAGCCCGAAATTGTGGCCCAAATTCCTTGATTTTCTGGGCATGCACTCCCATGGTCTTGGTGATCATATTGTGAATTTTTGGTTTTGGTTTTAGGTTGTGGGGCCCACAGGCCCGCCAATGACCTAAAATTCAACCCGGCTACAATTGTAGCATTATGGGTACCGTTAGACTCATTTTATTGTATTATTTATGTTTATGATAGTTTGATCATCGTTCGGGGTTTCTCGGAGTGATTCAGGCTTAGATACCATTATCCCAGCAGCTTGTCATCGGACGACATGTAGGTTATGGTTTAAACCCTTTAGACTTCGCATATATAGGATGAAATTGTACTAATGGGCATCCTTGGGTTGGGTTTAATAGGTTGGTACCACAGACCTCGACCGTTTATTCATGTCCGGTTACTTTTCCTCCTCCGATGTTTGTCGTATTCATTTCATACGCTCTATTCACCCTTGTGGTCCTGTATGGCTTATATAGACTCTGGAACGTAGTTGGTGGGGTATTGGGAATGTCTGTGAGTCCCGACATCATTATTACTATTATTGAGCTGGTTATCTGTGTTGTAGAATGATTGGAGCTTGTGCAGGGGTGATAAATTGATTGTGAGCCGTTGGGCTATTGATTGTGATCGAGCATGCCATCATCATGCATATAAAAGTATTTTCTTCATGATCTTACTATGGTTTTGGCTTCGGGCCTTCTACTGATGAGTTTCTAAACCTTGCATGGCCCGTGGGGCTCGTTTTCGATAAAATTGATTATGGACAGTTTGGTATCATCTTAATGGATCTTCTTAGGGTAAGAAAGGTTAAAAGAGAGATTTGTTACATTTTCCTATTATATGTTATACCCGGTTGGACCGAGGTGCTAGATTTACCCTGTTATGGATGAGAAATGATATTAGCCTCGGTGAAGTCGAACAACAGACTTGATTTACTACTATTTTAGACCCTGATACGCCTGGGCACCCTTGAAGGAGATTTATGAGCCTTATTTCATTGACTTAGACCTGGATAGAATTCAGGCATGCATTTGAGTATTTGAGTACTAATTTGGATCTGGTGGCACTTCAGACTGATATTTTGAAGTTAGAGTGTAGTATGTGGTCTACGATTAGACCTCCATAGATCCTGTCATTCCGTAGCAAGTTCTACGGGTAAAAGGGTGATCGAGGGTATGGGTGTACGGCAGAGTAGATGTACTCGGGAGAAGTCCTTTCATAGATCCCGCCTTTATTGGACCTTTGGGGCACTGGATGGGGTAACATACTAACACTATGGTGGCACTTAGTTTGTCATATCATATCATATCATATCATTCATTTGTGTGAGGTTCCACCCTTGTTTGCTGTTTGTTTAGTGTATGCTCCGGTTGTATAGGCGGCCGGAGGGTTTGTTTTCACTTGATTACGTTCCTCGGTTGTATGGGTAGCCTGGGGACTGTAGGTAGATGCTTGTTACTTTATCTCTATACTACACCCTGTTATGGTTATATATATGATATTGGTATGATTAAGTTGGTTATTTGTTCCTGTTTCCTTTGGGCATGCCTATCTTTATTCTTCTCCCCCTTTCCATTGTATTTGAGGTTACCGATATACCGCTTCCTTCTAAACTTACTCTATACTATTATTGCAAGGATACCAGGTGCGCCATTTCTTACTTTCACCTATGCCTGTTGTGTGTATATACTCTAATTGCTAGCCTTGTATGTTGCTTTCTTCTCTCTTCCCTCTGGGCTAGTTCCGTGTACTTATCCATTGCCTTCTGTGACTATCTGTTTTCTATTGTGTTCATTACTGCTCTTTTATCTTATATGTGCCCTGTAGGCCTATGATACCTACTGGGTACCGGTTGCTTTGCAATTGGTGCTCATACTACACTCTGCATCTTCTGGTGCAGATCCTAGTGTGGGGCATCGCCGCTAGATGGCTGTGAGTCCTGCTTGGAGATTTTGGACTATCCAGACTGAGGGTGAGCTCTTAGCGATCGGATCTTAGCTTTTAGTTTATCTTTTGCTTTATGTACTCTATTAATACTCAGAGACATTTGTGTATATATTATTTTGGATACTTCGTACTCCTTATCTGTAGTTTTGGTTCTATACTATGATACCAGGTTTTGGGTTTGGTTTAGCTTCCGCCTAAGTATGTATATATTCCTGTTATCTGTTTTCTTCATCTTGTTCCTTTGCTTCCGCTTATTAAACAGTTCTTCCGCTTAAATTGTTAGATAGTAGCCCGTTACTGACTGTTCCGGGCTATGGGAATTTGTTCGCCTACTGGGGGGTTGTAGGTGTCATCATGACCGAGAAATCGGGTCGTGACATTTAATTGGAACCAAAATTGTGATTTATTCTATGATAAATATCTTGTTGTACTTGAAGGCTTTTCTGATGCAGATTGGAACACTTTATCAGGTGATTTCTGTTTTACTACTTGTTATATATTTACTTTGGCAGGTGATGCTATTTTTAAAAATTAAAAACAAACTATTATTTCTAACTCTACCATGGAGGCTGAACCTTTGCTTTAGCTTCATCTCGTGAGGAAGCGAATTGGCTGAGAGAGTTATTATTTCAAATACCTTATTTTGAAAAATTAATTCCTCCTATTTTAATTTATTGTGATAGTACCGTTGTAATTGATAGAGATTAAAACTGTTATTACAACGGTAAACCCAAACCTATAGGAGCAAACATATATAGTAATGTGAGATCATATTTGACAAGTATTATCATTAATGTTAATTATGTCATATTTTGTGATAATCTTACAAGTCCATTGACTAAGGCCTTAGTAAGAGAAAAGAGCTAGAGCACATCGAGGAGGATGTGATTGAAGCCTAAAAGTTTATGAGTCATATGTGAGGAAATTCAACCTGAGGACTAGAAATCTTATAATCAGGTTCAATGAGAAAAATGAATCGCATGATGACTTATTGTGAAATGCACTATTTTTTCCCTCCCTATAATGTGAGTGCATTTTTTCTTTAATGGTTTGTGGAGATTGAGTTTAAAAACTCTTAAATAATTTTTTTAGCTCGTATGAGTGGAGTGTTAAATTTACAAGGGAATTCTCGACAGATTCAACTTATTTGAGTTTGAAAGTAGGTCACTCTTTACGAAATTGGCTAATTCTCAAAAATATTCATGAAAATCAGGATAACAGAAGGCTGTAATGTGCTGGCTATAAAAGCTTATGTCAATATCTTGATTATTATGTGTAAGCAGTGATATTTTATTTCTCTTAAGCATTCATTGTTCATGTCAAAGACCATTACGACTCTGGAGTAAAAAATACTGATTTACTAAGTGAATGTTCAATGCAGAGTACAACTTCATTATGCACAATTGTCTTCCTTCAGCTAGTAAACTGTCTTAGCTTAATATTAAAATGAGTGTGGAATTGTTAGTTTATTTTGAGCATCTTAATATCATTATATGAATTTGAATCATATATATTGAAGTGCCATTATGCTAGTATTATCATTTTGCATTAGTTGCTTAAGTTACAAATCCATTTTGTAGCTGGAAAAGGCATAAGTATCCCCTCATTCTTTGGCCAAAGTTCCAACTACACACTTTATATTTGAGGGGGTCCTATTACCCCCCGAAACTTCTTAAAAGTAGAATTTATTCCTCCTTGAGTAATGAAGTAGAAGAGAGTGTGTGTCACTCACTCATAAAGAGTGATAAATCACTATTTTATTTTATTTTTGCTTTTTTTCTTGAGAGAAGGCACAAGTACCTCCCTATATTATACCTCAAGTTGCTATGACACACCTAAACTTTATGAGGGTCCTATTACCCCCTTAAACTCATTTGTTTTTGTATTTTTGTGATCCGTTTTGCTGACGTGGCTGCCAAGTGGCAGAATATTTTTTTGCTCCTTTTGTGCTGACTTGGCAGCCATATCAGCACAAAAAGAGTACAAAAATACAAAAAAAATAAGTTCAGGGGGGTAATAGAACCCCTGTAAAGTTAAGGTGTGTCATCGCAACTTCGGTTATAGTTGGGGAGGAGGGGTACTTGTGCCTTATCTCTTTTTTCTTCTCATTTACTTGGGACCCATTTAACCATGAGAATTTTTCACCTTATTTAAAAAAAAAAATCACTTTATTTGAAAATTATTGTTTGGCCATAAAAATTCAAATACAACTTTTGTATTTAACATTTTAAAAATAGACAAACTCTATTTTCACTTTACTTTTTTCACCTTTTTAAATTTTTATTTTCACATTTACACGAGTATTTATATTTTTATAAAATAATCTTATTTAAAATATATTTTAATTTTTTTGATAAAATATATTCAAATTCTAAATATTTATTGCAAAAAGCATGGTCAAACACAACTTCAATTTTAAAATTGTAAAATAAAGCGAATTTCTTTTTATTTTCATGGTCAAACGCCTACTTATTGCTTTCTCTTCTGCTCTATCACTTTGCTATAGGAATCGCCTTTTTCCTCCACCAGACCATTACCATTACCCGCTTTTCTCTTCTCACTCCAACAATCATCGCTTTCCATTTTTCATTTCATTTCTTATCTAAAAAAGAAAAATCTATCACAATACAGTAAAGGAACAATACTCATTTATTAAAAATCAGAAATCACCATCTTCCTTTTCAACTCCGACAATACTTAATTTTTTCTAATTTCATCTTCTTTATTCTATCTATGAAAGTTTTAAAAAAATTATTGTTTAAAAAAATAAAAGTTTAATTTAGTAATGTAAAAAAATCAACAACTATTTTAAAAAAATAAAAGTTTAATTTAGTAATGTAAAAAATTCAACAACTAAATTAATTAGCACAAACAATTTAACTATTTAAATTGTATTGTAATGATTTATTGACAGATCTGTTAAAAGCTAGCAACTTTAGATTATTTTGTCAAATTTGTAATACAATACATGAAATAAATATTACCTTCAATGCTTTTACGTAAACCAGGATGATGACTACTCATTGTAGGGAGGGATAGTGATGTGTCAGCATCCTATGACACATTTTACTCCTTTAACCAAGAATAGTCATAAGCTTTCAGGCAACCGTTGCTGGTTTTGATGTTTTTTATGTTTAACTTGCAGGAAATCGAACCATGATAGAAAAGGATTGAATCTTTCACTTAAAGGAGCTCATTGATAGGTGTGGTGACTCACCTGACGAGTCACCACAGTCTTGACGAACCACCAAACAAGCCACCACACCAAGGAGAGATGATAGAGTCCACTGCCTAGGGTGACGACTCACCTGACGAGTCGTCACCAGCCTGATGAACCACCAGGAGACCCACCAAGTTAGGAAATCAAAACAAAGATATTGGATAAGGTGAAGACTTCCTTGGTGGGTCGTAAAGGCCCTGACGAATCGTCACCATGACTCACCAGGTAAAGCAGGAGGATGGCAGTTCACTGGATTAGGTGACGACATCACACGCATGACGAGTCACCAAGTCAAGCCGTCAAGATAGAAGCAGAGATTTTGAGTTTTATTTTTGAAATTTTATTTCCTGGACTACTATAAATACCTAGTGTTAGGGTTTGTTATTGTTATTCATTATCTAATAATTCTCTATCATTTTGAATGAGTTGTAATGCTACAAACACAAAAATATACGTTACTTCTCTTGCTTTTGATCTTGGGAAATTATCTTGCTCAGTTTTACTGAAGAATTGCAGTCTATCTTCTCATATATTGTAAGAATCTTATTCATAAGTATGAATTATATTATTTCTTTCTTCTCTAACATCATGAGTGGCTAAATTTTCACAACTAGGGTTGTGGAATCCATGGCAAAAAATAACAATCTAGGTTAAATTGTAGTATTGGGTTAAAGTTGTATACGATGATATGTTGTTAATTCTTCGTTTTTACTATATTCTATTGGTTGCAAACATTAGAACAAGCCCTAGGTTTTACTTGCTTTGAACAAGAGGTTTATAACTGGGAAAATGGATTAACAACAAGGATTCAGAGTTTCTAACCTCCGTCTAATGAGAAATGCTTTAATCAAAATTAATCAACTTGGAACAAGAATTGAGTTTTATATTTCATCTTTTCAAGTTTGAAGGAATTGGAAGAAAAATCGTCTAATTGGTTGAGTAAAGTTTAGACGAAGTGTAAATTCAATTGTTTCATATCATGTATGCTAAATGAGCCCATACGAATATGAACCCGAAGTTGTTATAATGCCATGGCGAACACATCCCTAGTTTGCTACATTTATAGATTTTTCTCATTATAATTCATTGTTTACCATTTGAAATAACCAAGAAGAAATCAAGTTTGATCATTATAACCCCCCCCCCCCCATTTTTTTTGAAATTATTGATTACTAGTCATCTAAATTACTAACGACTTAATTCTCACCATATTCCCTGTGGGATTTGACCCCATGGGTTCTATATTTGACAACGACTACTTATACTTCTTAAGTGAGGTATAATTTGGGCATATCAAATTTTGACACCCTCAACTTAGAACGTTCGCTTGTCCTCAAGCAACATGACAACAACACAAGAATAGACAACTAAATAAAAGAGAAACACAACATGTCTATAGCAATCAACGACCATTCACCACTTTAATCAACTCCATCCAAGTCCTAGTACTACAAAAGTGTTTGAAAATCTAACTAGTACGGATCCAAGCATGTCAATATGATGTGCTAGAGTAACCTACATACACACAAGACAGTTATCCCAACAGTCGGCAGATGATCAAGAAATCCCAGTGCCCTCACTACAAAGAAGTCCCCTACACAAGATTTGGGACTAAGTAAGATACACTCACTCTCACAAACGATTTCAAACAGTGCACATGTGATACCATAGGCTTGCCCTTGCTATTATATTTCAGTTTTTGAGACAGTTGCTCAGGATCACTACAGGACTTGTTTCGGCTTGTAATGAGGCTTTGGGTGCAGGTAGGATACGTTTGGGGAATAGTGACTAAACCTTCATTGAAATCACTGACCTACTATTTCCACTCAATCTTATTTCATCCAATTTATTCACCTTTTATTCCATTTTTCTAGCTACAGGTGTGGCCTTCTCAACTTGATAACTCTTTTTCTTTCTTTTTTGCTCTTTTCTCATTTCTTTTCTTTATTTTTCTTTGGCACACACCAGTAATTTTTATTATATCAACAACCAAACTTTAAAATAAATCCATTTTTCTTATCATATACCTCTACAGTATCCACCCTCAACTTAGGCTAATTGCTTGTGTTGAGGTGCACGATATCCAAGGAGGGACCAGGAGCAAAATAGAGATCGAAAGTTAAAAAGGGAAGGTAAAAGGTTATCGAAAGAACATGGTCAACTTCATCTCAAACAAGGTTTAAAGGAATTATTTACATTTGGACGGCTTCTTAGGCTAAGTGGACTGCACACAAAAAGAGCCTGTAATCCTTTCCTAAGCAACTGAATTTGAACTTCACATAATAGGTCGGGCAAGTTCTAGATACATGCACAGAGTAGAATTTATCAAGATAGACTCACACACACTTAGCACCAAGAAATCATACCACTACTAACCATCAAAACAACAGTTCGGCTTAAGTAAAGTTACTACAATCATAAATAATCAATGACATTCAGGGATCCAGAATAGTTAATCATTTCAACATAACTTTTCAGAGGGGTCTCTTTTTTATTGCAAAATACCATGATTTCTATAGACTCAACTTTGACAAAAAAACACTTAATCAAATTCAAATAACAACCTAAACATGCCGGTTCTACTAGATAGCACACCGGAGGAAAAAGAAACACGGCAACAAAAACCCTTGGTGGTGACTCATAGATACCCCTACCACCATCAAAAGAATAAAGAATTGTCCTCAATGATATTGAAATCAAATATGCACTAGAAGGGATAGAGATACCTGTGAAGCTAGGCTTCAGAGTCTATAACAATGGTGGAGACTACAGGAGTATCTATAGCAGGAACAGTGACCCCGACCTCGATCGACATGCTCAACTCATCAAAAAAATCCTCATGTGTAGTATTAGAAGAAGCCCCAGCCAATTGGGCGCTCACTCTCTCTTGTCGCAACTGCTCATCTAGTATAGACTACTTTTGTGCATCTTCGAGATCCTTCTCCTCTTATGTTCTCTTTTTTCTCTTTGACTGTTTCACACCACCTTCTTCTATATGTGGCTCATTAATCCTTAAAGGTCTTCTTAATAAGTCCACTATCGTACCAGCTTTCTCTAATTCCACTAAGTCAGGAGTCGGGAAATAGGAAGCTTGGCCTTGCTGGAGTGCTGTGACATCAACCTTTACCTTCTTGAGCTCAACATTGAAATTTGCCAAGTCTGGTACACTCATTTCTTTTAGCCTCTCCTTCATCCTAGTGTATATGGCATCAACTGGCACGTAACCCCTTATACAGTTTGAGAGCCTCCTGAATGGCAACATCCATCATTGTCTTAAATAGGTCAGTCCAGGCTGTAATTTGCTTCTCAAACTGCTTCTGTTTTAGTACCATTTTCACAAAGTTTCAAGGATTCAAGTGGTACTCTGGTGGTAGAGAGGGCCTTGAGATGGTGTCATAACTCTCAGCAGTAGCTATATCGAGAGTATTGGGGTTGATCTGTACAGCCTGTGGGTCAAAAATGGAAAGTGGTAACTCCATACTTGATGGAGTATCAGCTGCCTTTGAAGTGCTCTGAGTCAGTATCTCAAAGGGAGGTGACTTATGGACCCTCAACTCATATTTTGAATCATCCCTCGCGTTGTGTATGTTTTGTTTCGAGGATGTTGTCACTTCATTGTTAATGCCACTCAGTATTGGCTCCTCTGCAAGCCTGCATAATCCAGGCATGGGAATTGTAGTGAATATGTGACTTTGGTAGCTTTGTAATGTATTTCATCAGCAATCACCATCCCAAAGTTGATTGTGTACCTCGCTATCAAACCTACCACTAGAACGGCTCTTGCCTTATCTAGATTCACATCTGTGCCCGTAGGTAAAAGTTGGAGTCTCACCACGGCCCACCAAAACTTTTCTATGAAGTTCAGAGATTGCTTCGATATTCACTCTTTTAGATTTAGCCATACAGGTGTGCCCTCGGTCAGTGTTTGAGCTAGCCACGGTCTTTGTATGTGTGTTGTTCCCATTTTATCATTAAGCTCATGCATGCTAGATGGAGGAAGTTAGTCTGGGAAAAAGAGGACTCTCTTGATCATCCTCTGGGAGATGTTTGCTGATTTTCCCTGAACTGGGACCCTGAGTCGAATTGCTGTGTCTGCAAGCTCCTTGCCTTTTTCACAATCTTTCTCCAGACAAGCCAAATAGTTGGCATAGAAATCATGAACTAGCGCTGGGTAGTAAATCCTTCGTGGCTACCTCATTCACTCTAGCTGATACCTCTGGAATTGCCTTTCAATAATTGGATATTCAGGTAGATCAGTGGTCATAATCTGCACTTCCTCTACAATAGGACATCTATGGCTCCTGTTCTTGGTTGGGAGGAGACCATCTAAATAATGCTTTTGGGCACCCTCAACTTCCCAGCGTATTGATTCCCTGATATTTAATGTCTTGCACCTAAATGAACGGGTGCCCGCTAGTGCCTTTTCTCGATTCCTAGTGGCTTCAATACCACTATCATTGTTTATGTTGGAGCTTGCACTGTCACCCCCATCACTAGCACTACTGCTTTTACCACTAGACGACCCACTCTCCTATTCAGACTGGGAGACTTGGGCTCTTTGCTTTGTTTAACCTAGTATGGTAGGCTGGTGTTTCAGTGGCTTCTACTCGCTATCCAATTCATCATGTAATCCCTGTGTAGGGACTTGTCTTTCTTTCCCTTTTCTTGCTCCACCACGGCTTGGTTGTAACTTTGGAGCCATTTTACCTATAAAGGAACAAGTTAGATCACATTTGGAAAAATAAAACGACACAAAAAACTCACTATTTTGGGTGATGGGTTGCTTGATGAATCACCAAGCATGTGATGAATCGTCACACCAATCGTCACCCAGAAACAGTAGTAGCAGCCCACCAACACGGCCAAGACAATCCTCTTTGAGGAAATTTTTCAAATACTTTGTGTTCATTAGCACTTTGCCAATCCCATTTGGGATTTGATTAAACAACAATACTGCCATTAAACTATTTAAACTCATTGGTTAATTAGACTTCACCCGGGTTTACTTAATATTAATTTACAACGGGCAAAACAACACCAAACAACAGCCATCATCATACACCGCCCACAAATTTTAAATACCAACTTCTCGCTCTTCTTTTAATTCAAAAATTGATACACAAAATTCAAGTGGAGAAATTAGAAACATACCTTGGTGTTGGTGATTGATTAAAAAGATTATGTTCCTTGCACTTGAGTCAAAAGAATCAATCACAACCCACTTTCTTCAACTATTTTTGGTCGGGCTTCTTGAGGAGGGAAAACATGTATAAGGATTTTGATTAAAGAAGGAATTTAGGTGGAGAATGGAAGAACTGATGTTTGTAATTAAGGAAAATTTGATGGATTTGAATGGAAGTAGGAGAAATATAGATGAATAAACCTTTTCAATTAGAATGGGTTTGATCCTTAAAGGAGTTTTAAGACCAAGATGAGTCGGATCGGGTTTGGGTTTTTAATGTTTGGATCGGATTGGGTTTAATAAAATAAAAGAGAACTTACATGTTTAGTGGGTTGGGTGATGATCCATCATGAGGCTGATGACTCATCACCTGAGTTGCCAGCCTATACAGTGAAGCCTGATAGGAGCACCCTCGTGGTGGCTTGGGTGATGACTCGTCACATTTGTGACGGTTGGTCACCTGAGCTATCACCATTTAACAGTGGAGCAACATTTTGGGCACCCAATTTGGTGGCTGGTGTGATGACTCATCACCACTGTGAGGACCTACCACGGGACTCGTCACCTTAAACAGAACACCCTTCACTATTACCTTTTTGTCCTTGCACACTCAACTACCCATTAACCAATTCTACAAAAACAACCTATTCTACAGTGATTTATAACAACAAGATATGGGTTGCCTCCTATTTAGCGCCTTATTTAACATCGCGGCACAACTCAAGTATCTTGATTACTCAGACTTCATCAAGATTCACCATAGATAAGATGTTTACCTCCTCCGGGAAGCCGATATACTTCTTGACCCACTGTCTGTTCACTTTGAAATATTCCCCAACCTTGTTTTCTAGCTCAACAACACCAGACGGAAACACTTGGTTAACTTTGAAAGGCCCAGACCATTTGGACTTGAGATTTCCAGGGAACAGTTTGAACCTAGAGTTGAACAACAACACTAAGTCCCCAATTTTGAATTCCCTCTTCTTAATCCTTCGATCATGATACAACTTTATTCTATCCTTGTAGAGAGCTACCCTCTCATAATCTCTTATCCAGAACTCATCCATTTCATTCAGTTTCTCCAAACTCAACTCTGCAGCATCGTTCTAGTTAAGATTCAACTTCTTGAGCGCCCAAAGGCCCTTATGATCAAGTTTGACAGGCAGGTGACAAGCTTTTGCAAAAACCAATTGGTAATGAGACATACCTATCGGCATTTTGAATGCCGTTCGATAAGCCCAAAGTGCATCATCAAGCTTCCGTGCCCAATCCTTTTGATTAGCATTCACCGACTTTTCTAATATTGCATTGATTTCATGATTGGACACTTCTACTTATCCACTAGTTTGCGGGTGATATGGAGTGGCCACTTTGTGCTGTTTCACACCGTACTTAGCCAAAGTATCACCAAATGCCTTGTTGCAAAAGTGTGACCCTCCATCACTTATGATTGTGCAAGGAGTTCCAAACTGAGAGAAAATGTTTCTCTTTAAGAAGGCAACCACACTCTTCCCTTCATTGTCAGCCAATACTACAGCCTCTACCCACTTTGACACATAATTAACCGCTACCAAGATGTACTTGTTACCATAGGAGATTTCAAATGGGCCCATGAAATCTATTCCCCAAACATCAAACAACTCCACCTCCAGGATCATTGACATTCGCAACTCTTACCTCCACGATATAGCTCATTGTCTTTAGCACTGGTCACAAGATTTAACCATATCATGGGCATCTTTATGAATTCTGGGACAGTAATACCCATATTGCAATATCTTCTGAGTGGTACGATCACCTGCATGATATCCACCAACTGGGGAAGAATGACACGTTTGCAAAATGCTCATCATCTCTACTTCTGGTACAAATCTTCTGATTATGTTATCAGCACACAACCGAAATAGATGAGGCTCATCCCAAAAAAACTTACTTGAATCATGAAGGAATTTTTTCCTCTGTTGGAAGTTTAGCTCTTCCAGTATTATTTCACTGACCAAGTAATTGGTAAAATCAGCATACCATGGTACAAGATCAAGTGAAACGGCCAATACATGCTCATCAGGAAATGAATCATCGATTTCCAGCTCACCTACCACTTTCTCTTCATTTTCTAGCCTGGAAAGGTGGTCAGCCACTTGGTTTTCACAGCCCTTTCGGTCTTTGACTTCAAAGTCTAATTCCTGCAATAACATTACCCATCTAATCAATTGAGGTTTGGCATCTTTCTTCACCATGAGATACCTCAATGCGGCATGGTCAGTGTGCACCACAACTCTCGTACCAAGAAGGTATGCCCTAATTTTTCAACGGCATAAACAACTACCAGCAACTCTTGCTCAATGACTGTGTAATTATTTTGCATACCATTCAATTATTTTCTAGTATAGTAAATAGGGTGGGAAAACTTGTCTCTTTTATGAACCAGAACGGCTCCTAGCGCAACACCACTTGCATCACACATTACCTCGAATGGTTTGGACCAATCTGGGGTAACTATAATGGGAGAGGCCACCAATTGCTCTTTTAGGCATTCAAATGCCTTCAAGCAATCACCGTCAAATATACTTTTTTCTTTCTTTTCCAACAACTTGAACAAATGGAATGGAAATCTTAGAAAAGTCCTTGATGAATCTTCTATAGAACCCCGCATGACAAAGGAAACTCTTGACACCCTTTACTGAGATGGGTGGAGGTAGTTTCTCAATCACTTCAATCTTGGCTCTATCAACTTCAATGCCTCTCACAGATATCTTGTTTCCCAACACAATTCCCTCTTTCCCCATGAAGTGACATTTCTCCCAGTTGAGAACGAGATTTACTTCTTCACATCTTTGCAAAGCTTGACTCAGATTAGTCAAGCAATCTTCAGAGGCATTACCAACCACGGAAAAATCATCCATAAAAACCTCTAACATATCTCCACCATATTATACAAGATAGACATCATGTATCTCTGGACTGTGTGGAGCATTACACAAGCCAAAAGTCATGCGCCTAAAGGCAAAAGTTCCATACGAGCATGTGAATATGGTTTTCTCCTAATCCTCGGGTGTGAAGGATATTTAGTTGTACCCAAAATACCCATCCAAAAAGCAATACCACCCTCTCCTGGACAATCTATCGAGCATTTAATCCATAAAGGGCATAGGACGTGATCTCGCAATGTCTATGAGTTAAGCTTCTAGTAATCCATACAGACCCGACACCCAGTGATAGGTCTCTATGGAATCAACTCATTCTTCTCATTTGCCACTAAAGTCATAGTTTGTAGGGTTATAACTCATTCAAAATGATAGATAATTATCTGATAATGAATAAAAATAACTAGCCCTAACACTAGGTATTTATAGTTGTCCAGGAAATCAAATTTCAAAAATAGAACTCGGAATCTCCACTTCCATCTTGACGGCTTGACTTGGTGACTCTTCATGCTTGTGACCTAATCCAGTGAACTGCCATCATCCTGCCTTACTTGGTGGGTCATGGTGATGATTCGTCAGGGCCTTGATGACCCACCAAGGATGTCTTCACCATATCCCGTAGCTTTGTTTTTATTAAAGAATTGTAGTCTATCTTCTCATATATTGTAAGAATCTTCTTCATAAGTATGAATTATATTATTTTTTTCTTCTTTAACACCATGAGTGGCTAAATTCCCACAACTAGGGTTGTGGGATCCATGGTAAAAAATAATGATCTAGGGTAAATTGTAGTATTGGGTTCAAGTTGTATATGATAATATGTTGTAATTCTTCATTTCTACTATATTATAATGGTTGCAAACATTAGAACAAGCCCTAGGTTTTACTTGCTTTAAATAAGAAGTTTATAACCGGGGAAATGGATTAACAACAAGGATTTGGAGTTTCTAACCTCCGTCTAATGAGTAATGCTTTAATCAAGATTAATCAACTTGGAACAAGAATTGAGTTTTATATTTCATCTTTTCAAGTTTGAAGGAATTGGAAGGAAAATCGTCTAATTGGTTGAGAAACGTTTAGACAAAATGTAAATTCAATTGTTTCATATCATGTATGCTAAATGAACCCATACGAATATTAACCTGAAGTTGTTATAATGCCATGGCGAACACATCCCTAGTTCACTACATTTATTGATTTTTCTCAATATAATTCGTTGTTTACCATTTGAAATAACCAAGATGAAACCAAGTTTGATCAATAAGCCCCCCCTCCCCATTTTCAGAAATTATTGATTACAAGTCATCTAAATTACTAACGACTTAATTCTCACCATATTCCCTGTGGGATTCGACCCCAACCTTTGATGGGTTCGATATTTGACAACGACCGCTTATACTTCTTAAGTGAGGTGTAACTTGGGCGTATCAAGCTTCCGTGCCCAATCCTTTTGATTAGCATTCACCGACTTTGCTAATATTACTTTGATTTCAAGGTTGGACACTTCTACTTGTCCACTGGTTTGTAGGTGATCTGGAGTGACCACTTTGTTATATTTCACACCGTACTTAGCCAAAGTAGCATGGAATGCCTTATTGCAAAAGTGTGACCCTCCATCACTTATGATTGTGCGAGAAGTGCCAAACCGAGAGAAGATGTTTCTATTTAAGAAGGCAACCATACTCTTCCCTTCATTATCGGACAACCACATAGCCTCTACCCATTTTGACACATAATCAACTTCTACTAAGATGTACTTGTTACCATAGGAGCTTTAAAATGGGCCCATGAAATCTATGCCCCAAACATCAAACAACTCCACCTCCAGGATCGTTGACATTGGCAACTCTTGCCTCCGCGATATAGCTCCTTGTCTTTGGCACTGGTCATAAGATTTGACCATAGGCATCTTTGTGAATCATGGGATAGTAATACCCACATTGCAAGATCTTTCGAGTGGTACGATTACCTACATATGTCCACCAACTGCAGAAGAATGACAGGCTTGCAAAATGCTCATCATCTCTACTTCCGGTACACATTTTCTGATTATGTTATCAGCACACAACTGAAATAGATAAGGCTCAGCCCAAAAATACTTACTTGAATCATGAAGGAATTTCTTCCTCTTGTGGAAGTTCAGCTCTTCCGGCATTATGTCACTGACCAAGTAATTGGCAAAATCAGCGTACCATGGTACAAGGTCAAGTGAAGTGGCCAATACATGCTCATCAGGAAATAAATCATCGATTTCTAGCTCATCCACCACTTTCTCTTCAATTTCTAGCCTGGAAAGGTGGTCATCCACCTGGTTTTCACAGCCCTTTCAGTCTTTGAATTCAAAGTCAAATTCCTGCAATAACAATACCCATCTGATCAACAATCAGCAGATCTTGCTTAGTGACCGTGTAATTGGTTTGCACCCGATTCAATTCCTTGCTAGCATAGTAATAGGGTGGAAACTCTTGTCTCTTTTCTGATCCAGAATAGCTCCTAGCACAACACCGCTTGCAACACACATTACCTCGAATGGTTTGGACCAATCCGGGGCAACTATAATGGGGACGGCCACCAATTTCTCCTTTAGGCATTCAAATGCCTTCAAGCAATCACTATCAAATATAAATTTTGCTTCCTTCTCTAATAGATTGCACAATGGCTTGGGGATCTTAGAGAAGTCCTTGGTGAATCTTCTATAGAACCCCGTGTGACCAAGGAAACTCCTGACACCCTTTACTAAGATGGGTGGAGGTAGTTTCTCAATCACTTCAATCTTGGATCTATCAACTTCAATGCCTCTCACAGATATCTTGTGTCCCAACAAAATGCCCTCTTTCACCATAAAGTGACATTTCTCCCAGTTGAGAACGAGATTTGTTTCTTCACATCTTTGCAAAGCATGACTTAGATTAGTCAAGCAATCTTCGAAGGCATCACCAACCATGGAAAAATCATCCATAAGAACCTCCAATGTATCCTACATCATGCATCTCTGGAATGTTTCTGGAGCATTACACAAGCCAAAAGGCATGCGCCTAAAGGCAAAAGTTCCATACGGTCATGTGAAGGTGGTTTTCTCTTGATCCTCGGGTGAGATGGATATTTTGTTCTACCCAAAATACCCATCCAAAAAGCAATACCACCCTCTCGCGGCTAATCTATCAAGCATTTGATCCATAAAGGGTCATAGGGAAGTGATCCCGCATCATCCAAGAGTTATACTTCTGATAATCCATACATACCTGCCACCTAGTGATCGGTCTTAATGGAATCAACTCATTCTTCTCATTTGACACCACAGTCATACCTCCTATTTTAGGGACACATTTAATTGGGCTTACCCATTTACTGTCTAAAATCGGGTACACAAATCCTGCGTCGAGCCACTTAATTATTTCCTTCTTTACCACTTCTTGCATCAGTGGATTCAGCCTTCGTTGATGCTCAGTGGTAGGAGTACACCCATCCTCCAGCTCTATTTTATGAGTGCAAATACCTGGTGGAATCCCGATGATATCTGCAATAGTCCAGCCAATAGATCTTTTATACCTCCACAATATAGACAATAAAGCCTCTACCTGCCACTCCACAAGATCCGCAGTATTAATCACACGCAATGTGTTATTAATACATATCTGAGATAGCCCGGTAGTTCTTTCAATTCTAACACAGGTGCCTCTTCAATCAAAGTTTTAGCTGGAGGAGTCATTCTGTTCTTCTTGTCCAGGTCTAGCTTCTTTGGGGCATACGAATAAGAACTCATTCCTAACAAAGCATTCATTGTCTCCTCATAGTCTTCGATGTCATCACCATCGAAGTTTATCATTACTGCTTCCAACATCTCCACAGAAAACGTCGCCTCAACTGGTACCTCTACTTCATAATCAATGATCACATCAATAACCAAGATGACACTCATGTCTCTCGGCTTCTTCATCGACTTGCACACATTGAAACTTGACTATATCATCATTCATCCTGAAAGGCAGTTCATTGCTCTCCATATCAACTAGTACTCTACCCGTTGCTAAAAAGGGTCACCCCAAAATTATGGGCACTGCAAAATCTAATTCGCAATCCAAGATTACAAAGTCTACCGGAAATATGAATTTGCCAACCTTCACTAGCACTTCATAAAAAATACCCACCGGTTGCTTTACTGATTTGTCGGCCATTAGTAGCCTCATGGTAGTCGATTTGGGGACTCCCAAGCCCAATTGTCGATAGATTGCTAGCAGCATCAAACTAATTCTAGCTCCCAAATCACAGAGTTCCTTTACAAAGTTGAACTCCCTGATTGTGCAGGGGATAGTAAAGGCACACAGATCCGTCTTCTTTATGATCGACAACCTTGATGAGATTGCACTACAGTGGTGAAGGTTATCTTCTGGATCAAAACTCACCGACCTCTTTTTAGTGATCAAGTCCTTCAAGAACTTGGATATCCAGGCATTTGCTCAAGAGCATCCACCAAAGGGATGTTCACCGATATTTACTTGAGCATAGATATGAATTTATCGAACTTGTCATCTTCCACCTTCTTTTTAATCCTGTGAGGGAATGGAGGAGGAAGCTTGGGTATTTGAGTTGGAAGTTTTTCAACTTACTTGCTTTTCTCCTTAAGCACTTGAGTAGTATCCTCCACTACAGGGTTTTTTTTGGCAGGTACACCCATACTCTCATCAACCTCATTCTCATCATCTATTAACTCACCATCATCAGCAATATCACTTTTCTGAGTCTGAATTACCGGATGTGATTTTGAAAAAGTTTTGCCACTCCGTGTTGTCACTCCCTGAGGCTACCCCCTGGACGTAACATGGGACCCGGGACTATGTGTGCCCTAAGCTAACCAATGGTCATAGCATAACTCAGGTATATCAATTTAACATAGAGGAAGCATGATAAGAGAATTTAGAAACATAAGCTTATATATAGTCAAGTCGAGTGGGAAGTACAATTCAAATAAGAGACTCGAACATTATCTATGTCTGAAAAGCCTCTAAACTAACATATAGAGCCAATGGGACAAGACCCTAACTGACTCAATAATCTGAAGGAAAAATAGACAACACAACTAGAATGGAAGCCGGTCCTCGAACCATGAGGACTCACCATTGCTGACTGGATATCCGGCTTGGTCTAGCCACGAGCCTGATGGGAAACACCTAAATCTGCATCATCAAGAGGATGCAGCGCAAAATATGCATCAGTACTATAGGATGTACCGAGTATGTGAGATATGTATGATTGATAAGTCGGTAATATACCAACTTATTGAGCCTATATCTATGAATTATTGCTACGTTTTGAATTGAATTAGAGGTTCTTATGGCCTTTATTGATGTATATGCAGGTACTTTGGATAGAAGAGGAGAAACAAGGATATGGACCCAAAAAGGAGCTAAGTGTGAAGAGTTGAGAAAAGCTGGAGAATCTCCCGAGAGGTGAGGTGGTTGTGCGACACGCAAAAGACGAGGTGCGGTTCACATCTCATCCACATGAAGATGAAAAGATGACTGAAGATTCTGCTAAGGAGTGTGGTCGCCATGTGACGCGCACATCTCGTGGTGCGAAATGCGTCACGTTTCGTACAAAGCCTACTTAAGAAGCTGAAGTCACTGGTCAACCTGAAGCAGGTATGCGACACGCACACTGCAATATGCGAACCGCATGCCACGTCACCAAACCACCCAGAGGGAAGTTTTGTCCTAAATATATGTGGTAATTTTGGGAATATATATAAGGCAATTTTAGGCTTATTTTGTATATACAATTTTGAGCAGAGAATTTCAATAGAGAACTTGAAGATATTTTTGGCTTGTAAACACTTTTCTCCATCTCCTTTGAGAGAGGGTTTTTAATCCAATCTTTTGGTTAACAAATTGTGTACCTAATTTAACTCTAGAACTTGAGAATCAACTACAATGGATGGGAATTTGATTTACCCAGCTGGTATATCTTCTCCCCCTTGTATGAGTGGCTAATTTCTCTTGTCTAGGGGTGTATTGATGATGGGTGTGTAGCTAATGGGTGTGGGTGTTGCTAATTAGCTTTTATAATTGCTTATCTGATATGGGTCTAGTAATTTCACCATGTTTTAATCTAATAATTTGTGGTTGCAAACATGAATTTACCTTACTTGGCTATATAATTGCTCGAGAGAGAATCTTGTAGTTGTGGATGTGAAATTTCTAGTGGGTACTTGGGAATCCACTTAGATTGGAGGCTAGACATAGCTCCAATCGTGGAATATCCTATTTTAGGGTCTAAGCTAGAGATAGGACAACCTCTCCAAGCAAATGTTGGTTGGTTATTTAGTACACCGAATGATGTTCTAACCGAAATGATCGAATATGTGGATGTTGATCGAGAGATAGCATTCCACACTTATGACCAACACTACCCGTGTCAATAGGTGATAATTTAAGTGAATTAGTGACTACCCTATCCTATAGCGAATGCCCATCTGAAATGCACCCCTAGTCATCTAGTTCTTATTGGTACACCCATCTTGATTTTATAGTTTTTATTTGAATTGAGTTAGTAGTGACAACTTTCCCAATTCACCTATTTTATTGCTTTGGTTTTGTTGAACAACTACTCTCACTTTGAAATTGCTTCGCACAATCTCTAATGAGCTAAATTAGGTTCCTTGTGTACGACCCCGACATCCATTGGGTTTTAAAAATTTGTTTTGACTATGCGATCGTCGTGACCTCCTAATTGGAGAGCCATGATTTGAGCGTTTATCAAAAATAGTGTCGTTGCCGGGGACTTGAGTATTAGCTAGTTTTTTTTATTGTTGTTGTGAAGTCAACTTGAGAGTATTTGTTTTCTTTTACTTTTTGTTGTTGGTGGTGGTGAATTTGGAGGCATGCATCATTTGAATATAAACGCAAATACTTCTCATTCGAGCCATTTGTTCTTGACCTTGATACCTTGTCGGACCTTGAGTTGGATTTTTTGGGGCAGAGGGAGAAATGGGTGCTACCTCTGCTAACGAGATTGAGGATTGGTTAGAAAACGAAGCTCAAAGGAGTAGAGAGCTATCAATCACCTCCACTCTCCTTGAATTCTTGGTAAAGAGCATTTCGAATGAGCGGCTAGAAACAATTAATGCCATTGGTGCTATCGTGGGTGTGAGTATTGTAGAGAATGGTGTGAATTCGAGTGAAGATAGTGATGAGGCGTCTATTGCAGACCACGAGGTGGGTTCCATGATAGCCCTCAAAGCTCGGGTAGGTGCAATCATGGGAATCAAGGTTGGAACAGGCAACATGAAGACTCTAAAATGGAGAGTACGGTTATGGAAGTGCAAGAGAAAGTTGGGGTAACCCATGGAATCGTCGAGGAATTGAGTCATAAGCTTGGGGGTCTTTCCCAAACCGTTCAAGCGCATTATGTGGCCATTGAACGTCTTGAATATAGAATGCGTTGGCTGAATTCACAACTCCAATCTAGGCAAGACGAGAATGAGGATGATGAAATGCCAACGATAAGCATACCTCGGAAAAGGAAAACTCAAGGGTATTGGGTGCCCAAGGTTTGTCAAAGTGAGAGCAAGGAGGCTAAAATTCTTAAACCACTCCCTACTTCTCCACCTCCATTCCCTCAATGATTCTTGCATGAAAATGTGGAGGAGAAGACAAATGATTTTGAGTCTTCATTGAAGAGAATTACCATAAACGCGCCTGCAAGCTCCAACTTTAACAAAATGTCCGAATGCGCTAAATTCGTGAAAGAGTTATGCACTGATAAACGTTCAAATCGTGGCTCTCTAATTAGGAGGTCATGGCGATCGCGTAGTCAAAACAAAATTTATAAACCCATTGGATGTTGGGGTCGTACCGAAGGGACTTGATTTAGCTGATTAGAGATTGTGCGAAGCGATTTCAAAGTGAGAGTAGTTGTTCAACAAACCAAAGCAATAAAATGGGGGAATTGGGAAAGTTGTCACTACTAACTCAATTCAAATAAAAACTATAAAATTGATATGGGTGTACCAATGAGAACTAGATGACTAGGGGTGCATTTCCGATGGGGCATTCGCTATAGGATAGGGTAGTCACTAATTCACTTAAATTCTCACCTATTAACATGGGTAGCGTTGGTCATAAGTCTGGAATGCTATCACTCAATCAACATCCATATATCCTATGATTTCAATTAGAACATCCTTCGGTGTGCTAAATAACCAACCAACATTTGCTTGGGGAGGTCGTCCTATCTCTAGCTCGGACCCTTAAATGGGAGATTCCACGATTGGAGCTATGTCTAGCCTCCAATCTAAGTGGATTCCCAAGTACCCACTAGCAATTTCACATCCACAACTACAAAATTCTCTCTCGAGTAATTATATAGCCAAGTAAGGTAAATTCATGTTTGCAACCACAAATTATTAGATTAAAACATGGTGAAATTACTAGACCCATATCAGATAAGCAATTATAAAAGTGAATTAGCAACACCCACAACCATTAGCTACATACCCATCATCAATACACCCCTAGACAAGAGAAATTAGCCACTCATAGAAGGGGGGGAAGATATACCAGCTGGGTAAATCAAATTCCCATCCATTGTAGTTGATTCTGAAGTTCTAGAGTCAAACTAAGTACACAATTTGTAACCAAAAGATTGGATTGAAAACCCTCTCCCAATGGAGATGGAGAAAAGTGTTTACAAGCCAAAAATATCTTCAAGTTCTCTACTTAAATTCTCTGCTCAAAATTGTATATACAAAACAAGCCTAAAATTGCCTTTTATATGTTCCCAAAATCGTCACATAAATTTAGGATAAAATTGCCCTCCGGGTGGTGTGAGATGCGGCGTGCGATTCGTATGTTGCAGTGTGCGCATCGCACACCTGCTTCAGGTTGACCAGTGACTTCAACCGCTTAAGTAGGCTTTGTATGAAAGGTGATGCATTTCTCACCACGAGATGTGTGCGTCACATTGCGACCGCATGCCCTAGAAGAATCTTCAGTCATCTTTGCAGCTTCATGTGGAGAAGATGCGAACCGCACCTCAGCTTATGCATGTCACACAGCCACCGCACCTCTCGGCAAATTCTCCATCTTTTCTCAACTCTTCACACTTAGCTCCTTTTTGGCTCTTTTTGGGTCCATATCTTTGTTTCTCTTCTTCTATCCAAAGTACCTACATAGACATCAATAAAGGCCATAAGAACCTTTAAATCAATTCAAAATGTAGCAATAATTCATGGATATAGGCTCAATAAGTTGGTAGATTACCGACTTATCAAACCCCCAAACTTGAACTATTGTTTGTCCTCAAGCAACATACTCACATGTCAAGGAATGAATTATGCTAAGGCTCAATTAAGGCACAAAAACCATTCTACACTAAGAATTTAAGAAAATTAAACAAACAAAAGACTCAACTACTATGCTTATCTCAATTTGGACCCCCACATGCTCAAGGCAATTTCTCATTTGAAAACTTTTTTTAAAAAAGGACATCATATCTCTTTTAAAACTCAAGGGAATTTGCCATTCAAAACAAGACATTTTAGCTTCTCAAGTCATTGGCATGGACCATCAAGGTTTGCCTCAAGATTCGCCACACAACTTGTCTCATTCATTCCCTTCAATTGAAATAGAGACTCTATGCTTCAATTCGAGTGCATGATGCCACTCACCACAAGAGAGAATCCCACTCAAAATTATTCAATTCTTAACCACGGGATTATAAGAGAACTAAGAAGACTCTCACTCTCTCAAGGAAGTTCAAGTGCATGCGCATCGAACCATAGGCTTGCCATTCATATAAATCGCCACTAATGTAGGGTAGCCAAGCTCGGAATCACTAAGGACTTGCGGGTTATTATATCATGAGGTTCAAGTGACTACATCTCCCTAATGCTCTTTGTTTTTTTTATTTCAAACGCCGCTCACATTTTTCAATTTTCAACTTCATCTTATTTATCCCTCACACAACCCAAGATTTCTCCTTCTAACCTTGTGATTATTCATACCTTATATCACCTTCACTTGGTAGCACCCATTTTTGCTTTTTAATTTGCTCATTGGATTGATCTTTTGGAGCACTTTTCAATTTTCGAATCAAGGTGTTACCTTGCACTTGAAGTGCATTCCTTTTATTCTCCTCATTTGATCACATGTGCCCCTCAAACTTAGGCATTTGCCTATGTTATCTTTTGTTCCCCCCCCCCCAAACTTAGGGTTTTAGCCTACATTTCATTTTCAAGCAATTAGGAAGGATAGATGCCAAGATAGAGGTTCCAAAAAGGTCAGGGTATTACAAAGGTGTCAAAGAATGGTCCCAACCTCAAAGGGGTTCACTAGGATTTGATGTCATTGGGAGGTCATTTGAGTGAAGTGGCTATCAAAAAAGGGCCTAAGGTCATTTACCAAGCTTGGCTACACCTAGAATTTTGCCTTGAATCACATTAGGGGCAAGTTCTAGATGACACTTATGTACAAGAATCAAGGTAAAGCCTCACCGCACAAGGCATCATGCCACAAGACTTCATCCATTAGTCCCACAATCAATTGGAGCAAATAACTTTTGACAAGTTATTCCAAGTTCATTAAACACTCATTTGTGAGTTAATCAAGCCAAAGTGAGAGTGTGCAAGTCATGAAAAGATAACGCTTTTATCTCAAAAATTCATTTCCATTCCTCTTTTCCTTTTCAAAAACAATTTACCAAGAATTTTTTTTTCCAGTGGGCCTATTTTGAGACAAGCATTTACGGACTCAATTCTAAGCTAAACTTGGCATTTTCCCTTAAGAAAGTCGCCTCTCAATCTATCATAGGGAAACACCAACCCAGTTCAACACACAAAAACAAAAGAAAAGAAAAAGGAAATAATCAAAAGTTTTGCTCCTTGAGAAAGAACCATAGTATTAAGAAAACTCTCGGAGTTTATTTCTACACTACTATCAACAAGGCGATCCATAATTTTTAGCGCTTATGAATCAATCAAGAACAAGCCTCGGCATAGTCATTTAGTGCATTAGCAATGCACGGGCAGTGGAATAATGGGGCATGTAAGACCAACTCGGCACACCATCAATAAAAATATCAAGCCCGGCGAGGGCACAATTAAGCTCAAAGTAAAACAAAAACATAATCTAAAGAAAGAAAACAAATAGTAGCATCACAATCAATTATCCAAAATGTGCCCGACAAGGGCAATAAATTATCTCAAGCCCACTCACGGGCACCAAAAGGTAAGTAAAGAAAGCCACCCCCTCTCATAAAAGAAGCATTGTCCTCAATGCTCATAGTGCAATGGGAAAGGGTGGAACTCTCTGTAGGATCTAGTCCTCATTATCTTCATCAACAGCAGCAGGCTCAACTAGGGCCAGCACCACACATTCGGGAGTGTGAAGAAAGTGTGGAGTCGTGAAGTGCCCTCTGAAAATCTGGATCATGATCATCCTCCAGCTCTCGATCTTTGGTCTCGGGCAGCTCTTCCTTTGCATAAGAGTCAAACAAGTCATCCCAAGGTCCGAAAATCTTCCAAGGTGGTAGAAATGTAGTCAAATCCTCTTGCATCACACGGTCCTTGCCTTTAGCTTTGTCAACATCTCTCCGGAATGTCGTGACTGCTCCCTTTATGACATCAACCCGTTTGCACAGAGTGTTCAAGCTATCCACTACCCCCTTCACTGCGTTCTTGACTACCCTGTTGATTATCCCCGGTAGTTTAGTGGCTAAGTCAGAAAGCTGCTTCTCATGGCTATAGGTTTTGTCAACCATATCCTGAAGGCTACTTTTGGTCATCGAGGTGGCTGTAGCATGTGCATGTGGCTCGGCAGTGACCCGGGAGGGAGATGTAACATCCGCTCTATCATCAAGGTCACCTCCCACCGCTGCCATTGATACCTCAGTCCTTTGTATCTTAAATCGAGGTATATCCTTGTAAGTTTTCTTATCAAGATCAATCAGTCCCACAACATGGGTGACTTTGTCACAACTAAAGTAGTGAATCTCCGCCTTGGTACACAACTTGCTGATCAACACTGGGAAAGGGAATGCATCCTTTTCTCTGTGGTATTTTCTCCAAATAACCATGGCTGCAATTTCTTCGAAATTCACATGTTCACTTATCATGATTGCAGCAACCAAAATGGCACCCTCTTGAGTTATTTCCTGATCATTTTGAGAGGGAAGGAACCTATTGCGGACTAGATCATACCACAATCGGGCTTCAAAGTGCAACATTTTTCTTAGGATATCACCCCCGACAAGGGACCAAGAAGGAACATCTCGAGCAATGATTGGGGCTCTTTCTTGATATGGCTTTGGCTTGGCCACCATTTAGCTATGAGGGATGGTGCAGGGTCGATTGCTTGGCCGCAATATGTAGCAATGATAGCAGCGGGGGTGATGCTAAACTTCTTGCCTCTGACTATGACTGAATTCAAGTTGGGGAATTTCTCCGCTGGCCCTTTGTATCCTTTGGAGTCTTGGGTAGCCTGATATGTGGTGCAGAATTCCCGCACCACTTCCTCATAATACCCCCCGAGTACATCTTGAAAGGTATGACACTCTCGCTCAGCCATCTGTCGGTGCATGTTTGGTAGTTCATCTCCAACCTCTCCCAAGTTAAATCTTTGCTCCTCATTGAATCCTATATCTTTGTCCAGTTTGTAGAGAGCTTTCATTCCTTCTATTCCAAAGTGGAGTCTTATTTCTTCGGCAGTGCTTCGCCTGCTAGAAAACATGGTCTACATCCAAAGATTGTGAGCCAAAAACAAAACAAAATCTACTAAGGGTGGAATGCAACAAATTAGAAATCAAAGTAGGTGTTTGTTGTCTTATGTGGACCACATGCGAAACGCACTAGGAAGAGTGTGTGTTGCAAGTGCTGTTGCATAAGCCAAAAGAACCTTTAAGAAAATCTTCTATTGAAGTACAAAGCTGGTATGATCCGCACCATCAGAAGTGTGTATCGCATCAAGCTTCGCCTCTCAAGTCAGTGTTCTGCACTTTCTTTTCAATTTAGTGTGGTGCCTTGTGCGACCCACACGTCAAGATCTATGCATTGTATGTGAAATGCTCAAAGGCACAATTGGAATTTTTGGTTCCTTGTGTTCTTGTGAGTTACGCATATGATCCATAGATCAAGATGTGCTTCAGCACTTAGCACCACACGCAACCAATTCATAATAACAAAGGGGGCAAGGGGATTGATGACCATAACTTCCGGGTATACTCAGACTTCCTCGGATTTCCATTAACACAAAACCAACAAGAAAGGACTCAACGACTTCCCTTAAGATGGACGTTACCCCATCTATCATCGGGAATATCAAGCCTTCCTTGCAACCATGGGAACCAACGAGCATAACAACAATTAACCTCCTCCCCTCACAAGATCATGCAACCCAACTAGATTTTCAATCAGGATTATAGGCATACGATCAGCAATATTCAGCCTCAATTATCAATTATCAATCAAAACTTGTGACTAACGATGACTTGCCCTTAAGAACGACGTCACCGAGTCTATCTTCGGGCTAAATCAAGCACTAGTCACAAATGGGTTACTCTGACTTTACCCCATCACAGATATTAAGGCTAAACATTACTACCAATCAACATGCAGAGTTAAGATTTACAATCTACCAAGTTGACATTAAAAGATTTCACCATTACAACTCAAAATTGGGGACCCAAAATTTTTGGATCTCACCCATTATCAACATGGCTAATCTACTAAGCATGCTTCACACTATGAGTTCCCAACAATTATAAAAATAACTATTTAACATCAGGAAACTTACCACAAGTGAAGATTATGAAGGGAAGAATGGAAATCAAAGCTTTTTGAATTCCAACAATGGTGACCCACAAGACCTCCCAGAAAATGACGATGGCGATGTGGAGAAGTGGTGAAGAAAATTAGGTGAGAAGAGAAGAAGGATTTGTGGGAGTTTGAGGAGTTTGAAGAGAATTTTGGTGGAGGATTTTGAGAGTTGTGGAGAAAGATAGTGGAAAAATGAGAGAGAGAGAGGCAGTTTTAAAAGAAAAAGAAGAAGAAGAGTCCACCAGGTCAGGTCGGTCAGCGGGTTAGGTCAATTAAAAATTCAAATTTACCTCTTGTGCATTGCGACATGCGATTCGCACTAGGCAAGGTGCGAACCGCATGGCATATTGCACATGCCCCTTTTTTTCTCCCCTGGAGTTGCCCAGGCATCTGTTTCCTTATGCGATGAAGGTGCGACGCGCACTTGAGTTTGTGCGATCTGCATACCACAGCGCACGTCACCTCCATTTTTCACTTTTCCTCCAGGCCTTCTGTTTTGGTGTGCGGTTGGTTGTGCGACACGCAATTTCTTATACAGTCTGCACCATCCACTGCACGACATATTCTTGCTATGTTTTCCTTTGTCCACGTTTCCATTCCATGCATGCATTCCCTACAGAATATCAAAAACAACAAACAATAACCAAAATCAAAGAAAGAAACTTGGGTTGCCTCCCAAGCGACATTTGATTTAACATCGTGCCCCGACGATGTTACCTCAATCCTCATTCATTTTTGGGGTTGTTGATGGTGTTGCTAGGCAGCGTTCCCTTCATCCGTGGGTTTATTTGGCTTGATAGGTGGGTCATTTGGGACTCTAGATGTTTGATCAAGGCACTATGGGAGCTCACTATTTGGAAAAGTGTAGAGACCTCCCACTTTAGCTCACTTACTCCCGAGTTTGTGTTATCCCCCTCTTAAGAACCAAGGACAACATGTCCTCTACTTTGGATTGGTAGGGATTGCTTATACCCGGTTGGTAGAGAGAAACTGATTTGTTTAGGGGGATGTAAGGATTCGAGCTCCAATGATTGAAATGATCACCAACTTTATCTCTTTCACACCAATTTTGATCCCTCTCTTTGTCTCTAATACAACCTTGATTCTCCTCCCTCGGGAGATAATACCCAGGGAGAGAACCCGCCAACACGTAGCATAGCTTACCATCAATCTTACTTATAAGATCCATATCATTCACATCAACCTCTGGTGTACTCACTGCATTCACCTTCTTAACACCAGCTCCTATCACATGCTTGGCCATCAAGTCAATTTGTGTTATCATTTTAGCTAAAGCTTCATCTCGCTCCTTATCTTTTCTCCTTGATTCATTCATCAAGATTATTGAGGGCGTTCCCGAAGTCGACACCTCTGCCTCTCTCGTATGCCAAGCTTGGTTAGTCTTGGTCATTCGTTCTAATAGTTCCGAGGCAATATGAAACTCAAGGTCCATGAAGGTGCCTCCTCCAAGATTATCAGCCACCAATTTTCATAGAGTTCAATGACCGGTAGAAGCTTTGGAGCAACACATTATCTGACAACTCATGGTTTGGGAATAATAGAAGCTTCTGTTTGAATCGTAGCCAAACTTCATGAAGAGGCTCGTCCAAAAATGTCCTAAAGTTAGTAAATGCCTCAACTAAATCGGCCCAAGATATGATGGATCAATCCAGCAATTCTTCCAACCACTCTGTCGCTTCTCCCGTCAAAAAGAAAGGAAATAGGTGCAATCGAATGGACTCTTGGGAGATATTGTGGATCATGAATGGTTGGCAAATCTCCATGAAGTTCCGAATATGCTAGTTGGTGTCCTCGTGGACAGCTCCACTAAATAGCCCCTTCATTTGAATCAAATGGAGCATGGTACTTATCACATGAAAGATAGCATTTCCTATCGTGGGGGGTAGGCGGACTGCACCTACACCTCCGTACATCATTGGCTCATCAGGATTGGCATTGTCAAAGCTGCTAATGCTCTCATTGTCCTCGGCTTCTTCCATAGCCGACCTGCTCAATCAACACTCAAAAACAACAAAAATTAAAAGAAAACAAGCACTCTCAAGTTGACTTCACAACAACAATAAAAAAATAGCTAATACTCAAGTCCCCAGTAACGGTGCCATTTTTGATAAACGCTCAAATCGTGGCTCTCTAATTAGGAGGTCATGGCGATCGCATAGTCAAAACAATATTTATAAACCCATTGGATGTTGGGGTAGTACCGAAGGGACTTGATTTAGCTGATTAGAGATTGTGCGAAGCGATTTCAAAGTGAGAGTAGTTGTTCAACAAACCAAAGCAATAAAATGGGGGAATTGGGAAAGTTGTCACTACTAACTCAATTCAAATAAAAACTATAAAATTGAGATGGGTGTACCAATGAGAACTAGATGACTAGGGGTGCATTTCCGATGGGGAATTCGCTATAGGATAGGGTAGTCACTAATTCACTTAAATTCTCACCTATTAACATGGGTAGCATTGGTCATAAGTGTGGAATGCTATATGTCGATCAACATCCACATATCCGATGATTTTGGTTAGAACATCATTCGGTGTGCTAAATAACCAACCAATATTTGCTTGGGGAGGTTATCCTATCTCTAGCTCGGACCCATAAATGGGAGATTCCGCAATTGGAGCAATGTCTAGCCTCCAATCTAAGTGGATTCCCAAGTACCCACTAGCAATTTTACATCCACAACTACAAAATTCTCTCTCAAGCAATTATATAGCCAAGTAAGGTAAATTCATGTTTGCAACCACAAATTATTAGATTAAAACATGGTGAAATTACTAGACCCATATCAGATAAGCAATTATAAAAGAGAATTAGCAACACCCATACCCATTAGCTACACACCCATCATCAATACACCCCTAGACAAGAGAAATTAGCCACTCATAGAAGGAGGAGAAGATATACCAGCTGGGTAAATCAAATTCTCATCCATTTTAGTTGATTCTCAAGTTCTAGAGTCAAATTAGGTACACAATTTGTTAACCAAAAGATTGGATTGAAAACGCTCTCTCAATGGAGATGAAGAGAAGTGTTTACAAGCCAAAAATATCTTCAAGTTCTCTACTGAAAGTCTCTGCTCAAAATTGTATATACAAAACAAGCATAAAATTGCCTTTTATATGTTCCCAAAATCGTCACATAAATTTAGGACAAAATTGCCCTCCGAGTGGTGTGCGACATGGCATGCGGTTCGCACGTCGCAGTGTGTACGTCGCACACCTGCTTCAAGTTGACCAGTGACTTCAGCCGCTTAAGTAGGCTTTGTGCGAAAGGTGATGCATTTTGCACCACGAGATGTGCGCGTTGCATGGCGACCGCATTCCATAGAAGAATCTTCAGTCATCTATACAGCTTCATGCGGAGGAGATGTGAATCGCACCTCGGCTTGTGCATGTCGCTCAACCATCTCACCTCTCGGCAGATTCTCCAGCTTTTATCAACTCTTCACACTTAGATCCTTTTTGGGTCCATATCTTTGTTTCACTTCTTCTATCCAAAGTACCTGCATAGACATCAATAAAGGCCATAAGAACCTTTAAATCAATTCAAAACGTAGCAATAATTCATGGATATAGGCTCAATAAGTTGGTAGATTACCGACTTATCAAACCCCCAAACTTGAACTATTGTTTGTCCTCAAGCAACATACTCACATGTCAAGGAATGAATTATGCTAAGGCTCAATTAAGGCACAAAAACCATTCTACACTAAGAATTTAAGAAAATTAAACAAACAAAAGACTCAACTACTATGCTTATCTCAATTTGGACCCCCACATGCTCAAGGCAATTTCTAATTTGAAAACTTTTTTAAAAAAAGGACATCATATCTCTTTTAAAACTCAAGGGAATTTGCCATTCAAAACAAGACATTTTAGCTTCTCAAGTCATTGGCATGGACCGTCAAGGTTTGCCTCGAGATTCACCACACAACTTGTCTCATTCATTCCCCTCAATTGAAATAGAGACTCTATGCTTCAATTCAAGTGCATGATGCCACTTACCACAAGAGAGAATCCCACTCACAATTATTCAATTCTTAACCATGGGATTATAAGAGAACTAAGAAGACTCTCACTCTCTCAAGGAAGTTCAAGTGCATGCGCATCGAACCATAGGCTTGCCCTTCATATAAATTGCCACTAATGTAGGGTAGCCAAGCTCTGAATCACTAAGGACTTGTGGGTTATAATGTTGGCTAGGGCTAAGGTGAGGATATCATGAGGTTCAAGTGACTACATCTCCCTAATGCTCTTTGTTTTTTTTTATTTCAAACGCCGCTCACATTTTTCAATTTTTAACTTCACCTTATTTATCCCTCACACAACCCAAGATTTCTCCTTCTAACCTTGTGATTATTCATACCTTATATCACCTTCACTTGGTAGCACCCATTTTTGCTTTTTAATTTGCTCATTGGATTGATCTTTTGGAGCACTTTTCAATTTTCGAATCAAGATGTTACCTTGCACTTGAAGTGCATTCCTTTTCTTCTCCTCATTTGATCACATGCACCCCTCAAACTTAGTCATTTGCCTATGTTATCTTTTGTTCCCCCTTCCCCAAACTTAGGGTTTTAGCCTACATTTCATTTTTAAGCAATTAGGAAGGATAGGTGCCAAGATAGAGGTTCCAAAAAGGTCAAGGTATTACAAAGGTGTCAAAGAATGGTCCCAACCTCAAAGGGGTTCACTAGGATTTGATGTCATTGAGAGGTCATTTGAGTGAAGTGGCTATCAAAAAAGGGCCTAAGGTCATTTCCCAAGTTTGGCTACACCTACAATTTTGCCTTGAATCACATAGGGGCAAGTTATAGACGACACTTATGTACAAGAATCAAGGTAAAGCCTCACCGCACAAGGCATCATGCCACAAGACTTCATCCATTAGTCCCACAATCAATTGGAGCAAATAACTTTTGACAAGTTATTCCAAGTTCATTAAACACTCGTTTGTGAGTTAATCGAGCCAAAGTGAGAGTGTGCAAGTCATGAAAAGAGAACACTTTTATCTCAAAAATTCATGTCCATTCCTCTTTTCCTTTTCAAAAACAATTTACCAAGAATTTTTTTTCCAGTGGGCCCATTTTGAGACAAGCATTTACGGACTCAATTCTAAGCTAAACTTGTCATTTTTCCTTAAGAAAGTCGCCTTTCAATCTATCATAGGGAAACACCAACCCGGTTCAACACACAAAAACAAAAGAAAAGAAAAAGGAAATAATCAAAACTTTTGCTCCTTGAGAAAGAACCATAGTATTAAGAAAACTCTCGGAGTTTATTTCTACACTACTATCAATAAGGCGATCCATAATTTTTCACGTTTATGAATCAATCAAGAACAAGCCTCGGCATAGTCATTTAGTGCATTTGCAATGCACGGGTAGTGAAATAATGGGGCATGTAAGACCAACCCGGCACACCATAAATAAAAACATCAAGCCCGGCAAGGGCACAATTAAGCTCAAAGTAAAACAAAAACATAATCTAAAGAAAGAAAACAAATAGTAGCATCACAATCAATTATCCAAAATGTGCCCGACAAGGGAAATTAATTATCTCAAGCCCACTCACGGGCACCAAAAAGCAAGTAAAGAAATCCACCCCCTCTCATAAAAGAAGCATTGTCCTCAATGCTCATAGTGCAATGGGAAAGGGTGGAACTCCCTGTAGGATCTAGTCCTCATCATCTTCATCAACAGCAGCAGGCTCAACTAGGGCCAGCACCACCCATTCGAGAGTGTGAAGAAAGTGTGGAGTCGTGAAGTGCACTCTGAAAATCTGGATCATGATCTTCCTCCAGCTCTCGATCTTCGGTCTCGGGCAGCTCTTCCTTTGCATAAGAGGCAAACAAGTCATCCCAAGGTCCAGAAATCTTCCAAGGTGGTGGAAATGTAGTCAAATCCTCTTGAACCACAGGGTCCTTGCCTTTAGCTTTGTCAACATCTCTCCGGAGTGTCGTGATTGCTCCCTTCATGACATCAACCCATTTGCACAGAGTGTTCAATCTATCCACTACCCCCCTTCACTGCGTTCTTGACTACCCTGTTGATTATCCCCGGTAGTTTAGTGGCTAAGTCAGAAAGCTGCTTCTCATGGCTATAGGTTTTTTCAACCATATCCTGAAGGCTACTTTTGGTCATCGAGGTGGCTTTAGCATGCGCATGTGGCACAGCAGTGACTCGGGATGGAGATGGAACATCCGCTCTATCATCAAGGTCACCTCCCACAGCTGCCATTGATACCTTAGTCCTTTGTCTCTTAAATCGAGGTGCATCCTTGTAAGTTTTCTTATCAAGATCAATCACTCCCACAGCATGGGTGACTTTGTCACAACTAAAGTAGGGAATCTCTGCCTTGGTACACAACTTGCTGATCAACACTGGGAAAGGGAATGCATCATTTTCTCTGTGGTATTTTATCCAAATAACCATGGCTGTAATTTCTCCGAAATTCACATGTTCACTTATCATGATTGCAGCAACCAAAATGGCACCCTCTTGAGTTATTTCCTGATCATTTTGAGAGGGAAGGAACCTATTGCGGACTAGATCATACCACAGTTGGGCTTCAAAGTGCAACATTTTTCTTAGGATATCACCCCCGATAAGGGACCAAGAAGGAACATCTCGAGCAATGATTGGGGCTCTTTCTTGATATGGCTTTGGCTTGGGCACCATTTAGCTATGAGGGATGGTGCAGGGTCGATTGCTTGGCCCCAATATGTAGCAATGATAGCAGCAGGGGTGATGCTAAACTTCTTGCCTCTGACTATGACTGAATTCAAGTTGGGGAATTTCTCCGCTGGCCCTTTGTATCCTTTGGAGTCTTGGTTAGCCTGATATGTGGTGCAGAATTCCCGCACCACTTCCTCATAATACCCCCTGGGTACATCTTGAAAGGTGTGACACTCTCACTCAGCCATCTGTCGGTGCATGTTTGGTAGTTCATCTCCAACCTCTCCCAAGTTAAATCTTTGCTCCTCATTGAATCCTATATCTTTGTCCAGTTTGTAGAGAGCTTTCATTCCCTCTATTCCGAAGTGGAGTCTTATTTCTTCGGCAGTTCTTGTGAGCCAAAAACAAAACAAAATCTACTAAGGGTGGAATGCAACAAATTAGAAATCAAAGTAGGTGTTTGTTGTCTTGTGCGAACCACATGCGAAACGCACTAGGAAGAGTGTGTGTTGCAAGTGCTGTTGCATAAGCCAAAAGAACCTTTAAGAAAATTTTCTATTGAAGTACAAATCTGGTATGATCCGCACCATCAGAAGTGTGTATCGCATCAAACTTCGCCTCTCAAGTCAGTGTTCTGCACTTTCTTTTCAATTTAGTGTGGTGCCTTGTGCGACCCACACGTCAAGATCTATGCATCGTATGTGAAATGCACAAAGGCACAATTGGAATTTTTGGTTCCTTGTGTTCTTGTGAGTTACGCATATGATCCATAGATCAAGATGTGTTTCAGCACTTAGCACAACACGCAACCAATTCATAATAACAAAGGGGGCAAGGGGATTGATGACCATAACTTCCGGGTATACTCAGACTTCCTCGGATTTCCATTAACACAAAACCAACAAGAAAGGACTCAATGACTTCCCTTAAAATGGACGTTACCCCATCTATCATCGGGAATATCAAGCCTTCCTTGCAACCATGGGAACCAACGAGCATAACAACAATTAACCTCCTCCCCTCACAAGATCATGCAACCCAACTAGATTTTCAATCAGGATTATAGGCATACGATCAGCAACATTCAGCCTCAATTATGAATTATCAATCAAAACTTGTGACTAACGATGACTTGCCCTTAAGAACGACGTCACCGAATCTATCATCGGGCTAAATCAAGCACTAGTCACAAATGGGTTACTTAGACTTTACCCCATCACATATATTAAGGCTAAACATTACTACAAATCAACATGCATAGTTAAGATTTATAATCTACCAACAATGGTGACCCACAAGACCTCCCGGAGAATGCCGATGGCGATGTGGAAAAGTGGTGGAGAAGATTAGGTGAGAAGAGAAGAAAGATTCGTGGGAGTTTGAGGAGTTTGGAGAGAATTTTGGTGGAGGATTTTGAGAGTTGTGGAGAAATATGATGGAAAAAGGAGAGAGAAAGGCAGTTTTAAAAGAAAAAGAAGAAGAAGAAGAAGAGTCAGCCGGGTCAGGTCGGTCAGCGGGTTTGGTCAATTAAAAATTCAAATTTACCTCTTGTGCATCGCGACATGCGATTCGCACCAGGCAAGGTGCGGACCGCATGGCATATTGCACATTCCCCTTTTTTTCTCCTCTGGGGTTGCCCAGACATCTGTTTCCTTGTGCGATGAAGGTGCGATGCGCACTTGGGTTTGTGCGATATGCATAGTACAGCGCACGTCACCTCCATTTTTCACTTTTCCTCCAGGCCTTCTGTTTTGGTGTGCGGTTGGTTGTGCGACACGCAATTTCTTATACAGTCTGCACCATCCACCGCACGGCATATTCTTGCTATGTTTTCCTTTGTCCACGTTTCCATTCCATGCATTCCCTATAGAATAGCAAAAATAACAAACAATAACCAAAATCAAAGAAAGATACTTGGGTTGCCTCCCAAGCGACATTTGATTTAACATCGTGCCCCGGCGATGTTACCTCAATCCTCATTCATTTTTGGGGTTGTTGATGGTGTTGCTAGGCAGCGTTCCCTTCATTCGTGGGTTTATTTGGCTTGATAGGTGGGTCATTTGGGCCTCAAGATGTTTGATCAAGGAACTATGGGAGCTCACCATTTTGAGAAGTGAAGAGACCTCCCTCTTTAGCTCACTTACTCCCGAGTTCGTGTTATCCCCCTTCTTAAGAACCAAGGACAACATGTCCTCTACTTTGGATTGGTCGGGAATGCTTATACCCGGTTGGTAGAGAGAAACAGATTTTTTTAGGGGGATGTAAGGATTCGAGCTCCAGTGATTGAAATGATCACCATCTTTATCTCTTTCACACCAATTTTGATCCCTCTCTTTGTCTCTAATACAACCTTGATTCTCCTCCCTCGGGAGATAATACTCGGGGCGAGAACCCGCCAACACGTAGCATAGCTTACCATCAATCTTACTCATAAGATCCATATCATTCACCTCAACCTCTGGTGTACTCACTGCATTCACCTTCTTAACACCAGCTCCCATCACATGCTTGGCCATCAAGTCAATTTGTGTTATCATTTTAGCTAAAGCTTCATCTCGCTCCTTATCTTTTCTCCTTGTTTCATTCATCAAGATTATTGAGGGCGTTCCCGAAGTCGACACCTCTGCCTCTCTCATATGCCAAGCTTGATTAGTCTTGGTCATTCGTTCTAATAGTTCGGAGGCAATATGAAACTCAAGGTCCATGAAGGTGCCTCCTCCAAGATTATCAGCCACCGATTTGTTCGTAGAGTTCAATGACCGGTAGAAGCTTTGGAGCAACACATTGTCTGACAACTCATGGTTTGGGCATAATAGAAGCTTCTGTTTGAATCGTAGCCAAACTTTATGAAGAGGCTCGTCCAAAAATTTCCTAAAGTTAGTAAATGCCTCAACCAAATCGGCCCAAGATGGGATGGATCAATCCAGCAATTTTTCCAACCACGTCATGGCTTCCCCCGTCAAAAAGAAAGGGAATAGGTGCAATCGGATGGACTCTTGGGAGATATTGTGGATCATGAATGGTTGGAAAATCTCCATGAAGTTCCGAATATGCCAGTTGGTTTCCTCGTGGGAAGCTCCACTAAATAGCCCCTTCATTTGAATCAAATGGAGAATGGTACTTATCACATGGAAGACAACATTTCCAATCGTGGGGGGTAGGCGGATTGCACCTACACCTCCGTGCATCATTGGCTCAGCAGCATTGGCATTGTCAAAGCTTCTAATGCTCTCATTGTCCTCGGCTTCTTTCATAGCCGACCTACTCAATCAACACTCAAAAACAACAAAAAGTAAAAGAAAACAAGCACTCTCAAGTTGACTTCACAACAACAATAAAAAATTAGCTAATACTCAAGTCCCCAACAACGGTGCCATTTTTGATAAATGCTCAAATCGTGGCTCTCCAATTAGGAGGTCATGGCGATTGCGTAGTCAAAACAAAATTTATAAACCCAACGGATGTCGGGATCGTACCCAAGGGACCTGATTTAGCTCATTAGAGATTGTGCAAAGCTATTTCAAAGTGAGAGTAGTTGTTCAACAAACCAAAGCAATACAATGGGGGAATTAGGAAACTTGTCACTACTAACTCAATTCAAATAAAAACTATAAAATCGAGATAGGTGTACCAATGAGAACTAGATGACTAGGGGTGCATTTTCGATGGGGAATTCGCTATAGGATAGGGTAGTCACTAATTCACTTAAATTCTCACCTATTAACATGGGTAGCATTGATCATAAGTGTGGAATGCTATCTGTCGATCAACGTCCACATATCCGATGATTTTGGTTAGAACATCAATCGGTGTACTAAATAACCAACCAACATTTTCTTGGGGAGGTCATCCTATCTCTAGCTCGGACCCTTATATGGGAGATTCCGCAATTGGAGCTATGTCTATCCTCCAATCTAAGTGGAATTCCCAAGTACCCACTAGCAATATTACATCCACAACTACAAAATTCTCTCTCAAGCAATTATATTGCCAAGTAAGGTAAATTCATGTTTGCAACCACAAATTATTGGATTAAAACATGGTGAAATTACTAAACCCATATCAGATAAGCAATTATAAAAGTGAATTAGCAACACCCATACCCATTAGCTACACACCCATCATCAATACACCCCTACACAAGAGAAATTAGCCACTCATAGAAGGAGGAGAAGATATACCAGCTGGGTAAATCAAATTCCCATCCATTTTAGTTCATTCTCAAGTTCTAGAGTCAAATTAGGTACACAATTTGTTAACCAAAGGATTGGATTGAAAACGCTCTCGCAATGGAGATGAAGAGAAGTGTTTACAAGCCAAAAATATCTTCAAGTTCTCTACTGAAAGTCTCTTCTCAAAATTGTATATACAAAACAAACATAAAATTGCCTTTTATATGTTCCCAAAATCGTAACATAAATTTAGGACAAAATTTCCCTCCGAGTGGTGTGCGACATGGCATGCGGTTCGCACGTCGCAGTGTGTACGTCGCACACCTACTTTAAGTTGACCAGTGACTTTAGCCGCTTAAGTAGGCTTTGTGCGAAAGGTGATGCATTTTGCACCACGAGATGTGCGCGTTGCATGGCGACCGCATGCCATAGCAGAATCTTCAGTCATCTTTATAGCTTCATGCGGAGGAGATGTGAATCGCACCTCAGCTTGTGCGTGTCGCACAACCATCTCACCTCTCGGAAGATTCTCCAGATTTTATCAACTCTTCACACTTAGATCCTTTTTAGGTCCATATCTTTGTTTCTCTTCTTCTATCCATAGTACCTGCATAGACATCAATAAAGGCTATAAGAACCTCTAAATCAATTCAAAACATAGCAATAATTCATGGATATAGGCTCAATAAGTTGGTAGATTATTGACTTATCATGCACCACCTGCAATTTAAAAGAGATAGAGGTAGTCCAACTATCCCCCTTTAGTAGTGTGACCCTTGCAGGAAATTTATCCAACGAAGCATTAATGTCAGGTATACACACGGTGTGTGATTGGAAAGGAGTCCACAAGTCCGCTAGAATAGTGTGAGATAAAAACTAAAGTGTCAACTAGATGTTGTTAGCAACTTTCATGCGAATGGAGTTGGGGAAGCCCACTAGCACTTGTTTGGAGCTCGGCATGACAGACTGATCAATAAGGCAACCCACGGGAATCAGTTGCGATATTTTGATCAAGGTGGGGCCAGTGTCGTATCCAACAGTCCATGATAATAGATTGTAGGGGGAATTTTGGGATACCCATTATCTTGGGGCATCCTATTCTAAAAATGGGGCACACCTTGAGTAAAATGAACTCAGGTGAATTGAAGTTTGCATTGAATGATGAGGAAGTCACATTCGATGTGACTAGATCCATGAGGCAACCAAGTGATATCCAAACGGCTTTTGCAATTGAAAAAATCATTGAAAGTGTCGATTTGTACATGAGAGAGGGATTCGTTGATGAAGTCTTAGAAGCAGTGCTATTGAATCATAATGGTGAAGGTATGAAGGAATTCGATGAAGTTTGTTGTGCATTAGTGGGCATGGGATCCTACTCTTATACCCCAAAGAAACTTGATCTCGATCTGAAAAACAGGGAAACCCCACCATCAAACCATCCATCATTGAACCTCCTAGCTTGGAGCTCAAACCATTACCCTCCCATTTGAGGTACGCATACTTGGGTGCCAACAAAACCTTGCCAGATATTATTTCCAACAAATTGAGTGACACATAAGTGGAAGCCTTGCTTCAAGTGTTAAAGAAGTATATCAGAGCTATAAGGTGGACCATTGCAGATATCAAATGTATACCTCCTGGAATATGCACTCATAAAATAAACCTCCAAGTGGAAAGTATCCCTTCGATTGAGAACCAACGAATACTCAACCCACCTATGCAAGAGGTGGTGAAGAAAGAAATCATCAAGTGGTTAGATGTGGGAGAAGTCATCCCCATCTCGGACAGCACGTGGGGTATCCCAGTATAGTGTGTTCCAAAAAAAAGGAGGAATTACAGTGGTACCAAATGAGAAAGATGAGATGATTGCCCTCAGACCTATGATTGGTTGGAGAGTATGCATGGACTATAGAAAGTTGAATTCTTGGACGGAAAAGAACCACTTTCCTCTCCCATTCATGGATCAAATGTTAGATCAGTTGACGGGTCGTGGCTTCTATTATTTTCTAGATGGCTATTCCGGGTAAAACCAAATTTCAATATCCCCTGAGGATCAGGAAAAGACCACTTTCACATGCCTGTACGACACTTTTGCGTTCAAAAGAATGCCCTTTGGACTTTGCAATGCTCCGGCCACATTCCAAAGGTGTATGATGTCGATATACTCGGACATGGTGGAGGATACAATAGAGATCTTCATGGATGACTTTTCGGTGGTGGGGGATGAGTTCAATGATTGTTTAGATTATCTAGAGGAGGTACTTAAAAGGTGTGAGGAAATGAATTTGGTATTGAATTGGGAAAAGTGTCACTTCATGGTGAAAAAAGGGATAGTATTGGGGCACAAGATCTCCAAAAAAGGGTTGGAGGTTGATCAAGCAAAGATTGAGGTTATATCGAAACTACCCCCTCTAAGAACTGTGAAAGGCATCCGGAGTTTCCTCGGGCACACCGGTTTTTATCGACGATTCATTAAGGATTTCTCAAAGGTAGCACATCCTCTGTGTAAGCTTTTAGAAAATGAGGCAAAATTCAACTTTGATGATAAATGCATGACGGATTTCCTCACCTTGAAAGAAAAGCTCACCTCCACCCCAGTTATCATTGCACCGGATTGGTCAAAGCCTTTTGAGCTCATGTGTGACGCTACTGGCATAGCTTTAGGGGCAGTGCTTGGTCAGAGAAGGAAGAAGCTTTTTCACCCAATATACTATGCAAGCAAAACTTTGAATGAGGCACAAACAAATTACACGGTCACAGACCAGGAATTATTGGCCGTGGTATTTGCTTTTGAGAAATTTCGAGCATATCTCTTGGGCACTAAGGTGGTGGTGCATACTGATCATGCGGCCATAAGGTACTTCATGGCTAAAAAAGATGCGAAACCAAGATTAATCTGGTGGGTGTTTCTTCATCAAGTGTTTGATTTTGAAGTGAAGGATCGAAGAGGGTGTGAAAATCAAGTGGCTGACCACCTATCCCATTTGGAAGAAGACGTAAGACCGGTGGGGGAACTTGAAATTAACGAATCATTCCTGAATGAGCAAATTTTGGCTGCGTCTCATGACTTGATACCTTGGTTTGCTGATTTTGCCAATTACTTAGCAAGTGATCTACTCCCAGAGGGATTGAGCTTTAATCATAAAAATAAATTTCTCCACGATGTTCAAAAATATTATTTGGATGAGCCCTACTTGTTCTGGATTTATGCCGATGGAATGATAAGGAGGTGTGTTCCTGAAATTAAAATGTTACCAATCCTTAGAGCATACCACTCATTGATAACGCCCAAACTACACCTCTAATTAAAGAAGCGTAAGTGGTCGTAGTCAAATATAGAACCCAACAAAGGTTGGGGTCGAATCCCACAGAGAATATGGTGAAGATTAAGCCTTTAGTGAAGTATGTGACTAGTCGTCAATAGTTTCTGGTAAATAGGGGGGGTTTTGTGTAAACAATGCGTAAACAAAACGAACAATTAACGTATGAATGATAATCAATAGGAGAATGAACTAGGGAAGTGTTTACCATGGCGTTAGTAACAATGTCGATTCTAGGCTTAATCGGGTTCTTTTTATATGCGTGTCACGATGCGATTGAAGTAATGGTATCGTCTAACGTCTCTCGACCAAATAAACAAATTTCCTTTTCTATTCTCTCGACCTCGAAAAGATGTGCTTTTTAGATTTCAATCCTAAACATCAAGTAGATTAATCTAGTTACAGCATTAATCATTAGACGAGAGTTAGTAGTCTCGCATCCTTGTTGTTAATCAAGTTTCCCGGTTTTAATCTCTTTACTCAAGCAAACTTAAACCTAGGCATGTTCTAATGTTTGCAACAACTAGAAAACGTTAAATAATGAATGATTAATAACGTGACAATACATATATTGAACCCAACGCTACCCGGAATCTATATCGCTACGTTTGCCATGGCTCCCACAACCCTAGTTGTGGGAGGTTTAGTTAATCATGCTATAAAGAAAAGAGAAGAGAATTGTATTCATAATAAAGAGAATGGATTCTTACAATATAGTGAAAACAATCTTCAATTATCCAAGAACAAGAAAAACCAAGATCCCAAGAACGATTCAAGAACAAGCTTGAGGACAAGGAAACCGTGTGTAGCGCGTTTCCTCTCTCAAAACTCGCTCAAAAACTCCTAAAACTATTGGGAGAACTATTGTATAGTGAATGAATAATGAAAATAAAACTAACATAGGGTATTTATAGGAGTCTAGGAAACCAATCCCAAAAACGCTCGGATTCAGTGTCGCGGACTGCCTAAGTGTGACGGCCAGGCTGACGGACCGTCACAGGGTTGACGGACCGTCGCCTGGACCGTCACCCTTAGGCAGTGGACTGCCTCACTTGCTGCCTTGGTGTGACGGTTTGGGTGACGGACCGTCACACCCTTGACGGACCGTCACCTGAACCGTCACTCTTATCCAGAATGCTCTTTTTCGCGTATTTCCTTCCGTTTCCATGTTTGTCTCCATTTCCTACAAATATAACATAAAAACATCAAAAACGACGACGGTTGCTTGAAAACGTACGATTGTTCTTAGTTAAAAGGAGTCGAAAGTGCCGTAAAATGGCGGCACATCAACACCCTCAACTTAAAACGTTCGCTTGTCCTCAAGCAACATGACATAAACAAAAAACAATACGACGACTCAACTAAGAAACAAACTCGTGTCTATAGCTACTCATGGTCATTCAAACTCATCTTCAATTTAAAATCAAGCTCCCTTATAGCACATAAATATATGAAACGCTAACTTGCAAGGATCCAAACATGTCATTCCGATATAATAGAACATTCTACATACACACGCGCAGCTATCCTAACAATCAATAGACAATACAAAAATCTTGGTGCCCTCACCACAAAGAAATCCCACACACAAGATTTGGGACTAGGTAAGCGCTCACACTCACAAACAATTTCAAACAATGCACATGCGATACCATAGGCTTTCCCTTACTATTCTATTTCAGTTCTTCAGAAAGCCGCTCAGGATCACTACAGGACTTGTTTTGGCTTGTAATGAGGCTTCAGGTGCAGGTATGATACATTTAGTGGTTAGTGACTAAGCCCTCCTTGGAACCATTGACATCATATTACCACATAACTTTACTTTGTCCATCCTTGTTCACCTTTTTTATTTCCTTGTTTCAAGCTACAGATGCGGCCTCTTTATTTTGACAATTCTTTATTACTTTTTTGATCTTTTTCATCTCTATTTTTTTTTCTTTTCTTAGGCACACACCCGAATTTTCAATCTATTCACAACCAATCTTTACTATCCTCTTCTTCTTGTCATTCACCTCTATAGTAGCCACCCTCAACTTAGGCTGATTGCCTGGGTTGAGGTGCACAATGTCCATGGAAGGACCAGGGCCAAAACAGGGTTTACCTCTATAGTAGCCACCCTCAACTTAGGCTGATTGCCTGGGTTGAGGTGCACGATGTCCAAGGAAGGACCAGGGCCAAAATAGGGATTCAAAGTTAAACAGGAATGGTGACAGGTTATTGAAAGAACAAGGTCAATTATGGCTCAAACAGGGATCAAAGGGGTTATTTATATTTGGACGGTCTTTTAGGTTAAGTGGACTGCACACAAAAAGGGCCTGTGATCCTTTCCTAAGCAACCAAACTTCAAACTTAACAAAATAGACCGGGCAAGTTCTAGATGCATGCACAGAGTAAGAATTTATACAAAATACGCTCATACACTCTTGGCACCAAGAAACTATACCACTACCAACTATCAAACAGCCGCTCGGCTTAAGCATACTCATTCTAATCATGATCACACAATGACATCCAAAGATCCAGACAGTCAATCGTTTCAACATAAGTGCACAACCAGAAAAATTTTAAGGGGCCTCTTTTTAGTCCACAAAAATGCCATTTATCACTTTAGACACTAAAAAAAAAATATTTAAACTAACAACCTAAATATGCCGGCTCTACTAGATAGCACACCGGAGGGAAAAGAAACACGGCAACAAAAACCCTCAGTGGTGACTCACAGGTTTCCCCACACCCTCAACTTAGACTCATGCATTGTCCCCAATGCATCCATATGAAAGCTAAAATCTGTGAGAGAAAGGAATACCTATGAAGTCGATATGACTCAGATTCTGGAATGATGTTGGAGACCGCCAGGGTCTCCAAAACAAGAGAACTCGATGGAGTGTGGCGTTCCAGCTTCCTTTTTGGGCTCCATCGCTAGTCGCGACAACTTCTTCGCTCTTTCTTTGCAGATTCTCTTGCGGTGTTTTCTTTTTCTTGACCTTTCACCGCTTTCCTTTACCTGCTTCTCCTCAAGATATGCATCCGCAGGGCCTTCCTCAATAGCATTGATGACCGCGACCACCCTCATGTCACTTGGTTGCTTCATCAATTTGGACACATCGAACTTGACCACTTCATTGTTTAATCGGAAGGTCCGTTCATTTTTCTCCATGTCAACCAATGCTCTTGCTGTGGCTAGCAATGGTCGTCCCAAGATTATGGGAACTTCGAAATCCACTTCGTAATCCAAGATCACAAAGTCAGCTGGGAAGATAAGCTTACCGATCTTTACTAGCACATCAGACAATACTTCCACAGGTCGCTTTACTGAACGGTCAGCCATCATCACTCTTATGGACGTTGGTTTAGGAGCTCCCAAACCCAGTTGTTTGTAGACGGCTAGTGGTATCAAGTTGATGCTAGCACCTAGATCACACAAGGCTTTCCCGAAGTTGAGCTTCCCAACAGTGCAGGGAACAGTGAAAGCGCCTGGATCTTCCTTCTTTTCGACTAAGGACCTTGAAGAAATAGCGCTGCAGTGGTGGAGGTTATCTTCCGGTTCAAAACTTACCGACCTCTTCTTTGTAATCAAGTCCTTCATGAACTTGGCATAACCGGGCATTTGTTCCAGCGCTTCCACCAATGGTATGTTTATTGAAATCTGCTTCAGCATGGTCATGAAGTTCAGGAACTTACCATCGTCAGCTTTCTTCTTCAAACGCTGTGGGAACGGAGGTGGTGGTCGAGGCATCATAGTTGGAAGCTTTTCAGCTTCCTTGCTTTTCTCCGCGGGCTTTGGAGTTTCCTCCTCTACCGCCTCTTCATCATCCGCAGCATCACCTTGAGTCTGAGTTACCGGATGTGATTCCGGTAATATTTTTCCGCTTCTTGTGGTGATCGCCATACAGCTTGCGTCATTTCTCGGATGAGTCGTGTCACTCGGCAAGGTACCTACCTTCCTTTGGTTCAGAGACGCCGAGATTTGCCCCACTTCCTGCTCCAATTGATTGATCGCGGTAGAATGTGACTCCACTACCTGGCTCAATGTTGATAACTCAGTACGCATTGCCTTTACCCCAGAGTCAGTCGATTCCACGTTTAGCAGCATCTTCGCCATCATGTTCTCTAGCTTGGAAGTCCCTGCCTCATTGCCAGCTTTGTCCCGATTACCAGGTGGTACATACAACCCACCTCTATCGGTGTTATTCCTCCAGCTACCTTGATCGCGATCTCTGTAACCATCTTTCTCATAGTGGTTGTCTCTCTGGTAGTTCCGACCTTGGTTTCCCTGGCCATTGGCCTGGAAACCCCCCAAGTAATTCCCCTCCTCAGTCTCCATACCTTGGGAACCCACCGCTTGTACCTTCTCCATACCTCCTGAGAACAAGTGCTTGGTCAGTAGGTCCAACTGCGTTTTCAGATGCGCCATGTCTTGGTCGCGCTCCTCCTCTTTCCTACGCTGCTCTGCTGACATACCAACGGTATAGGTGCTAGCTACAACCTCTGAATCTCGTGTGTGCCAGGCCCTGTTGGTTTTGGTGAGCCTGTCCAAAGTAGTTGTGGCCTCAACAAAGGTGAGACCCATGAATGCACCACCTGCTGCGTTGTCTAACGTCGGCTTGGTAGCCGAATTCAGTGCCCGGTAGAATGTCTGCATCAAAAAGTTATCGGTCAACCGATGGTTCGGGCATTGTGTTATCTTCTTTTTGAATCGCAACCAAGTCTCGTGCAGTGCTTCGTGCGGTTGCTGCCTAAAGGTGCTAATCTCGTCCCTCAACTGTATCATCCGAGAGGGAGGAAAGAACCTTTCTTGGAAAGCTCCTCTCAACTCTCCCCACGTTGCGATAGAGTCGGGGGTCAGCTCTGTCAACCACAATGCTGCCTCATTAGACAGAGACAACGGAAACAACCTGAGCCTGATCGCTGTCTGACTCACGCCCGGTAGTTCAAACGACTTTTGCATATGCCCACGAAATTCATTAGGTGCTGGTTTGGATCCTCCCCAGCGACACCTCAGAACACTCCTCTCAAGTTCAACAGCTGGATCATCATGCTAGTGATGTTGAACTTAGCTCCGGGCGGTAGCGGTGGAACAACAATGGCGCCCGTAGCGCCAGCTCCATCTAAGTCGAGATCCTCATCATTCCTTGCGATCTCATCCTGCAGACCACCAGCATTCAGATTTTGTTGGGCCTGCAGTTCTGCAGCGATCCTCGCTACCTCTAGTTGTGCGGCCATATTCCGCCTCAATGTTCTAGCAAGCTCGGGGTCGTAAGGTAAAATTTGTTCCCCCAAACTTCGGGTACTTGGCATGCACAACTGTGTACCCTGTCAAAGACAAAAACAACAAATAAACGTAAAGCAGGAAATTATGACTAAGAGTCAAATAAACACACCAGACTTAATTAACAACCGTATTCCCCGGCAACGGCGCCACTTTTTGATAACGCCCAAACTACACCTCTAATTAAAGAAGCGTAAGCGGTCATAGTCAAATATAGAACCCAACAAAGGTTGGGGTCGAATCCCACAGAGAATATGGTAAAGATTAAGCCTTTAGTGAAGTATGTGACTAATCGTCAATAGTTTCCGGTAAATAGGGGGGTTTTGTGTAAACAATGCGTAAACAAAATGAACAATTAACGTATGAATGATAATCAATAGGAGAATGAACTAGGGAAGTGTTTACCATGGCATTAGTAACAATGTCGATTCTAGGCTTAATCGGGTTCTTTTTATATGCGTGTCACGATGTGATTGAAGTAATGGTATCGTCTAAACGTCTCTTGACCAAATAAACAAATTTCCTTTTCTATTCTCTCGACCTCGAAAAGATGTGCTTTTTAGATTTCAATCCTAAACATCAAGTAGATTAATCTAGTTACAGCATTAATCATTAGACGAGAGTTAGTAGTCTCGAATCCTTGTTGTTAATCAAGTTTTCCGGTTTTAATCTCTTTACTCAAGCAAACTTAAACCTAGGCATGTTCTAATATTTGCAACCACTAGAAAACATTAAATAATGAATGATTAACAACGTGACAATACATATATTGAACCCAACGCTACCCGGAATCTATATCGCTACGTTTGCCATGGCTCCCACAACCCTAGTTGTGGGAGGTTTAGCTAATCATGCTATAAAGAAAAGAGAAGAGAATTGTATTCATAATAAAGAGAATGGATTCTTACAATATAGTGAAAACAATCTTCAATTATCCAAGAACAAGAAAAACCAAGATCCCAAGAACGATTCAAGAACAAGCTTGAGGAGAAGGAAACCGTGTGTAGCGCGTTTCCTCTCTCAAAATTCGCTCAAAAACTCCTAAAACTATTGGGAGAACTATTGTATAGTGAATGAATAATGAAAATAAAACTAACATAGGGTATTTATAGGAGTCTAGGAAACCAATCCCAAAAACGCTCGGATTCCGCGTCGCGGACTGCCTAAGTGTGACGGCCAGGCTGACGGACCGTCACAGGGTTGACGGACCGTCGCCTGGACCATCACCCTTAGGCAGTGGACTGCCTCACTTGCTGCCTTGGTGTGACGGTTTGGGTGACGGACCGTCACACCCTTTACGGACCGTCACCTGAACCGTCACTCTTATCCAGAATGCTCTTTTTCGCGTATTTCCTTTTGTTTCCATGTTTGTCTCCATTTCCTACAAATATAACATAAAAACATCAAAAACGACGACGGTTGCTTGAAAACGTACGATTGTTCTTAGTTAAAAGGAGTTGAAAGTGCCGTAAAATGGCGGCACATCACTCATCCCCTTTTGGAGGACACCATGGAGGCATGTGCACGGCTTCGAAGGTATTGCAAAGCGGGTTCTATTGGCCTACATTATTCCATGATGCTCAGGATATGGTAAAAGAGTGTGACAAGTGTCAGCGCGGAGAAGGCATATCTCGCCACCACGAATTACCACTAACCCCCATTCTGAAGGTATAATTGTTTGATGTATGGGGTATCAATTTTATGGGACCTTTCTCGAGCTCTCATGGGAACACCTACATTTTAGTTGTTTTGGACTATGTGTCCAAATGGCTTGAAGCGGTGGCCTTACCAAATAACGATGGGAGAAGTGTGACTGCCTTTCTTAAGAAGCACATCTTTGATAGATTCGGCACACCTCGTGCCATTATTAGCGATGGTGGATCGCACTTTTGCAATAAATTATTCGGCGCATTACTTGAAAAATATGGTGTTAAACACAAAGTGGCCACTCTTTCTCATCCACAAACAAGCGGGCAAGTTGAGGTGTCCAACCGGGAGATTAAATCCATCCATTAAAAGTCGGTGAATGTTCACCAAATGGATTGGTCACGCAAGTTAGATGATGCGCTATGGGCATACAGGACAGCGTATAAGACCCCGATTGGAATGTCCCTCTATCAACTAGTTTTTGGCAAAGCTTGCCATCTCCCAATCGAATTGGAACACAAAGCTATGTGGGCCTTGAAGAAACTAAACCTAAATTAGGAGAGAGCCGCTCGTGCTAGGGTTGAAGATATAAATGAAATGGATGAGTTTTGGATGCGGGCGTACGAAAGTGCCTCTATATATAAGGGTTGGATGAAACACTATCATTACCAACAAATCCTAAGACGAGAGTTCCACCTGGGAGATTAGGTACTCTTGTTCAATTCGAGGCTTCGGCTTTTTTCGGGCAAACTAAGATCCAAATGGTCGGGTCCTTTCAAATTACTTCAAGTTTATGCCAATGGAGCTATAGAATTGGAGAGTCACGATGGCTTGGCTTTCAAGGTCAATGGGCAACGAGTGAAGAAGTATTTGGGAATCACGGGGGAGGTTGCGTATGTAGAAGACATTTTCTTGGATGAACCTTGATTTGGAGGTACCTTCGTCGAGCCGTGACGTTAAACCATGCGCTTCTTGGGAGGAAACCCAAGCTCTTTTTCTTTACGTATTTTCTTCTTACTTTCTGGTTTTATCCTGTATGTTGTTTTTTTGTTAGCATTGTAGTTGGAATGGAAGCAATGGGCAGATAATTCGAGGTCATGTGTGTTTGCACCACTGAGGGTGCACATCGCATATCGGAACGCATGAGCTTAACAGAATACCTAACAGTTCAGGCCACATCATGTGCATTTAGTGTGCGATCGCATGACAAGTTGTGCGCGTCGCACATTCATTTTGCACTTTGTTCTAAAAAATTGGTAGTTTCCTTTAGAAATTTTCCCATCATGCATTTTAAGTGCATACCACATAATCATGAGTGCGTGTCGCACATTGGTCGTACAAGCAGCAAATAGAATTATCAACCATAATCGTATGCGATAGAAGTGCACCGCATCACCTGTAGTGCATTTCGAACCTCAGTCAGGGAGTTTCCCTACTCTCCTAGCTTGCATCATTGGGGATAATGTTCAGTTTTAGTTGGGGATGGTGCTTTTATCGCCTTGTTGATAGTAGTGTAGAAATAAACTCCGAGGGTTTTCTTAATACTATGGTTCTTTCCCAAGGAGCAAAAGTTTTGATTATTTTCTTTTTCTTTTGTTTTTGTGTGTCAAACCGGGTTGGTGTTTCCCTATGATAGATTGAGAAGTGACTTTCTTAAGAGAAAATGCCAAGTTTAGTTTAGAATTGAGTCCGTAAATGCTTGCCTCGAAATGGGCTCACCAAAAAAAATTCTTGGTAAATTGTTTTTGAAAAGAAAAAGAGGAAGGGAAATGATTTTTTTGAGAAAAAGCGTTCTCTTGTCATGACTTGCACACTCTCGCTTTGGCTTGATTGAGTCACAAACGAGTGTATAATAAACTCGGAATAGCTAGTCAAAAATCATTTGCCCCAATTGATTGTGGGACTAATGGATAAAGTCTTGTGGCATGATGCCTTGTGAGGTGGGGCTTTATCTTGATTCTTGTGCATAAGTGTCGTCTAGAACTTTCCCTGAATGTGATTCAAGGCAAAATTCTAGGTGTAGCCAAGCTTTGAAAATGACCTTAGGCCCTTTTTGATAGCCACTTCACCCAAATGACCTCCCAATGACATCAAATCATAGTGAACCTCTTTGAGCTTGTGACCATTCTTTGACACCTTTGTAACACCTTGACCTCTTTGGAACCTCTATCTTGGCAACTATCCTCCCTAATTGCTTGAAAATGAAATGTAGGCTAAAAGCCTAAGTTTTGGGGGGGAACAAAAGATAACATAGGCAAATGCCTAAGTTTGAGGGGTACATGTGATCAAATGAGGAGAAGAAAAGGAATGCACTTCAAGTGCAAGGTAGCACCTTGATGCAAAAATTGACAAGTGCTCCAAAAGATCAATCCAATGAGCAAATTGAAAAGCAAAAATGGGTGCTATCAAGTTAAGGTGATATAAGGTGTGAATAATCATGAGGTTAGAAGGAGAAATCTTGGGTTGTGTGAGGGAGAAATAAGGTGAAGTTGAAAATTGAAAAATGTGAGTGGCATTTGAAATGAAAAACAAAGAGCATTAGGGAGGTGTAGTCACTTGAACCACATGATATACTCACCTTAGCCCTAGCCAACATTATAACCCACAAGTCCTTGGTGATTCCGAACTTGGCTACCCTATGTTAGTGGCGATTTACATGAAGGGTAAGCCTATGGTTCGATGCATATGCACTTGAACTTCTTTGAGAGAGTGAGAGTCTTCTTGGTTCTCTTATAATCCTGTGGTTAAGAATTGAATAATTGTGAGTGGGATTCTCTCTTATTGTGAGTGGCATCATGCACTCGAGTTGAGGCATAGAGTCTCTATTTCAATTGAGGGGAATAAATGAGACAAGTTGTGTGGCGAATCTCGAGGCAAACCTTGACGATCCATGCCAGTGACTTGAGAAGCTAAAATGTCTTGTTTTGAATGGAAAATTCCCTTGAGTTTTAAAAGAGATGTGATGTCCTTTTTAAAAAAACGTTTTCAAATGAGCAATTGCCTTGAGCATGTGGGGGTCCAAATTGAGATAAGCATAGTAGTTGAGTGTTTTGTTTGAGTCTTTTGTTTGTTTAATTTTCCTAAATTTTTAGTGTAGAATGGTTTTTGTTCCTTAATTGAGCCTTAGCATAATTCATTCCTTGACATGTGAGTATCTTGCTTGAGGACAAGCAATAGTTCAAGTTTAGGGGTTTCATAAGTCGGTAATCTATCAACTTATTGAGCCTATATCCATGAATTATTGCTACGTTTTGAATTGATTTAAAGGTTCTTATGGCCTTTATTGATGTCTATGTAGGTACTTTGGATAGAAGAGGAGAAACAAGGATATGGACCTAAAAAGAGCCAAAGAGGAGCTAAGTGTGAAGAGTTGAGAAAAGCTGGAGAATCTTCTGAGAGGTTCAGTGGTTGTGCGACACGCACAAGCCGAATTGCGGTTCGCATCTCCTCCGCATAAAGCTGCAAAGATGACTAAAGATTCTGCTACGGAGTGTGGTCGCTAGGTGATGCGCACATCTCATGGTGCGAAATGCATCTCCTTTCGCACAAAGCCTACTTAAGCAGCTAAAGTCACTGGTTAACCTGAAGCAGGTGTGCGATGTGCACACTGCAACGTGCAAACTGCATGCCACGTCGCACACCACCCGGAGGGTAATTATGTCCTAAATATATGTGATGATTTTGGGAACATATAAAAGGCAATTTTAGGCTTGTTTTGTATATACAATTTTGAGAAGAGAAATTCAGTAGAGAACTTGAAGATATTTTTGGCTTGTAAACACTTTTCTCCATCTCCATTGAGAGAGGGTTTTCAATCCAATCTTTTGGTTAACAAATTGTGTACCTTATTTGACTATAGAACTTGAGAATCAACTACAATGGATGGGAATTTGAATTACCCAACTGGCATATCTTCTCCCCCTTCTATGATTTGCTAATTTCTCTTGTCTAGGGGTGTATTGATGATGGGTGTGTAGCTAATAGGTGTGGGTGTTGCTAATTCCCTTTAATAATTGCTTATTTGATATGGATCTAGTAATTTCACCATATTTTAATCTAATAATTTGTGGTTGCAAACATGAATTTACCTTACTTGGATATATAATTGATCGAGAGAGAATTTTGTAGTTGTGGATGTGAAATTGCTAGTGGGTACTTGGGAATCCACTTAGATTGGAGGCTAGACATAGATCATATCGCGGAATCTCCCATTTAAGGGTCCGAGCTAGAGAAAGGACGACCTCCCCAAGCAAATGTTGGTTGGTTATTTAGCACACCGAATGATGTTCGAACCGAAATCATAGGATATGTGAATGTTGATCGAGAGATAACATTCCACACTTATGACCAACGCTACCCGTGTCAATTGGTAAGAATTTAAGTGAATTAGTGACTACCCTATCCTATAACGAATGCCCATCAAAAAATGCACCCCTAGTCATCTAGTTCTTATTGGTAAACCCATCTCAATTTATAGTTTTTATTTGAATTGAGTTAGTAGTGACAACTTTCCCAGTTCCTCCATTTTATTGCTTTGGTTTTGTTGAACAACTACTCTCACTTTGAAATCTCTTCGTACAATCTCTAATGAGCTAAATCAGGTCCCTTGGGTACAACCCCGACATCCATTGGGTTTAAAATTTTTGTTTTGACTACGCGATCGTCATGACCTCCTAATTGGAGAGCCACGATTTGAGCGTTTATCAATGATCATGATAAAAACCTGCTTAAAACATGCATAAGGTGAACTTATTCATAAGGAAATAGCATAAGAGAACTATCAAGATATAAGAAATAAAACATGAAGTATGGTTAAAAATTGAAGTATGATATCATCTAATTTAATATCTTAAAAATAATCATGTGGGAGTTTTTCTTAACCGACATTTAACCATATTGAGCTACATGGAGTCCAGTGTCATGCACCCACGCTGAAAAAGGTTGTCCTAACCGGCCAAATTTAGAACCATGTTCATAAGAATCCTTTCATAAGCCACGGAGGGCAACCTACGGTGGCAACATAATGTTGGACTTGTGTTATCTAGAACCCTCATCGCTCTGTGCTAAATACTACTCCCAAAACATATAACATAAGGCTCACATACATGTGACATATCTAGATGTCAAACTTGTTCATAAACATATTCATACCCCGGATCTTCATACTACTCACGAACCTTGGTTTTAGGAAAAATGATTCATGAGCATTGATGGCACATCGGGTGTCTTGTCTTGCATAATAATTCATATTTTATAAACTTGCATGGCCTTAGTTCAATTTCATAATAATATATAATTTCATAAAACATAGGAACTAGGCATGCATTAGCTTGGAATTCATGAAATCATGCTATCAATTTGCCCAATTTTCTTAAATCACTTCATGCATGTAGGATTTACCATAATTAACCTTCAATTCATGAAATAGGAATTCATATGTAAAAACTCATGCAATATCATGCCATTTAATGAAATTTTATAATAAAATCATGAGAAGGTAATTTATAGAAAAACCCATAAGAATTGGGTAAGAACCCTAATTTGAAAGTTCACGAAATTACAATTAGAAATTTGGCATTTTGGGCACAAGGTTGAGAGGAACCCATTGTTGAATTCCCACATACCTTGATTGAAGTTAACCCACTTGAAATTGAAAAGATTAGGAGACTTGGACTTGGATCTTGAGACCTTGAGCTTGAGAGAGTTCTTTTCCTTTTTGGGAGATGAATGAGGTAATGAGAAGGGACTTACGCTAATAGGGTTAGAAATCATGCTAAGAATGGCCAAAACGGCCTCACTTAGGAGTTAAAAGAGTGGGTAAAGACTAAAATACCCTTGGGAAATAATTAAGAAAAGTTGGTAAAAGGGGTCGGCTTCAGGAATCACAGGTCGGTTCTACGGGTCGTTGTTTGAACCATGATTCGTGGTTCCCACTCGTGGTTCCTGGCCAATGATCAAGCTGCTGAAGTCAAACTACGGGTCAACAAGACGGACCCGTAGAATGAATCACGAGTCGTCAACCTGACTCATCATTCCTGAAGGACTTGGCATGTCTCTGATTAGGTTCCACGAGTCAACAGGAGGTCTGTAGTTTAAACTACGATTCGTAGATTGGACTCGTGGTTCCTGGGGATCAATCATCCCTCAGTTCTGATACCACGAGTTGATAGGACAGACCATAGAATAAACTACGGTTCGTAAAACCAACTCGTGGTTCTCAAACTAGAGTCTGAGCCTGGAAGACTTAAACCACGGATCCATTCCATGACTCGTGGTTCAAACCACAGTCTGTGGTTTGGACCCGTCATCCCTGGAAACTTCATAATTTTTAGATTTCTTAAGTTTAAAGTTGGATCAAGTTCAAGGGTGTTACAATATCTCCCCCTTGAGATCATTCGTCCTCGGATGAAGACTAAGCTAGGGAAAATAGAAGAGAAAACAGCCCAACCAGCAACAAAACATGAAAATCAAGGAATAAACATGAAAACTGAACTCTTCAACTTAAAACATGGTTAAATCAACTTCGAAAACATGAATGCATGCTAGGGTCATGAGAGTAACTGATGGAATAGGATCGGAGGAACATACTAAGGAGGAAACTATTACCTCAAGCTGGAATGGAATTGGAAGGAAAGAGATGAGGGTACTTGGCTTTTATGGCTGATTCTGCTTCCCAAGTAGCTCCTTCAAAAAGTTGATTTCTCCAAAGAACTTTTACCGAAGTGACTTCTTTGTTTCTCAACCTCCGAATCTGATGATCAAGGATTTATATGGGGACCTCCTCATAGGTGAGAGTATCCTTCACACCTACATCCTTCAAAGGAACAATCAAGGTCGGATCACCAACACACTTTTCAACAAGGAAACATGAAAAATTGGATGAACCGCTTCTAACTCCGTTGGCAAATCCAACTCATAAGAAACGCTACCAACTCTCCTCAGAATCCTATAAGGACCTACAAAATGGGGACTAAGTTTCCCTTTCTTGCCAAATCTCATCACACCCTTCATGGGTGACACCTTTAGAAAAACCCAATCATCAACTTTGAATTACAATTCCCTTCTCCTCACATCCGCATAAGATTTTTGTCGACTCTGACCGGTCTTCAACCTTTCCCTAATAAGTTGAACTTTCTCCATAGTCTCATGAACTGAATTTGGGGCAATCAAAGCTGCCTCACCTACCTCAAACCAAACAATAGGAGATCTATACCTCCGACCATAAAGTGCCTCATACGGAGCCATCTGGATGCTAGAGTGAAAGTTGTTGTTGTAGGCAAACTCGATAAGTGGTAAGTGATCATCCTAATTACCTTTGAAATCAATCACACAAGCTCTCAACATGTCCTCCAAAGTTTGAATAGTACGCTCTGCCTGGCCATCTGTCTGAGGGTGAAAAGTTGTGCTAAGCTTCACCTGAGTACCAAGACCTCTCTAAAACGATCTCCAAAACTGAGAAGTAAACTGAGTACCCCTATCTGAAATGATGGAAAAAGGAACACCATGCAATTGAACTATCTCCCAGATGTAGAGTATGGCATAATCGTCTACTGAATTCGTAGTCTTACCAACCAAGAAATGGGATGACTTGGTCATCCAGTCAATAATCACCCAAATGGAATCATGTTGCCTTGGAGTACGAGGCAAACCTGTAATGAAGTCCATATTGATCGCTTCCCACTTTCAAGTAGGAAGGTCAATATCCTGAATTATGCCACCCGATCATTGATGCTCCACCTTCACTTGCTGATAGTTGGGACACTTAGCCACAAAACCGGCTATGTCCCTCTTCATACCGTTCCACCAATAGACTTCCCGTAGATCACGGTACATCTTTGTGGAACCAGGGTGAATGGAATATCTGGAACTATGAGCCTCAATCAAAATCTGCTGTCACAACCCATCTACATTTGGCATACATAGTCGACCCTGATAATGAAGCACACCATCTTCCCCTTGGGAGAAAACCCCAACTCTTTATTGATGGATTTCACCCTTTAGCTGAAGCAAAATAGGATCACTGTCTTTCTTTGCCTTCACTTCAGCTACCAAAGATGATTCAGAACTATTCTGGACAATAACACCACCTTATGTCGAGTCCATAAGGCAAACTCCCAACCGAGCTAGCCTATGAACCTCTTTAACTAATTCCTTCTTTCTGTCTTCGACTGAAGACACACTACCCATAGACAATATACTAAGTTCATCCACCAGGCCTTACCCAGATGGTAAAGCACACTTATGTCATAATCTTTAAGAAGCTCAAGACTTCTTCTTTGTCGCAGATTCAATTCCTTCTGGGTGAACACATACTGAAGACTCTTATGATCGGTGAATACATCTACGTGCACCCCATTTAAGTAATGTCTCCAAATCTTCAAAGCAAATACCACGGCTGCTAACTCAAGATCATGAGTAGGGTAGTTCTTCTCATGAGTCTTAAGCTGTCTCGAAGCACAAGAAATCACTTTACCACGCTGCATCAAAACACAAACCAAATCAATCCTTGAAGCATCACAATACACAACAAAATCATCTAGGCCCTCGGGTAGAGCCAACACTGGAGCTGTGGTCAATCAAGTCTTCAATTCCTGAAAGTTCTTCTCACATAAATTAGACCACTGAAATTTACCTTCTTCTGAGTCAGTCGGGTCAAAGGGGCAGTAATGGAAGAAAATTCTTCCACAAACTTCCTGTGGTAACCAGCCAAACATAAAAAGCTTCTAATATCATATGGGGAAGTGGGTCTAGGCCAGTTCTTTACTGCCTCAATCTTTTGGGAATCAACCCGAATACTATCTTTAGTCACAATATGACCCAGAAAAGCAACAGACTGCATCCAAAACTCACACTTGCTAAACTTAGCAAATAACTGTCGGTCCTTGAGAGTTTGTAATACAACTCTCAAATGGTCTGCATGCTACTTCTCACTTCGAGAGTAGATAAGGATATCATCAATGAAAACAATCACAAACATATCCAAATATTGCTTGAACACACGGTTCATCAAATCCATAAAAGCTGCAGGAGCTTCGTTAGAAGAAAAGACATCACAACAAATTCATAATGACCATACCGAGTCCTGAAGGTTATCTTCAGAATATCATACTCTCTAACACAAAGCTGATGATAACTGGATCTAAGGTCAATTTTGGGGAAGAAACTAGCACCCTGAAGCTGATCGAATAAGTTATCAATCTTAGGAATGGGATACTTATTTTTATTTGTGACCTTGTTCAACTGACGGTAGTCAATACACATTCTGAGGGAACCATCTTTCTTTTGCATGAATAAGACTGGAGCACCCCATGGGGAAATGCTAGGCCTGATGAAACCCTTATCGAGAAGATCCTTCAACTGATCCTTTAACTCTTTAAGTTCCGCGGGGGCCATTCTATAGGGAGGAATAGAGATAGGATTCATATCTGGAAGAACATCTATCCAAAAGTCGATTTCCCGCTCGGGAGGGACTCCGGGCAAATCCTCGAGAAACACTTCTGGGACCTCATTCACAATAGGAATAGGTTGAAGGGATGGGGTTCCGGACTCCGTGTCCAGAACCCAAACTATATGATAAACATAACCCTTAGAAATCATCTTTCTAGCCTTAAGATAAGAAATGAAATGACCTTTTGAGGATGGAGCACTACCTTGTCATTCTAAGACGGGTTCATTTGGAAACTTGAAACTAACAACCCAAGTACGACAATCAACAGAAGCATAACAAGCATGTAGCTAATCCATACCAAGAATAACATCAAAATATGTCATCTCCAACTCTACTAAATCCGCTGAAGTGACTCTATGAAGGACTGAGATAGGGCAATTTTGGTAGATCCTATTGGCTAGGACTGACTTACCAACATGAGTAGAAACACAAAAGAGTTCTAAAAGCAATTCAGGACATACTTCGAATTTGCATGCTATATTAGGGGTCACAAAAGATAAGGAGGCACCGGGGTCCAAAAAAGCATACACATTGAAAGATAGGACTTTTAACATACCAGTAAAAACATTTGGGGAACCCTCCTAGTCCTGAGGAGATGACATAGCATAAAGACAGTTTTAGCGCTGACCACCAGAACTAGAATTTGTGCTATGCTGCGCTGGTTGACCTCCTGGGGCTATTGGAGTGGACTGAGCCCTACTACCTCCCTCCCCTTTCTTAGCTGAAGGGCAGTCTCTAATCATGTGTTCTACCTATCCACACCCAAATCATGCACCTGTGCTCAAATGACACTCTCCCGGGTGATTTTTCCCACACTTGCTGCAAATAAGGTGGGAAGATCCCTTAACAACACTCCCCTGAGATTGTGAATAGGAACCAGATCCTCTACCGGTCTGATCATGATGAGGCTTCTGGGCCTGGGTAGGAGCACTAACAGAAGAATGAACGGGTCTTGATGACTTCTTCTGGAATGAGGAGTGATGTCCGCCACCGGACCTCTGATGACCAAAACCTGAGCCCTCGGATGTTGCCCTCTTGTTCTCCCTAGCCATCTCCCTAAGCCTACCTCCCTCTATCAGGTGAGCATGGGTCATGAGTCTGGAAATGTTCATATCACTCAACAACATAGCAGACCTACACTCCTTCTTCACTAAATCTAAAACCCCTTAGATAAACTTGCTCATCTGATCATGCGGGTCCGCTACCATAGAGGGGACATACCTAGACAACTGAGTGAACTTCAAACTGTACACCTGAATAGTCATAGATCCCTATCTCAAGTTCACAAACTCTTCGACCTTTGCTTGCCTCAACTCTCGAGGAAAGAATCGGTCGAGGAAAGCCCTCTCGAAACACTCCCATGTCATAGGGACCTCATCCCTAGCTATAGTTTTCTTCCATTGCATGAACCAGATATGAGCTACATCCTTGAGTAGATAGGATGTGAGCTCCATACAATCAACACCAACCACTTGAATCACATCAAAGATTTTCTTCATTTCATCAATAAAATTTAGCGAATCCTCATTCACTTTCGAACCCCAAAACTTTGGCGGGTTCATACGGACAAAATCACGAACTCGGGCCGCTACCCCACCTTGAGGGTGGATGGAGATAGGAGCTGGCTGGTTGTCCTGAGCGGCCAAGGTCTGGGCTAGAAAATGGATGGCGTTCCTAAACTCCTTATTCATGACCTCGGGGGCTGGAACTGGAGGAGCGGCATTCCGAGCGACTCGTGAGGCATAGTACTTCGAGGCATGATCTAAAACGTACAAGGTAAGGATTAGAGGAACATTAGAGTTAAGCTCTATCACACGATATGATCATGAAAGAAGTGAAGCTTTCTAAGACACCTTATAGATTCCCTCTCATATGTGTGGCGCGCTTCACACACATGAAAGAGACTCTACTCTATGCGGCTTTCAGACATCCTAGGACTCTTGAACCTGAGGTTCTGATACCAAGTTTGTCACACACCGAGGCTACCCCCTGGACGTAATATGGGACCCAGGACCACTAGTGCCCCGAGCTAACCCTTGGTCATGGCATAACACAGGGATATCAATTTAACATAGAGGAAGCATGATAAGAGAATTTGGAAACATAAGAATATATATAGTCAAGTCGAATGGGCAGTACAATCCAAAGAGGAGACTCGAACACTATCTATGTCTGAAGAGCCTCTAAACCAACATATAGAGCCGATGGGACAAGACCCCAACTTACTCAATAATCTAAAGGAAAAATAGACAACACAACTAGAATGGAAGCTGGTTCTTGAACCATGAGGACTCACCAATGTTGACTGGATATCCGGCTTCATCTAGCCACGAGCCTAATGGGAAACACCTGAATCTGCATCATCAAGAGGATGCAACGCAAAATATGTGTCAGTACTATATGATGTATCGAGTATGTGAGATATGCATGATCATGATAAAAATGTGGTTAAAACATGCATAAGGTGAACTTATTCATAAGGAAATAGCATAAGAGAATTATCAAGATATAAGACATAAAACATGAAGTAAGGTTAAAATTTGAAGTATGATATCATATAACTTCATATCTTGAAAATAATCATGTGGAAGTCTCTCTTAACCGACATTAAACCATGCTGAGCTACATGGAGTCTAGTGTCATTCACCCACACTGAAAAAGGTTGTCCTAACCGGCCAAAGTTAGAACCATGTTCATAAGGATCCTTTCATAAGCCACGGAGGGCAACCTACGGTGGCAACGTAGTTTTGGACTTGGGTTATCTATAACTCTCATCGTTCAGTGCTAAATACTACTCCCAAAATATATAACATAAGGCTCACATGCATGTGACATATCTAGATGTCAAACTTGTTCATAAACATGTTCATACCCCGGATCTTCATACTACTCATGAACCTTGGTTTTAGGAAAAATGATTCATGAGCATTGATGGCACATCGGGTGTCTTGTCTTGCATAATAATTCATAACTTGAAAACTTTCATGGCCTTAGTTCAATTTTATAATAATATATACTTTCATAAAACATAGAAACTAGGCATGCATTTGCTTGGAATTCATAAAATGATGCTATCAATTTGCCCAATTTTCTTAAATCACTTTATGTATGTAGGATTTACCATAATTAACCTTCAATTCATGAAATAGGAAGTCATATGTAAAAATGCAAAATCATGTCATTTAATGAAATTTCATAATAAAATCACGAGAAGGTAATTTATAGAGAAAAACCCATAAGAATTGGGTAAGAACCCTAATTTGAAAGTTCATGAAATCACAATTTGAAATTTTGGGTTTTGGGCACAAGGGTGAGAGGAACCCATTGTTGAATACCCACATACCTTGATTGAAGTTAACCCACTTGAAATTGAAAAGATTAGGAGACTTGGACTTGGAGCTTGAGACCTTGAGCTTGAGAGAGCTCTTTCCCTTTTTGGGAGATGAATGAGGTAATGAGAAGGGACTTAGGCTAATAGGGTTAGAAATCATGCTAAGAATAGACAAAACAACCTCACTTAAGAGTTAAAAGAGTGGGTAATAACTAAAATACCCCTGGAAAATAATTAAGAAAAGCTGGTAAAAGGGGTCTACTTCAGGAATCACGCGTCGGTTCTACGGGTCATCACTTAAACCACGACTCGTAATTCCCACTCGTAGTTCCTGGCCAATGATCAAGCTGCAGAAGGCAAACTACGGGTCAACAGGACGGACCCGTAGAATGAATCACGAGTCGTCAACCTGACTCATCATTCCTGAAGGACTTGGCATGTCTCTGATCAGGTTCCACGAATCAACAGGACGGTCCATAAATCAAACTACGGGCCGTAGACTGGACTCGTGGTTCCTGGGGATCAGTCAACCCTCAGGTCTGATACCACGAGTTGACAGGATGGGTCGTTATGAACTACGGTCTGTAGAACCAACTCGTGGTTCTCATACCAGAGTCTGAGCTTGGCAGACTTAAACCATGGATCCATTCCATGACCCGTGGTTCAAACCACAGTCCGTGGTTTGGACTCGTCATCCCTGGAAACTTCAGAATTTTTAGATTTCTTAAGTTAAAAGCTGGATCAAGTTCTGGGGTGTTACACGTGTAGTGATTGCCATGCAACTCCCATCATTCCTTGGGTTTTGTATGGTGTCACTTGGAAAAGTACCACTCTTTCTTTGAATTAGAGTTGCTGAAAATTGCCCCATCTGTTTCTCTAACTGCTTAATCCAGGTGGAATATGAGTCCACCAACTGACCCATTGATGATAGCTCACATTTTTTCTCCTTCACCCCTGAGTCAGTCGATTCTACCTTTGATAATACTTTAGCTAACATTGCTTCCACACTAGAAGTCTCCACATTATTGTTAGCTTTGTCACGATTTCCAGGTGGTACATACAATCCACCTCTGTCATTCTTGTTCTTCCAATTCCCTTTCTCTCGATCCTTATAGCCAGGCTTTTCATAATATTTATTTCGTTGGTAGTTCTAACCTTGGTTTCCTTGGCCATAAGCCTGGAAACCCCCCAAAAATAATTTGTTTCTTCGTCAGATTTTGCCTCAGTTGCTCTACTTTATGAACCTACAACTTTCACTTTCTCAATTCCACATTCCAATAAATGTTTCGTTAGCAAGTTCATCTGTGTCTTTAAGTGGGCCATGTCTTGGTCTCATTCTTCTTCTTTTCTGCGCTGCTCAACCGACATACCCACTGCATACATACTGTGTGCTACTTTGAAGTCCCGGGTATGCCAAGCTCTATTTGTCTTGGTGAGCCGGTCCAAGATAGCAGTGGCCTCAATAAATGTAAGCCCCATGAATGCTCCTCATGCAGCATTATTAAGTGTTGGCTTGGTAGCCGAGTTTAAAGACCTGTAGAACATTTGCATCAAAAACTCATATGTCAACTGGTGGTTCGGGCACTGACTCAACTTCTTCTTAAACATCAACCAGGTTTCATGTAAGGCCTCATGTGGTTGCTGCCAGAAGTTACTAATCTCATCCCTCAATTGTATCATCCTGGAGGGAGGAAAGAACCTTTCTATGAAAGCTCCTTTCAACTCAATCCAGTTTGTTATAGGATCAAGAGTCAACTCTGTCAACCATAGAGCTACCTCATCAGACAGAGACAACGAGAACAACCTAAGCCTAATAGCCGTCTGATTCACTCTCGGCATCTCAAAGGATTTGTAGATTCCCACAAATTTCATCAGGTGTCGGTTGGGATCATCACCTGCCACTCCTCTAAATAGCCCCTTCAGATTCAACAATTGGATCATTGTGCTGGTGATATTAAACTTAGTGCCAGGCACTAACGGGGGAAGGACAATGGCACCCGTAGCACAAACTCCATCCACGTCCAGATCCTTGTCATCATCCAAAGAAAACTGCCTTGGCTGTTGTCGACCTCTACCTCTCTGCTGCGGACTTTAATCGTCAAGAGCAACATTGTCTACATTGTCTGTCGCAGCATCATCACCCAACACTGCATCTACCTCAATATCATTATCGTTCAGGTGTTGTTGGGCTACAGCAAGCCTTGATCACGGTGTTGTGCATTCATGTTTAGCCTTAGAGTTTTAGCAAGCTCGGGGTCATAGGGTAATATTGGTTCACCCGAGCGTCGAGTAATTAGCATGCACAAATTTGTACCCTGTACCAATCAAAAACACAAATAAAAGTAAAATTAGGAAATATGACTAAGAGTCAAATAAACACACCGGACTTAATAGACAATCATATTCCCCGGCAGTGGCGCCAAAATTTGATAGCCCAAATTACACCTCACTTATGAAGTATAAGCGGTCGTTGTCAAATATAGAATCCAACAAAGGTTGGGGTCGAATCCGACAGGGAATATGGTGAGAATTAAGTCGTTAGTAATTTAGATGACTAGTAATTAATAACTTTTGGAAAATGGGGGGTTTATAATGATCAAACTTGATTTCTTCTTGGTTATTTCAAATGGTAAACAACGAATTATAATGAGAAAAATCAATAAATGTAGCGAACTAGGGATGTGTTCGCCATGGCATTATAACAACTTTTGGTTAATATTTGTATGGGCTCATTTAGCACACATGATATGAAACAATTGAATTTACACTTTGTCTAAACGTTTCTCAACCAATTAAACGATTTTCCTTCCAATTCCTTCAAACTTGAAAAAATGAAATATAAAACTCAATTCTTGTTCCAAGTTGATTAATCTTGATTAAAGCATTACTCATTAGATGGAGGTTAGAAACTTTGAATCCTTGTTGTTAATCCATTTCCCCGGTTATAAACCTCTTGTTCAAAGTAAGTAAAACCTAGGGCTTGTTCTAATGTTTGCAACCATTAGAATACAGTAAGAACAAAGAATTAACAACATATCATCATATACAACTTGAACCCAATACTATAACTTACCCTAGATCGTTATTTTTTGTCATGGATCCAACAACTCTAGTTATGGGAATTTAGCAATTCATGACATTAGAGAAGAAAGAAATAATATGATTCATATTTATGAAGAAGATTCTTACAATATATGAGAAGATAGACTGCAATTCTTCAATAAAACTGAGCAAGATAATTTCCCAAGATTAAAAGCAAGAGAAGTAACGTATGTTTTTTGTTTTTGTAGCGTTACAACTCATTCAAAACGATAGAGAATTATCATATAATGAATAAAAATAACTAGCCCTAACACTAGGTATTTATAGTAGTCCAGGAAATCAAAATTTCAAAAATAGAACACGGAATCTCCGCTTCCATCTTGACGGCTTGACTTGGTGACTCGTCAGACGAGTCGTCACCTAATCCAGTAAACTGCCATCCTCCTGCCTTACTTGGTGGGTCATGCTGACGATTCGTCAGGGCCTTGACGACCCACCAAGGAAGTTGTCACCTTATCCAGTAGCTTTGTTTTGATTGCCTTACTTGGTGGGTCTCCTGGTGGTTCGTCAGGCTGGTGACGACTCGTTAGGTGAGTCGTCACCCTAGGCAGTGGACTCCATCATCTCTCCTTGGTGTGGTGGCTAGCCTGGTGGTTCGTCAAGATTGTGGTGACTCGTCAGGTGAGTCACCACACCTAACAGTGAGCTCCTTTAAGTGCAAGATTCAATCTTTTTGTATCATGGTTCATTTTCCTGCAAGTTATACATAAAAAAACATCAAAATCATCAACGGTTGCTTGAAAACTTACGACTATTCTTGGTTAAAGGAGTAAAATGCGTCGTAGGATGCCCGCACATCAGATAGGAATCATGTAAATTATATTTAAGCACCATAAATGCGAAAGAAATCCTGAAATTATTTTTAAGGATGAAAAAGTGACAGACGGTGATGAAAAAAAAAGGGAAAATGCAAAAAAAAATGAAAAATACATGTGTCAGATTTTGGTAGGTGCATGTATTTCACCACTTACTCTAGATTTGAATGTAGCATTTCCGGATGAAATTAATTTCACTTTTCAGAAGTTCATGGGAGTAATAGGACTTTAGCAAAGAAAATGTGTGTAGTTGAAACTTTGATCATAAAATGGGGGGGGGAGGGAATTATGGCCAAATGATTTTTAAATAAAGTATTTTTTTTTTAAAAAAAGTGAAATTCTCATAGCCAAACGGGTCTTAAATAAATGAGAGAAAAAAAGCAAAACAAAAAAGAAGAAAAAGGATTAATGGCTTCTCACTCTCTCATAGAGAGTGTAACACACCCTCCTTGCCACCTCATCACTCAAGGAGGAATTAATTCTTCTTTTAAAAAATTTAGGGGGTAATAGATCCTTTCAAAGATAAAGTGTGTAGTTGAAACTTTGGTCATAGAGGGTACTTATGCCTTTTCCCTTTTGTAGCATTTCCAAACGTTGGTGGCATTGTATGCCAATGCCATCTTTACTCCTATTTAGTGTCTCTCTTTTTGTTAATATTATTGGCTCACTTCGCTGCATTTTTTCTAACGTTGGTGGCTATTATAGCCTTTGTTTAATTGGCAAAAAATGGTTACATTTTACCTTAAAATCATTGCAACCTCAAACCTATTTATTTGTCCATTATTCTACTTATTCATGTCTGGTAATTCATGTAACTTCTAGGGCATTATTTATCCAATTTACTACCCCACATTCTTCCTATTCATTTCAAGGAAGAATTCCTCACCTATAAATAGTTGTGATTTTACATTATTTTGTGTGCAAGATAATATAGAGTGCATAAAAAGTTGGTAAAAAAAAAGAGTTTGTTTCAGTTGAAGGGAGGTGTTCTTGTGTTGAAGTTTTGAACTCAACTCTTGTCCAGAGTTTGTTGAATTGTACTTTGTGATTGGGTTATTGTATCCTGGAGGGGACAAGCCAAAAAACCTTAAAGAGAGAGAGATATCCGCACCTCAGAAGATATTTTATTTTCTTCACTTTACATTTCAATTGTAATTGTAATTTCACCAACACTTCATATGCATAAATAATTATTAAGTACCCAATGATTTTTTTGTTTTAAAATCAAAATCCTAGCTTTATCTTTGCCTGCAAAAGTTTAGGCACAAGGAACAAAATCATCTAAATATAGTCTTTAATGTGTTTCGGACCTTCGTTTCACATGGTTTTCCCGCACTTCATTGGCCCCTGGACTGAAATGCTATATCCTTAGGTGCAACACCATTAGTTGCTATGGGATGAAAGCCGAAGTAATATGCTTTACGGCATCACTCATAAGAGCAACGCCAAGTTAATAAACACAATCCCCCTTGAATAAGTGTGGAACCATGTACCTGTTACTGATAGATCTTTCTTGCAACAGAAATAAGTTTAGGCACTTGCTGAGTTAATTTATCCAACTGTGACATCTTTAGGAGAAGACCATTTGGTGCATTGTGAAAAGCTGTCATAGTGGAAAGATATAATGCAGGCATGAAGTGATGTATCTATTTGCCTGGTACTAACTAAATAAGTATCTCTCCATCTGAGTTTGGTTACTGGAATCCAGCTTCTCCCCAAGTGCAAGACTGTGGAGGTCTTGGAACGACCTAGTACCTGATTAAAAAATCAAATTAAGAAAAGGATGCCTTTAAATACTGTATAGGGATGTCAATGGTGTGGGGAGGGTTAAGGCTTCCCCTGCTAAAGTTTTGCCCTGCCCTGCCCCTTTTAGCCCATAGTTTAGATATTTTTGTTTTTGTTATCAAATAAAGAATGTGAAATGAAACACCTGCAAATCTATACTAAGCAATTTCCACGGCTTGAAAAATTAATTACGAATCAGAAAGCACATGATTTCTAAAAGAAAAGAATAGGAGGAAGAAGAACAGGAACAGAAGTCCAAATTTATCAATTAATTTGCAGGTTTGGAAGAAGCAGAAGGAACAGCAGCTTTGAAGATCCTATCAAAGGCATTATGAATGCAACTGTTGAACTTTTGTGGGATCAATGAAGCCCTTCTATGTTCCCACTGCCACCCTACCACCTTCCCTGCCCCGATTAATTTTTGAAAAAATAAAAGTTTTGACCCACCCCGCCCTGCTCTGTTTAGCCTTTGCCCTGCCTTGCCCCAATTTCCAACCCTATAAACTCGAGCAGTCCCCGCACCACGACACTCATTCCGACAACAATAAAAAAAGAAAAGGGGGACACTCATTCCGACAACAATAAAAAAAGAAAAGGGGGACTCTCATCTCTCATTCCGACAACAATAATAAAATGAAAAAGGGGTGGGGGTGGGGGGGGAGGGGGGAGAAGAGAGACAAAGCTAGCGCAGAAATTTCCATTTGACATAACTTCAAAAGTCAAAAAAGATGATCTCAAATATAAGCTTGAATTGACCAAAGTTAGAATCAATGTCAAAAACACTTGGTAGTCCACTTGATAAACTTCATTGCAGAGTACTAGAGCCCCAATGAAATTTAGCATCTGAACTTAACACTAAGCCTTCCACTTGCTACACTTCTTTGCAGAGGAATGGAAGTCCAAGATTTAGTATCTGAACTTATTCTTGCCTTAATGAGTCAATCTGTTCTTTTTCTAAAATTGAGTCTATGGTTATTTAGCAAAGCAAATGACAAGAATAATACCAATTTCGCCATCATCCTGGCCCCTCAGCTATATTACCTGGCTAATGCCAACGGTACTTTTTACTCCGAGGAAAACGTATACAAGGATGTAACACCGTGACTTTCGCATCGGCGATTCACATGCATAGCTGAGCCATCACAGTAGGATAAACCTGACTGCTCTGATACCAAACTGGGGGGTGGTCCTCATATTTTTTCTTTTCATGCTATTTTATTATATTTTGTAGTTCGCGTATACAGAATTTTAAAAAGTTTACTTAGTTTATTTGAATTTTTAACAAATTTTATTTTATATTTAACCTTACTTCTTTTTTGCCAAACTTCAAAATATTTTTCCATTATTCTGAATCTAATTCTAAGTCGTTTATATTAAGTTCTCCTAGTTCTGAGTCTAGTTCAAGCAATTCTATCTGGTACCATTCTTGGTTTATTAGTTCTAGGTCTTCATTACTAAATATTCTTTCCCATATTAATTTTCTTAGATCTGGGATTTCTATGTCTCTAAGCACATACAAGATTAATATTTTATAATTATAAATTACTTCATCATGCAAATAGGTAAAATAAGTAGGTATTATTTTGTCATTCATGTTCATATTTCTTATGCTTGCTTTTGATTAATTCCTTCATACCATAGCATGTCAATAACATTACACTTGATTATTACTACTAGACTATTTTAACCATACTCTCTTATTGTTAACACCGTACTTTCCAAGGTACTTTCCCCTCCTAGATAATATCACTCTGTCTACTCCCTTTACGGCATTCATTCTTTCGCCTTGGTTTCAACCTCTGGATATTATTTTCGGATTGTTTCCCCTGTTTCCTCATGTTAACAATTCGAAATTATGATTCAAATAATTCTAGTAAATAATAACAAATATAACTTATTCATGCATGCTATGATACTCAGGAATCAACAATTTAGCTATGCATAGTTATGAACAAATATACCTTGCTCTTATCTTGCTCCATATATGCTTGAAAGCTGTTATCTTATTTCTGGAAATATTTATGTTTACAAGAGAGGGTGCTTTCCGTCTAGAAAGTCTTGCCCTCTTTCTCCTAATACTATCTATTTATAGGGGTTTTCTAACAAATGTCTTAATCCCCTTTACTATTACTACTTTACACCTAATGCTATACTATTCATAACTTTTTACAAAAGTCAAAGAATCTTTACAGCACTACATATGGACAAACTACTTTACGTCCTAATCTACTATTATTTCTTTACAGCATTGCAAACAAACAAAATACTTTACTATCTTTTTCTTTATCTTTATCTTCCACTAGCTGCTGTCTCCATCTTCCACTATCTTCTATTTTTATCTCGAGTCTTCTAGCTTTTTCTTTTCACTCCAGCTGTACTTCTGGAATTACATCGTCTTCTCCCTGGCATTTTGAACACTTGTGATCCGGATATTTGTGATTAATTAATTTGCAGTATCTCGTCATTAGTCCTTCTGAAATAAAATTTTTCCTGATAGCTCTTGTTAATGGTTGCTCTTCTGGTCTTAGTAGACTAAATGCCCACTGTCTTATCTCTTCCATGTCTGCGATACGTTCTTCTCTACATGTCGAATAAATCATAGTTTGTTCTCTTGCGTAATAGCTCCATATAGGGTTTCTATGCATATAGTTTGTTGATAGTTCATGTAATATAGTAGCTATCCCAATAATTCGTTTTTCTGCGTAGAACTCTGGTATTTCTTCTCTAGTTATTTCGTCATGTTCTTCTATTTTTTCTGGTATGATCATGTCTCGTGTAAGCCCTATCTTTATAACTTGTATGACTGGTTTAATCTCATCATATAGTATTTCTGCTGTAGCTGAATATACTCTGATATAGAACAATGTTCCTTTGGTTATTTTCTTGTATTGTATAAATGCTTTGTGTAGTTCTGGCAATGTAGCTACTTCATCTCCTGTGCTTGTATATACTGTATGTAGTAGCCCATAATGGTAGCAAGTTGCTACTAGATTCGCACTGGTTTTTGGTAATGCTATTAACTTGTTGTATCCTTGTAAGCTTTGGGTTATATAATCTTCTTCTGGATTTGTGGTAGTTTTTGATCTGGGGGTTTTGTTTAAGAATAGTTGGATTTTGTGGATATTGTTTATATATGACTGGGTAATGTGGTTGTAAGTCTTTTTATTTTGGCTTAGGCTGTCTTTATACGTATTTACTTGTGGAGGTATAAATGGAGTTCTTTGGTTTCTTGGAGTATATGGGGTTTCAAATAGCTTGTTCAAATTTGTATTAATATATCTCCTTTCCTCTTTTGTAGATGCTCTGCTAGTAGATGCTTCACCTGCATAAATCAAATTATTTTGGGTTTTTAGGTGTTTCCCAACGTCACCTTTTAGCTCTGGAATTTTAATGTCTTCCGATCGACATAGTTCCGCATATTTACCATGCTGCTGGCTATCTTTAATATGTTGTATCTCTTTATTCAAGTTATCGACTTCTTTGCAGAGAGTCGTCATAACTTTAAGTATATCTTCCATAGTAGTTTTTTCAGTAGTTTCCTCAGTCTGCGTAGCTTTGTCTTGATATGTAATCTCCTTGGTTGTAACTGAATCTTGTACTTTCTTTGTCAACCACCATTTTACTTGTGTATTATCTGTTCTTATAACAAATTTATTATATACAATATATGGTTCAAATGCTAACAAACATTTATATATCGAATATAGTTCTTTGCGATTTATTTCCCATTTTATTTCGGGATTTGTGAATGTACCTGAATAGTATCTACAGTGGTGTTCTATTTTTTCTTTACTATATCTGTATTTTAATACTCCTCCATAGCTAATTTCACTTGCATCTGATTCTACTATATAAATAAATTTTTTATTTTCGTCTGGAAAACATAGTTTTGGTAAATTCTCGCATAGTAATTTTATTTTCTTTATCTGTTCTTGGTCTTTATTATCAAAATGATATTCTACATCTTTCTTTAATTTCTTATATAATGGTTTTAGATTTTCTGCTAATTTTGGTATATATTCTCTTACTTGATTTACTAATCCTAAAAATGATTGTAATTTCTTCTTTGTATCTATCTGTTCATCAGAATTTATTATTTTCTGTACTATATGTGGCTGCATTTTTATACCATTCCTATCTATTTCTATTCTAAGAATTCTATTTGGTTTTTCATTATTTCTGCTTTTTTCTTACTTAGACTAATACCTGAATATGTAATAATATGTATGAATTTTTCTAGTAGTTTTATGTGTTCATCTTGCGTTCTTGAATACAAAAGTATATCATCTATATATACTATACAATTTTCTAATTGATTAAAGTAATTATCCATAAAATGCTGATATCTACCTGGTGCATTTTTATATCCAAAGGGTAATACATTCCATTCATAAAATCCTTGGGGTACTGTAAATGCTGTTAACTTTTTAGATTCTTCTTCTAGCTTAAGGTGGTAAAAGCCTGACTTACAGTCAAATTTACTGAAATAATTATATCCTTGGACTTGTCTTATTTTTAATATCTTATTGGGTATTGGATAATTGTATGTTTTAGTTTTTACATTTAAATTTCTATAATCAATAACCATTCTACTTTTTCCTCTTTTTTGTTCACTATGTTTATTTACTATAAATGCTGGACTTGTATGTTTACTATTACTTTCTTGTATATATTCATTTTCTAGTAATTCTTTTATATGCATTTTAAATTCATTTAAATCATCAAAATTATATTTTAAAGGTTTTTGAGTAATTATACTTTTTTCATCAATTAATTCTATTTTTACTTTAGTTTTATGTTTTTCCTATCCTTTTAAGGGATTTTCGCTATATAATGGTTCTAATTGTTCTTGGATAATTTTTAATTTATCTATAGCAAATATAATTAACTCTATTTTATGTTCATTTATTTTTATGTTTTCTAATTTCTGAGTAATTTTTTCACTTCCTTTTATCCATGGGGCAGGTTTTCTAGTTTTATTATATACTCTTTTAGCTCCTACTTTGTGTTTACATGGTGTCGTAAACCACCAATGTGTTTTTGTTATTATATGTGGATATAGTTTTTCTAAAAAAGGCATTCCTAGTAGTATATCTTTATTTACAAATTCATAACTATATATTTCTTCTATAGTTAATATTTTATCCCATATTTGTAATTTTATATTTCTCGCTTTATGATTTATCATGCTTCCTTCATTATTAAATCTTGTTACTACTATTGGTGTAGTTAACTTTTCCCATTTTTCCTCTGGTAAGCAATTGTGTTTACACATATTAGCTTCTGCTCCTGTATCTATCATTGGGGTATAATATCTATTATAATATCCTTCTACTATTATTTTGGCAAGTATATAGATTTTCATTTTTCTCTTACATTGTCCTTTTAATTATTACCTTC